>JASEVX010000027.1:1647365-2387636 GCA_031761405.1 Serripes groenlandicus
AGGTTGTATATAGTTTTAATTTTACTTACTAGCAACACTCGTAAACGCCATGATATATCTGATATAGTAAGGATGGAGGCGTAACATTTAAAACAAATATGTTATTGGCAATAGAAAAGCAACTAAATAGTTTTGTACAATGATTTTTATTGAGTGCATATATTTAATTGAACATACATAGGACCATGATAACAGCGGAGTTTATAAGAACAATAATAAACATGATAACAAAACATAAATTATCGAACAAGTGCGCAACGTCCGTCCAAGTCACGTCTCTCTCGTCTCTGCCGCGATTTGACCGAAATGAGGTTGCCTTGGACGGTGCCTTTCTATAACTTTTCTCGGACAGCTTCCTTTCCAGTTCGTTAAGTTCATTTGCCGTAGCAGTCACATTACTGGAGGTAACACCATGTGGTATTTGTTCAGTTATTACGACTTCCTGTTGTTCGTTGGTATGGTTTGAAACTGCTGGAAAGCTCATGTTAATGTCCTCGTTTACGAAGCTCTTCTCTCTGATGTGTATCCCCCCGACACTTTTCATAGACATTGGCCGTGTGTGAGAATATGATGACGATCTGTCTTGCATTTGAGATGGTGGTCGCGCATGCGTATACGACGACGGTCTGTCTTGCATTTGAGATGGTGGTCGCGTATGCGTGTACGACGACGGTCTGTCTTGCACCTCCTGGGATATTGGTCGCATATGCGTGTACGACGACGGTCGATACCGTGAATTGGACGGCAAGTTAGTCCGACCATCTAGTTCCGGGTCAACTGAAGGGCTGGAATCGGTCCCACTTTGCATTCTCTCGTAACCAGTGGTCGTCGGCATTGGTGATGGTACCACCTTATTTTGACTTTTCATCGAAAATTTCGTTTTCAACGTGTGGGATCTCTTCTTTTCTTCTGACGTTAGGTCTATTATCTCGTGGGTCTGGCCGTCGTCACCAAGGGAACAGCAGAGCGGGAAATTTGAATTGATCTTTTTCACGAGTACCTGTGTTGTCAAGGGAACACCTTTCATCTGTGTATGCTTGTTGTGTATTCTTATTGATATTATCGTCAGAAGAATTTCTATCCCATTGAGTATAAAAATACTGATCATATGGGTACCTGAAAAGGAAAAGTACGTAATCATGTTCGGGTCACGGTTAACCTCGCCCGTTCGACACACACGCTAATTATCGATATTTGACAATTATCACGGGGTTTATAGTAACGGCTTATTTCTCGACTGTACTTTTTAAAATCTCACAACGTGAAATCGACATCCGTTGAAAAAACCTCGCGTCATCGCTCAGTCGCATTGTAGCTCGGAGTTGCAGTTAAAGTGTCCTGAACCTAACAAGGGAGGTCACTCCTTTGGATGTTTGCTGGGTGTTTTTTTTTAAGGTATCGCCAAGCTTAATTCCACGTTTCTTTTCATGTATCCTTTAGCATGTACAAGTCTTTTAGATGTATTATATGTTTGCCATAACTGTTTGGAGGCATACAATTTTACCACGGAGATAGTAAGGTCTCATTAAATTATCCCGCCCGGCAAACATCCAAAGGAGTGATCTCCCTTGATAGGTTCATGACACTTTCTCCGATGTGGTTTAACTGTATACAACAGTACTTAGACAAATGCTTACATTAGCAAACCATGGTGCATGACAATGGGAAATATAACCGTATAGTGTTGGACGATGTTACATTCGAAGTATAGATGAGGCGCGACTAGCAATATCAGATAGTAATGCATCTGCATACAGTGACTACCGGGTGACCGTGGGCATGGATCAGTGTCTGTCTACATACAATTCAGTACAAGGGGTATCTTTTGAAAAAGCACTAGATCTATAGCACGCAATAGCTAAGCGTACAAGTGCATTCACCTGGTCCCGTTATGGAGAGTCAATATCACTCCGAATTGCGAGATGCGGAAAAGCTAAAGCTACATGGAAGACCACTGAACCCAGAAAACTGGTGCTCAAAGTAATTGTTACACTTGTGGGGAAAAAACATGCCACCGCATCCATGCTAAGGATCCAATTGGATACAGTTTTACAGAAGTAATTTGAAACCTGCTACGACTAACTAAATGAACAGTGCAAACCAAGATCAGAAGGTACGGATGAACTGGCTGGTTTGGGACTACACTGGTCGTAACTGTCTTACGGTTAGTTTTCACTGAGACCCGCTCATCTCAACCAATTGATACACACATATAAATACTACTACGATATTATCAGATCGGCTTAATTTTGACATTAACCCTTTCCTAAGTGCAGATGCAATTCAACGCATCTGCACCAGACACTTTGTGAAAACATGGCAAAATGATAAATGTCTTACAATGAGCAATTTGTTTCTCAATTTGTAACAATGTTTGCAGCTCTGTTCAATTATTAATTTATTATACTTTCATTTAAAGAGACTTTTCATATTTGCCAAGATAGAGAGTTTTAATATTTTCACCCAGATGTTTCTAAACTCATCTGCTGCAGATGTAATGTATGTGAGAAAGTGTTAAGTAATACTTAAATATTTATAGAAATAGTGACACCCAAAGACATAGTTTCAAGAATTACATCATGTATCCATCTGGCGACCATTTTGATAGGAATATTTTGAATATGTTAAAAAGAGAAATATCAAATAAACTATCATTAAGCCTTTCCCACCTGTAGACGCATGTTGACGCAATAGCAGCAGACGACTTTTAAAAACATTGTGGCTAAAGATGAAATTGCTCATGATGAGCAATTTCTTCTGCAATGTTTTTAACTTTATTCAACAAATAAGCTATCTTGTATGGAGATTTTTCAGGTTTTTTACCACTATGTTTTCAAAGCCGTCTGCTGCGGAATTGTTGTATGTATGTGGGAAAGGGTAAAACAACAACATGTACAAATATATTTATATCATGAAACTGATTAGATCAGATTAAACAATTTTTTCAACGAAATTAGGGTTGTCAAATTCAATTTCCATTGTGCTTCCTGATTGTCACATATTTTTTAACTAAAGAATATTTATGCTATCAAAATGATCTACACGGGACGTAATTTTTGTAGTTCTAGAAACTATATATGCCTAAATTGTTTGGTGTTTAACGCCGCTTTCAACAATTGTTCAGTTAAATCACGTCGTTTCCTGCATGAACTACTAGTTCTACTGGTCCATTTATCCTGACACCATCCAGTCAGTTATAATGCTTACCCAGCAACCCTTAGCGCAAGGGAGGGCAGACATTATTACCGTTTTTAAAGTCTTACTATATGTATGCATAAAAAAGCCCCTATAAAACGAAGTGAAAAGGTACACATTGATTACCAATGACTGGTGTAGAAACTGATGACGTCGGTAGAAAGTACGAGGAAATCCCAATCAAAATGGCGTTCACCACAAGGACCGTCGACGTGTACGCAATCTTTTCGCCGCTTTCAACAGGAATGAGGAAAACAACAAGACCGAGCAGTGACGTCACTATCAATGGCACCAGAATATTGACAACATACCAGATTCCGTTTCTCTTCAGCTCGAAATTGAATCTGTTTCATGAAAAATATACATTAATGAGCCGTTCCGCGAGAAAACCAACATTGTGGACTCTGCGTAAAGTTTCGACCCGGATCAGCCTAAGCATGCCACGCAGGCTAATCCGGGCAGACACTTTTCGCCTCCTGGGAATTTTCTACTTCAGGAACCATTACTCATTACCTCTATTTCCCTGAGACGGAATGTGTTGCACGGATTAGCCTTCACGGACTGTGCAGGCTGATCTGGATCGATATATTACGCAGGTACCATAATGTTGGTATTCTTGTGTGACGGCTCATTTGTTCTTTTAAGCTGGCATTAAGACCGTGCGTTTCGGGCTCGATCACTGTCCGTTGCAGGAATGCTGGAGAATCCTTAGGTAAAGTTCATTTCCTTGTTTAGTATAATGCTTTGTCACCCACGGAGCATTGATAAGTTTGCAATCGTGTTGATATAATTGAAATTAAACTTCAATCAAGGGTAACTTTTTCTTTTTCAATATTATTAAGTTATTTCTCTATGGTCACTTCACAACTCACAGCATTTCATTACTTTCGTTTGCCAGAATGCAAAACCAAATTCTTCCTATACTGCCGGATGATTTTCCACACTGACCTTTTGACTAGTTTATGGGGAAAAACGCTGATGGCAATTACCCTTTTCAATCGTTGGACCTGATGCCGAACAAGCAGTGATTCGCACTTGAAACCCCTGCATTGAAAGCCTTGTCATTATCGTCTAGGTAACCGTGATTCAGGGCTCACACCAAACATCAATCACGTGCATATTGTCCGTTTTTCACCATGACCCTGGTGCAATTCTTCGTGCGACATAACGTCTCGGGAACGACTGTTATTTCGAGGGCTTTGCGTGAAACGGTTGTAACTAAAATTGGTATTTTTTTACCAAGGTTTATCACCTCGCCATAAAGTCTTTATAAGTGTTATTTTTCTTGGTAAACAATGGAAATGTAGGTGCCATTGCTCGTTCTGAGCAATGGCACCTAAATTTGCATTGTTTACAATGGGGTCAAAACTGCCCCTAAACGGTTTTTGTTGAAGACATTGTGGTAAACGATGAAAGTGCTCATATTGAGTAATTTCTACTTTTCTCTCAATGTTTTTTCAAATATATTTCAAAATTATACTTTCATTAAAAGATTTTTTTTCACATTTTGCTTAGATATTTTCAATGAGAGTTGTCTTGTCGTATGAAGGTAGTTTTGTTTAACACCCACATACAAAAAGATCTGCAGCAGACGACTTTGAAAAGATGTATTTCAAAAATGAGCCTCTCTTTGAATGCAAAACAAACACAATAACTGACTAAAGTTGAAAACATTGTGGCAAAAGGAGAAATTGCTCAATGTTTTCAAAAATCATCTGCAGCAGAGACATAAATAAAAAAGCTTCTGTATGTGGGAAAGGGTAAAACATTGATCATTGGATGGTCAAATCGGTACTAACATGAGATTGGTAGACGTGTACTGTCCAGAGCCGTCCGTGCGCTCTTTGGTGGACAACGACGTGCTCTCGACTGACCACTCGGCGTTATCTGCTAGATGTGTTGTGATGACGTCACTAGAGCCGTGTGTAAGGAGTACAGTACTCACGTCGTAGCCTGCGGTTCCAATACCTAAACAGAAACAAGAGTATGACAGTTAACCCTCATAGTAACGTATTATGTGCACTATAATGGAAATAACCTCATAGTAAGACGTATTATTTGCACTAACCTCATATTATGACGTATTATTTGCACTCTATTGGAACTTACCTCATATTAAGACGTACTATTTGCACTGACATCATATTAAGACGTATTATTTGCACTAACCTCATATCAAGATATATTATTTGCACTATATTGAACTAACCTAATATCAAATCGTATTATTTGCACTAACCTCATATTATTACGTATTATTTGCACTCTATTGGAACTTACCTCATATTAAGACGTATTATTTGCACTATATTGGAGCAAACCTCATATATTATGACGTATTTTTTGCACTATATTGGAACTAACCTCATATTAAGACGTGTTATTTTGCGCTAACCTCATATCCAGACGTATTATTTGAACTCTATTTGGAACATACCTCATATAAAGATATATTATTTGCACTATATTGAACTAACCTAGTATTAAGACGTATTATGTGCACTATATTGGAACAAACCTCATATATTATGACGTATTGTGTGCACTATATTAGAACTAACCTCATATTAAGACGTGTTATTTGCACGAACCTCATATCAAGACGTATTATTGGCACTATATTAAACTAACCTCGTATTTAGAAGTATTATTTGCACTAATCTCATATTAAGACGTATGAGTTGCACTTTATTGAAATTAATCTCATATTAAGACGTATTGTTTTCACTAACCTCATATTTAGACGTACTATTTGCACTATATTGGAACAAACCTTATATATTATGACGTATTGTACGCACTATATTATACTACAGTAACTCGTATTGAAGCGTATCTTAAAGTAGTATCAGGCCCCATTGTATTTGAGAATGAAGGCTCGAAGAGCAAATTCTTCCTAAAGAAATAACTATAATATATTTTCAGACTGTCAAATAAAGACGTTCTAAATGACGACAATTTTTGTAATAAAATTGCTTCTACCTGACCTATAAAAGCTGTCCCTGTGTATGCACGAAAACACCCATTCCGTCCAACCGAAACGTATCATGAAAGTATAACTATTGAAAAGAGAGGATAATACTTTGAGGAGGAAAATTGCTCATTATGCTTGACTAAGAAAATGACGGGAATCAAGCCTTCGATCTTGTGCCCTCCCACCTTCGTGACCATTTCTCAGTGATCACGATTCTATCTGACCCTCACCTGTGTTGCGTCTCTCTGACAGAAAGTAAAGTCGTGTTTAAAACGTCTGTACTTACTTATGTAACATTCCTGCTTATCAAAAGGAAAGTTGGTCGAGTCGAGTTCACAATGGACGTTAAACACGTGCGGCTGTTCCCACGTGACCGTTGTGTCGTATTTTACTCTCATTACCAAATTGTCGTCATTTAGAACGTCTTTATTTGACAATCTGAAAATATAGTATAGTTATTTCTTTAGGAAGAACTAGCCCTTCGAGCCTTCATTCCCAAATACAACAAATCTGCAGCAGACAACTTGCAATGTGTATGAATTAAATGATATTATCTAGTTCAAACCAGTGAATAGTTATACGTATGAATAGTCCCTGTTCAAACACCACATTGAAAACATCTATGAAAAAACACGAACATCTTTATGAATTAATGTATAATTAGTAATTACTGAAATTAATTGACAACATTGTGGCAGAAGGAGAAATTGCTCGTCTTGAGCAATTTCTGCTTTAGTCACAAGGCTTTCCAAATGGGTGTGTTGCAAAGGCTTCTGTATGTTGGAAAACTTTTAACATGTATATACACATCTACGTGTACCTAGTATAAAGCCATTCATTTAGATATTGATCAATAAATGTTTTAATTACATGCAATGGTAACTTACTCATTGTCTAGTATCAAATTTGGTTTCCAGCAGTTAGCTTTCGTTACGAACAATTGTTCGATGTCTCCAAAACCTGACGGGGTCCAGTTCCAGCGTGAATCTTCCCATCTCTGTAATAACAACAACACCATCAACATACGCTTATGGTCAAAGTTAAGCAATTTGGATCGGCTTGCAGGGCAGACAATTAGGAAATTCAGATACATGTAAATACATAAGACGGAAGTTGTCTTCCATTGGACAATAATAATTTTGTTGAAAAGGAATATCCTTTGACCGAATTGTAACCTAAATAGTGTTTATCTGAAGCTACTTTGAAACATAAAGAGCTATTTTCATGTATTTTTCTGCAATTGAAAGTAAATATACTGCGTGTAAAAGGGTGACCGTTGATTTGACCTCATAGCTAAAAAGAATATTGGAAGGTCAAGCTATTAGTTTTTTGTAACTCTTTGGTAGTTAAAATGATCTTTAATTTAATATAGGTTTTTGAGCTGTTGGGATTGTTAAGACAGAGCCATTGCCCTTAATGGTCTAATGGTCGCCTTTTGAAATTGAATTGCTTCCATCTGACCTAAAACAAAAAGAAAGCTGTCCCTTTTTATGCACGAAAACACAGATTGCGTACAACCGAAACGTATTATGAAAGTATAACTATTGAAAAGAGAGGATAATACTTTGAGGAGGAGAAATTGCTCATCATGAGAAATTTTTCCTTTTGCCACAATCGTTTTCAAAAGTCGTCTGCTGCAGATGCATCAGTAAGCGTCTTTATTTCGGAAAGGGGTTAAACACTCTTGGTTATCGTGAAATATGTTTCTGTTTCACAGCCCATTGTCTGTAAGACTTATTTGTGTGTATTCTGAAATCAAACGAGATCTAATGCATCGTTTCCGAGATCTAGGTCTCTATGAATGGCGTCCGGAGAGAAAATGCTGTATTTACTAATATTCGTACACGTTTCTCAATGGATACCTAAAAGCCTCGTTTTTGAAAGTAGGAAAATAGAAAAAATAAAATCGTTAAATCATTGAAATGTGTTAAAAATCATCAAAATGTGAAATTGCCCTCAATGAACATGTTCTCCTTTTGCAATAACGTGTTCGTAGTAGCCTACTGCAGATGCATCAAATTGATGCTGGAAACGATTAAGAAATAGAGCAATATAACTATTACTTACGCTTGTTATCCATCCTTCTGCAGAAAACGTCTGTTTATTAAAATCCTGTCAAGAAAGAAAACATTGCAGAATTGATATTTTATGAACTTCGTATCAATCGTATCACTTCGAATAATCCTTTCCCACTTCCGGACGATGTTGACCCGACGCAGACAACGTTGTCTCTGACGCAGACAATTTTTGAAAAAATTGTGACAAAGAAATGTCTCCCTTTGCCACCAGAATTTAACTCAATTCAATAATTAATTGTTCACCTAATAAGATTTTACAATTGTTTCCGCGACAATTTTAAAGTCGTCTGCTGCAGTTTTGCTGCTTTGGGGAAAGGGGGGGGGGGGGGGATAAACGTATACACTGTGGAGACAATTACCATAAATATTTTACTCTAAGCTGATATTCATAGACACAGACACAAATTAATTTGATCTTACAAACACGCAGCGGTTTTTTATTAGTTCAATATGTAGCACATGTAAGGAATCAGCCTTGGCCGAGTGGTTAGCGTTGGGGATTTGGAACCGGGTGTCCGGGGTTCAATCCCCAGTCGCGGTGCGGAGGTCATGGTGAAATGCTCGTAGGTGAGGCACATTTCATAGCCTAGTACTGGTTACTTTACCCAAGGATCATGAATAAGTGAACTGTCGCCGTAATATAATTGAATTCGTGTTGGAAAAAAAAACAATTATTCAGTTTTTCCATATCACAATGTTTCCTGACATATATGTAGAAGATTTATCCTAAAAAAGATCGAATGACAAGGAAAGGGGAGGGGACATAATCCTATGTTATTTGTTTGTGATATAAGAAATTGTGTTGCTGCCCTCAAAGTGGCGGAAAGAAAGTAAGTACCAAAAACTTCTGTAACGTAGTATCAACTTGGACACTTAGCATTGATGCGCAGACAAGTATTGGTTAAGGTTGGTTTTCGCAGATCATTGTTCATATGTGTTTTGAAACTATAGAAGCTTGTCGCAAGATTCACAGTCCAAGGGGACTAACTCTGGAATTATTCAATCTATTGATTGATAAAAAAAATTATTCATTGAGGTTTAATGCCGTTTATAACACTTATTCAGTTATATCACATATCCATGTGTTTTTTGTTTTTCTCACAGCTGGGTCCAATTCCACCAATCTTTCTTAGCGATAAGTCATACTTAAAGGTGATATCCGGAGTTTTTACTGTTTATCCATTTTTTCCGTTCAAACAACTGAATTTATTGTCAGAAATGTGTTAATGAGGTAATTTTTCAAAAAAAAAATGCGAAAATGCCTTTAATCGGCTATTTAATTTGCACCGGACATAATTGTTGCGAAATGGGTACTCGCTTACGTCCCCTTGATTTATTGATCGGTGACGACATAGGTCGCGTGTGGTGTGTGGTCTGCATAACGGTTACTGCATGTATCTATACATGTTTACGTGTTGGAGAAAATTATTGTGATCGAAATATCATTGAAAAATAAATAAAAAATGGTAATTTGTGTTGCTTATGGGTGTGATTCCAAGACTGGAACCAGTATAGTATAAGTCTTTTTAAATCCCACGGATCCAAAGAGAAAGAATATGTGGATAGATCGTCTAAATAGAGGACAAACTGCAACAAAGAAATTTGTGCCTAGTTCTTGCTCCCGATTGTGTAGAAACATTTTGAGGACGATCGATACAGCATTGACCCAAAACTTGCAGAATCAATTGGTTACAATCAAATTGTTCTTGTTAAACTGAAACCTGACGCGATTCCTAAAGTTTTTCACAATCCAACAAAGCAACCACCCAGAGAGAGAAAATCGGCACTGGCCATTTCAAGAAAAAAGTTTACAAACGAGGTAGGTTGAATATTTAAGAAACTATTTGTTTTAGTTTTCAGAATCATAATTGTAAACATTGAAACAGTGGACTAATTAACAATGAATTGAATATTTCAACGGGCCCCTCGAATGTTGTAAAACGGGTGAACACTTATCCATATTTTTGTTTCCCTAATACAAAATGCCTTTAAATTTCATTTCTTAGCAAGTATTGTTAGTCAGCAAGGTAACTATGTATGTCAACCTAGTCCTTTACTTAAATACATTCCACCATTTTTATGTTTTACAAAATACTAGGGAAACACAAATGTTAAAATATGCTTTAAAGTATTTTTAAAGTATTACTTAGAGCTAAGAAAGGTTGGTGGAATTGAACCCAGTACTCCACACAACAATCTTTCCAAGCAAATTACTACTTAGGACTGTAAGTTCATTCGTAGATGAAGTATGAAGCTTGGTGCAACGACCTTTGTCAAACGAAATTACAACTAAAGTTCAACTCAAACTTACTAAATAATTCAAAGAATCCAAGGTCAAGGTCACAGTTACGTTGACAACATCTGAAGGTCGATTGGTAACGCTGGCACCAAAGGTCAGGCTCGTATATAGAGTGTCAGCTGTTCCATATGTGTACGCACCGTGTACTGAAAATAGACAATAAATCACCCACGTCATACATAAACCGACCTTCGGGTCTTAGCGATCAGTGAAGATCCAGATTAGGATGCACCTATGCGAAATATGATCAGAGTCGTCACTATTCTTTCGTTTTAAAATCGTACAAAGCATCCAGAAAGCCTCTACAAAACGATTCGACGAAGTAAGCACGGAATTTGTTTGCGATTATCTTTAATTTCAAAACCTTCGTACATGTATGTCCGTTGTCGTTTGATGAAGCTCAAATCGAATGAAACCAACTTTTAGCAAATTAGTGTTTTGTTTTTGTTTTTTTTTCTCATTCTTACAATGTATTGATAAAATCATTTCACCGAGAAGCTGTGAATTAATCTTTCGGACGTCTTTGTTTAAAATGGTACCTTCTTGAATAACCGGTCAGTGTGCATATAAACCGTGATTTTGATATGTAATATACACACACACTGCTATATGAGCCAACATTATGGCCTATGCGTAATGTATCGACCCAGATCAGCCTGCGCAGTCCTCGCAGACTGATCCGGGCCGACACATTCCGTCTCATGGGGATAGATATATAGAGCAATGATTCCTGAAACAGAAAATCTACAAGAAGCGAAAAGTATCCATCCGGGTTAGCCTGAGCGGCATGCTTAGGCTGATCCGGGTCGATACTTTACGCAATGTTGGCTTTCTCGCGGGATATGGCTCATATATGGTCCACGTATTGTGAGTTGTGGTCTCACTGCATCTGTACACTCTCGCCAGAGCTTTCACAACCCGTCTACATGTAATGTATACCTAGCTTTATACATTGAAAACCAAAACTAAAATTGTAATACCATTCGTTTAAGGCTAATTTAACTTTATATGACTATTAAATACCCCAATATGTTTGCACTGATTGTTTCCTATTGTGAGTCTGTAGTATACGCGCATTCAATGGAGGTATACCGTTTTAGAGTAAAATTGTCCGAAAAATGTATGTGTCCGCGGTGGTCAATGTATATAATACGATAACTGATCGGACTTATCACTATGATCTTTCTCTGCTCTTAACCCTTTCCCACATACAACAAATATGCAGCAGACGACTTTGAAAACATGGTGACAAAAACCTGAAAAATCTCCAAAAACGATAGCTTAATTGTTAAATAAAGTTGAAAACATTGTTGCCAAAGGAAAAATTGCTCATCATGAGCAATGTCACCTTTGGCCACAATGTTTTTCAAAAGTCGTCTGCTGCTATTGTGTCAAAGAAAATGCGCCTGCAGGTGGGAAAATGTTTACAAAATAGACAATGGTCGGATTTTTACAAAAGTCTGTTCGTTCAATTGACTTTCCCTCCTTGAAGCTATGGGCTATTGTGTAAGTATCATGACTGTCTCGCTGGTATCATCATAAATGGATCAGTCGTACTGATGTCTCACTGTAAATTGAATCGACTGTATTTGCAACTGGAATACCAGTTACTTTGTAGAAGTAGAACAGCCCATAAAGGTTTTACAATATCCGAATGTGGTTGTTTGAGGAACAAACCCGATCTTTTACGACGTCGAGCTATTATAATCTTTATAAATCGGCCTACCGACCTGGTACGGAAATTGCAAGGCCCATTCTGGGTGTCCTCCCTTAAATAGCTTAATGAAGTTAAACTGTGACATAATATAGCTTGAGACCCTTCAAAAACGACATACTGTTTAGCTTTTTCTGACGGCTTAGAAAATAATTGTGGGAAAAGCAAACATTAGTTACTGTATGCAATAATGTTTGCCACATTTTTTAATGTTTTCTGCTTCGGCTTTAGTATATTTCGTCGTCTTTAGAAAGGAAGTATTTGTATTGAAAAACAGTTATTTACTTATATGTAAGCCTGTCATTAAAATCAAATCAGAAATATAATAGACCCAACTCACTCAAATGACAAGCTAATATTTGGCCTACATTTCACTTTAGTCGATTTGACCTATTTTAAAGCCTGTGCTTCGCTCTCTGTTTTAAGCATTAACCCTTATTACTCGAGATATCATTTCTTTAAAGTATGGATTGATTAACTGGTTGGAGTTTAACCCCGATGTATCGGTTATATCACTGCAGACAGTTTTTGGCCTGTTTTTTTTTCTGGCTTTTTGGAACAAGTACTCAACATAATTCCTCTAAAGCAACTGACTTCTTACATACTCATACTATTTAGCCTATACATGAATTATATATATATATATATTTATATATTGTAAAAAAAGAAAAAAGACACTACATTGGTTTTAAACGTGCCAACTTTCTTTTTGTTCCGGTATATTTCTTCGTTTAAAATTATATATCGTGTTCGATAGCCGTGTTCGGTATCCGTGTTCGGTATCCGTGTTCGGTATCCATGTTCGATAGCCGTGGTCGGTATCTATTAGTAAACGTGTTCTGGAAAACTGTGAATGGTAATGACCAAGACGTTACTATACAAGTACGAAGAGTATTCAATGTGAACGTTATATCACATAAAGTGCATCTTTTGGAGAGAAACAGCTGTTATTGAGAGGTGTTGCTCTTGGGAGTTTCATCCTTCTCCTTGCAGAAACACAGTATGACATACCTGAAGAATACTACTTGGGAAATATTGTAGGAAAAGACGAAATATTTATCAGCATTTCTCCTTTTTCAAATGCTTTCCATTGCATCCAAAGAATGAATCTTGTCGTTTGTCCTGATTTTCAAATACACACAACTATTCCCTCTACAAAGTTGCTTGCCTTTTTTGCGAGACTACACTGTAATTTTAAGACCCCTGGTGAATTATCCATCGATGCCCTTCATTCCATCCGAAAATGTGTCTTTTATCCAATCATCGTTCGCAATATTTTGAGAAATACACGACGTGTTGTTCTAAAGATGGTGTCTCTCTCCAGAGAGGTGTCGTTTCGAGGGGTTAAAACCTCAAATTGACTTACGGCGTATGACGCGGAACGGTAATGGTGATTGACGTCTTGTATTACAAACGTGAAATTTTAGACCCCCGGGGAGTTAATCCGACACGGCGGGCTTTTCTATCCAACATTGTATGCGTCGAACTATATACAGAGCTCAATCGGTAACGCTTTCAAGGTAATCGATCAAAGGGTGCTGAGTTCGAGTATTGTCTCGGTCCTTCATCCTCTCCAGCGATTGGTATCGGTTACAATGGCCAGCATCGTGCGTCTTCCACCAATAGGATACAACCCAAGCATATGTAGTATACTCATTGAAAAGGGTCTGAATGTGATTCCATGCTTAACCCTTTCCCACATCCAGAAAATCTGCAGCAGACAATTTTGAAAGCATCCAGACAAGATTATGTTAAATCTTTATAAGGGAAAATTTAATATTTCAAAGGAATTGAAAATATTGTGGCAAACGGAGAAATTGCTCGTTTTGAATATTTTCTAATGTCGTCTGCTGCAGAGTCTTCAGAAAGCGTCTGTACGTGGGAAAGGGTTAATAATTAAAATGGATTCTAGTCTACAGAAGGTTTTTTTTCTACGCTTCTTTTAGTGCAAAGCCAGGTTAAAAAGCGTGGATGCGTTGACTGATGTAGTTTTACAATGGTTTGCAAAGCGCCGTTTATTCTAATAAGTCTAAGTCGAAAGGTAGTCAGTCTGAAGGGAGGAACTTTGTGGTAAGCACTGGTTCGAAAAATCAAGGAAACAAATTGGTAAAGTAAAAACGTAATTGCATTACACCGATTGGAAGTTTAGCCTTCAGCTTATACTAATCACGACTTTCAAACCCGGACCTTTTGAATAAAGATGCAGATGCTTTACGGCTACACCGCCGTCTTACAATCAATTGATTGTCATGATATAAGTTAAAAAAATTTTGAAAATGTTGTAAAAGCCAAATCAATGGATCAGCTTAATGTGAAGCAACGATCTATAGCTAGAAGAACTACAAACAAGAGCGCCGCACGGGAACGCCAACGTTCGTCTGTATTTACTAAGTCGTAAAAGAGGCATAACTGTATGATTATTTAAGTTCTGTGACTTGGAATAGACACACGTATTGCTCCTAGGAAGTTGTGTACCAAGTTTCATTTGAACATGTTGAACGGGTTTTGAGTTATGAGGTAAGGTTAAAGTTTTCTGATGACTCATACGTAGACGAATACGATGACGATGACGCCAAGGGTAACACAATACTCCCACTTTTTTTCGTCGAAAACAGGCGAGCTATGAATGACTCCAAATGTATGCATTCTTACTTTGGGATATTAAACCAAATATGAATGAATGGTGTCCCATGTGTTTATATTGCAATAAGTAGTTCGACGCGGTCAATTGGTTTGCATGAGGGGTTTAGAACCGGTTGGCCAGGCTTCGATCCCGGCGGTTCTGTTAGAGCGACTATGGGCGAGGCACGTGTCCTATCTTAGTAATGGTTTGTGACACAGGGATCATGAATAAGTGTTCCTGTCACCCTGATATAACTTATAAGAGCCGTCCCGCGAGATTACCAACAGTATGGCCTCTGCGAAATGTATCGACCCAGATCAGCATGCGCAGACTGATCCGGGCCGACACATTCCGTCTCATGGGATAGAACATTAAAAATAATGATGCATGAAACAGAAAATCCACAGGAGGCGAAACGTATCTATCCGGGTAAGCCTGCTTTGATACTTTGCGCAGACTCCGCAATGTTGGTTTTCTCGCTTGACGGCTCATAAACTGTTGAAAACGGCGTAAATTCCTAATGAAACAATCGGAGAGTAAGTGTAAGTGTTCTATAAATTGTGATCATGGGAAGATGTTTTTTTTAAAGATGTCTGCTGCAGATTTGTTGTATGTTGGAAATTGTTCGTTCAGTATTGTTGAAGTAAAACATATACCTCCCATAACATTGTCTGTTTTCGAAGAGAAATTTAAAACAAATGACTAAATAAATTACCTTTATTTACTGTTATGCAACCAAAGCCGATAAGGCTCATAAGCAAATATTCCATTTTAACACACACATATAAATTCCAATTTCAGTTTATATATTTGCTAGTAATAGCACTTCGTCACCTTTTCAAGAAAAACATTTCCATCAAATTAACTGAATGACCGATCCGTAAATATTTGGCATTTTTTAAACATTGTTTCACGCTCTCTCTCTATACCAATAAAATAACAAACGTATCTTGATTGATTCCTGTTGTTTTCTAACTAAAGACATTCACGGGTTTAAATTAACTAAAGCAATCCCTGACTTAACCCTTTTTAACCTCATACGACAATTCTGCAGCAGACGGCTTCGAACGTATTTTGTCAAAACATAGAAAATCTCCATAATTGAATGGATAACCTTTGACTAAAAGTGGAAAACATTGTGGCAAAAGGAGAAATTGCACGTTTTGTGCAATTTCTTCTTTTGTCACTTTGTTTTCAAAAAGCCGTCTGCTGCAGAGGCGTCAGAAAGCGTCTATATGAGGGAAAGGGTTAACCCTTTCTAACCACAAACAGACGCTTTCTGACGCCTTCTGCAACAGAAGACTTTTAAAAAACATTGTTACAAATGGAGAAATTGTTCATGGCGTGCGGTTTCTCCATGTGTTACACTATTTTAAGATCTTTTGAATAACTAATTGTTATACTTTCATTTAAAGATATTTTCCATACTGTGTCTTGATGTTTGTAAAGCCGTATGCTGTAGGTTTTTTATATTGTGGGAAAGGGGTTAACCTTATCCTTTACTGATCAACTTTTTATTTTCTGGTACAACATAATTCTATAAAAATCAAGGTAAACTCGGGAAGCATAACTTATTGAGAAATGTGACTTCTTTGACATATTATATTTCTGATTATTAATGGAAAAATTCCTGATTTTAATCATATCTTAATGTATTGAGTAGAAATATATTTATAGTTTTAAAAAAAAAGGGCTAACAAGTGAAGGTAAAAGTCAAACCGTTACGGTATAACTAATTTTACTTATTTTAGAATTTAACCCTTTCCCTCATATAGGCGCTTTTCTGACGCCTCTGCAGCAGACGGCTTTTTGAAAATATAGTGACAAAAAAAAGAAATTGCTCAAAACGAGCAATTTCTCCTTTTGCCACAATGTTTTCAACTTTTAGTCATAGGTTATACATTCAATTATAGAGATTTTCTATTTTTTGACAAAATATGTTCAAAGTCGTCTGCTGTATAATTGTCGTATGAGGGAAAGGGTTAAAACCATTAACCTTTCACCTCTGCGTGCGTTTTTATACTGTTTTTCTTCTCTACCAAAGTAAATAAAGTATTATGAACTTTACATGTATCTTCGTCCCAACGTATGAATATACTTCCAGATTTGTTCGAAGATTATACTTTCTTCCATTTAGTTAACTTTCTCGTGTGCTTTATAGGCGATAAATATATATAATATATAGAGAAATATATGGTGAAAAAGACCAAGAAATATATCGTAGAAAATTTTCTTTTCAAATGAAAATCCGCACCGCGATAAATGGTCCCTTCTTCAAAATCAATTTGGCTGATTTCGACGGGAATTTTTAAAACGAGTCCATATTTTGCTTTCCGATTTGAAATATATGATCAGTGCTGTGCGAAACCCAACATTAACTTAATTATTACACGTTCGGAAAAAATACCTGCCTGTATACTTCAATGCTAAAAAATATAAATGAATACTGCTTATCAAGAGATTCTTCAAACCTTCTGTTACTAATTGATTGATTGATTGATTGATTGATTGATTGATTGGGGTTTAACGCCGTTTTTAACAATTTCTCAGTTATATCACGGCTGCAAGTTCACCTACTCATGCATTTCCTGTTTTTCTCACACCAGTACTCCACACAACAATCTTACCAAGCAACTGGCTGCTTTTCCACATAGACTTAGCCCATTGGTGGAAGACGAATGACGCATGTCGCATTGACTTTTGTCAATCGTCGGAAAGAAAGTTGGCCGAGCCGGCATTCGAACTGACAACCCCTGGATTGACAGCCCGCGTCGTTACCGACTGAGCTACCGGGACTCGACTATATTCCTAATTGATGAACAGTGCAAAGCAGAATTCTCGGATACGCTGACTGATCCGGATCTTACACTGGTCAAAATGCATAACGGATGGTCTCCGAAGAGCGCTGTCCATATGAACAGCTTATTAAAATGCTAGGTGCATGTCGTCAAGTCGGGTTACAAAACAATAGAGATTCTCTCAAGCATACTGACATTTATGAACCTGTTGCTAATTAGATAGCAGAAAGTGAGAAAAAAAAACACGTTGTGGTTTGATTTAAACAGCTGATTGTCCATTGTCTTGTTTTATAACTAGTGTCCCTGTTGAACTATACATGTATCACTCAAAAATGTTGAACTAGCCCTAACCTTTCGGGTGCAGCGGTAGAACGTCAGACTCTCGTATCAAAGGTCCCGAGTTCGAGACCCGTGATGAGCGGGTTTTGACATTGGGATCTTTCCACACAAACGGCGCGAGTACTCCAGAAAGCAGACATCGAGCGTGATTAATATACGCTGAAAGCTTGTTTCGCACTCGTTCAAACCCCAGCTCGGCCAACATTCTTTTCGTCGTTTGACAAAAGTCACTGTGACAAGCGTCATTCGTCTTTCACCAATGGGCTAACAGTCTATGTGGAAAAGCAGCCTTGCTTGAAAAGTATGTTGTGTGGAGAATTGGTGTGAGAAAACCAGGAAACATATAAGTAGGTGAACTGATCGCCGTGATATGACTGAATTTTTTTTGAAAGAAATATAACATTATGGTGTTAATGTTATTTCATCAACGTGATCTGTTTTATGAACGAAATATACAGCGTGGTGTATTCGACAAACATTGTAATTGGATGAGAATAATATGAGTGGTCCTCAAAGAAAACCATCATCAGCGTAATTAGTTCAAGTTTAGATGAAAATCAGCCTGCACATCCATCTTATCTATTTAAAATCGAGAAGTATTGTCAAATGTTTATTGAATACCGTCGGTGAGTTATATTTGAACAGTGTATAACCAGATCAGACTGTGCTGAAGCACAGGATGGTCTGAATCTACACTGGTCGCAAATGTCTTAAAACTGGTTTTAGGAGAGCGTCCATTATATATACCTTTTCACTCAAGTCGGAATCAGGTGAAATTGACGGGTGAAACCTGGTTGTAAAGAAATTTTAAATCGACGTATGCGTGTATCGTTTTTTGTCGTATTCACATTTGAAACGTCCGCAGAAGTAGATGAAAATCTTTAAACAAGAAAAGGAACTGTTGCACCGTCTTTATGGCATATCATGGCAAAACGATTGCGTTAAATAAGCGGAGGCTACACCTCTAGATATTTGACAGTCGTTCGATTTAGCAAATTAGGACTTTAACTGGTCACAATTTACCGGATCCTAACCTGAGTGTAAAGCTGTATATTATAATGACGTGCATGCATTTACATAATTGATTGGTTGATTTAGGCTGGACACCACTTTAAACAACGTTTCTGTCATATCACGGCGACTAGTTCATCTATTAACGTGTTTTCTGGTTTTCTCACATAATATCTCATCATCTTTCCCATCAACTGACTGCTTTTCAATATAGCCTGTCCGCCCATTGGTGGAAGACAAATGACGCGTTTCGTAAAGAATGTTTGCCGAGCTGGAGTTCTAACTCTAAAACCCCTGGAATAACAGGCCGCGTCGCTACCAACTGAGCTTACGGGACTCGAGTTTATTTTCATAAACGTTGGTGGAGTAAATGACATAAATGAAGACTCATTATGAGTAATATCCTCTTTTTCCACGATGTTTTCAAAAGTCGTCTGCTGCAAAAGCGTCAAAACGTGTATGTATGTGGACTAGGGTTGATATCCCCTTTTCTCTTAACACGTCCTACTTTCCAATATGTTAAAACAAATCACCTATTAATTTACAATTATTGTTTTCAGGATCAGTGATTTTACAGTTGTTATTTTTTCAACCGAAAAAGCTATTCATTTGTCCTTTCACACATGTAAAATTCATTTTTGACGTATATTTAGCAGACGACTTTTAAAAATAGTATGATAAAAGGAGAAATTACTCATAATGAAAAATGTCTCCTTATGTCACACTGTTTTCAATTGTATTCACTATTCAAATGTTCAATCATGTTATATGTATTTCCAAAGTGTGTCGAGATCTCTTCAAAGCCGTCAGCTTTATAAATGTGTTGTATGTTGAAAAGGGTTAACATACCTTGTTATGATTATGTTTAACTTACGCACATGTTACTTTGTTCTCTGAAGGCCGTTTCGCACCGTTTTCAACAATATTTCAAGTATATAAAGAAGTGCTGTCGATAGCTATATTCAGATTTATCTAACACATCTAGCACTAGGGTGTATGCTAGTTCAGTTGTCCATGGCTATATTCATATTTATCTAACACAGCTAGCGCTAGGGTGTATGCTAGTTCAGCTGTTCATGGCTGTATTCATATTTATCTAACACATCTAGAGCTAGGGTGTATGCTAGTTCAGCTGTCCATGGCAGTATTCAGATTTATCTAACACATCTAGCACTAGGGTGTATGCTAGTTCAGTTGTCCATGGCTGTATTCAGATTTATCTAACACATCTAGGGCTAGGGTGCATGCTAGTTCAGTTGTCCATGGCTGTATTCAGATTTATCTAACACATCTAGCACTAGGGTGTATGCTAGTTCAGTTGTACATGGCTGTATTCAGATTTATCTAACACATCTAGCACTAGGGTGTATGCTAGTTCCGTTGTCCATGGCTGTATTCAATTGTTATCTAACACATCTAGCACTAGGGTGTATGCTAGTTCAGTTGTTCATGGCTGTATTCAGATGTATCTAACACATCTAGCACTAGGGTGTATGCTAGGTCAGCTGTTCATGGCTGTATTCATATTTATCTAACACATCTAGGGCTAGGGTGTATGCTAGTTCAGTTGTCCATGGCTGTATTCAGATTTATCTAACACATCTAGCACTAGGGTGTATGCTAGTTCAGTTGTCCATGGCTGTATTCAGATTTATATAACACATCTAGCACTAGGATTTATGCTAGTTCAGCTGTCCGTGGCTGTATTCAGATTTATCTAATACATCTAGCACTAGGGTGTATGCTAGTTCAATTGTCCATGGCTGTATTCAATTTTATCTAACACATCTAGCACTAGGGTGTATGCTAGTTCAGCTGTCCATGGCCGAATTCAGATTTATCTAACACATCTAGCACTAGGGTGTATGCTAGTTCAGTTGTCCATGGCTGTATTCAGATTTATATAACACATCTAGCACTAGGGTGTATGCTAGGTCATCTGTCCATGGCTGTATTCAATTTTATCTAACACATCTAGCACTAGGGTGTATGCTAGTTCAGCTGTCCATGGCTGTATTCAGATTTATCTAACACATCTAGCACTAGGGTGTATGCTAGTTCAGTTGTTCATGGCTGTATTCAGAGTTATCTAACACATCTAGCACTAGGGTGTATGCTAGTTCAGTTGTCCATGGCTGTAATCAGATGTATCTAACACATCTAGCAATAGGGTGTATGCTAGTTCAGCTGTCCATGGCTATATTCAGATTTATCTAACACATATAGCACTAGGGTGTATGCTAGTTCAGATGTTCATGGCTGTATTCAATTGTATCTAACACATCTAGCACTAGGGTGTATGCTAGTTCAGTTGTTCATGGCTGTATTCAGATTTATCTAACACGTCTAGGGCTAGGGTGTATGCTAGTTCAGTTGTCCATGGCTGTATTCAATTTTATCTAACACATCTAGCACTAGGGTGTATGCTAGTTCAGTTGTTCATAGCTGTATTCTGATTTATCTAACACATCTAGGGCTAGGGTGTATGCTAGTTCAGTTGTCCATGGCTGTATTCAATTTTATCTAACACATCTAGCACTAGGGTGTATGCTAGTTCAGTTGTCCGTGGCTGCATTCAGATTTATCTAACACATCTAGCACTAGGGTGTATGCTAGTTCAGCTGTCCATGGCTGTATCCAGATGTATCTAACACATCTAGCACTAGGGTGTATGCTAGTCCAGCTGTCCATGGCTGTATTCAGATTTATCTAACACATCTAGCACTAGGGTGTATGCTCGTTCTACTACATACATTTTTCTCTTTTTAACCATATGTAAGACTAACAACACTTATAGTAAAAGTACTTATAAATGTTTCGTATATATATATATATATATATATGAAATATTGACCCATCAAAAACATTTTAAGAAAAGGATGAACTATCAAACTGACCACGTACGGTTTATATATATATATGACATGTTATAAAGAAATGGAGAGAGAATATTTCTTCACAAATTATTAATATTTCGTGAAACTTACGGACAATGTTAATATATATATATGACATATTGACCCATCAAAAACATTGTAAGAAAAAGGATGAACTATCAAACTGACCACGGACGGTTTATATATAATATATATATATGACATTTTATAAAGAAATGGAGAGAGTATCGGCTATTTTAACCTTTCATGCAATATTTCATATATATATGACATTTTATAAAGAAATGGAGAGAGAATCGGCTATTTAAGCCTTTCCTATGTAATATTTCATATATATATATGACATGTTATAAAGAAATGGAGAGAGTATCTGCTATTTTAACCTTTAATGCAATATTTCTTCACAAACAATCAATATTCTGTGAAACTTACGGACAATGTTAATATATATATGAAATATGGACCCATCAAAAACCTTGTAAGAAAAGGATGAACTCTCAAACTCAGACAATCCTTAAATACTATTAATAAGAAATAATGTAAGGAATGAGAATTATCTTCAATTTTAACATTTCCTACAGTATTTCTTTTAAGAATATAATTATTCATTTTACTCTAGATGTAAGGGACAATGTATATAAAACCATAATCATACTTTACAAATAAGTTAAATATTATTTCTTACCTGTTCCGCATGTACGGTGTTGCCATTGTTGACATACGTCACACTCAATGCCTTGTTGGCGTGGCTGCACTTCCTTTCCACACGCAACACACGGATTCAACATAATAAAACTATTAACAATCCGTAACACAAAATTGTATTATCACTGGTCGAGGGCTTGGCGTGAAACGGTTGTAACTAAAAACCTACTTTGAAAACCCTGGTTTAGGTGCAATTTTGACCCCTTTGTAAACAATGCAAATTTAGGTGCCATTGCTCAGAACGAGCAATGGCACCTAAATTTGCATTGTTTACCAAGAAAAATGATTTAACGCTTATAAAGACTTTATGGCGAGGTGATTAACCTGGGTAAAAGAATATCAATTTTAGTTACAACCGTTTCACGCCAAGCCCTCGTGGTGATTCCTTTTACGAATGATAACACATGAACACATAAGATTGACTGGTGATTTTTTTTTTACAAATGATAAATTTTCTCATGATCATTAACTTATATCGCTCCTTAATTACTACTCAATTTTCTTTGTTGTGTTTTCTTTTTCTTTTTAATAAGTCCTTTTCATACATTTTAATTGAATTTACGTTGTTACAAACATAGATTTTTAAACAATATAGTTTCGTTATTAATCATTAACGACCTTTGAACTATCGTTATTACATGCATACATTTTAATTGAACATGTTGAATTTACAATGTTATAAATATACATTTTAATTGAACATGTTGAATTTACAATGTTATAAATATACATTTTAATTGAATTTACGTTGTTATGCTACGTTTACACTTAGACCACGATGTCCACGATGTCCACGATGCAAAAAATCGTCGAGCTCGACGATTTATTGTTTCAGTTTTTCTGTTTCTACGTTTTGCTACGCTTTCCTGCGCTCTAAGTACGTTTTGTTACGATCTGTTACGTTTCGTTACGATTCTGGTCAAGATCTGCCACGATTTTCATAACGTTCTCTTAAGTTCTGTTACGATCATCACGATATGCTATCACGTTCTGTCACGTTCTGTTACGTTCTGTTAAGATCTCTCACGATAATGCCGTTCTGTTAAGATCTCCTGCGATTTATGGCCTCAATTTGAGCAAACTCTCCACGATAGCAGCACGATTGGGTATAAAAGGGAGTAATTAGGGGTTACCCCCTCTCATTCTCTCCAAAGATAATACCAAAGGCAAAATATGAATCCACGAGATGAAGAAGACGTTGAATTGGTATTTCTGATTTATGCATACATAGTCTGCTCGTCTTTTTTCATAAATGGAGGGGTTAGCCTTCAAAAAATCTAATATCTCCTCCTTTTCTTCGTCACTGTAGGAGGTTGTTGTCCTTTGCATCTTGCCTTCTTGGTGATTGGAAGATCCGGAAAATCTTCCTCAGGGGGCTGGGATGGTGATTTTTCCGCTGCCTCCACATGGACCTCTGCTATGACTTCTTCAGATGTTGATGGAAGAGGTGTAGCATCCTGGCATCTCTTTACAGTGGCCTTCCTCCCTCTTTTAGCTGCTGGCATATTTAAAATCTAACAACAGTTATAGACGTTTCTAAAAAATATAGGTGTTTTCTTGTTGAGTCTGGCAAACGTAATGAAGCTTGCAGAGCGTGGATAAACATCGTGGGAACCGAGCGGGAATTTATCAAGGCGTGCTATACCGTGTCAGAGCGTACCAGAGCGTGAATGCCTATCGGGATATTCGTAGCAAAACGTGCCACAGCGTGATGTCATTACTTTTGCTATTAAATATATCTTAATAAATCGTAGTAGAGCGTGATGGAGCGTGATAGAAACTTGGTGGCATCGTAGTGAACATTGAAGGAATCGTGTTCCAAGTGCATCAAGATCCTCTACGATGGCGCAGCAAGTTCTGTTACGCTCCGTTAATGTAAACCATTTCTCTGTTATATCAAATGTTAATTTATTGTGACTGTTTGCCAATTGTATTCTAAATGCAACTTGCTTATCACCAATCCATAGCTTGGCCTAAAGTCACTATCTTCATCTTATTAAATGTCAAAGCTAATGTCATGGTGGGAACTCATCCAGTAGGGCTTACTGTATACGACTGCAATACTCTGAACCTTTTTAGATATATTCTGATCACTCTCTGTCCGTCGTCTGTCAACTCTGTATACAACTGCAATACTCTTGACCCTTTTTAGATCTATTCTGATCACTCTCTGTCTGTCGTCTGTCGTTAACTTTTAGCTTTAAACATTATCTCCTCCTAAACTGTAGGAACAATTTCCAAGAAATATTGCAGGAATGTTCCTTTGGTGGTCTTCTTTCAAAATTGTTCAAAGATTTAAATTACATTGAGAACTATGGTTGCTGCAGCATTAGAAAGGGGGCAAAACGTCCAAACTTTATAAAACCTTCTTCTCCCAATCTGCTTGTCAGATTCCAATATAATTTGATAGAAATGTTCCTTAGATGACCCTCTACAAAAATTATTAAAGCCATATTGATTGGTTGAAAAACATGGCAGTCAGGTGGCATCAGAAAAGGGGCAAAATGACAACATTTTATTGAAGTGCTTGTCCGATTTCAAGAAAAGTGAATAGGAATCTTACTTCAGAGATCTTTTACTTAATTTGTTCAAGCCATATTGATTGGTTACAAATTCATAGCAACCTTGCGTCATCAAAAAAGGGGTAAATTGAACTTTTACCTACAAATGACAACCGTTTACCATTCCACTCGACCAATTTTAACGTAACTTCACAGGAATATTCCTTTGATGGTCCTCTTTCAAAAATTGTTCAAAATTGTTCAAAGACTTACATTCCGTGTAGAACTTTGTTTGCTGCGGCATCAGAAATTGAGAAAAACATCCAAATTTTAAAAACCTTTTTCTCCATAATCCGTTAGTCAGATTCCAAGATAATTTGGCAGAAATGTTCTTTGAGTGACTCTCTACAAAATCTGTTCAAGCCATATTGATTTCGTTGACAAACAGGAGAGCAAAAACACATCAGGAATGGTTGAAATTGTTAAAATTGCTATAATACAGCGTGTGAACACAATAGAGCCTCCATTTACTATTCAATCTTCACCAAACTTAGATAGTAGTTAAATATTGACGAGAGCTCGGTTCCTTTCGTAAACTAGCCAGATCCGCCCATACAAGACTGTATTATGGCCCTTGAAATTGTCAAAATTGCTATAATAGAGCTTTTGAACACAATAGAGGCTCAATTTATCATCTGATCTTCATCAAACTTAGATAATAGTTAAATATTGATGAGAGCTTGGTTCTTTTCGAAAACCAGCCAGATGTGCCCTGCATGACTTGATTATGGCCTTTGAAATTGCCAAAATTGCTATAATACAGCTTGTGAACACAATTGAGCCTCCATTCACTATCCGATCTTCACCAAACTTAAATAGTAGGTAAATATTGATGAGAGCTCGGTTCTTCTCGCAAACCAGCCAGATCCGCCCATGCAAGACCAGATTATGGCCCTTGAAATTGTCAAAACACAAAAGAGCCTCCATTTACTATCCAATCTTCACCATACATACATGCTCTGGATTAAAAATGACCAAAGAACCATACCAGTAGAGCATAGGCCCTCATGGGCATCATGTTGCAATTGTGTTTAGCTCAATGTTAAAGTTTTGTCATTTCACTTTTACACTTGCATTGACAGTCAAAGCAGGGGACAGCGAGACATTTAATTACGCGTAATTCTTGTTCATCTTATTCATTTTTTTTCCAGTTAAAGGCAGTCGACAATGAGGGCCAAAAGGACAAATTTTTAAGTGACCACAGTGACTGGTTAATAACTCAGGGATATACTAGTGCATGGTCGGTGAAGTTGGAAGAATGTCAAACAGTTGTCAAATACCTCATACAACAGCTTATCTACTACCGGTAATAAGTACTAAATGAAATTAATGTTTGCCTTGAAAGTGCTTGAGAATGGGGTGTGTTGTCCTTAAAAGTGCTTTAATATCTAATAATCTGAGTTATAACTTTTAAGATCAAAAGAGAAAAATAAAAGAAAACACCAAATGCGAATCTTTATTTACAGTTAGATTATAGAGGTTATAGAATATGCAACAATCAAGTACTGCCTAAACAATTTTCGTGTTGAAAATGACCAGTTTTACTTTGAAACTCCTTGAAAAGATCTTAAATTTATTTATGAAAATTCTGTACTGTAAACCCTGTTTAAGCAACCGTTATATAACTTGGTTATAATGATTTATTAAACCCTTACAGTTGAAATAGCGGTCTAAGTCAAACTTTTTGCATATAACAAACAATCCTTTGGGGTTATTCAGACATAGGCAAACTTATATGACATCAATTTGAATATGTACAATAACATCCATGTACAAAATATGTCACAAGTGAAGAATAGACACCCTGAAATAAACAATTTGACAAGTCTCAGGCATTCAATATTAGCTCCCTTAAACCCAATTTTATTAATAAACCCTTTCCCTCATACGACAATTTGGCAGCACTTTGAACATACTTTGTCAAAAAATAGAAAATCTCGATAATTGAATGGATAAGCTACGATTATAAGTGAAAACATTGTGGCAAAAGGAGAAATTGCTTGTTTTGAGTCATTTCTCCTTTTTGTCACTATGTTTCAAAAATCTGTCTCCTGCAGAGGCGTCAAAAAGTGTCTACATCTGGGGTTAATAGATCAGACCCTAAGAGCGAGACAAATTTTTAACCTGTAAGTAACTGACATATGACCAAGGCCTCATTAAATCAATGGATTCTAGTTCTTGTTCATACTCACAAGTTGTTTGTTTGATGATTTGCAGTCATTAATTGTACTCCTGCATGTCTGGGTTCATCTGTACAGAAAGCTATCTACAAGAAACTCATAGCAAGGGCATCCATTGCCTAAGGTCAGATGGTCCCCTTCCATGGGACTTCTGTTATGTCATTCCTTTCTTACTCACATTTAAGTGTCATGTATCACTAACAATTATTGACAAAATGTATTTTCAGAACATTGCCAGAAATATGTCAGTTCACCTCTGGGATGGACGAGGTTCTAGGTTTATGGTCAATTCTGAAAGGGAGTCCAAAAGCTTGCATTGCCATACTGTGTGAACAACATCAAAGTAGGGCCATCATGGTCCTCTTGTTCTTATAAATCATTGCTGCAAAATGGTTGACAATTGTGATTTTCAGTACAAGTTGTATTACCCA
The DNA here is from genome assembly GCA_031761405.1 of Serripes groenlandicus. Classification (NCBI taxonomy): domain Eukaryota; kingdom Metazoa; phylum Mollusca; class Bivalvia; order Cardiida; family Cardiidae; genus Serripes; species Serripes groenlandicus. The sequence continues at coordinate 1,675,171 of JASEVX010000027.1, forward strand.
CTACAATAGGATGTTGGTACATGTGTATTTAAGTATGCTGATATAGATCACTTTTCAAAGCTTTATTTGGCCACGTTTCCAGGCTTGCATTCTACCTGTCACATAGTGAATGCTTCTTAAAAATGCAAATGGGCTAAACATGTGTGATCTTTGTGGACGTGATTTAATTTTGAGTGGTTGTCTTATTTCATATAAGATGACCTCATTTAAGGATTTTTTGGAATTCTTTAAGGTAGATACAAGTTTCATTATAAGTAAATACTTATTTTACAGACAGGACTGTGGAGATTGCAAAAAGAAATAGAAATACATGTAGTATCACTCACTACCTAGTGGAGTGAGACATAGCAGTCACTTTTCTGGGGACGGCGGCGGCCAGTTTTACGAATAACTATATTTCAGCAACCCCTTCTGTGATTTTTCTGAAACATTGTCAGATGAATTATTTTGTCATGGGACATCATTCAACGTCAAAATAATCAAGGTCAAGGTCATAATTTGGTAGAACTTGACCTTGGTTAGGTAACTTTACCTCAAAACTTAACCTTGGTTATATATCGGCAACCCCTGCTGGAATTTTTCTGAAACTTTGTCAGATGTATTGTTGGGTCATGGGACATCATTCAACGTCAAAATTATCAAGGTCAAGGTCATAATTTGGCAGGACTTGACCTTGGTTAGGTAACGTAACCATGGTTATATCTCGGCAACCCCTGCTGGAATTTTTCTGAAACTTTGTGAGATGTATTGTTCAGTTATGTGACATCATTAAATGTCAAAATTATCAAGGTCAAGGTCATAATTTGGAAGAACTTTACCTTGGTTAGGTAACTTAACCTCAAAACTTAACCATGGTTAACTTTGACTAGAGCCTACATTTTTCATTTAATCTTCACGAAAGTTTATCAAAGCATTTGTTTCCATCATCCAACAAAAAAATACCAAGGTCAATGTCATAGTTTGCCAAAACTTAACCTTCGTTAACTTTTGACTGAAGAAGCCACATTTTTCATGAAAGTTAATCATAACATTTTTCTCCATCAAATCTCGGTCATGTTCAAAAATAGGTCATGAGGGGTCAAAAACTAGATCAAATGTTGGAATAACCTTGTGAAATCACATTTTTAGCTCACCTGAGCTTTGCTCAATGTGAGTTATTGTGATCGCCTTTTGTCCTGCGTCCGGCGTGCGTCAACTTCTTCTCCTCAGTAACCAGTGGGTCAATTGAAATGAAACTTCACAGAAAGCATCCTCTCAATGACCTCACCAGAATTCCTTCCAATTTTTGGGATCCATGCAGAATTCTGGCTTCCATGGCAATGAAATGAAAAAAACTTCAAAATTCTTCTCCTTCCAAACTGGTTGGCAGATTTTCAAATAATTTAATAGAAATGTTCCTTGGATGACCCTCTATCAGATTTCTTCAAGCCATGTTGATTGGTCGAAAAACATGGCCGCCAGTGGGGCGGGGCTTTTTTGCCTTATTAGGCTATAGTGAAAACTTAAAAAATCTTCCCCTCTGAAAGATTTTCAAATAATTTTGTAGAAATGTTCCTAAAGTGACCCACTATCAGACTCCTTCAAGCCATGTTAATTGGTCGAAAAACATGGCCGCCAGTGGGCGTGGCTTTTTTGCCTTATATGGCTATAGTGAAAACTTAAAAAAACTTCTCCACCAAAATTGACAGGCCGATTTTCAAATAATTTTGTAGAAATGTTCCTAAGGTGACCCTCTATCAGATTCCTTCAAGCCAAGTTGATTGGTTGGAAACTATGGCCGCCAGGGGGCGGGGCTTATATGGCTAAAGTGAAAAAGAAAAAAAATCAGGTGAGCGATCCAGGGCCATCATGGCCCTCTTGTTTAAAGTTGTCTGCTGCAGATGCATCAGATAGGGTCTGTACAAGGTAAAGGATTTAGATTTCCCAAGTTTATTGGCTTAGGTCCCTTCCATATTACTGGATAATAGGCCCTTAACCCTTTTCCATAAAAAGCGAACCTGCAGCAGACTACTTTGAAAGTATGTTAGCAAACTCCTCAAAAATCTTAATAAATGAAGGTACAATAACTGAAAAGAGTTGAAAACTTTTTGGCAAATGGAGAAATTGGTCGTTTTGAGCAATTTCTCCTTTTGCCAACATGTTTTCAAAAGTCATCTGCTGCAGAGGCATCAGAAAGTGTCTGTATGTGGGAAAGGGTTTCTCTGGCTGTAACGCATCCAGAGTGATTTTCAGTTAGATGAGCACATCCATGGGAAAAGGTACATTGTCAGCTTTTGTGATCAGTGTAGATTCAGATCAGACATTGAAGACTTTGAATCTGCAGAATCTGACCTAGATCTACACTGTGTTCATATACATGTATATTACTTACATCAGCTTGTTGGAAGATTCTGTCAACTTGTGTGGATTCTTATTGGAGGGAGCAGAATGTACAGGCCAATCTGAACCTGAACTGTCCTGAAATACCACCTGTATAGCCCTTTCCCCCATACGACAATTCTGCAGCAGAAAACTTATCTAACTTGTCAACTTGTCTAATAGTGGAAAACATTGTGGCAAAAGGAGAAATTGCTCGTTTTGAGCAATTTCTTCTTTTGTCACTATGTTTTTTAAAAAGCCGTCTGCTGCAGAGGTGTCAGAAAGTGTCTATATGAGGGAAAGGGAAAGCTCATTTTACATCTATAGAAAAAAATGTTTTGCTCAATAGCATTCAAATGAACCTATAGATTTAAACAACAGTTTGGATTTCTTATTTTAATACGAATACCACTGAGAACTTGATGTTTGCAAAATTTTACAAATGCAATTCAATGGCTTTGTTTATCTAATACCATTTTAATTTTGGTCAGCAAAACAGATGTTTCTACAACAAATGGAACAGCCTTACATCCCAACCTTTTATTGTTTACTAAACAAAGGGGTCATTCAAAATCTGTATGCATGAAGGAAAATTATGATAAAGAATTAGCATTAAATTTATAAGACATTAAAATGAAGTTATACTTTCGTACAAAAAATTATTTCTTCATGGTATTAGTGAAATAATATGATACCCCAACTTTTGATTACATAATTATATTGATGCATTTAAATGTTATTGGGCAAAATATTAGTTTTTATAGATGTAAAATGCGCTATACAATTTTCCTTGGGCAGGTTTACTATAATATATAATGTGCAACAACTTGCTTCCCGTCCGTATAAAACAAAGGAGCAGCTTTCCGTTCTGTGCAAGGCCAACAAGCCACTTCCTGTTCTTAGTAAAACAAATAAACCATGTCATTGGAAATTGGGTCTGACGGGAATCTCTGTTTAGGTATTATTTAACTTGTTCCCACATACTCTACTCTACATCTACAGCAGCGGATGACTCTCAAACAAATCTAGGCTAAAAATATGTTATATCTCTAAAAATGAAGGTACAATTATTAAATAGTGTAGAAAACATTGTGGCAAAAGCAGTAATGTTTTCAAAAGTCATCTGCTGCAGATGTGTTGCAAGTGGAAAACGGTTAACCCTTTCCCTCATACGACAATTCTGAAGCAGACGACTCTGAACATATTTTGTCAAAAAATGGAAAATCTCTATAATTGAATGGATAATCGTTTTGAGCGATTTCTTCTTTTGTCACTATGTTTTAAAAAAACTGTCTGCTACATAGGCATCAGAAAGCGATAATATGAGGGAAAGGGTTAAAAATGCTTTTGCATAATAGTAGTGGGGATACATTTGTAGATACAATTAGTGTCATATTATATGATGGCAGATTGTGTAGGCTCTGGTGGTTAGGCTGTGCTCATAAATCAGAGCTCTAGATAAGGGGCGATTTTCAAGTTCTAAAATCCTTATTTGACCCTAAAACCCTATGTTTTGGGTACTCGAAAGAATCGTCTCAGTGAGAGGATTCTTTTGAGTACCCACAACATACGGTTTGCTTTAGAAATGAGAGAGAAATTGTGGGAAAAAGAGCTGAATACGCCTCCTCTATAAATAGACTCACCAGATTCTTCACTGTGCGCAGACGCCTGAATAATCTGGATGCCGCTCGAGTAAGTTCTGTAGTAAATCTGCAGCAGACTACTTTAAAAACATTCTGTCAAAATTATAGAAAACCACTTGAATTGAAAGTATGATTATTGAATAGAGTTGAAAACAGTGAGGATAAAGTAGTCTGCTGCAGATGCCTCAAAATGCATCTGTTTGTCGTAAATGGTTTAGTACATTTGATTATCAGGGGTGTAACTGGGTATAAATAGATTATACACGCAAGGGATCCGGGCGTATTCAGAAGGGAAAATTTTGAAATCCTTAAATGCATATGGTGAACTCAAGTGGCATTTTAAGTCGTAATGAAAACACAAACTAGATATATCAGATGCGTCTGTGTGTGCGTTAACTTTTTCCTTTAAACGACTTCTTCTCCCTAACCACTTGGTCAATTTGATTGAAACTTCATAGGAAGCATCCTTTCAATTTCTCTCTTAAATTCCTTCAATTTTTTTTGATCCATCCATAATTCTGGTTTCCATGGCAACCAAAAGAAAAAAATAGTGAAAACTTAAAAAATCTTCTTCTCCGAAAGTGGCAGGCCGATTTACAAATAATTTTGTAGAAATGTTCCTTGGGTGACCCTTTATTAGATTCCTTCAAGAAATGTTGATTGGTTGAAAAACATGGCCGCCAGGGGGCGGGGCTATTTTGCCTTATAATATAGCTATAGTGAAAACTTAAAAAATCTTCTTCTCCGAAAGTGTTCAGCTGATTTTCAAATAATTTTGTAGAAATGTTCATTGGGTGACCATCTATCAGATTCCTTCAAGCCATGTTGATTGGTCTAAAAACATGGCCGCCAGAGGGCGGGGCTATTTTGCCTTATATGACCATAGTGAAAACTTAAAAAATCTTCTTCTCTGAAAGTGTTTAGCAGATTTTCAAATAATTTTGTAGAAATGTTCCTTGTATGACCCTCTATCAGATTCCTTCAAGCCATTTTGATTGGTTAAAAAACATGGCCTCCAGAGGGCGGAGCTATTTTGCCTTATATGGCTAAAGAGAAAACTTAAAAAATCTTCTTCTCCAAAAGTGTCAAGCCAATTTTCAAATAATTTTGTAGAAATGTTCCTTGGGTGCCCCTTTATTAGATTCCTTCAAGAAATGTTGATTGGTTGAAAAACATGGCTGCCAGGGGGCGGGGCTATTTTGCCTTATATAGCTATAGTGAAAACTTAAAAAATCTTCTTCTCCGAAAGTGTTCAGTCGATTTTCAAATAATTTTGTAGAAATGCTCATTGGGTGACCCTCTATCAGATTCCTTCAAGCCATGTTGATTGGTTGAAAAAATGGCTGCAAGAGGGCAGGGATATTTTGCCTTATATGGCTTTAGTGAAAACTTAAAATATCCTCTCCTCCGAAAGTGTCAGGCTGATATTCAAATAATTTTGCAGAAACATTCCTTCGGTAACACTCTACAAGATTCCTTTAAGCCATGGTGGTTGGTCAAAAACATGGCCACCATGGGGCAGGGCTGTTTGGAAATTTGATTTTTGCCTTATGGCCGTGGAGCGATACTGGCCCTCTTGGGCCTCTTGTTTCTTATGATATTGCACTCGAAAGTTGTTAGCAAGATCGTGGGTTACATTTTGAATGACTTAAATCTCGAAAAATTTATCCGTAATTGCTTTAAAACTTACTTATATATAGATATTAAGGTTTAGATTAAGATATTTGTTGTTTTACTTTATGACGACTTTCAGAAGTTTTTCTTATTATGGCTTATTATACCCCCGCAAACGTAGTTTGAAGGGGGTATACTGGAATCAGCCTGTCGGTCATCCGGTCGGTCGGTCCGTCGGTCGGTCTGTCCACAAAATCTGTTCCGTTGTACTCCTCCTTCAGTTTCTACCTGATTGACTTGATACTTGGCATAAATGTTAATCGGGAGTAGTAGATGTGCAAGAAGCAAATTTCATGTCCCCTTGACCTTGACTTCTGACCTTGAAATAGGATTTTTTTTTTGTTAGAATCTAATCTGTTGTACTCCTCCTTCAGTTTCAACCTGATTTACTTGATACTTGGCATAAATGTTAATCAGGAGTAGTAGATGTGCAAGACGCAAATTTCATGTCCCTGTGACCTTGACCTCTGACCTTGAAATAGGATTTTTTTTTGTTAAAATCTAATCTGTTGTACTCCTCCTTCAGTTTCAACCTGATTTAATTCATACTTGGCATAAATTTTAATCAGGAGTAGTAGATGTGCAAGACGCAAATGTCATGTCCCTGTGATCTTCACCTTGACCTCTGACCTTGAAATAGGAATTTGTTTTGTTAAAATATAATCTGTTGTACTCCTCCGTCAGTTTCAACCTGATTGACTTCATACTTGGCATAAATGTTAATCAGGAGTAGTAGATGTGCAACACGCAAATTTCATGTCCCTGTGACCTTAACCTCTGACCTTGAAATAGGATTTTTTTTGGTTAAAATCTAATCTGTTGTACTCCTCCTTCAGTTTCAACCTGATTTACTTGATACTTGGCATAAATGTTAATCAGGAGTAGTAGATGTGCAAGACGCAAATTTCATGTCCCTATGACCTTGACCTCTGAACTTGAAATAGGATTTTGTTTTTGTTAAAATCTAATCTGTTGTACTCCTCCTTCAGTTTCAACCTGATTTACTTCATACTTTGCACAAATGTTAATAAGGAGTAGTAGATGTGCAAGACACACATTTCATGTCCCTGTGACCTTCACCTTGACCTCTGACCTTGAAATAGGAATTTGTTTTGTTAAAATCTAATATGTTGTACTCCTCCTTCAGTTTCAACCTGATTTACTTCATACTTGGCATAAATGTTAATCAGGAGTAGTAGATGTGCAACACGCAAATTTCATGTCCCTGTGACCTTGACCTCTGACCTTGAAATAGGATTTTTTTTTTTGTTAAAATATAATCTGTTGTACTCCTCCTTCAGTTTCAACCTGATTTACTTCATACTTGGCATAAATGTTAATCATGAGTAGTAGATGTGCACACACAAATTTTATGCCCCTGTGACCTTGACCTCTGACCTTGAAATAGGATTTTTTTTTGTTAAAATGTAATCTGTTGTACTCCTCCTTCAGTTTCAACCTGATTTACTAGATACTTGTCATAAATGTTAATCAGGAGTAGTAGATGTGCAAGACTCAAATTTCATGTGCCTGTAACCTTCACCTCTGACCTTGAAATAGGATTTTTTTTTTCTTAAAATCTAATCTGGTGTGTCATTTTATTCCAACATACCACAGTGACCACTTGATTGTGTCTGGTGCTGTTCCCTTAAAGAAGCTGTGCTAGTGTCAAGAGGTAGAACATGATATTATATTACATTATAGCTAATCTAAACTACCTAAATTACATAAGGATTTTATATTTCCTTATATTCGCAAGCTGATCTCCTCGCGAAATTAATACCTTGCGAAAATATATCGATCAGAAGTGAAATTTAAACTTCTGCTACTTATTCTCAAAATGAAAATATCAAAATATCAAAATCATGATAAATATCAAAAATAGGTCCTCGCGAATATTCAGTCAGTTTACAGTATAAACCTTGTTACTCTTTGAATAAAGAATGTGGTTCATTTTCTTCTTGTTTGTTTGTTTTCTGAAACTAGAAAACTAAATCAAAACTTATTTCATGAGGAAATAGTACTTTATGCGGATTGTATTTTATGCATTAGAAAATGTTCCTGACATAATTTCTTTAAAATTAGGTTTGTATATTGCTTTTGGATATCATCTTAGTATTTCTTTTTGATACTGATATTCAAATTGTCTGAGTCAAAGATAATACCGTGAGATATAATATGTGTCAGGGGTTGGGGCGGGGGGTATTAATCACCTTTAGTGATAGTTCTAGTTCTGTTTGCAAATGCCACTTTAAAATGCATATGTGTTTGTTGATATTATACTATAAAATAATCATCAGATCCAGTGTTTGTCTATGTTATTTATATAAATCTGTTTAGGCTATATATATACATTTGCTCATACATAATGTTACATGTATTATTTATTGATTTCAGAGTACAACGACTCGCGAGTTTTACCATCATTTTACGGTGCCAATGTTCGGTTACACGGGATGGCAGGACTATTACACAGACGCATGTTTACACGATAAAGTACACGCTCTCGGTGTCCCCGTACTTTGCGTTAACGCCGCTGATGATACATTCTCACCTCATCATGGTGAGTTAATCCTTTCCTACATACAGCAAATCTGCATCAGACAGCTTTGAGTACATCATGGCAAAGCTCTATACGTGAAAGTACAAGAGAAAGTTGATGCAAGGCATCAATGTCGCCGGAAAAGACTGCATTGATTTATTTATGTTTTCTTGACTTTCCTTAGTCTATTCAAACATTAGGAACGTTGAAATGAAAACATTTGCTTATAAATTTTATATTCATACCTATACATTAGGGTATCTATAAAACATTAACGAAATGTATACACATTTATCTTGGCTTAAATTTAATTTTGCTGTTGTTACTTATTTAAATAATAGTATTCATTCATATAATTTCAATGTTTGTCAATCTTATTTGAATCACAAGGTAAATATCCTGGTATTGCTTTAAAGGGAGGTAATTTGAAGTAAACAAAAGTCTTCAAAAGGAGAAATATATCAGCATTACCGTCTACAGTTTAAATTGTTCTATTGTTTGTAGATTTAAAAATGTTCTTTTTTTCTTATTTCTACATGTACAACGAAATATTGCGGCTTCTCTTTGACGCTTTGCGTCAAACATTCGTCTTGTACTTGTCTAAAATAAAATTATATCACTCGCTTTTTCATATCGAAATGCGCATGCGCGAAAATCGATGTTAAAGGTCACGAAACTACACAACAGAATAGGGTCTATATTTAGCTTAGAAACAGTTCCTACTTTAGATATTCATGGATTAACATTATTAAATGAATTCTACACAAATCAAGACATCTCTTTGAACATTTAAACAACATTTAGTAAGTTAAAATTGCTATCAAAAGGAGAATCCGAAATTGACTTCAATGATGACACATACGAGTCTGCATTAGGGGGTGTTGGTTCACGTCTTGAAGGGACCAATTTTGTCTTCGTAAATAAGACAAAAAACTTAAATGCGAGTGAAATAAAAAAAACTGCAAACATTAAAAAATCGGAATATTTATTTCATTTTAGATGTGTCATTTATTAGTGTTCGTAAACAACCACAATTGTAATATGTTCAAATCATCTAGATTTGTTTCTTTCTAATAATAAGCCGCCCTCCCATGTGATTTCAGAAAAGCTACTAAAAATAGAAGTCGCGGGCTTCTGCCCGGCGACTAATAATTATGGAAAAGGGTCGAAAAACAGTGTTACAAAACATGGGCAATTTCTCCTTTTGTGGCATTGTTTTCAAATGTCATCCGCTGCATTGGTGTTAGAAAGCTTCTATACGTGGGAAAGGGTAAAAATATTTTTGTTCCCTGATGCAGACATCATTTAATACCGCTAACGGATAACCTATGACTAAAAGTGGAAAACATTGTGGACAAAGGAGAAATTGCATGTTTTGTGCAATTTCTTCTTTTGTCACTATGTTTCAAATAGCCGTCTGCTGCAGAGGCGTCAGAAAGCGTCTATATGAGGGAAAGGGTTAAAGCAGACCGCTCTGAAAATATTATATCAGATAAAGGGCTAAATGAACATGGAATTTTTCGCTTTTAACCCTTTCCCACGTACGACAAATCTGCAACAGCCGACTTAGAAAACATCCAAGCAAAAATATCTAAAACATCTACTAAGAAGTATAATTATTGAATAGAGTTGAAAACATTATAGCAAAAGGTGAAATTGCTCAATATGAACAATTTCTCCTATTGTCACTCTGTATTCAAAAGTCATCTGTTGCATCAGAAAGCGTCTGTTTGTGGGAAAGAGGTTAAACCTTTCCCTGGTACACAATAAACTTGTATATCTCTGCAGCTGACAACTTATGAAAACATTATTAAAAATAAGAATTTACAAATAAAAAGTAACTTTCAAAGTGTTTTCACAACTGCCCCCTTGGGGTGGGGGGCTGGTTTTATGTAATTAGTCGCCGGGCAGAAGCCCGCGACTTCTATTTTTAATAGGTTTTCGAAAATCACATGGGAGGAGGAGTTATTATTAGAAAAAAAACAAATTTAAATGTCTTGAACATATTACAATTGCGTTTGTTTAAAAAGACTAAGTTATGACACATCTAAAATGAAATAAATATTCCGATGTTTAAAATATTAGTAGTTTCTTTATTTTGACTCGCATCTCTTTTTTTGGGTTTTATTCACGAAGACAAAACCGTCCCCATGAGACTTGCAGCAAGCAGACTGTTATGTGTCAATATCAAGTAAAAATCACGTCGAATTCTCCTTTAAAATAGCATTCTTAACTTACTGAATGTTATTTTCATGTTCAAAGAGATGTCTTGATTTGTGAGGAATTCATTTTATAATGTTTATCCATGTATATCTAAAATATGAACTGTTTCTAAGCTAAAACTGTTGATCGAGTGACTCGCGAATACCAACTGCGTAGATCAATCTCCTTTGCAGAGAGCCACTCTTTACACTCACTTACAAATAGTAAATTATAGGTGATTTAAAATGTTTATTTGGTTCAAAACAAATGAAGAAAAGAACAAACCGAGATAAAACTGGTTTTAATAGAAAAATGACTTTGAACGAACACTCTCTGCCTATAAAGAGAGTTTCAAGAATGACACCTCTGCGAAGAAGAATGTAGGTCACGAATCAGGTCTTTTGTACAAAATTATTTCGTCCTTGACAATTTTAAATGTGTCATTAAATTCCCTAAAGGCATATTGCTTCCGATCTGCATATTGTTATGCATCATTGACACAAGGGCGCTCATCATAATATAATTTTAAAACATATGTAGTTTGTTATTTTCATTATAAAAAAGGAAAGAAAGAATTAAAATAAATTAACATGTTGTAGGGCTCAGTTTATGTTCGAAATTAAGTTTAAATTATACAACAATTTCAATGAGATTTAACTGTTTAGCTGATATTATATTTCGAAGGTGGTCTTATTTATAAATATTGGACTACATTTCATCATTTGTTAAGGTATGATATAATTAGGATGCCAAGCTAATATCATTTTGAGAAAAAGAGAAAACTCATGTCTTCAGCGATTTTACCCTTATCTCATTGTTTTAAAAGTAAATTGCTGCAAAAGTATCCAATGTTGATTTTAATATGGGAAACATAAAATGACGTGCTATTGCATGTAAATCTTAAATTGTCTGTTTTGTGGTTTTATTGATAAATGATAAAATTCAAATATTCTGACAAACATCTTGAAAAGTGTATGTGGAATTCACAAATCTTATAATTATTCCTTAATGAAAGCAATGTATACATACTAAGACTAATGATTGTCAAGATTACTCATTTCCATTACTGTGTATGATCAATAATTAGTTGGCTGTGTCTATGGTCAACCTACTTTGGAATGGAGATTGATCATAAACAATGAAAGGCTTCAATTATCATTCACTTCGTTGACAAAACAATGCAAGTTATGATACATTTTCACTTGACCCCGCCCCTGATGTTCCAATATGCCCCTCAGTTGATAACTGTTTATTCAACTACTATAATGTTAGTGTTATGCATAACTGCAGTATGCATTTCCGGCGACATTTATGCGTTGCATCAACTTTCTCTTGTTGTCTATATTGGAGATTTTTTTTATATTTGAACGCGTTAAATTGCATTGCTCAGAATAATTTAAGTGTCTGTAAGTATTCTCGTCTTATCCTTTTCCCACATACAACAAATCTGCAGCAGACGGTTTTGGAAACATTAGTCAAAACTATGGAAATTTTCTATTAATGAAAGAATAATTATTGAATAAAGAAGAAATGTTGCCAAAATGTTTTCAAAAGTCATCTACTAGCTGCAGAGGCATCAGAAAGCGTCTCTTTTTGGGAGAGGGTTCATAAATGAGTGAACAGATATTCAGGTGAGTGATACAGGGCTTCTAGCTCCTGAAAAGTATGTTTAGAAAAATTCTTTGTCTACAAACAATTTAAAGATTCTCATGGCAACATATTTTTTCTCTTTTATTTCATCTATCCCAGTTGATGAAGCAGAGCGCAACGACAACATCGCCATCTTGGTGACCTCCCATGGTGGCCATATTGGTTTCATGGAGGGCTTGATACCGAAAAGTGATGGTTATATTTATTGGATGTTTTCTCAAAACGTGTTAAAGCTGAATAGATGTACAATGCAAACGAATCAAAAACCTTTCCTATGTACACAAAATATAATAAAGTCTTTGAAAGCATCTGTTGAAAAAACTCTATAAATGTAAACAATCTTATTAAATACAGTAACTGTTGAAAACATTTTGGAAAACAGAAATTGCACGTCATAAGCGAGCAAATATCTCTCTTTGTTACAATATTTTCAATGATTATACTTTCATACTTTCTATATTTCTGTCTAGGTAATTTAAAAGTTGTCTGCTTCAAATATGTTGAATGTCTATCTCATTTGTAGAAGCATTTCGACGCAATTGCAGCAGACGTCTGTTGAAAACCAGTGTGACAAAAGAAGAAATTGCTCATCATGAGCAATTTCTCCTTTTACCACAATGTTTTCAAATCTATTAAATCGGATTGCTTTCACAATATAGAGTTTTCCCTGTTGTTACCAATACATTTTAAAAGTCTTCTGCTGTAGATTTGTTGTATGAGGCTAAGGGTTCATATGTTCTTGCAGTATTCTGCAACAGACGACTTTGAACATATTTTGTCAAAAAAAAGGAAATCCCTATAATTGAATGGATAACCTATGACTAAAAGTGGAAAACATTGTGGCAAAAGGAGAAATTGCTCATTTTGAGCAATTTCTTCTTATGTCGCTATGTTTTCTAAAAGCTGTCTGCTGCAGAGGCGTCAGAAAGCGTCTATATGAGGGAAAGGGTTATAATGCATATCGTCATGGCATACAAGTTTTTTCATCAAATATATTTTTTATTTATCAAATATCACATCACACAATATCACAAATGACAACTTAACCCTTTTCCCAACTTTTTAAGACGTGGTGTTAAAAAGAGAAATAATTCATAATGAGCAATTTCTCCTTACGCCAAAATGTTTGATGTATGTGGGACAGGATTAAGTTTGATGTAACTCAAGCACATTATAAACTGCATTTAATTGTACAGACAAAGGTCGTGATCAGGTAAATATAGTAATGAGATATCACCAATATTTCACTACCAACCATGTGATATAGGTAATCACCAGAATCGTCTTTATACTGATTTAAACCCTTTCCCTCATACAACAAATGTGCAGCAGATGAGAAACATTTGAAAAAATCTCTAAAAAGGTAAGTTTACTAATTGAATAGGGTTGAAAACATTGTTTAATTCTTAGCTGCCGCTGCAGCACAATGTGTCTTCTACAAGGGAAAAGGTTAAACAATATACAAAACAAAGACCATATCACAAAATACACAATTTGATCTTCAGAGCAATGTTCCATTTTCTTGCAATGTTTTGAAAAGTCGACTGTAATTGTTGCTATAAGGGTAAAGGATAATTGAAGAAAAAAGTTCAGTGTCCTACGTTTTCTCACCCACATCTTTGTAATGTTCCATTTTCTTGCAATGTTTTGAAAAGACTACTGTAATTGTTGCTATAAGGTTAAAGGATAATTGGAGAAAAAAGTTCAGTGTCTTACGTTTTCTCACCCACATCTTTGTTGATGTTACGCATAAAGATTAAGTATAGCCTAGACAATTTATTTTAACATATCGTTTTTTTTAGCTCACCTGAGCTTTGCTCAAGGTGAGTTATTGTGATCGCCTTTTGTCCGTCGTCCGTCGTCCGTCGTGCGTCAACTTCTTCTCCTCAGTAACCAGTGAGTCAATTTGGATGAAACTTTACAGAAAGCATCCTTTCAATGACCTCACCAGAATTCCTTCAAATTTTTGGGATCCATGCAAAATTCTGGTTTCCATAGCAACGAAACCGAAAAAACTTCAAAATTCTTCTTCTCCCAAACTGGTTGGCAGATTTTCAAATAATTTTGTAGAAATGTTCCTTAGATGACCCTCTATCAGATTTCTTCAAGCCATGTTGATTGGTCGAAAAACATGGCCGCCAGGGGGGGCGGGGCTATTTTGCCTTATATGGCTATAGTGCAAACTTAAAAAATCTTCTCCTCCAAAAGTGTCAGGCCGATTTTCAAATAATTTTGTAGAAATGTTCCTTGGGTGATCCTCTATCAGATTCCTTCAAGCCATGTTGATTGGTCAAAAAGCATGGCCGCCATGGGGCGGGGCTATTTTGCCTTTTATGGCTATAGTGAAAACTTAAAAAATCTTCTCCTCCATAAGTGTCAGGCTGATTTTCAAATAATTTTGTAGAAATGTTTCTTAGGTGACCCTCTATCAGATTCCTTCAAGCCATGTTGATTGGTCGAAAAACATGGCCGCCAGGGGGCGGGGCTATTTTGCCTTATATGGCCAAAGTGAAAACTTAAAAAATCTTCTCCTCCGAAAGTGTCAGGCTGATTTTCAAATAATTTTGTAGAAATGTTCCTTGGATGACCCTCTATCAGATTCCTTCAAGCCAAGTTGATTGGTAGAAAAACATGGCCGCCAGGGGGGGGGGGGGGGGGGGGGGGCGGGGCTATTTTGCCTTATATGGCTAAAGTGAAAACTTAAAAAATCTTCTTCTCCGAAAGTGTCAGGCCGATTTTCAAATAATTTTGGAAAATGTTCCTTGGATGACCCACTTTCAGATTCCTTCAAGCCATGTTGATTTGTCAAAAAACATGGCCGCCAGTGGGCAGGGCTATTTTGCATTATATGGCTATAGTGAAAACTTAAAAAATCTTCTCCTCCAAAAGTGATTTTCTAATAATTTTGTAGAAATGTTCCTAGGGTGACCCTCTATCAGATTCCTTCAAGCCAAGTTGATTGGTCGGAAACTGGCTGCCAGGGGGCGGGGCTTATATAGCTAAAGTGAATAAAAAAATCAGGTGAGCGATTCCAGGTCCATCATGGCTCTCTTGTTTTTATTATTGATTTCTGTGATTTTTACACATCCCCACCTATGATTATTATCAAATGACAAGTGATGCATCTGCAGCAGACGACTTTTGAAAACATAGGGGCAATTTCTCCTTTTGCATCAATCTTTTCAATTTATAACATGGATGTTTCCAAAGTCATTTAGGTCAGTCTTGATTATAAATACACATTTTTCTTCTTTCATAATGAGCACATCAGCTTACCCCTTTCCAACATACAATGTTTTCAAGTCTTCCGAATACGTCTGTAGCAGACGACTTAAAATAAATCTCTTAACCTTTTCCCACATACAACAAATATGCAGCAGACAACTTTGAAAATCTACTCACCAAAAAACGTGAAAAATCTCCATAAAAGATAGCTTAATTGTTAAATAAAGTTGAAAACATTGTGGCTAAAGGAGAAATTACTCATTTCTCCTTTAGCCACAATGTTTTCAATTATGCAGGTGGGAAAGGGTTAATGAATGTATAATTATTGAATAGAGTTGAAATCATTGTGGCAAATGAAGAAATTGCTCATGATGAGCAATTTCTCTTTTTGCCACAGTGTTTTCAAAAGTCATCAGAAAGGGTTAAACAGGACCAGTTGTGATAATGGATCCAACTGAATATACATGTAGTTGCAATTAAGAAAGCCGATCTCTTTTTTTTTGTTACCCTTTCCCACATGTAACAGATCTGCAATAGGCGACTGATTGCATTTCGTCAAAACTATAGAAAATTTGTCAATGAAAATAAATCTTTTTGCTTACTCAATAAATTAGAAAACATTGTGGGAAAAGGAGAAACTGATGCTTATGAGCAGGTTATTCTTTCACTATAAAGGTTTTAAAAGTCAATTGCTGCAAAAGTGTATGCATGTCGGAAAGGCTAACATTTTTGTATTTTTGTTATTTATTTTTAGCTCACCTGAGCTTTGCTCAAGGTGAGTTATTGTGATCGCCTTTTGTCCGTCGTGCGTCAACTTCTTCTCCTCAGTAACCAGTGGGTCAATTGGGATGAAACTTCACAGAAAGCATCCTCTCAATGACCTTACCAGATTTCCTTCAAATATTTGGGATCCATGCAGAATTCTGGTTTCCATGGCAACGAAATGAAAAAAACTTAAAAATTCTTCTTCTCCCAAACTGGTCGGCAGATTTTCAAATAATTTAGTAAAAATGTTCCTTGGATGACCCTCTATCAGATTCCTTTAAGCCATGTTGATTGGTCAAAAAACATGGCCGCCAGGGGGCGGGGCTATTTTGCCTATATGGCTAAAGAGAAAACTTTAAAAATCTTCTTCTCCGAAAGTGTTCAGCCGATTTTCAAATAATTTTGTGGAAAAGTTCATTGGGTGACCCTCTATCAGATTCCTTCAAGCCATGTTGATTAGTTAAAAAAAGCATGGCCGCCAGAGGGCGGGGATATTTTGCCTATATGGCTATAGTGAAAACTTAAAAAATCTTCTCCACGAAAGTATCCAGCTGATTTTTAAATAATTTTGTAGAAATGTTCCTTGGGTGACCGTTTATTAGATTCCTTCAAGCCATGTTGATTAGTAAAAAAACATGGCCGCCAGAGGGCGGGGATATTTTGCCTATATGGCTATAGTGAAAACTTAAAAAATCTTCTCCACGAAAGTATCCAGCCGATTTTCAAATAATTTTGTAGAAATGTTCCTTGGGTGACCGTTTATTAGATTCCTTCAAGAAATGTTGATTGGTTGAAAAACATGGCCGCTAGGGGCCGGGGCTATTTTGCCTTATATAGCTATAGTGAAAACTTAAAAAATCTTCTTCTCCAAAAGTGTTCAGCCGATTTTCAAATAATTTTGTAGAGATGTTCCTTGGCTGACCCTCTATCAGATTCCTTCAAGCCATGTTGATTTGTAAAAAAACCTTGCCGCAAGAGGGCTGGGCTATTTTGCCTTATATGGCTTTAGTGAAAACTTAAAAAATCTTCTTCTCCGAAAGTGTCTGGCTGATATTCAAATAATTTTGTAGAAATGTTCCTAGGCTGACCCTCTATCAGATTCCTTCAAGCCATGTTGATTGGTTGAAAAATATGACTACCAGGGGGTGGGGCTATTTTGCCTTATATGGCTTTAGTGAAAACTTAAAATATCCTCTCCTCCGAAAGTGTGGGGCTAATTTTAAAATAATTGTGAAGAAACATTCCTTGGGTGACACTCTACACGATGCCTTTAAGCCATGGTGGTTGGTAATAAACATGGCCACCAGGGGGCAGGGCTGTTTGGAGATTTGATTTTTGCCTTATGGCCGTGGAGCGATACTGGCCCTCTTGGGCCTCTTGTTGAGTTATCAGATTCCTTAAAGCAAAACAGACCTAATTGCCAAGTAGCAAGTCTATGCTTTAAGGCTTACCCTCTAGATAGGAGGCTTTGTATATATATACAATATTAAAAGTATATTTGTTGCGCACAAAGTATGTGCGTAATTCCATTGGGACAGATCATAATAGGTTGTTAATCAGTTATGTAAAACCATACAAACATGTTACCCGAGATACCATATCACGATGGATTAAAACTGTAATGTCACGATCTGGCATAGATATACAGAAATATTTTGTTACCGTAGCCCTTTACCTGATAAAGATGAATTAACCCTTTTCAACAAACAACAAATCTGCAGCAGACGACTTTGAACATATTTTGTCAACAAATGGAAAAGTTCTTAAATTAAATGGATAACCAATGACTAAAAGTGGAAAACATAGAGGCAAAAGGAGAAATTGCTCATCATGAGCAATTTCTTCTTTTGCCAAAATGTTTTCAAAAGTCGTCTGCTTCAGATGCGTCTGTATGAGGGAAAGGGTTAATAAAGTTTTGAAAAAGGAGAAGTGATAATAAGCAACTCTCTTTTTCAACTCTGTACCAAAATGATATAAAATACTTTTTCAGGAGGTTACTTAATTGTTTTGTTGCACACATTTTCAAACTAGATGATTCAAAAACTATCAGATCAGGTAACGGGTTAAACACATAATTATATTTTTAACCAGGTTTTCCGAAGGAAAAATCTGGTTATTAGTTTGGCGAAGTTGGCAGTTGGGCGGGTGGGCGGGCGTCAACTTTCCTGGTCCGGACCATAACTTTGCCATGCATAAAGGTATTTTCAAATAACTTGGCACAAACATTCACCATATCAAGACGATGTGCCAAATGCCAAAAAAAATTCTGTAGATTCAAGGTCACAGTGATAAGAAATAGACTTTAATTGAACTTTTCTTGTCCGGACCATAACTTTGTCATGCATAGAGATATTTTCAAATAACTTGGCACAAACATGCACCATATCAAGACGATGTGTCAAATGCAAAAACAAAATCTGTAGATTCAAGGTCAAGGTCACAGTGATAAGAAATACACTTTAATTGAACTTTTCTTGTCCGGACCATAACTTTGTCATGCATAGAGATATCTTCAAATAACTTGGCATAAACATGCACCATATCAAGACGATGTGCCAAATGCAAAAAAAAATCTGTAGATTCAAGGTCAAGGTCACAGTGATAAGAAATAGACTTTAATTGAACTTTTCTTGTCCGGACCATAACTGTGTCATGCATAGAGATATTTTCAAATAACTTGGCACAAATATGAACTATATCAATATGATGTGTCACATGCAAAACTTTTGTCTGTAGCTTCAAGGTCAAGGTCACAGTGACAACAAATAGACATATATGTGTTTAGCTTCCAGGGTCAAGGTCACAGTGACAGAAAATATACTTTACTTGAACTTTTTTTGTTCAGACCATAACTTTACCATGCATATAGATATTTTCAAATAACTTGGCGCAAATATGCTCCATATTAAATAACTTGGCAATTTAAAAGAATATAGCATAGATATGAGTAAGTTTCATAACCTCGGGCCCTGGATCTAGTCTGTTTGCAAAGGCATAAACGCGTTACTATCAAGTAAAGGGTTAAGGCAGATCACTGATTATCAACCTGGCATTAGGGATCCTAAAATGTGGCTGCTTACAACAAAAGGTTGCTTGATATCTGTTATCTATTATATGTTCTTAATAAATGAGGCCATCAACACACGATTGACTGTATTGAACTGATATTTGTTAGATAAAATTGTGATATATTTAATTGACAAAGTAATTATGATTATTCATCAATAGAAATATTCCCTGTTACTTGAATTACTAGCTTTGATTAACTATTAACAGAAATATTTGACAGATCTGTTAATTCTTAATCAAACACCTTCCATTATAGAAAACCTGGTTTCATGGAATTTCCATGTCTTGTTTGTTATTTTCATGCAAAATATTTAGTCATTTTGTCGTAGTTTATATATATACTGTGATATTTTGAAGGCTTAGATGTAAATATTTCATTTTTGTGATGCCCGCCTTTAAGGCAGGAAGACACATGGGGATCAATCATTTCTCCGTCGTTTGTATTTTACGCTTGTGACTTATTTGCTGCATAGGTGTCAGAAAGTGCCTGTATGTGGTAAAGGGTTAATTCTGGAAGGAATCAACTTCAAACTCACCTTGGCTTTGTAATATTTCCTTCCCTAACTAATTCGGATATTTTCTACTGCTTGTTGATATAAATGCTAATTTCTATTGAACATTTTAAACACATTGCTTTGTAAATGTATTGCTTTCTGTTATATATCCATCACACATATGAGTTTAATACAATGTGTGCAATACTAGCTATTGTATTTAATGAGAGAAGGGGTGTTTTAAATGTTCTAAAACAATCCTTAATTGACTTCATTAAAACTTATGTTGTGGGTACTCAAAAGAATGGTCTTAGTTAGAAGATTGTTTGAGTATCCACAACATAAGTTTTAGTGAGTGCTTACAGATATATCGTGGAAGCAAGTGCTGTTTACTCTGCAAGATGCAATAACTTAACCCTTTCTCTCGTACGACAATTCTGCAGCAGACAACTTTGAACATATTATGTCAATAAATAAAAAATCTCTATAATTGAATGGATAACCCAAGGCATCAGAAAGCGTCTATATGAGGGAAAGGGTTAACTAGTCATCCATGAGAGAGAATTTCAACTTATAGAAAAACTTAACTCTCATGTATGGAGATTCTTCAAGTCTTTGCCAACTAGTTTTCAAAGTCATCTGCTGCAGATTTGCTGTATGTGGTAAAGGGTTCAAGGTGCCAAAAAGTGTCTTTGAATTTTTGTTGTTGCGTGATGGTTTGACCAGCTACTGGTGCCACTCTATAGATAGTTTCTGTATATCTTTTCCCTTATATAGACGCTTTCTGACGCCTCTGCAGCAGATGACTTTTGAAATCACTGATAAAAAGAGAAATTAGTCATGATTTCTCTTTTTGTCACAGTGTTTTTAGCTCACCTGAGCTTTGCTCAAGGTGAGTTATTGTGATCGCCTTTTGTCCGGCGTCCGTCAACCTCTTCTCCTCAGTAACCAGTGGGTCAATTGGGGTGAAACTTCACAGAAAGCATTCTCTCAATAACCTCACCAGATTTCCTTCAAATTGTTGGGATCCATGCAGAATTCTGGTTTCCATGGCAACGAAATGAAAAAAAACTTCAAAATTCTTTATTCTCCCAAATTGGTTGGCAGATTTTCAAATAATTTTGTAGAAATGTTCCTTGGATGACCCTCTATCAGATTCCTTCAAGTCATGTTGATTGGTCGAAAAACATGGCCGCCAGGGGAGTGGGGGGGGGGGGGGGCTATTTTACCTTTTGGCTATAGTGAAAACTTAAAAAATCTTCTTATCTGAAAGTGTCAGGCAGATTTTCAAATAATTTTGTAGAAATGATCCTTATGTGACCCCCTATCAGATTCCTTCAAGCCATGTTGATTGGTCGAAAAACATGGCCGCCAGTGGGCAGGGCTATATTGCATTATATTGCTATAGTGAAAACTTAAAAAATCTTCTCCTCCAAAAGTGTCAGGCCGATTTTCAAATAATTTTGTAGAAATGTTCCTAGGGTGACCCTCTATCGGATTCCTTCAAGCCAAGTTGATTGGTCGCCAGGGGGCGGGGCTTATATAGCTAAAGTGAAAAAAATATAAATCAGGTGAGCCAATCCAGGGCCATCATGGCCCTCTTGTTCATAAATCTTCATGAAAAGTTATTAGGTCACATCTTGGTCAAGTTCAAAACTGGGCAATGGGGTAGATCAAACACTAGGTTAAATGTTCCAATAACATTGTGAACCCTCTAAAAGTCACTTTTGTCATCCAATCTTCGTGACAATTTATTAGTACATTCGTCTCCATCAAATATCAGCCAACCTTGTAACTGAGTCATTGGGGTCAAAAACTGGAACACTAGATCAAATTTTAGAATAACCTTGTGAACACTCTAAGGTCACTTTTTTCATCCAACCTTTATGAAATTTAATCTGATCAACTGTCAATCAAATCTGGATCATATGAGGTAAAGAATTAGGTCATCCGGATAAATCTTAGTACAATCTTGTGAACACTGTGGAGGCCACATTTTTCTTCCAATCTTTACGACAAAACATCCAAACTTTTGTCTGCATCAAATCATCAATACATTGATTTTACTTCTTAAATTTCATCCACTTTGGATTAATTGCATATTGTTACTATTGATTTACCAAGAAGGGCGAGACACCCTCAGCCCGAGGTCTTGTGTTAGCTTTTGATTAAAATCACATAAACAGTTCACCAATAATAGAAATTGGAGCCATATTTTGATTACTAGATCTTGTTTTTAGCTCACTTGTGCACGAAGTGCGAGTGAGCTATTGTGATCGTCTGTCTGTTAACATTTTCCTACAAACGACTTCTCCTCCTAAACCAATGGACTAATTTCAAATTAATTTCATAGGAATGTGTTACTTAGGTGGTTGAAAAATTGCAAAAACTTTTAAAATCTCCTTGTCCAAAAGTACTGATCAAATTTAAAAATAATTTTGCACAATCCTTCCCCTCAGGACCTTCTACCAAGATTGTTCAAACTATTCAGATCCCTTAAAAACATGGCCACCAGAGGATGGAGCTTGTTTTCGTTATATGTGCATTGTAAAAATCTTCTTGTCCAAAAGTACTTGCCTGATTTGAAAATTATTCTGGCACATATGTTCCTTTGGTGACCCTATACCAAGATTGTTCAAATTATTCTGATCCATTGAAAAACATGGCTGCCAGGGGGTGGGGCTTGTTTTCCTTGTATGTTTTTTATAGCTAAAACTTAAAAAATCTTCTCCTTAAAAAGTACTGGCCCGATTTAAAAAATAATTTTGCATAAATATTCCTTGGGTGACCCTCTACCAATATTGTTCAAATTATTCCAATCCATTGAAAAACATGGCCGCCATGGGGCGGGGCTTGTTTTCCTTATATGTTTTTATAGGTAAATTTTTAAACATCTTCTTGTACAAAAAAAACTGGCCCGATTTAAAAATAATTTGGCACAATGTTACCTTGGTAAACCCTCTACCAAGATTGAGGAAATTTTACCAATCTGGTGGAAAACATGGCTGACAGGGGGCTGGGCTTGTTTTCCTTATCTGTATATATAGTGAAAACTTTAAAAACTTTCTTGTCCTTAAATGTATATATATAGTGTAAACTTTATATAATCTTCTTGACCAAAAGTGTAGGCCATATTTGATAATGATTTGGAACAAATGTTCCTTTGGAGACCAAGATTGTTCAGTTTATTCTGATCCGTTGATAAATATAGCCACCAGCTGGCATGGCATCTCTTTGTTTATATGTATAAAGATTCATTTTTGAAAACCATTGAAGTTCTGTTAAACCAGGTGAGCAAATCCAGGCCCATCATGGCCCTCTTGTTGTTCTATTGTAATCATATATACCACTGAACCTGTTGTTCACTTTCTTAGTCACCAATTTATTCTTTATATTTCATCTCATCTGAGCACTTAGTTTGGGGTGACCTATTGTGATCAAACAATGTCTGTGGCCGTCGTCTGTTCACTTTTTAGCTCACCTGAGCTTTGCTCAAGGTGAGTTATTGTGATCGCCTTTTGTCTGTTGTGCGTCAACTTCTTCTCCTCAGTAACCAGTGGGTCAATTGGGATGAAACTTCACAGAAAGCATCCTCTGAATGACCTCACCAGATTTCCTTCAAATTTTTGGGATCCATGCAGAATTTTGGTTTCCATGGCAACCACAAAACATGGCCGCCAGGGGGGGGGGCGGGGCTATTTTGCCTTATATGGCTATAGTGAAAACTTAAAAATTCTTCTTCTCCCAAACTGGTTGGCAGATTTTCAAATAATTTTGTAAAAATGTTCCTTGGATGACCCTCTATCAGATTTCTTCAAGCCATGTTGATTGGTCCAAAAATATGGCCGCATGGGGGGGGGCTATTTTGCCTTATATGGCTATAGTGAAATCTTAAAAAATCTTCTTCTCCCAAACTGGTTGGCAGATTTTCAAATAATTTTGTAGAAATGCTCCTTGGATGACCCTCTATCAGATTCCTTCAAGCCATGTTGATTGGTCGAAAAACATGGCCGCCAGGGGGGCAGGCTATTTTGCCTTAAATGGCTATAGTGAAAACTTAAAAAATCTTCTCCTACGAAAGTGTCAGGCCTATTTTCAAATAATTTTGTAGAAATGTTCCTTGGATGACCCTCTATCATATTCCTTCAAGCCAATTTGATTGGTCAAAAAACATGGCCGCCAGGGGGGCGGGGCTATTTTGCCTTATATGGCTTTAGTGAAAACTTCTTCTCCGAAAGTGTCAGGCCGATTTTCAAAAAAAATAATAATTGTAGAAATGTTCCTTAAGTGACCCACTTTCAGATTCCTTAAAGCCATGTTGATTGGTCAAAAAAAATGGCCGCCAGTGGGCAGGGCTATTTTGCCTTATATGGCTATAGTGAAAACTTAAAAAATCTTCTCCTCCAAAAGTGTCAGACCGATTTTCAAATAATTTTGTAGAAATGTTCCTAGGGTGACCCTCTATCTGATTCCTTCAAGCCAAGTTGATTGGTCGGAAACTATGGCCGCCAGGGGCGGGGCTTATATAGCTAAAGTAAAAAAAAATCAGGTGAGCGATCCGTTGAAAAACATGGCCAACTGGTGTTGTGGTTTGTTCGAACAGTGAAAACTATTTAAGTTCTGTTAAATCAGGTGAGCAACGTATGACCATCATTATCATCCTGTTTTGAATGAATCAGTCATATATGTAATATTATCTTGGTTCTCCATTTGTAATTTTTGTCTTGCCCACAAATGTGGAGCGAGACATAGCTGTCGAAATTCAGGCGGCGGCAACTTTTTATACGCCTGTTTTTTAAAAACGGGACATATTATAATTTTACCTGCGGCGTCCAGTATGTTGTACGCCCAATAACTTAAGAAGCCTTTGTCCAATCATCCCCAAATTAATTCAGAATGTGTATTAGCATAATATTTTGGACATATTCAATAACTAGCTGTATCGCTCTAGTCATTCAAGAGTTATCGCCCTTTAATTATAGAAAATACCTCAAATTGGTCTTGTCTACTCAATAACATTAGAAGCCTTTGTCCAATTATAACCAAATTTGGTCAGAACATGTATTGGCATAATATCTTTGACAAGTTCGATAACTAGCTATGTCACTCTAGAGTTAGCGCCCTTTAATTATAGAAATTACCTAAAATTGGTCTTTTCTGCTCAATAACTTTAGAAGCCTTTGTCCAATCACCACCAAATTTGGTCAAAATGTGTATTGGTATAATATCTCAGACAAGTTTGATAACCAGCCATATCGCTGTAGTCACTTGAGAGTTATTGCCCTTTAATTTTAGAAATAACCTCAAATCTGTCTTGTCCGATCAATAACTTTTGAAGCCTTTATCCAATCGTGTGGAGTACTGGTGTGCGAATTCCAGGAAACACATGAGTAGGTGAACTGGCCGCCGTGATATGACTGAGAAATTGTTAAAAAGGCGTTAAACCCCAATCAATCAATCAGTCAACCAATCATCACCATATTTAGTCAGAATGTGTATGGGCATAATATCACGGACAAGTTCTATAACCAGCCATGTTGCTCGATTAAGAAAAAATTTCCTTTCAGATTAATATTGTCATATATGTCATGTGTTTTCGTGGTCTTCAACAACAACTCGATACTCATGTATCTTCATCAAGATGTTGGAACTGAATGTTTGGCAGAACGCTAGCTAAGCGAAGTACATATTGTCTGTTCAATAATTCAGTTTTATAATTTGAATGGTCACAAATCGACATCCAAATATTTAGACTTTACTTTATTTTACTTTCATTATCAAAATAATTTATATCTGGGTCAACCTTGTGTGATCTTCCCACAACCTAGCAAATGAGATGTGTCTGGCAACTTGGAGTCTTATTATATGCATTGAAGACTGGTGAGGCTGTGCATATATGCAGATGACGTCATCTTTGAGCTTGTTGAAACTTTGTCAGAATGTTTGTCTTAGTGATCCAGGCAACCAGTTTCATCATTTTTCAAGCAATTTCAGTGTATCTCAGCCCTTAAAGTAACTAAGAATTTTTCCATTCTTGCAGACGACACATAATTGACCTTTCATTTCTTTTGACCCAGAAGCTTTTTAGATCAGAACTTAAATTCCTTCTTTATATCCAAGTATTAATCAACAAGATTAAACCCTCAATTGTCACACTTTCTTCAATTTTTACAAAACAAACAATTTAAGCCATTTTAAAGAGTTACCTCATGGCTTTACAATAAGCAAAGGAAAAGTGGTGTTGGTGGGGTCATGTATTATGTATGAAAGATTAAACTCCGCGAAGTTGGTTACCATCATTTTGCACCCATACTATACTTTCACTATCAGACAAGCTCAAAATGACAAAAGTGATAAAATCGACAATTTAAGTGCATCCTATACATATTGACAATGAATTTAATCTCATTGTCACATATTCAATGCAGTCAGATCAAGGTATACTCTCATTTCTAAGCAAACACAGGGTTTTTTAACAGACTATTTGGCTGTAGTTCTGCATGTATTTGGTAAACTTTGGCCTTAATGCATAGGTGAGATGGTATTAATTTATTACACTATTGTATATGTCTTCATGCTGTGTAGGTAGATAACAAAAAGAAAACCATCATTTATTCATCACTATAAACTTCATTAAAAGTATGACCAGCTCTCAATCACATTTATTAGGAATTCCTTTTTTTTTCGTAGAAAACATGGGGAATCTACCATTTGTGACTTTCTTTATGGCCAGATATGTACATGTAATGTGGTTAGCTACATTTATAGTTCTTTTAGTTTAAACTTGGTGAAACACCTGGTCTAACCAGAAGTTCCGAGTTCAAATCTCGGTGAGGACAAATAGCTCATCTAAGCACAACATGTAATTAAATTAAATGCATTAAATTCCACCATGGTTTAACTGAATATTGTTGAAAATGGTGTAAACTCCGCCATGGTATAACTGTAATATTGATGAAAACGGTGTTAAACTCCGCCATGGGATAACTAATATTGTTGAAAACGGCGTTATACTCTGTCATGGTATAACTGTAATATTGATGAAAATGGCGTAAAACTCCGACGTGGTATAACTGTTATATTGTTGAAAACGGCGTTAAACTCCGCTGTGGTAAACTGTAATATTGTTGAAAACGGCGTTAAACTCCACCGTGTTATAATTGTAATATTGTTGAAAATGGCGTAAATTCTGCCTTGATATAACTAATATTGTTGAAAACGGCGTTAATTCCGCTTTGGTATAACTAATATTTTTGAAAACGGCATTGAACTCTGTCGTGCTAAAACTGTAATATTGTTGAAGACGGCGTTAACTCCGCCGTAGTACAACTGTACTATTGTTGAAAACGACACTACAATCTGCCGTGGCATAACTAATATTGTTGAAAATGGCGTTAAACTCCGCCTCGATATAACTGTAATATTGTTAAAAAAGACGTTTAACTCTGCCGTGGCATAAATATGATGCTGTTGAAAACGGCGTAAACTCCACCGTGGTATAACTGTAATCTTTTTGAAACGGCGTTAAACTCATCATGTTTGATCATTTCTGTAGGATTTAATTCCTTAACTTTTCATAAATACCCTCTACTATTTCCCCTAATACAATAACAATGAATGGTGTTGAAATAAAATTGGGTCTCTGACCCAAATACACTCAACTTCGGTCACGCTTCTTCACTCACTCTACTGAGTCACCTTCCATCACAGTCACCCAGAATCACTCATCCTCACTCAGTTTCAGTCACATGCACTCAGTGTCCACTAGTCTCAGTCACCCTGAATCACTCCGCCTCACTCACCTGCACTGTGTCTCCACTAGTCTCAGTCACCAAGAATCACTCCGCCTCACTCAGTTTCCACTAGTCTCACTCACCCAGAATCACTCCGCCTCACTCAGTTTCAGTCACATGCGCTCAGTCTCCAATAGCTTCAGTCACCAATAATCACTCCGCCTCACCAGGGACCGTGTATAACATATATCGTCCCTGGCCTCACTCAGTCTACACTAGTCTCAGTCACCCAGAATCATTCCGCCTCACTCAGTCTCCACTAGTCTCCACTAGTCTCAGTCTCTGTACTTTGTCCACTTTGTCTCAGAATAAGTCATCTCAGCAACCATCACTAGAACTCCGTGACTACTACGCCTTTATATACTTTTGACACAGAAACAACATTGACCTAGCTGGGGTTCTAACATGACAGACGGCTGCTCTACCAACTGAGCTATCGAGCTTCATACAGATTGATGTCATTACAATATATATATTTATGTGGCTATACTTTTAATATTACAGCATTTAGTATTTACCTGGTAATTAACTTTTAGTAAATATATATCTTGTAATAGCATCAATCCGTATGAAGCTCGGTAGCTCAGTTGGTAGAGCAGCCGCCTGTCAATGTAAATGTTGTGGGTTCGAACCCCAGCTAGGTCAAAATTGTTTCTGAAATTTGTATGAGGGTGAAAGTCACTGAAACTTAATGACGTTGGCTAAGACTGAGTGATAGTGACTTAATAAGATGGACTGAGTCAGAGTGGCTGAGACTGATTGAGGGTTGGTAAAAGTGGCTGAGACTTAGTGATGTTGAATCAGACTGAGTAAGGTTGACTGAGACTTAGTGAGGGTGGTTGAGACGTAGTGATGGTGTTGGCTTAGTGAAGATGATTGAGATTGAGTGGAGTCGCTGAGAGTGAGACTGAGTGAGACTGAGTGAGACTGAGTGAGACTGAGTGAGACTGAGTGAGGCTGAGTGAGGCTGAGACTGATAGTGACTGGGACCGAGTAGGGTGAGTGATGAAGCGTGACAAAGTGAAGTTGGGTCAGAGATTGAAGTTGATTGAGGATGTAGAGTTGTAAGAGGAATGAAACTGAATTCAAAGCTGTATTGCTGAATTATATAGTTTTATTTTACTCTGTTCAACACCATTCAACAACTATACAATCAAATATTGATATAATGTTGTATTTTATAAACAAAAATGCAGATTTAATGTATAAGCATCATAAAAGTTTACGAAGCCCAGAATATAACTAATTATGTAAAATATACAGAATTCGACCGTGATTACGGATACAACAGATGTTGGTGCGTAAGCGGCTAACATAGTTTTAGCTGATGTCCATGATATCCTCGGTTCTCACATATCGACTGTCACGGAGAAGTATTCTTTGGGAAAGCACATTTTCCTAGCCAAGAAAAGGTTCGTTTACACAGGGGTCATGAATAAGTGAACTTTTGTCGTGATATAACCGAAATATTGTTAAACATGGCTTAGAACCACAATAAAACTAAACCAATTGAATTACAGGAATTGCAGAGGCGTGTAAACTAGCGTTAAAAGAGAATCATAACGTTGACAAACTAATTTCTGGAACGTTGACGGACGGTACTTTCTCCGCCGTGGTATAACTAATATTGTTGAAAACGGCAAACTGTAATATTGTTGAAGACGGCGTTCGCCTTGGTATACCTTATATTGTTGAAAACGGCGTGAATTCCGCCTTGTTATAACTAATATTGTTGAAAACGGCAAACTGTAATTTTTTTGAAGACGGCGTTCGCTCCGCAGTAGTACAACTGTAATATTGTTGAAAACGACATTAAACTCTGCCGTGGTATAACTGTAATTTTGTTGAAAACGGCGTGAACTCCGCCGTGGGATAACTAATATTGTTTAAAACGGCGTTAAACTCCGATGTGATATAACTGTAATATTGTTAAAAAAAGCGTTTAAATCGGCCGTGGCATAACTATGACGCTGTTGAAAACGGCGTAAACTCCACCGTGGTGTAACTGTAATATTGTTGAAAACGGTGTAAACTCCGTATAACCCTCTACTATTTCCCCTAATATCAATGAATGGTGTTGAAATAAAACTATACAATTCAGCAATACAGCTTTGAATTCAGTCTCTTTCACATAATCCACAGTCTCTGACCCAAATACACTCAACTTCGGTCACGCTTTTTCACTCCGTCACCTTCCATGTCAGAATCACTCCGCCTTACTCAGTTTCAGTCACCCGCAGTCAGTCACCCAGAATCACTCCGCCTCACTCACCTGCACTGTGTCTCCACTAGTCTCAGTCACCCAGAATCACTCCGCCTCACTCAGTTTCAGTCACCCGCACTCGGTGTCCACTAGTATAAGTCACCCAGAAGCACTCCGCCACACTCACCTGCACTGTGTCTCCACTAGTCTCCACTAGTCTCCACTAGTCTCAGTCACCCCGCCTCACTCAGTTTCAGTCATCCGCACTCATTGTCCACTAGTCTCAGTCACCCAGAATCACTCCGCCTCACTCACCTGCACTGTGTCTCCACTAGTCTCAGTCACCCAGAATCACTCCGCCTCACTCAGTTTCAGTCACCCGCACTCGGTGTCCACTAGTATCAGTCACCCAGAAGCACTCCGCCACACTCACCTGCACTGTGTCTCCACTAGTCTCCACTAGTCTCAGTCACCCCGCCTCACTCAGTTTCAGTCATCCGCACTCATTGTCCACTAGTCTCAGTCACCCATAATCACTCCGCCTCACTCACCTGCATTGTGTCTCCACTAGTCTCAGTCACCAAGAATCACTCCGCCTCAATCAGTTTCCACTAGTCTCAGTCACACAGAATCACTCCGCCTCACTCAGTTTCAGTCACATGCGCTCAGTCTCCAATAGTTTCAGTCACCAGAAGTCTCCACAAGTCTCAGTCTCAGTCCCTATCAATTTGTCTCAGAATCAGTCATCTCAGAACTCCGTGACCCTCATACTACGCCTTTATGTACTTTTGACAAATGACAGAAACAACGTTGACCTAGCTGGGGTTCGAACCCACAACATTAGCATGACAGACGGCTGCTCTACCAATTGAGCTACCGAGCTTCATACAGATTGATGTCATTACAATATATATATTTATGTGGCTATACTTTTAATATTACAGCATTTAGTATTTACCTGGTAATTAACTTTTAGTAAATATATATCTAGTGATGGCATTAATCCGTATGAAGCTCGGTAGCTCAGTTGGTAGAGCAGCCGCCTGTCAATGTAAATGTTGTGGGTTCAAACCCCAGCTAGGTCAAAATTGTTTCTTAAATTTGTACGAGGATGATAGTGACTGAATCTTAGTGATGATGGCTGAAATTTATTGACAATGGCTAAGACTGAATGATTCCTCCTTTTTCCACAATGCTGACAAGTCACAGAGGGATCTAGGATTTTGTCTAGCCTTTCAACACATGTAGACGCTGGACATACAACGATCAAACGCTGTGATATGCTGTTTCAAATTATATATACGTTAGTGATAGGTCAGACAAACGGTAGCATAGTGTTAAACTAATTAATATAATCGTAAACGTGGTCCCTGTTGCCTTATAAGTCTTTAGTGATACATTTTTTGTCTAATGGCAGTGGAGCGATACTGGCCCTCTTGTTCCTCTTTTTAGCTCACCTGAGCACGAAGTGCTCATTGTGAGTAATTGTGATCGTCCGTCGTACGTCCGTCAACATAAACTCCTCAGTATACAGTGGGTCAATAAGTATGAAACTTCACAGAAAGCACCCTCTAAATGTCCTAACTAGAATTCCTTCAAATATTGTTGATCCATTCAGAATTCTGGTTCCCATGGCAACCCGAAAGAAAATCAAAGTACTGAAAGTACTGAAAGTACTAGTGGAAGTTGATTTTAGACGATGTCAACCAGTTGGGATAATGAAATATATGCAAGTTCTAAACAGATCACAGCTACGATATGTTGATAGGAACAAAGGACAGCAAATATGTTGGAGAAAAAATGAAACAAAGAAATGAAACAAAATGAAACAGTCGTTACAACTTCGTTATTTTGCAACAGTTTCAGAATTGGTAAAATTGAATAAAAAGAATAAATATGATAAATGAAAAAATAAAAAATAAAATTGTTGTTTAATTCATGCTTTTATACTATATTCTTTTGAAAGTAGAATACAAATAAAAAAGAGAAACTTCAAAATAGTTGACAACTAAACATAGATAAATATTTAAATTAATAAGCAAAACTGTCAAATACAGAGGAGTATTGCATCCATACAATTCAGTTAGAAATTGCATTGAAAACAAAACATATTTTTGTAAATAAAACAGACGGCATTTTATATTTATTTATTTATAAGGGTTTTACGCCGCTTTCAACATTATTTCAGTTATATCACGGCGACAGTTCACTTATTCATGATCCCTGGGTAAACAAACCAGTACTAGGCTAGAAAATGTGCTTTGCCCAAGGGCACTTCCATCATGACCGTAGTGCCGCTCCCGGGGATCGAACGCGGGACACCCGGTTTCGAAATCCCTGATGCTAACCACTCGACCACAGTGGATTCCTTACGGCATTTAATAAAATATAGACATAGAAATGCACTGAAAAGAATTTAGTCATGTCTGCCAATAGCTAATGCTTTCTTTTTTAATCACATTTCAACAATAAATAAAATGTGTTATTTGTTTTTTAAAAAGAACAGTAATATAGATATAAAACATATCTGATCACTTGTTAAAACCCTTTAAATGACTTTGAACTAATATCAGTGGAATTGCAAGGACTACAATGAAAAGCGACAATTTTACTAGACAATGTAAATTACGAAATTACGAAGAAGAATAACTTTCTAGTATGAATGAATACGTCCCTATCAGGGGTATGACATTAATGGAACTGTGCTTGGCCTGGGATTACACAATTTAACATCATAATAAGTACTAGACATTTAGAAAAGTAGTTTACCGATATGAATACTCAAGAAATTATTTTGGATTAAAAACTTTCCTAGACAAAAGACAGAGATCAATGATATAATGTATAAAGAATGTAATCTCTTTTGTAGAAAATGGCGTGTGATATATATAACTGTAATATTGTTAAAAAAGGCGTTTAACTCGGCCGTGGCATAACTATGACGCTGTTGAAAACGGCGTAAACTCCACCGTGGTGTAACTGTAATATTGTTTAAAACGGTGTAAACTCCGCCGTGGTATAACCCTCTACTATTTCCCCTAATACAATAACAATGAATGGTGTTGAAATAAAACTATACAATTCAGCAATACAGCTTTGAATTCAGTCTCTTTCACATAATCCACAGTCTCTGACCCAAATACACTCAACTTCGGTCACGCTTTTTCACTCCGTCACCTTCCATGTCAGAATCACTCCGCCTTACTCAGTTTCAGTCACCCGCAGTCAGTCACCCAGAATCACTCCGCCTCACTCACCTGCACTGTGTCTCCACTAGTCTCAGTCACCCAGAATCACTCCGCCTCACTCAGTTTCAGTCACCCGCACTCAGTGTCCACTAGTATCAGTCACCCAGAAGCACTCCGCCACACTCACCTGCACTGTGTCTCCACTAGTCTCCACTAGTCTCCACTAGTCTCAGTCACCCCGCCTCACTCAGTTTCAGTCATCCGCACTCATTGTCCACTAGTCTCAGTCACCCATAATCACTCCGCCTCACTCACCTGCATTGTGTCTCCACTAGTCTCAGTCACCAAGAATCACTCCGCCTCAATCAGTTTCCACTAGTCTCAGTCACACAGAATCACTCCGCCTCACTCAGTTTCAGTCACATGCGCTCAGTCTCCAATAGTTTCAGTCACCAGAAGTCTCCACAAGTCTCAGTCTCAGTCCCTATCAATTTGTCTCAGAATCAGTCATCTCAGCAACTATCACTAGAACTCCGTGACCCTCATACTACGCCTTTATGTACTTTTGACAAATGACAGAAACAACGTTGACCTAGCTGGGGTTCGAACCCACAACATTAGCATGACAGACGGCTGCTCTACCAATTGAGCTACCGAGCTTCATACAGATTGATGTCATTACAATATATATATTTATGTGGCTATACTTTTAATATTACAGCATTTAGTATTTACCTGGTAATTAACTTTTAGTAAATATATATCTAGTGATGGCATTAATCCGTATGAAGCTCGGTAGCTCAGTTGGTAGAGCAGCCGCCTGTCAATGTAAATGTTGTGGGTTCAAACCCCAGCTAGGTCAAAATTGTTTCTTAAATTTGTACGAGGATGATAGTGACTGAATCTTAGTGATGATGGCTGAAATTTATTGACAATGGCTAAGACTGAATGATTCCTCCTTTTTCCACAATGCTGACAAGTCACAGAGGGATCTAGGATTTTGTCTAGCCTTTCAACACATGTAGACGCTGGACATACAACGATCAAACGCTGTGATATGCTGTTTCAAATTATATATACGTTAGTGATAGGTCAGACAAACGGTAGCATAGTGTTAAACTAATTAATATAATCGTAAACGTGGTCCCTGTTGCCTTATAAGTCTTTAGTGATACATTTTTTGTCTAATGGCAGTGGAGCGATACTGGCCCTCTTGTTCCTCTTTTTAGCTCACCTGAGCACGAAGTGCTCATTGTGAGTAATTGTGATCGTCCGTCGTACGTCCGTCAACATAAACTCCTCAGTATACAGTGGGTCAATAAGTATGAAACTTCACAGAAAGCACCCTCTAAATGTCCT
Organism: Serripes groenlandicus; assembly: GCA_031761405.1. Classification (NCBI taxonomy): domain Eukaryota; kingdom Metazoa; phylum Mollusca; class Bivalvia; order Cardiida; family Cardiidae; genus Serripes; species Serripes groenlandicus. The sequence continues at coordinate 1,709,336 of JASEVX010000027.1, forward strand.
AACTAGAATTCCTTCAAATATTGTTGATCCATTCAGAATTCTGGTTCCCATGGCAACCCGAAAGAAAATCAAAGTACTAAAAGTACTGAAAGTACTAGTGGAAGTTGATTTTAGACGATGTCAACCAGTTGGGATAATGAAATATATGCAAGTTCTAAACAGATCACAGCTACGATATGTTGATAGGAACAACATTGATTGAAACGTTGACGGACGGTACTTTCATTGTCCATGCCACCGTGACCGAATCCGACGGCAAATGTTTACAAATAGAAGATTTCTCGATCAATGTATCAATAACTGTGACAATGTTGAAAACGGCGTTAAACTCCGACGTGGTATAACTGTTATAGTGTTGAAAACGGCGTTAAACTCCACCGTGGTAAAACAAATATTGTTGAAAACGGCGTTAAACTCCGTTGTGGTATAACTGTTAAATTGTTGAAAACCGCTTTAAACTCCGCTGTGGTAAAACTGTAATATTGTTGTTTACAAATAGAAGATTTCTCCATCAATGTATCAATGTTTCAAACTCCGCAGTGGCATAACTGTGACAATGTTGAAGACGGCGTTAAACTCCGACGTGGTATAACTGTTATATTGTTGAAAACGGCATTAAACTCCACCGTGGTATAACTAATATTGTTGAAAACGGCGTTAAACTCCGTTGTGGTATAACTGTTAAATTGTTGAAAACTGCGTTAAACTCCGCTGTGGTACAACTGTAATGTTGTTGAACACGGTGTTAAACTCCGCCGTGGTATAACTGTAATATTGTTGAAAACGGCGTAAATACTGCCTTGGTATAACTAATATTGTTAAAAACGGCGTAAATTCTGCCATGGTATAACTGTAATATTGTTGAAAACGGCGTTAAACTATGTCGTTGTAAAACTGTCATATTGTTGAAAACGCTGTTAACTCCACGGTGCCTTGGTATAACTAATATCTTTGAAAACGGCGTTGAACTCCGCAGTGGCATAACTGTGATGCTTTTGAAATCGTCGTAAACTCCGCCCTGGTATAACTAATATTGTAGAAAACGGTGTTAAACTCCGCCGTGAGATAACTAATATCGTTGAAAATGGCGTTTAACTCTGTCGTCGTATAATTAACATTGTTGTAAATGGCGTTAAACTCCGCCGTGGGTTAACTAATATTGTTGAAAACGGCGTTTAACTCCGTTATGGTATAACTAATATTGTTTAAAACGGTGTAAAATCTGCCGTGATATAACTGTTATATTGTTGAAAACGGCGTTAAACTCCGCCATGGTATAACTAATATTGTTGAAAACGGCGTAAATTCTGCTGTGGTTAAACTGTAATATTGTTGAAAACGGCGTTTAACTCTGTCGTGGTAAAACTGTAATATTTTTGAAAACTGCTTAAATTCCGCAATGCTATAACTGTAATATTGATTAAAACGGCATTAAACTCCACCGTGGTTTAACTGAATATTGTTGAAAATGGTGTAAACTCCGCCATGGTATAACTGTAAAATTGATGAAAACGGCGTTAAACTCCGCCGTGGGATAACTAATATTGTTGAAAACGGCGTTATACTCTGTCGTGGTATAACTGTAATATTGATGAAAATGGCGTAAAACTCCGACGTGGTATAACTGTTATATTGTTGAAAACGGCGTTAAACTCCGCTGTGGTAAACTGTAATATTGTTGAAAACGGCGTTAAACTCCACCGTGTTATAATTGTAATATTGTTGAAAATGGCGTAAATTCTGCCTTGATATAACTAATATTGTTGAAAACGGCGTTAATTCCGCTTTGGTATAACTAATATTTTTGAAAACGGCATTGAACTCTGTCGTGCTAAAACTGTAATATTGTTGAAGACGGCGTTAACTCCGCCGTAGTACAACTGTAATATTGTTGAAAACGACACTACAATCTGCCGTGGCATAACTAATATTGTTGAAAATGGCGTTAAACTCCGCCTCGATATAACTGTAATATTGTTAAAAAAGACGTTTAACTCTGCCGTGGCATAAATATGATGCTGTTGAAAACGGCGTAAACTCCACCGTGGTATAACTGTAATCTTTTTGAAACGGCGTTAAACTCATCATGTTTGATCATTTCTGTAGGATTTAATTCCTTAACTTTTCATAAATACCCTCTACTATTTCCCCTAATACAATAACAATGAATGGTGTTGAAATAAAATTGGGTCTCTGACCCAAATACACTCAACTTCGGTCACGCTTCTTCACTCACTCTACTGAGTCACCTTCCATCACAGTCACCCAGAATCACTCATCCTCACTCAGTTTCAGTCACATGCACTCAGTGTCCACTAGTCTCAGTCACCCTGAATCACTCCGCCTCACTCACCTGCACTGTGTCTCCACTAGTCTCAGTCACCAAGAATCACTCCGCCTCACTCAGTTTCCACTAGTCTCACTCACCCAGAATCACTCCGCCTCACTCAGTTTCAGTCACATGCGCTCAGTCTCCAATAGCTTCAGTCACCAATAATCACTCCGCCTCACCAGGGACCGTGTATAACATATATCGTCCCTGGCCTCACTCAGTCTACACTAGTCTCAGTCACCCAGAATCATTCCGCCTCACTCAGTCTCCACTAGTCTCCACTAGTCTCAGTCTCTGTACTTTGTCCACTTTGTCTCAGAATAAGTCATCTCAGCAACCATCACTAGAACTCCGTGACTACTACGCCTTTATATACTTTTGACACAGAAACAACATTGACCTAGCTGGGGTTCTAACATGACAGACGGCTGCTCTACCAACTGAGCTATCGAGCTTCATACAGATTGATGTCATTACAATATATATATTTATGTGGCTATACTTTTAATATTACAGCATTTAGTATTTACCTGGTAATTAACTTTTAGTAAATATATATCTTGTAATAGCATCAATCCGTATGAAGCTCGGTAGCTCAGTTGGTAGAGCAGCCGCCTGTCAATGTAAATGTTGTGGGTTCGAACCCCAGCTAGGTCAAAATTGTTTCTGAAATTTGTATGAGGGTGAAAGTCACTGAAACTTAATGACGTTGGCTAAGACTGAGTGATAGTGACTTAATAAGATGGACTGAGTCAGAGTGGCTGAGACTGATTGAGGGTTGGTAAAAGTGGCTGAGACTTAGTGATGTTGAATCAGACTGAGTAAGGTTGACTGAGACTTAGTGAGGGTGGTTGAGACGTAGTGATGGTGTTGGCTTAGTGAAGATGATTGAGATTGAGTGGAGTCGCTGAGAGTGAGACTGAGTGAGACTGAGTGAGACTGAGTGAGACTGAGTGAGACTGAGTGAGACTGAGTGAGACTGAGTGAGGCTGAGTGAGGCTGAGACTGATAGTGACTGGGACCGAGTAGGGTGAGTGATGAAGCGTGACAAAGTGAAGTTGGGTCAGAGATTGAAGTTGATTGAGGATGTAGAGTTGTAAGAGGAATGAAACTGAATTCAAAGCTGTATTGCTGAATTATATAGTTTTATTTTACTCTGTTCAACACCATTCAACAACTATACAATCAAATATTGATATAATGTTGTATTTTATAAACAAAAATGCAGATTTAATGTATAAGCATCATAAAAGTTTACGAAGCCCAGAATATAACTAATTATGTAAAATATACAGAATTCGACCGTGATTACGGATACAACAGATGTTGGTGCGTAAGCGGCTAACATAGTTTTAGCTGATGTCCATGATATCCTCGGTTCTCACATATCGACTGTCACGGAGAAGTATTCTTTGGGAAAGCACATTTTCCTAGCCAAGAAAAGGTTCGTTTACACAGGGGTCATGAATAAGTGAACTTTTGTCGTGATATAACCGAAATATTGTTAAACATGGCTTAGAACCACAATAAAACTAAACCAATTGAATTACAGGAATTGCAGAGGCGTGTAAACTAGCGTTAAAAGAGAATCATAACGTTGACAAACTAATTTCTGGAACGTTGACGGACGGTACTTTCTCCGCCGTGGTATAACTAATATTGTTGAAAACGGCAAACTGTAATATTGTTGAAGACGGCGTTCGCCTTGGTATACCTTATATTGTTGAAAACGGCGTGAATTCCGCCTTGTTATAACTAATATTGTTGAAAACGGCAAACTGTAATTTTTTTGAAGACGGCGTTCGCTCCGCAGTAGTACAACTGTAATATTGTTGAAAACGACATTAAACTCTGCCGTGGTATAACTGTAATTTTGTTGAAAACGGCGTGAACTCCGCCGTGGGATAACTAATATTGTTTAAAACGGCGTTAAACTCCGATGTGATATAACTGTAATATTGTTAAAAAAAGCGTTTAAATCGGCCGTGGCATAACTATGACGCTGTTGAAAACGGCGTAAACTCCACCGTGGTGTAACTGTAATATTGTTGAAAACGGTGTAAACTCCGTATAACCCTCTACTATTTCCCCTAATATCAATGAATGGTGTTGAAATAAAACTATACAATTCAGCAATACAGCTTTGAATTCAGTCTCTTTCACATAATCCACAGTCTCTGACCCAAATACACTCAACTTCGGTCACGCTTTTTCACTCCGTCACCTTCCATGTCAGAATCACTCCGCCTTACTCAGTTTCAGTCACCCGCAGTCAGTCACCCAGAATCACTCCGCCTCACTCACCTGCACTGTGTCTCCACTAGTCTCAGTCACCCAGAATCACTCCGCCTCACTCAGTTTCAGTCACCCGCACTCGGTGTCCACTAGTATAAGTCACCCAGAAGCACTCCGCCACACTCTAGTGGAGACTAGTGGAGAACATTATTAAATTATTAAAAAGAACAGTAATATAGATATAAAACATATCTGATCACTTGTTAAAACCCTTTAAATGACTTTGAACTAATATCAGTGGAATTGCAAGGACTACAATGAAAAGCGACAATTTTACTAGACAATGTAAATTACGAAATTACGAAGAAGAATAACTTTCTAGTATGAATGAATACGTCCCTATCAGGGGTATGACATTAATGGAACTGTGCTTGGCCTGGGATTACACAATTTAACATCATAATAAGTACTAGACATTTAGAAAAGTAGTTTACCGATATGAATACTCAAGAAATTATTTTGGATTAAAAACTTTCCTAGACAAAAGACAGAGATCAATGATATAATGTATAAAGAATGTAATCTCTTTTGTAGAAAATGGCGTGTGATATATATAACTGTAATATTGTTAAAAAAGGCGTTTAACTCGGCCGTGGCATAACTATGACGCTGTTGAAAACGGCGTAAACTCCACCGTGGTGTAACTGTAATATTGTTTAAAACGGTGTAAACTCCGCCGTGGTATAACCCTCTACTATTTCCCCTAATACAATAACAATGAATGGTGTTGAAATAAAACTATACAATTCAGCAATACAGCTTTGAATTCAGTCTCTTTCACATAATCCACAGTCTCTGACCCAAATACACTCAACTTCGGTCACGCTTTTTCACTCCGTCACCTTCCATGTCAGAATCACTCCGCCTTACTCAGTTTCAGTCACCCGCAGTCAGTCACCCAGAATCACTCCGCCTCACTCACCTGCACTGTGTCTCCACTAGTCTCAGTCACCCAGAATCACTCCGCCTCACTCAGTTTCAGTCACCCGCACTCAGTGTCCACTAGTATCAGTCACCCAGAAGCACTCCGCCACACTCACCTGCACTGTGTCTCCACTAGTCTCCACTAGTCTCCACTAGTCTCAGTCACCCCGCCTCACTCAGTTTCAGTCATCCGCACTCATTGTCCACTAGTCTCAGTCACCCATAATCACTCCGCCTCACTCACCTGCATTGTGTCTCCACTAGTCTCAGTCACCAAGAATCACTCCGCCTCAATCAGTTTCCACTAGTCTCAGTCACACAGAATCACTCCGCCTCACTCAGTTTCAGTCACATGCGCTCAGTCTCCAATAGTTTCAGTCACCAGAAGTCTCCACAAGTCTCAGTCTCAGTCCCTATCAATTTGTCTCAGAATCAGTCATCTCAGCAACTATCACTAGAACTCCGTGACCCTCATACTACGCCTTTATGTACTTTTGACAAATGACAGAAACAACGTTGACCTAGCTGGGGTTCGAACCCACAACATTAGCATGACAGACGGCTGCTCTACCAATTGAGCTACCGAGCTTCATACAGATTGATGTCATTACAATATATATATTTATGTGGCTATACTTTTAATATTACAGCATTTAGTATTTACCTGGTAATTAACTTTTAGTAAATATATATCTAGTGATGGCATTAATCCGTATGAAGCTCGGTAGCTCAGTTGGTAGAGCAGCCGCCTGTCAATGTAAATGTTGTGGGTTCAAACCCCAGCTAGGTCAAAATTGTTTCTTAAATTTATACGAGGATGATAGTGACTGAATCTTAGTGATGATGGCTGAAATTTATTGACAATGGCTAAGACTGAATGATTCCTCCTTTTTCCACAATGCTGACAAGTCACAGAGGGATCTAGGATTTTGTCTAGCCTTTCAACACATGTAGACGCTGGACATACAACGATCAAACGCTGTGATATGCTGTTTCAAATTATATATACGTTAGTGATAGGTCAGACAAACGGTAGCATAGTGTTAAACTAATTAATATAATCGTAAACGTGGTCCCTGTTGCCTTATAAGTCTTTAGTGATACATTTTTTGTCTAATGGCAGTGGAGCGATACTGGCCCTCTTGTTCCTCTTTTTAGCTCACCTGAGCACGAAGTGCTCATTGTGAGTAATTGTGATCGTCCGTCGTACGTCCGTCAACATAAACTCCTCAGTATACAGTGGGTCAATAAGTATGAAACTTCACAGAAAGCACCCTCTAAATGTCCTAACTAGAATTCCTTCAAATATTGTTGATCCATTCAGAATTCTGGTTCCCATGGCAACCCGAAAGAAAATCAAAGTACTAAAAGTACTGAAAGTACTAGTGGAAGTTGATTTTAGACGATGTCAACCAGTTGGGATAATGAAATATATGCAAGTTCTAAACAGATCACAGCTACGATATGTTGATAGGAACAACATTGATTGAAACGTTGACGGACGGTACTTTCATTGTCCATGCCACCGTGACCGAATCCGACGGCAAATGTTTACAAATAGAAGATTTCTCGATCAATGTATCAATAACTGTGACAATGTTGAAAACGGCGTTAAACTCCGACGTGGTATAACTGTTATAGTGTTGAAAACGGCGTTAAACTCCACCGTGGTAAAACAAATATTGTTGAAAACGGCGTTAAACTCCGTTGTGGTATAACTGTTAAATTGTTGAAAACCGCTTTAAACTCCGCTGTGGTAAAACTGTAATATTGTTGTTTACAAATAGAAGATTTCTCCATCAATGTATCAATGTTTCAAACTCCGCAGTGGCATAACTGTGACAATGTTGAAGACGGCGTTAAACTCCGACGTGGTATAACTGTTATATTGTTGAAAACGGCATTAAACTCCACCGTGGTATAACTAATATTGTTGAAAACGGCGTTAAACTCCGTTGTGGTATAACTGTTAAATTGTTGAAAACTGCGTTAAACTCCGCTGTGGTACAACTGTAATGTTGTTGAACACGGTGTTAAACTCCGCCGTGGTATAACTGTAATATTGTTGAAAACGGCGTAAATACTGCCTTGGTATAACTAATATTGTTAAAAACGGCGTAAATTCTGCCATGGTATAACTGTAATATTGTTGAAAACGGCGTTAAACTATGTCGTTGTAAAACTGTCATATTGTTGAAAACGCTGTTAACTCCACGGTGCCTTGGTATAACTAATATCTTTGAAAACGGCGTTGAACTCCGCAGTGGCATAACTGTGATGCTTTTGAAATCGTCGTAAACTCCGCCCTGGTATAACTAATATTGTAGAAAACGGTGTTAAACTCCGCCGTGAGATAACTAATATCGTTGAAAATGGCGTTTAACTCTGTCGTCGTATAATTAACATTGTTGTAAATGGCGTTAAACTCCGCCGTGGGTTAACTAATATTGTTGAAAACGGCGTTTAACTCCGTTATGGTATAACTAATATTGTTTAAAACGGTGTAAAATCTGCCGTGATATAACTGTTATATTGTTGAAAACGGCGTTAAACTCCGCCGTGGTATAACTAATATTATTAAAAACGGCGTAAATTCTGCCGTGGTAAAACTGTAATATTGTTGAAAACGATGTTTAGCTCTGTTGTGGTAAAATTGTAATATTGTTGAAAACGGCTTAAATTCCGCCGAACTATTACTGTGATACTGATGAAAACGGCATTAAACTCCACCGTGGTTTAACTGAATATTGTTGAAAATGGCATAAACTCCGCCATGTATAACTGATTTATTGATGAAACGGCGTTAAACTCCGCCATGGTATAACTAATATTGTTGAAAACGCCGTTAATTCCGCCGTGGTATTACTGTAATATTGTTGAAAACGGCGTTAAACTCTGTCGTTGTACAACTGTAATATTGTTGAAAACGCTGTTAACTCCACGGTGATAAAACTAATATTTTTGAAAACGGCGTTGAACTCCGCAGTGGCATAACTGTGATGCTGTTGAAAACGTCGTAAACTCAGCCCTGGTATAACTAATATTGTAGAAAACGGTGTTAAACTCCAACGTGAGATAACTAATATTGTTGAAAACGGCGTTTAACTCTGTCGTGGTATAACTTACATTGTTAAAATCGGCGTTTAACTCCGTTGTGGTATAACTAATATTGTTGAAAACGGTGTAAAACCTGACGTGGTATAACTGTTATATTGTTGAAAACGGCGTTAAACTCCGCCATGGTATAACTAATATTGTTGAAAACGGCGTAAATTCTGCTGTGGTTAAACTGTAATATTGTTGAAAACGGCGTTTAACTCTGTCGTGGTAAAACTGTAATATTTTTGAAAACTGCTTAAATTCCGCAGTGCTATAACTGTAATATTGATTAAAACGGCATTAAACTCCACCGTGGTTTAACTGAATATTGTTGAAAATGGTGTAAACTCCGCCATGGTATAACTGTAAAATTGATGAAAACGGCGTTAAACTCCGCCGTGGGATAACTAATATTGTTGAAAACGGCGTTATACTCTGTCGTGGTATAACTGTAATATTGATGAAAATGGCGTAAAACTCCGACGTGGTATAACTGTTATATTGTTGAAAACGGCGTTAAACTCCGCTGTGGTAAACTGTAATATTGTTGAAAACGGCGTTAAACTCCACCGTGTTATAATTGTAATATTGTTGAAAATGGCGTAAATTCTGCCTTGATATAACTAATATTGTTGAAAACGGCGTTACTTCCGCTTTGGTATAACTAATATTTTTGAAAACGGCATTGAACTCTGTCGTGCTAAAACTGTAATATTGTTGAAGACGGCGTTAACTCCGCCGTAGTACAACTGTAATATTGTTGAAAACGACACTACAATCTGCCGTGGCATAACTAATATTGTTGAAAATGGCGTTAAACTCCGCCTCGATATAACTGTAATATTGTTAAAAAAGACGTTTAACTCTGCCGTGGCATAAATATGATGCTGTTGAAAACGGCGTAAACTCCACCGTGGTATAACTGTAATCTTTTTGAAACGGCGTTAAACTCATCATGTTTGATCATTTCTGTAGGATTTAATTCCTTAACTTTTCATAAATACCCTCTACTATTTCCCCTAATACAATAACAATGAATGGTGTTGAAATAAAATTGGGTCTCTGACCCAAATACACTCAACTTCGGTCACGCTTCTTCACTCACTCTACTGAGTCACCTTCCATCACAGTCACCCAGAATCACTCATCCTCACTCAGTTTCAGTCACATGCACTCAGTGTCCACTAGTCTCAGTCACCCTGAATCACTCCGCCTCACTCACCTGCACTGTGTCTCCACTAGTCTCAGTCACCAAGAATCACTCCGCCTCACTCAGTTTCCACTAGTCTCACTCACCCAGAATCACTCCGCCTCACTCAGTTTCAGTCACATGCGCTCAGTCTCCAATAGCTTCAGTCACCAATAATCACTCCGCCTCACCAGGGACCGTGTATAACATATATCGTCCCTGGCCTCACTCAGTCTACACTAGTCTCAGTCACCCAGAATCATTCCGCCTCACTCAGTCTCCACTAGTCTCCACTAGTCTCAGTCTCTGTACTTTGTCCACTTTGTCTCAGAATAAGTCATCTCAGCAACCATCACTAGAACTCCGTGACTACTACGCCTTTATATACTTTTGACACAGAAGCAACATTGACCTAGCTGGGGTTCTAACATGACAGACGGCTGCTCTACCAACTGAGCTATCGAGCTTCATACAGATTGATGTCATTACAATATATATATTTATGTGGCTATACTTTTAATATTACAGCATTTAGTATTTACCTGGTAATTAACTTTTAGTAAATATATATCTTGTAATAGCATCAATCCGTATGAAGCTCGGTAGCTCAGTTGGTAGAGCAGCCGCCTGTCAATGTAAATGTTGTGGGTTCGAACCCCAGCTAGGTCAAAATTGTTTCTGAAATTTGTATGAGGGTGAAAGTCACTGAAACTTAATGACGTTGGCTAAGACTGAGTGATAGTGACTTAATAAGATGGACTGAGTCAGAGTGGCTGAGACTGATTGAGGGTTGGTAAAAGTGGCTGAGACTTAGTGATGTTGAATCAGACTGAGTAAGGTTGACTGAGACTTAGTGAGGGTGGTTGAGACGTAGTGATGGTGTTGGCTTAGTGAAGATGATTGAGATTGAGTGGAGTCGCTGAGAGTGAGACTGAGTGAGACTGAGTGAGACTGAGTGAGACTGAGTGAGACTGAGTGAGACTGAGTGAGACTGAGTGAGACTGAGTGAGACTGAGTGAGACTGAGTGAGACTGAGTGAGGCTGAGTGAGGCTGAGACTGATAGTGACTGGGACCGAGTAGGGTGAGTGATGAAGCGTGACAAAGTGAAGTTGGGTCAGAGATTGAAGTTGATTGAGGATGTAGAGTTGTAAGAGGAATGAAACTGAATTCAAAGCTGTATTGCTGAATTATATAGTTTTATTTTACTCTGTTCAACACCATTCAACAACTATACAATCAAATATTGATATCATGTTGTATTTTATAAACAAAAATGCAGATTTAATGTATAAGCATCATAAAAGTTTACGAAGCCCAGAATATAACTAATTATGTAAAATATACAGAATTCGACCGTGATTACGGATACAACAGATGTTGGTGCGTAAGCGGCTAACATAGTTTTAGCTGATGTCCATGATATCCTCGGTTCTCACATATCGACTGTCACGGAGAAGTATTCTTTGGGAAAGCACATTTTCCTAGCCAAGAAAAGGTTCGTTTACACAGGGGTCATGAATAAGTGAACTTTTGTCGTGATATAACCGAAATATTGTTAAACATGGCTTAGAACCACAATAAAACTAAACCAATTGAATTACAGGAATTGCAGAGGCGTGTAAACTAGCGTTAAAAGAGAATCATAACGTTGACAAACTAATTTCTGGAACGTTGACGGACGGTACTTTCTCCGCCGTGGTATAACTAATATTGTTGAAAACGGCAAACTGTAATATTGTTGAAGACGGCGTTCGCCTTGGTATACCTTATATTGTTGAAAACGGCGTGAATTCCGCCTTGTTATAACTAATATTGTTGAAAACGGCAAACTGTAATTTTTTTGAAGACGGCGTTCGCTCCGCAGTAGTACAACTGTAATATTGTTGAAAACGACATTAAACTCTGCCGTGGTATAACTGTAATTTTGTTGAAAACGGCGTGAACTCCGCCGTGGGATAACTAATATTGTTTAAAACGGCGTTAAACTCCGATGTGATATAACTGTAATATTGTTAAAAAAAGCGTTTAAATCGGCCGTGGCATAACTATGACGCTGTTGAAAACGGCGTAAACTCCACCGTGGTGTAACTGTAATATTGTTGAAAACGGTGTAAACTCCGTATAACCCTCTACTATTTCCCCTAATATCAATGAATGGTGTTGAAATAAAACTATACAATTCAGCAATACAGCTTTGAATTCAGTCTCTTTCACATAATCCACAGTCTCTGACCCAAATACACTCAACTTCGGTCACGCTTTTTCACTCCGTCACCTTCCATGTCAGAATCACTCCGCCTTACTCAGTTTCAGTCACCCGCAGTCAGTCACCCAGAATCACTCCGCCTCACTCACCTGCACTGTGTCTCCACTAGTCTCAGTCACCCAGAATCACTCCGCCTCACTCAGTTTCAGTCACCCGCACTCGGTGTCCACTAGTATAAGTCACCCAGAAGCACTCCGCCACACTCACCTGCACTGTGTCTCCACTAGTCTCCACTAGTCTCCACTAGTCTCAGTCACCCCGCCTCACTCAGTTTCAGTCATCCGCACTCATTGTCCACTAGTCTCAGTCACCCAGAATCACTCCGCCTCACTCACCTGCACTGTGTCTCCACTAGTCTCAGTCACCCAGAATCACTCCGCCTCACTCAGTTTCAGTCACCCGCACTCGGTGTCCACTAGTATCAGTCACCCAGAAGCACTCCGCCACACTCACCTGCACTGTGTCTCCACTAGTCTCCACTAGTCTCCACTAGTCTCAGTCACCCCGCCTCACTCAGTTTCAGTCATCCGCACTCATTGTCCACTAGTCTCAGTCACCCATAATCACTCCGCCTCACTCACCTGCATTGTGTCTCCACTAGTCTCAGTCACCAAGAATCACTCCGCCTCAATCAGTTTCCACTAGTCTCAGTCACACAGAATCACTCCGCCTCACTCAGTTTCAGTCACATGCGCTCAGTCTCCAATAGTTTCAGTCACCAGAAGTCTCCACAAGTCTCAGTCTCAGTCCCTATCAATTTGTCTCAGAATCAGTCATCTCAGAACTCCGTGACCCTCATACTACGCCTTTATGTACTTTTGACAAATGACAGAAACAACGTTGACCTAGCTGGGGTTCGAACCCACAACATTAGCATGACAGACGGCTGCTCTACCAATTGAGCTACCGAGCTTCATACAGATTGATGTCATTACAATATATATATTTATGTGGCTATACTTTTAATATTACAGCATTTAGTATTTACCTGGTAATTAACTTTTAGTAAATATATATCTAGTGATGGCATTAATCCGTATGAAGCTCGGTAGCTCAGTTGGTAGAGCAGCCGCCTGTCAATGTAAATGTTGTGGGTTCAAACCCCAGCTAGGTCAAAATTGTTTCTTAAATTTGTACGAGGATGATAGTGACTGAATCTTAGTGATGATGGCTGAAATTTATTGACAATGGCTAAGACTGAATGATTCCTCCTTTTTCCACAATGCTGACAAGTCACAGAGGGATCTAGGATTTTGTCTAGCCTTTCAACACATGTAGACGCTGGACATACAACGATCAAACGCTGTGATATGCTGTTTCAAATTATATATACGTTAGTGATAGGTCAGACAAACGGTAGCATAGTGTTAAACTAATTAATATAATCGTAAACGTGGTCCCTGTTGCCTTATAAGTCTTTAGTGATACATTTTTTGTCTAATGGCAGTGGAGCGATACTGGCCCTCTTGTTCCTCTTTTTAGCTCACCTGAGCACGAAGTGCTCATTGTGAGTAATTGTGATCGTCCGTCGTACGTCCGTCAACATAAACTCCTCAGTATACAGTGGGTCAATAAGTATGAAACTTCACAGAAAGCACCCTCTAAATGTCCTAACTAGAATTCCTTCAAATATTGTTGATCCATTCAGAATTCTGGTTCCCATGGCAACCCGAAAGAAAATCAAAGTACTGAAAGTACTGAAAGTACTGAAAGTACTAGTGGAAGTTGATTTTAGACGATGTCAACCAGTTGGGATAATGAAATATATGCAAGTTCTAAACAGATCACAGCTACGATATGTTGATAGGAACAAAGGACAGCAAATATGTTGGAGAAAAAATGAAACAAAGAAATGAAACAAAATGAAACAGTCGTTACAACTTCGTTATTTTGCAACAGTTTCAGAATTGGTAAAATTGAATAAAAAGAATAAATATGATAAATGAAAAAATAAAAAATAAAATTGTTGTTTAATTCATGCTTTTATACTATATTCTTTTGAAAGTAGAATACAAATAAAAAAGAGAAACTTCAAAATAGTTGACAACTAAACATAGATAAATATTTAAATTAATAAGCAAAACTGTCAAATACAGAGGAGTATTGCATCCATACAATTCAGTTAGAAATTGCATTGAAAACAAAACATATTTTTGTAAATAAAACAGACGGCATTTTATATTTATTTATTTATAAGGGTTTTACGCCGCTTTCAACATTATTTCAGTTATATCACGGCGACAGTTCACTTATTCATGATCCCTGGGTAAACAAACCAGTACTAGGCTAGAAAATGTGCTTTGCCCAAGGGCACTTCCATCATGACCGTAGTGCCGCTCCCGGGGATCGAACGCGGGACACCCGGTTTCGAAATCCCTGATGCTAACCACTCGACCACAGTGGATTCCTTACGGCATTTAATAAAATATAGACATAGAAATGCACTGAAAAGAATTTAGTCATGTCTGCCAATAGCTAATGCTTTCTTTTTTAATCACATTTCAACAATAAATAAAATGTGTTATTTGTTTTTTAAAAAGAACAGTAATATAGATATAAAACATATCTGATCACTTGTTAAAACCCTTTAAATGACTTTGAACTAATATCAGTGGAATTGCAAGGACTACAATGAAAAGCGACAATTTTACTAGACAATGTAAATTACGAAATTACGAAGAAGAATAACTTTCTAGTATGAATGAATACGTCCCTATCAGGGGTATGACATTAATGGAACTGTGCTTGGCCTGGGATTACACAATTTAACATCATAATAAGTACTAGACATTTAGAAAAGTAGTTTACCGATATGAATACTCAAGAAATTATTTTGGATTAAAAACTTTCCTAGACAAAAGACAGAGATCAATGATATAATGTATAAAGAATGTAATCTCTTTTGTAGAAAATGGCGTGTGATATATATAACTGTAATATTGTTAAAAAAGGCGTTTAACTCGGCCGTGGCATAACTATGACGCTGTTGAAAACGGCGTAAACTCCACCGTGGTGTAACTGTAATATTGTTTAAAACGGTGTAAACTCCGCCGTGGTATAACCCTCTACTATTTCCCCTAATACAATAACAATGAATGGTGTTGAAATAAAACTATACAATTCAGCAATACAGCTTTGAATTCAGTCTCTTTCACATAATCCACAGTCTCTGACCCAAATACACTCAACTTCGGTCACGCTTTTTCACTCCGTCACCTTCCATGTCAGAATCACTCCGCCTTACTCAGTTTCAGTCACCCGCAGTCAGTCACCCAGAATCACTCCGCCTCACTCACCTGCACTGTGTCTCCACTAGTCTCAGTCACCCAGAATCACTCCGCCTCACTCAGTTTCAGTCACCCGCACTCAGTGTCCACTAGTATCAGTCACCCAGAAGCACTCCGCCACACTCACCTGCACTGTGTCTCCACTAGTCTCAACTAGTCTCCACTAGTCTCAGTCACCCCGCCTCACTCAGTTTCAGTCATCCGCACTCATTGTCCACTAGTCTCAGTCACCCATAATCACTCCGCCTCACTCACCTGCATTGTGTCTCCAATAGTCTCAGTCACCAAGAATCACTCCGCCTCAATCAGTTTCCACTAGTCTCAGTCACACAGAATCACTCCGCCTCACTCAGTTTCAGTCACATGCGCTCAGTCTCCAATAGTTTCAGTCACCAGAAGTCTCCACAAGTCTCAGTCTCAGTCCCTATCAATTTGTCTCAGAATCAGTCATCTCAGCAACTATCACTAGAACTCCGTGACCCTCATACTACGCCTTTATGTACTTTTGACAAATGACAGAAACAACGTTGACCTAGCTGGGGTTCGAACCCACAACATTAGCATGACAGACGGCTGCTCTACCAATTGAGCTACCGAGCTTCATACAGATTGATGTCATTACAATATATATATTTATGTGGCTATACTTTTAATATTACAGCATTTAGTATTTACCTGGTAATTAACTTTTAGTAAATATATATCTAGTGATGGCATTAATCCGTATGAAGCTCGGTAGCTCAGTTGGTAGAGCAGCCGCCTGTCAATGTAAATGTTGTGGGTTCAAACCCCAGCTAGGTCAAAATTGTTTCTTAAATTTGTACGAGGATGATAGTGACTGAATCTTAGTGATGATGGCTGAAATTTATTGACAATGGCTAAGACTGAATGATTCCTCCTTTTTCCACAATGCTGACAAGTCACAGAGGGATCTAGGATTTTGTCTAGCCTTTCAACACATGTAGACGCTGGACATACAACGATCAAACGCTGTGATATGCTGTTTCAAATTATATATACGTTAGTGATAGGTCAGACAAACGGTAGCATAGTGTTAAACTAATTAATATAATCGTAAACGTGGTCCCTGTTGCCTTATAAGTCTTTAGTGATACATTTTTTGTCTAATGGCAGTGGAGCGATACTGGCCCTCTTGTTCCTCTTTTTAGCTCACCTGAGCACGAAGTGCTCATTGTGAGTAATTGTGATCGTCCGTCGTACGTCCGTCAACATAAACTCCTCAGTATACAGTGGGTCAATAAGTATGAAACTTCACAGAAAGCACCCTCTAAATGTCCTAACTAGAATTCCTTCAAATATTGTTGATCCATTCAGAATTCTGGTTCCCATGGCAACCCGAAAGAAAATCAAAGTACTAAAAGTACTGAAAGTACTAGTGGAAGTTGATTTTAGACGATGTCAACCAGTTGGGATAATGAAATATATGCAAGTTCTAAACAGATCACAGCTACGATATGTTGATAGGAACAACATTGATTGAAACGTTGACGGACGGTACTTTCATTGTCCATGCCACCGTGACCGAATCCGACGGCAAATGTTTACAAATAGAAGATTTCTCGATCAATGTATCAATAACTGTGACAATGTTGAAAACGGCGTTAAACTCCGACGTGGTATAACTGTTATAGTGTTGAAAACGGCGTTAAACTCCACCGTGGTAAAACAAATATTGTTGAAAACGGCGTTAAACTCCGTTGTGGTATAACTGTTAAATTGTTGAAAACCGCTTTAAACTCCGCTGTGGTAAAACTGTAATATTGTTGTTTACAAATAGAAGATTTCTCCATCAATGTATCAATGTTTCAAACTCCGCAGTGGCATAACTGTGACAATGTTGAAGACGGCGTTAAACTCCGACGTGGTATAACTGTTATATTGTTGAAAACGGCATTAAACTCCACCGTGGTATAACTAATATTGTTGAAAACGGCGTTAAACTCCGTTGTGGTATAACTGTTAAATTGTTGAAAACTGCGTTAAACTCCGCTGTGGTACAACTGTAATGTTGTTGAACACGGTGTTAAACTCCGCCGTGGTATAACTGTAATATTGTTGAAAACGGCGTAAATACTGCCTTGGTATAACTAATATTGTTAAAAACGGCGTAAATTCTGCCATGGTATAACTGTAATATTGTTGAAAACGGCGTTAAACTATGTCGTTGTAAAACTGTCATATTGTTGAAAACGCTGTTAACTCCACGGTGCCTTGGTATAACTAATATCTTTGAAAACGGCGTTGAACTCCGCAGTGGCATAACTGTGATGCTTTTGAAATCGTCGTAAACTCCGCCCTGGTATAACTAATATTGTAGAAAACGGTGTTAAACTCCGCCGTGAGATAACTAATATCGTTGAAAATGGCGTTTAACTCTGTCGTCGTATAATTAACATTGTTGTAAATGGCGTTAAACTCCGCCGTGGGTTAACTAATATTGTTGAAAACGGCGTTTAACTCCGTTATGGTATAACTAATATTGTTTAAAACGGTGTAAAATCTGCCGTGATATAACTGTTATATTGTTGAAAACGGCGTTAAACTCCGCCGTGGTATAACTAATATTATTAAAAACGGCGTAAATTCTGCCGTGGTAAAACTGTAATATTGTTGAAAACGATGTTTAGCTCTGTTGTGGTAAAATTGTAATATTGTTGAAAACGGCTTAAATTCCGCCGAACTATTACTGTGATACTGATGAAAACGGCATTAAACTCCACCGTGGTTTAACTGAATATTGTTGAAAATGGCATAAACTCCGCCATGTATAACTGATTTATTGATGAAACGGCGTTAAACTCCGCCATGGTATAACTAATATTGTTGAAAACGCCGTTAATTCCGCCGTGGTATTACTGTAATATTGTTGAAAACGGCGTTAAACTCTGTCGTTGTACAACTGTAATATTGTTGAAAACGCTGTTAACTCCACGGTGATAAAACTAATATTTTTGAAAACGGCGTTGAACTCCGCAGTGGCATAACTGTGATGCTGTTGAAAACGTCGTAAACTCAGCCCTGGTATAACTAATATTGTAGAAAACGGTGTTAAACTCCAACGTGAGATAACTAATATTGTTGAAAACGGCGTTTAACTCTGTCGTGGTATAACTTACATTGTTAAAATCGGCGTTTAACTCCGTTGTGGTATAACTAATATTGTTGAAAACGGTGTAAAACCTGACGTGGTATAACTGTTATATTGTTGAAAACGGCGTTAAACTCCGCCATGGTATAACTAATATTGTTGAAAACGGCGTAAATTCTGCTGTGGTTAAACTGTAATATTGTTGAAAACGGCGTTTAACTCTGTCGTGGTAAAACTGTAATATTTTTGAAAACTGCTTAAATTCCGCAGTGCTATAACTGTAATATTGATTAAAACGGCATTAAACTCCACCGTGGTTTAACTGAATATTGTTGAAAATGGTGTAAACTCCGCCATGGTATAACTGTAAAATTGATGAAAACGGCGTTAAACTCCGCCGTGGGATAACTAATATTGTTGAAAACGGCGTTATACTCTGTCGTGGTATAACTGTAATATTGATGAAAATGGCGTAAAACTCCGACGTGGTATAACTGTTATATTGTTGAAAACGGCGTTAAACTCCGCTGTGGTAAACTGTAATATTGTTGAAAACGGCGTTAAACTCCACCGTGTTATAATTGTAATATTGTTGAAAATGGCGTAAATTCTGCCTTGATATAACTAATATTGTTGAAAACGGCGTTAATTCCGCTTTGGTATAACTAATATTTTTGAAAACGGCATTGAACTCTGTCGTGCTAAAACTGTAATATTGTTGAAGACGGCGTTAACTCCGCCGTAGTACAACTGTAATATTGTTGAAAACGACACTACAATCTGCCGTGGCATAACTAATATTGTTGAAAATGGCGTTAAACTCCGCCTCGATATAACTGTAATATTGTTAAAAAAGACGTTTAATTCTGCCGTGGCATAAATATGATGCTGTTGAACACGGCGTAAACTCCACCGTGGTATAACTGTAATCTTTTTGAAACGGCGTTAAACTCATCATGTTTGATCATTTCTGTAGGATTTAATTCCTTAACTTTTCATAAATACCCTCTACTATTTCCCCTAATACAATAACAATGAATGGTGTTGAAATAAAATTGGGTCTCTGACCCAAATACACTCAACTTCGGTCACGCTTCTTCACTCACTCTACTGAGTCACCTTCCATCACAGTCGCCCAGAATCACTCATCCTCACTCAGTTTCAGTCACATGCACTCAGTGTCCACTAGTCTCAGTCACCCTGAATCACTCCGCCTCACTCACCTGCACTGTGTCTCCACTAGTCTCAGTCACCAAGAATCACTCCGCCTCACTCAGTTTCCACTAGTCTCACTCACCCAGAATCACTCCGCCTCACTCAGTTTCAGTCACATGCG
This sequence comes from Serripes groenlandicus, assembly GCA_031761405.1. NCBI lineage: Eukaryota > Metazoa > Mollusca > Bivalvia > Cardiida > Cardiidae > Serripes > Serripes groenlandicus. The sequence goes on from JASEVX010000027.1 coordinate 1,729,174, forward strand.
CTCAGTCTCCAATAGCTTCAGTCACCAATAATCACTCCGCCTCACCAGGGACCGTGTATAACATATATCGTCCCTGGCCTCACTCAGTCTACACTAGTCTCAGTCACCCAGAATCATTCCGCCTCACTCAGTCTCCACTAGTCTCCACTAGTCTCAGTCTCTGTACTTTGTCCACTTTGTCTCAGAATAAGTCATCTCAGCAACCATCACTAGAACTCCGTGACTACTACGCCTTTATATACTTTTGACACAGAAACAACATTGACCTAGCTGGGGTTCTAACATGACAGACGGCTGCTCTACCAACTGAGCTATCGAGCTTCATACAGATTGATGTCATTACAATATATATATTTATGTGGCTATACTTTTAATATTACAGCATTTAGTATTTACCTGGTAATTAACTTTTAGTAAATATATATCTTGTAATAGCATCAATCCGTATGAAGCTCGGTAGCTCAGTTGGTAGAGCAGCCGCCTGTCAATGTAAATGTTGTGGGTTCGAACCCCAGCTAGGTCAAAATTGTTTCTGAAATTTGTATGAGGGTGAAAGTCACTGAAACTTAATGACGTTGGCTAAGACTGAGTGATAGTGACTTAATAAGATGGACTGAGTCAGAGTGGCTGAGACTGATTGAGGGTTGGTAAAAGTGGCTGAGACTTAGTGATGTTGAATCAGACTGAGTAAGGTTGACTGAGACTTAGTGAGGGTGGTTGAGACGTAGTGATGGTGTTGGCTTAGTGAAGATGATTGAGATTGAGTGGAGTCGCTGAGAGTGAGACTGAGTGAGACTGAGTGAGACTGAGTGAGACTGAGTGAGACTGAGTGAGACTGAGTGAGACTGAGTGAGACTGAGTGAGACTGAGTGAGGCTGAGTGAGGCTGAGACTGATAGTGACTGGGACCGAGTAGGGTGAGTGATGAAGCGTGACAAAGTGAAGTTGGGTCAGAGATTGAAGTTGATTGAGGATGTAGAGTTGTAAGAGGAATGAAACTGAATTCAAAGCTGTATTGCTGAATTATATAGTTTTATTTTACTCTGTTCAACACCATTCAACAACTATACAATCAAATATTGATATCATGTTGTATTTTATAAACAAAAATGCAGATTTAATGTATAAGCATCATAAAAGTTTACGAAGCCCAGAATATAACTAATTATGTAAAATATACAGAATTCGACCGTGATTACGGATACAACAGATGTTGGTGCGTAAGCGGCTAACATAGTTTTAGCTGATGTCCATGATATCCTCGGTTCTCACATATCGACTGTCACGGAGAAGTATTCTTTGGGAAAGCACATTTTCCTAGCCAAGAAAAGGTTCGTTTACACAGGGGTCATGAATAAGTGAACTTTTGTCGTGATATAACCGAAATATTGTTAAACATGGCTTAGAACCACAATAAAACTAAACCAATTGAATTACAGGAATTGCAGAGGCGTGTAAACTAGCGTTAAAAGAGAATCATAACGTTGACAAACTAATTTCTGGAACGTTGACGGACGGTACTTTCTCCGCCGTGGTATAACTAATATTGTTGAAAACGGCAAACTGTAATATTGTTGAAGACGGCGTTCGCCTTGGTATACCTTATATTGTTGAAAACGGCGTGAATTCCGCCTTGTTATAACTAATATTGTTGAAAACGGCAAACTGTAATTTTTTTGAAGACGGCGTTCGCTCCGCAGTAGTACAACTGTAATATTGTTGAAAACGACATTAAACTCTGCCGTGGTATAACTGTAATTTTGTTGAAAACGGCGTGAACTCCGCCGTGGGATAACTAATATTGTTTAAAACGGCGTTAAACTCCGATGTGATATAACTGTAATATTGTTAAAAAAAGCGTTTAAATCGGCCGTGGCATAACTATGACGCTGTTGAAAACGGCGTAAACTCCACCGTGGTGTAACTGTAATATTGTTGAAAACGGTGTAAACTCCGTATAACCCTCTACTATTTCCCCTAATATCAATGAATGGTGTTGAAATAAAACTATACAATTCAGCAATACAGCTTTGAATTCAGTCTCTTTCACATAATCCACAGTCTCTGACCCAAATACACTCAACTTCGGTCACGCTTTTTCACTCCGTCACCTTCCATGTCAGAATCACTCCGCCTTACTCAGTTTCAGTCACCCGCAGTCAGTCACCCAGAATCACTCCGCCTCACTCACCTGCACTGTGTCTCCACTAGTCTCAGTCACCCAGAATCACTCCGCCTCACTCAGTTTCAGTCACCCGCACTCGGTGTCCACTAGTATAAGTCACCCAGAAGCACTCCGCCACACTCACCTGCACTGTGTCTCCACTAGTCTCCACTAGTCTCCACTAGTCTCAGTCACCCCGCCTCACTCAGTTTCAGTCATCCGCACTCATTGTCCACTAGTCTCAGTCACCCAGAATCACTCCGCCTCACTCACCTGCACTGTGTCTCCACTAGTCTCAGTCACCCAGAATCACTCCGCCTCACTCAGTTTCAGTCACCCGCACTCGGTGTCCACTAGTATCAGTCACCCAGAAGCACTCCGCCACACTCACCTGCACTGTGTCTCCACTAGTCTCCACTAGTCTCCACTAGTCTCAGTCACCCCGCCTCACTCAGTTTCAGTCATCCGCACTCATTGTCCACTAGTCTCAGTCACCCATAATCACTCCGCCTCACTCACCTGCATTGTGTCTCCACTAGTCTCAGTCACCAAGAATCACTCCGCCTCAATCAGTTTCCACTAGTCTCAGTCACACAGAATCACTCCGCCTCACTCAGTTTCAGTCACATGCGCTCAGTCTCCAATAGTTTCAGTCACCAGAAGTCTCCACAAGTCTCAGTCTCAGTCCCTATCAATTTGTCTCAGAATCAGTCATCTCAGAACTCCGTGACCCTCATACTACGCCTTTATGTACTTTTGACAAATGACAGAAACAACGTTGACCTAGCTGGGGTTCGAACCCACAACATTAGCATGACAGACGGCTGCTCTACCAATTGAGCTACCGAGCTTCATACAGATTGATGTCATTACAATATATATATTTATGTGGCTATACTTTTAATATTACAGCATTTAGTATTTACCTGGTAATTAACTTTTAGTAAATATATATCTAGTGATGGCATTAATCCGTATGAAGCTCGGTAGCTCAGTTGGTAGAGCAGCCGCCTGTCAATGTAAATGTTGTGGGTTCAAACCCCAGCTAGGTCAAAATTGTTTCTTAAATTTGTACGAGGATGATAGTGACTGAATCTTAGTGATGATGGCTGAAATTTATTGACAATGGCTAAGACTGAATGATTCCTCCTTTTTCCACAATGCTGACAAGTCACAGAGGGATCTAGGATTTTGTCTAGCCTTTCAACACATGTAGACGCTGGACATACAACGATCAAACGCTGTGATATGCTGTTTCAAATTATATATACGTTAGTGATAGGTCAGACAAACGGTAGCATAGTGTTAAACTAATTAATATAATCGTAAACGTGGTCCCTGTTGCCTTATAAGTCTTTAGTGATACATTTTTTGTCTAATGGCAGTGGAGCGATACTGGCCCTCTTGTTCCTCTTTTTAGCTCACCTGAGCACGAAGTGCTCATTGTGAGTAATTGTGATCGTCCGTCGTACGTCCGTCAACATAAACTCCTCAGTATACAGTGGGTCAATAAGTATGAAACTTCACAGAAAGCACCCTCTAAATGTCCTAACTAGAATTCCTTCAAATATTGTTGATCCATTCAGAATTCTGGTTCCCATGGCAACCCGAAAGAAAATCAAAGTACTGAAAGTACTGAAAGTACTGAAAGTACTAGTGGAAGTTGATTTTAGACGATGTCAACCAGTTGGGATAATGAAATATATGCAAGTTCTAAACAGATCACAGCTACGATATGTTGATAGGAACAAAGGACAGCAAATATGTTGGAGAAAAAATGAAACAAAGAAATGAAACAAAATGAAACAGTCGTTACAACTTCGTTATTTTGCAACAGTTTCAGAATTGGTAAAATTGAATAAAAAGAATAAATATGATAAATGAAAAAATAAAAAATAAAATTGTTGTTTAATTCATGCTTTTATACTATATTCTTTTGAAAGTAGAATACAAATAAAAAAGAGAAACTTCAAAATAGTTGACAACTAAACATAGATAAATATTTAAATTAATAAGCAAAACTGTCAAATACAGAGGAGTATTGCATCCATACAATTCAGTTAGAAATTGCATTGAAAACAAAACATATTTTTGTAAATAAAACAGACGGCATTTTATATTTATTTATTTATAAGGGTTTTACGCCGCTTTCAACATTATTTCAGTTATATCACGGCGACAGTTCACTTATTCATGATCCCTGGGTAAACAAACCAGTACTAGGCTAGAAAATGTGCTTTGCCCAAGGGCACTTCCATCATGACCGTAGTGCCGCTCCCGGGGATCGAACGCGGGACACCCGGTTTCGAAATCCCTGATGCTAACCACTCGACCACAGTGGATTCCTTACGGCATTTAATAAAATATAGACATAGAAATGCACTGAAAAGAATTTAGTCATGTCTGCCAATAGCTAATGCTTTCTTTTTTAATCACATTTCAACAATAAATAAAATGTGTTATTTGTTTTTTAAAAAGAACAGTAATATAGATATAAAACATATCTGATCACTTGTTAAAACCCTTTAAATGACTTTGAACTAATATCAGTGGAATTGCAAGGACTACAATGAAAAGCGACAATTTTACTAGACAATGTAAATTACGAAATTACGAAGAAGAATAACTTTCTAGTATGAATGAATACGTCCCTATCAGGGGTATGACATTAATGGAACTGTGCTTGGCCTGGGATTACACAATTTAACATCATAATAAGTACTAGACATTTAGAAAAGTAGTTTACCGATATGAATACTCAAGAAATTATTTTGGATTAAAAACTTTCCTAGACAAAAGACAGAGATCAATGATATAATGTATAAAGAATGTAATCTCTTTTGTAGAAAATGGCGTGTGATATATATAACTGTAATATTGTTAAAAAAGGCGTTTAACTCGGCCGTGGCATAACTATGACGCTGTTGAAAACGGCGTAAACTCCACCGTGGTGTAACTGTAATATTGTTTAAAACGGTGTAAACTCCGCCGTGGTATAACCCTCTACTATTTCCCCTAATACAATAACAATGAATGGTGTTGAAATAAAACTATACAATTCAGCAATACAGCTTTGAATTCAGTCTCTTTCACATAATCCACAGTCTCTGACCCAAATACACTCAACTTCGGTCACGCTTTTTCACTCCGTCACCTTCCATGTCAGAATCACTCCGCCTTACTCAGTTTCAGTCACCCGCAGTCAGTCACCCAGAATCACTCCGCCTCACTCACCTGCACTGTGTCTCCACTAGTCTCAGTCACCCAGAATCACTCCGCCTCACTCAGTTTCAGTCACCCGCACTCAGTGTCCACTAGTATCAGTCACCCAGAAGCACTCCGCCACACTCACCTGCACTGTGTCTCCACTAGTCTCAACTAGTCTCCACTAGTCTCAGTCACCCCGCCTCACTCAGTTTCAGTCATCCGCACTCATTGTCCACTAGTCTCAGTCACCCATAATCACTCCGCCTCACTCACCTGCATTGTGTCTCCAATAGTCTCAGTCACCAAGAATCACTCCGCCTCAATCAGTTTCCACTAGTCTCAGTCACACAGAATCACTCCGCCTCACTCAGTTTCAGTCACATGCGCTCAGTCTCCAATAGTTTCAGTCACCAGAAGTCTCCACAAGTCTCAGTCTCAGTCCCTATCAATTTGTCTCAGAATCAGTCATCTCAGCAACTATCACTAGAACTCCGTGACCCTCATACTACGCCTTTATGTACTTTTGACAAATGACAGAAACAACGTTGACCTAGCTGGGGTTCGAACCCACAACATTAGCATGACAGACGGCTGCTCTACCAATTGAGCTACCGAGCTTCATACAGATTGATGTCATTACAATATATATATTTATGTGGCTATACTTTTAATATTACAGCATTTAGTATTTACCTGGTAATTAACTTTTAGTAAATATATATCTAGTGATGGCATTAATCCGTATGAAGCTCGGTAGCTCAGTTGGTAGAGCAGCCGCCTGTCAATGTAAATGTTGTGGGTTCAAACCCCAGCTAGGTCAAAATTGTTTCTTAAATTTGTACGAGGATGATAGTGACTGAATCTTAGTGATGATGGCTGAAATTTATTGACAATGGCTAAGACTGAATGATTCCTCCTTTTTCCACAATGCTGACAAGTCACAGAGGGATCTAGGATTTTGTCTAGCCTTTCAACACATGTAGACGCTGGACATACAACGATCAAACGCTGTGATATGCTGTTTCAAATTATATATACGTTAGTGATAGGTCAGACAAACGGTAGCATAGTGTTAAACTAATTAATATAATCGTAAACGTGGTCCCTGTTGCCTTATAAGTCTTTAGTGATACATTTTTTGTCTAATGGCAGTGGAGCGATACTGGCCCTCTTGTTCCTCTTTTTAGCTCACCTGAGCACGAAGTGCTCATTGTGAGTAATTGTGATCGTCCGTCGTACGTCCGTCAACATAAACTCCTCAGTATACAGTGGGTCAATAAGTATGAAACTTCACAGAAAGCACCCTCTAAATGTCCTAACTAGAATTCCTTCAAATATTGTTGATCCATTCAGAATTCTGGTTCCCATGGCAACCCGAAAGAAAATCAAAGTACTAAAAGTACTGAAAGTACTAGTGGAAGTTGATTTTAGACGATGTCAACCAGTTGGGATAATGAAATATATGCAAGTTCTAAACAGATCACAGCTACGATATGTTGATAGGAACAACATTGATTGAAACGTTGACGGACGGTACTTTCATTGTCCATGCCACCGTGACCGAATCCGACGGCAAATGTTTACAAATAGAAGATTTCTCGATCAATGTATCAATAACTGTGACAATGTTGAAAACGGCGTTAAACTCCGACGTGGTATAACTGTTATAGTGTTGAAAACGGCGTTAAACTCCACCGTGGTAAAACAAATATTGTTGAAAACGGCGTTAAACTCCGTTGTGGTATAACTGTTAAATTGTTGAAAACCGCTTTAAACTCCGCTGTGGTAAAACTGTAATATTGTTGTTTACAAATAGAAGATTTCTCCATCAATGTATCAATGTTTCAAACTCCGCAGTGGCATAACTGTGACAATGTTGAAGACGGCGTTAAACTCCGACGTGGTATAACTGTTATATTGTTGAAAACGGCATTAAACTCCACCGTGGTATAACTAATATTGTTGAAAACGGCGTTAAACTCCGTTGTGGTATAACTGTTAAATTGTTGAAAACTGCGTTAAACTCCGCTGTGGTACAACTGTAATGTTGTTGAACACGGTGTTAAACTCCGCCGTGGTATAACTGTAATATTGTTGAAAACGGCGTAAATACTGCCTTGGTATAACTAATATTGTTAAAAACGGCGTAAATTCTGCCATGGTATAACTGTAATATTGTTGAAAACGGCGTTAAACTATGTCGTTGTAAAACTGTCATATTGTTGAAAACGCTGTTAACTCCACGGTGCCTTGGTATAACTAATATCTTTGAAAACGGCGTTGAACTCCGCAGTGGCATAACTGTGATGCTTTTGAAATCGTCGTAAACTCCGCCCTGGTATAACTAATATTGTAGAAAACGGTGTTAAACTCCGCCGTGAGATAACTAATATCGTTGAAAATGGCGTTTAACTCTGTCGTCGTATAATTAACATTGTTGTAAATGGCGTTAAACTCCGCCGTGGGTTAACTAATATTGTTGAAAACGGCGTTTAACTCCGTTATGGTATAACTAATATTGTTTAAAACGGTGTAAAATCTGCCGTGATATAACTGTTATATTGTTGAAAACGGCGTTAAACTCCGCCGTGGTATAACTAATATTATTAAAAACGGCGTAAATTCTGCCGTGGTAAAACTGTAATATTGTTGAAAACGATGTTTAGCTCTGTTGTGGTAAAATTGTAATATTGTTGAAAACGGCTTAAATTCCGCCGAACTATTACTGTGATACTGATGAAAACGGCATTAAACTCCACCGTGGTTTAACTGAATATTGTTGAAAATGGCATAAACTCCGCCATGTATAACTGATTTATTGATGAAACGGCGTTAAACTCCGCCATGGTATAACTAATATTGTTGAAAACGCCGTTAATTCCGCCGTGGTATTACTGTAATATTGTTGAAAACGGCGTTAAACTCTGTCGTTGTACAACTGTAATATTGTTGAAAACGCTGTTAACTCCACGGTGATAAAACTAATATTTTTGAAAACGGCGTTGAACTCCGCAGTGGCATAACTGTGATGCTGTTGAAAACGTCGTAAACTCAGCCCTGGTATAACTAATATTGTAGAAAACGGTGTTAAACTCCAACGTGAGATAACTAATATTGTTGAAAACGGCGTTTAACTCTGTCGTGGTATAACTTACATTGTTAAAATCGGCGTTTAACTCCGTTGTGGTATAACTAATATTGTTGAAAACGGTGTAAAACCTGACGTGGTATAACTGTTATATTGTTGAAAACGGCGTTAAACTCCGCCATGGTATAACTAATATTGTTGAAAACGGCGTAAATTCTGCTGTGGTTTACGGTTCGTTCACACATTCCGAGATCCTATTCGCATTGACCCGACACCAACATATGCTGCAGCATTGTGCCCGTCGATGCAACACAATCTTCAGACAGTTCACAAACAATTACACGGCATAGAACAAGAAGATTACAGCGGGCGACGTGAACTTACAGTTTGTTCATATATTCTGAAAACAACGGTCGGTGTTTACGACCGTTCAGCCGTTCAAACCTGTCGCACACTGAGTGTAGGTCAAATGCGACACCATCTAAAACATTGATTGATTGATTGATTGATTGATTGAATTATTGATTGATTGATTGGGGTTTAACGCCGTTTTTAACAATTTCTCACTTAAATCACGGAGGCCAGTTCACCTACTCATACATTTCCTGGTTTTCTCCAACCAGTACTCCCCACAACAAACTTCCCAAGCAACTGGCTGCTTTTTTTTCATCTAAAACAGAAAACAGTTAATTAATTACAATAGGACAACATTAGAGAAGGAATTAAGGCACACAACATGAACATTAGAAAACAGTTAATCAATTACAATAGAAGAAGAAGAAAATTAAGAAAGGCACACAACATGAACATTTACAGTTTGGTTGAAAGCGGCCGACACCAGACGACATGTTGAAAGCGGTCGACAGCAGACGACATGAGCTTACGGTTCGTTCACACATTCCGAGATCCTATTCGCATTGACCCGACACCAACATATGCTGCAGCATTGTGCCCGTCGATGCAACACAATCTTCAGACAGTTCACAAACAATTACACGGCATAGAACAAGAAGATTACAGCGGGCGACGTGAACTTACAGTTTGTTCATATATTCTGAAAACAACGGTCAGTGTTTACGACCGTTCAGCCGTTCAAACCTGTCGCACACTGAGTGTAGGTCAAATGCGACACCATCTAAAACATTGATTGATTGATTGATTGATTGATTGATTGAATTATTGATTGATTGATTGGGGTTTAACGCCGTTTTTAACAATTTCTCACTTAAATCACGGCGGCCAGTTCACCTACTCATGCATTTCCTGGTTTTCTCCAACCAGTACTCCCCACAACAAACTTCCCAAGCAACTGGCTGCTTTTTTTTCATCTAAAACAGAAAACAGTTAATTAATTACAATAGGACAACATTAGAGAAGGAATTAAGGCACACAACATGAACATTAGAAAACAGTTAATCAATTACAATAGAAGAAGAAGAAAATTAAGAAAGGCACACAACATGAACATTTACAGTTTGGTTGAAAGCGGCCGACACCAGACGACATGTTGAAAGCGGTCGACAGCAGACGACATGAGCTTACGGTTCGTTCACACATTCCGAGATCCTATTCGCATTGACCCGACACCAACATATGCTGCAGCATTGTGCCCGTCGATGCAACACAATCTTCAGACAGTTCACAAACAATTACACGGCATAGAACAAGAAGATTACAGCGGGCGACGTGAACTTACAGTTTGTTCATATATTCTGAAAACAACGGTCGGTGTTTACGACCGTTCAGCCGTTCAAACCTGTCGCACACTGAGTGTAGGTCAAATGCGACACCATCTAAAACATTGATTGATTGATTGAATTATTGATTGATTGATTGGGGTTTAACGCCGTTTTTAACAATTTCTCACTTAAATCACGGCGGCCAGTTCACCTACTCATGCATTTCCTGGTTTTCTCCAACCAGTACTCCCCACAACAAACTTCCCAAGCAACTGGCTGCTTTTTTTTCATCTAAAACAGAAAACAGTTAATTAATTACAATAGGACAACATTAGAGAAGGAATTAAGGCACACAACATGAACATTAGAAAACAGTTAATCAATTACAATAGAAGAAGAAGAAAATTAAGAAAGGCACACAACATGAACATTTACAGTTTGGTTGAAAGCGGCCGACACCAGACGACATGTTGAAAGCGGTCGACAGCAGACGACATGAGCTTACGGTTCGTTCACACATTCCGAGATCCTATTCGCATTGACCCGACACCAACATATGCTGCAGCATTGTGCCCGTCGATGCAACACAATCTTCAGACAGTTCACAAACAATTACACGGCATAGAACAAGAAGATTACAGCGGGCGACGTGAACTTACAGTTTGTTCATATATTCTGAAAACAACGGTCGGTGTTTACGACCGTTCAGCCGTTCAAACCTGTCGCACACTGAGTGTAGGTCAAATGCGACACCATCTAAAACATTGATTGATTGATTGATTGATTGATTGATTGAATTATTGATTGATTGATTGGGGTTTAACGCCGTTTTTAACAATTTCTCACTTAAATCACGGCGGCCAGTTCACCTACTCATGCATTTCCTGGTTTTCTCCAACCAGTACTCCCCACAACAAACTTCCCAAGCAACTGGCTGCTTTTTTTTCATCTAAAACAGAAAACAGTTAATTAATTACAATAGGACAACATTAGAGAAGGAATTAAGGCACACAACATGAACATTAGAAAACAGTTAATCAATTACAATAGAAGAAGAAGAAAATTAAGAAAGGCACACAACATGAACATTTACAGTTTGGTTGAAAGCGGCCGACACCAGACGACATGTTGAAAGCGGTCGACAGCAGACGACATGAGCTTACGGTTCGTTCACACATTCCGAGATCCTATTCGCATTGACCCGACACCAACATATGCTGCAGCATTGTGCCCGTCGATGCAACACAATCTTCAGACAGTTCACAAACAATTACACGGCATAGAACAAGAAGATTACAGCGGGCGACGTGAACTTACAGTTTGTTCATATATTCTGAAAACAACGGTCGGTGTTTACGACCGTTCAAACCTGTCGCACACTGAGTGTAGGTCAAATGCGACACCATCTAAAACATTGATTGATTGATTGAATTATTGATTGATTGATTGGGGTTTAACGCCGTTTTTAACAATTTCTCACTTAAATCACGGCGGCCAGTTCACCTACTCATACATTTCCTGGTTTTCTCCAACCAGTACTCCCCACAACAAACTTCCCAAGCAACTGGCTGCTTTTTTTTCATCTAAAACAGAAAACAGTTAATTAATTACAATAGGACAACATTAGAGAAGGAATTAAGGCACACAACATGAACATTAGAAAACAGTTAATCAATTACAATAGAAGAAGAAGAAAATTAAGAAAGGCACACAACATGAACATTTACAGTTTGGTTGAAAGCGGCCGACACCAGACGACATGTTGAAAGCGGTCGACAGCAGACGACATGAGCTTACGGTTCGTTCACACATTCCGAGATCCTATTCGCATTGACCCGACACCAACATATGCTGCAGCATTGTGCCCGTCGATGCAACACAATCTTCAGACAGTTCACAAACAATTACACGGCATAGAACAAGAAGATTACAGCGGGCGACGTGAACTTACAGTTTGTTCATATATTCTGAAAACAACGGTCGGTGTTTACGACCGTTCAGCCGTTCAAACCTGTCGCACACTGAGTGTAGGTCAAATGCGACACCATCTAAAACATTGATTGATTGATTGATTGAATTATTGATTGATTGATTGGGGTTTAACGCCGTTTTTAACAATTTCTCACTTAAATCACGGCGGCCAGTTCACCTACTCATGCATTTCCTGGTTTTCTCCAACCAGTACTCCCCACAACAAACTTCCCAAGCAACTGGCTGCTTTTTTTTCATCTAAAACAGAAAACAGTTAATTAATTACAATAGGACAACATTAGAGAAGGAATTAAGGCACACAACATGAACATTAGAAAACAGTTAATCAATTACAATAGAAGAAGAAGAAAATTAAGAAAGGCACACAACATGAACATTTACAGTTTGGTTGAAAGCGGCCGACACCAGACGACATGTTGAAAGCGGTCGACAGCAGACGACATGAGCTTACGGTTCGTTCACACATTCCGAGATCCTATTCGCATTGACCCGACACCAACATATGCTGCAGCATTGTGCCCGTCGATGCAACACAATCTTCAGACAGTTCACAAACAATTACACGGCATAGAACAAGAAGATTACAGCGGGCGACGTGAACTTACAGTTTGTTCATATATTCTGAAAACTTAAATCACGGCGGCCAGTTCACCTACTCATGCATTTCCTGGTTTTCTCCAACCAGTACTCCCCACAACAAACTTCCCAAGCAACTGGCTGCTTTTTTTTCATCTAAAACAGAAAACAGTTAATTAATTACAATAGGACAACATTAGAGAAGGAATTAAGGCACACAACATGAACATTAGAAAACAGTTAATCAATTACAATAGAAGAAGAAGAAAATTAAGAAAGGCACACAACATGAACATTTACAGTTTGGTTGAAAGCGGCCGACACCAGACGACATGTTGAAAGCGGTCGACAGCAGACGACATGAGCTTACGGTTCGTTCACACATTCCGAGATCCTATTCGCATTGACCCGACACCAACATATGCTGCAGCATTGTGCCCGTCGATGCAACACAATCTTCAGACAGTTCACAAACAATTACACGGCATAGAACAAGAAGATTACAGCGGGCGACGTGAACTTACAGTTTGTTCATATATTCTGAAAACAACGGTCGGTGTTTACGACCGTTCAGCCGTTCAAACCTGTCGCACACTGAGTGTAGGTCAAATGCGACACCATCTAAAACATTGATTGATTGATTGATTGATTGAATTATTGATTGATTGATTGGGGTTTAACGCCGTTTTTAACAATTTCTCACTTAAATCACGGCGGCCAGTTCACCTACTCATGCATTTCCTGGTTTTCTCCAACCAGTACTCCCCACAACAAACTTCCCAAGCAACTGGCTGCTTTTTTTTCATCTAAAACAGAAAACAGTTAATTAATTACAATAGGACAACATTAGAGAAGGAATTAAGGCACACAACATGAACATTAGAAAACAGTTAATCAATTACAATAGAAGAAGAAGAAAATTAAGAAAGGCACACAACATGAACATTTACAGTTTGGTTGAAAGCGGCCGACACCAGACGACATGTTGAAAGCGGTCGACAGCAGACGACATGAGCTTACGGTTCGTTCACACATTCCGAGATCCTATTCGCATTGACCCGACACCAACATATGCTGCAGCATTGTGCCCGTCGATGCAACACAATCTTCAGACAGTTCACAAACAATTACACGGCATAGAACAAGAAGATTACAGCGGGCGACGTGAACTTACAGTTTGTTCATATATTCTGAAAACAACGGTCGGTGTTTACGACCGTTCAGCCGTTCAAACCTGTCGCACACTGAGTGTAGGTCAAATGCGACACCATCTAAAACATTGATTGATTGATTGATTGATTGATTGGGGTTTAACGCCGTTTTTAACAATTTCTCACTTAAATCACGGCGGCCAGTTCACCTACTCATGCATTTCCTGGTTTTCTCCAACCAGTACTCCCCACAACAAACTTCCCAAGCAACTGGCTGCTTTTTTTTCATCTAAAACAGAAAACAGTTAATTAATTACAATAGGACAACATTAGAGAAGGAATTAAGGCACACAACATGAACATTAGAAAACAGTTAATCAATTACAATAGAAGAAGAAGAAAATTAAGAAAGGCACACAACATGAACATTTACAGTTTGGTTGAAAGCGGCCGACACCAGACGACATGTTGAAAGCGGTCGACAGCAGACGACATGAGCTTACGGTTCGTTCACACATTCCGAGATCCTATTCGCATTGACCCGACACCAACATATGCTGCAGCATTGTGCCCGTCGATGCAACACAATCTTCAGACAGTTCACAAACAATTACACGGCATAGAACAAGAAGATTACAGCGGGCGACGTGAACTTACAGTTTGTTCATATATTCTGAAAACAACGGTCGGTGTTTACGACCGTTCAAACCTGTCGCACACTGAGTGTAGGTCAAATGCGACACCATCTAAAACATTGATTGATTGATTGAATTATTGATTGATTGATTGGGGTTTAACGCCGTTTTTAACAATTTCTCACTTAAATCACGGCGGCCAGTTCACCTACTCATGCATTTCCTGGTTTTCTCCAACCAGTACTCCCCACAACAAACTTCCCAAGCAACTGGCTGCTTTTTTTTCATCTAAAACAGAAAACAGTTAATTAATTACAATAGGACAACATTAGAGAAGGAATTAAGGCACACAACATGAACATTAGAAAACAGTTAATCAATTACAATAGAAGAAGAAGAAAATTAAGAAAGGCACACAACATGAACATTTACAGTTTGGTTGAAAGCGGCCGACACCAGACGACATGTTGAAAGCGGTCGACAGCAGACGACATGAGCTTACGGTTCGTTCACACATTCCGAGATCCTATTCGCATTGACCCGACACCAACATATGCTGCAGCATTGTGCCCGTCGATGCAACACAATCTTCAGACAGTTCACAAACAATTACACGGCATAGAACAAGAAGATTACAGCGGGCGACGTGAACTTACAGTTTGTTCATATATTCTGAAAACTTAAATCACGGCGGCCAGTTCACCTACTCATGCATTTCCTGGTTTTCTCCAACCAGTACTCCCCACAACAAACTTCCCAAGCAACTGGCTGCTTTTTTTTCATCTAAAACAGAAAACAGTTAATTAATTACAATAGGACAACATTAGAGAAGGAATTAAGGCACACAACATGAACATTAGAAAACAGTTAATCAATTACAATAGAAGAAGAAGAAAATTAAGAAAGGCACACAACATGAACATTTACAGTTTGGTTGAAAGCGGCCGACACCAGACGACATGTTGAAAGCGGTCGACAGCAGACGACATGAGCTTACGGTTCGTTCACACATTCCGAGATCCTATTCGCATTGACCCGACACCAACATATGCTGCAGCATTGTGCCCGTCGATGCAACACAATCTTCAGACAGTTCACAAACAATTACACGGCATAGAACAAGAAGATTACAGCGGGCGACGTGAACTTACAGTTTGTTCATATATTCTGAAAACAACGGTCGGTGTTTACGACCGTTCAGCCGTTCAAACCTGTCGCACACTGAGTGTAGGTCAAATGCGACACCATCTAAAACATTGATTGATTGATTGATTGATTGATTGATTGATTGATTGATTGGGGTTTAACGCCGTTTTTAACAATTTCTCACTTAAATCACGGCGGCCAGTTCACCTACTCATACATTTCCTGGTTTTCTCCAACCAGTACTCCCCACAACAAACTTCCCAAGCAACTGGCTGCTTTTTTTTCATCTAAAACAGAAAACAGTTAATTAATTACAATAGGACAACATTAGAGAAGGAATTAAGGCACACAACATGAACATTAGAAAACAGTTAATCAATTACAATAGAAGAAGAAGAAAATTAAGAAAGGCACACAACATGAACATTTACAGTTTGGTTGAAAGCGGCCGACACCAGACGACATGTTGAAAGCGGTCGACAGCAGACGACATGAGCTTACGGTTCGTTCACACATTCCGAGATCCTATTCGCATTGACCCGACACCAACATATGCTGCAGCATTGTGCCCGTCGATGCAACACAATCTTCAGACAGTTCACAAACAATTACACAGCATAGAACAAGAAGATTACAGCGGGCGACGTGAACTTACAGTTTGTTCATATATTCTGAAAACAACGGTCGGTGTTTACGACCGTTCAGCCGTTCAAACCTGTCGCACACTGAGTGTAGGTCAAATGCGACACCATCTAAAACATTGATTGATTGATTGATTGATTGATTGGGGTTTAACGCCGTTTTTAACAATTTCTCACTTAAATCACGGCGGCCAGTTCACCTACTCATGCATTTCCTGGTTTTCTCCAACCAGTACTCCCCACAACAAACTTCCCAAGCAACTGGCTGCTTTTTTTTCATCTAAAACAGAAAACAGTTAATTAATTACAATAGGACAACATTAGAGAAGGAATTAAGGCACACAACATGAACATTAGAAAACAGTTAATCAATTACAATAGAAGAAGAAGAAAATTAAGAAAGGCACACAACATGAACATTTACAGTTTGGTTGAAAGCGGCCGACACCAGACGACATGTTGAAAGCGGTCGACAGCAGACGACATGAGCTTACGGTTCGTTCACACATTCCGAGATCCTATTCGCATTGACCCGACACCAACATATGCTGCAGCATTGTGCCCGTCGATGCAACACAATCTTCAGACAGTTCACAAACAATTACACGGCATAGAACAAGAAGATTACAGCGGGCGACGTGAACTTACAGTTTGTTCATATATTCTGAAAACTTAAATCACGGCGGCCAGTTCACCTACTCATGCATTTCCTGGTTTTCTCCAACCAGTACTCCCCACAACAAACTTCCCAAGCAACTGGCTGCTTTTTTTTCATCTAAAACAGAAAACAGTTAATTAATTACAATAGGACAACATTAGAGAAGGAATTAAGGCACACAACATGAACATTAGAAAACAGTTAATCAATTACAATAGAAGAAGAAGAAAATTAAGAAAGGCACACAACATGAACATTTACAGTTTGGTTGAAAGCGGCCGACACCAGACGACATGTTGAAAGCGGTCGACAGCAGACGACATGAGCTTACGGTTCGTTCACACATTCCGAGATCCTATTCGCATTGACCCGACACCAACATATGCTGCAGCATTGTGCCCGTCGATGCAACACAATCTTCAGACAGTTCACAAACAATTACACGGCATAGAACAAGAAGATTACAGCGGGCGACGTGAACTTACAGTTTGTTCATATATTCTGAAAACAACGGTCGGTGTTTACGACCGTTCAGCCGTTCAAACCTGTCGCACACTGAGTGTAGGTCAAATGCGACACCATCTAAAACATTGATTGATTGATTGAATTATTGATTGATTGATTGGGGTTTAACGCCGTTTTTAACAATTTCTCACTTAAATCACGGCGGCCAGTTCACCTACTCATGCATTTCCTGGTTTTCTCCAACCAGTACTCCCCACAACAAACTTCCCAAGCAACTGGCTGCTTTTTTTTCATCTAAAACAGAAAACAGTTAATTAATTACAATAGGACAACATTAGAGAAGGAATTAAGGCACACAACATGAACATTAGAAAACAGTTAATCAATTACAATAGAAGAAGAAGAAAATTAAGAAAGGCACACAACATGAACATTTACAGTTTGGTTGAAAGCGGCCGACACCAGACGACATGTTGAAAGCGGTCGACAGCAGACGACATGAGCTTACGGTTCGTTCACACATTCCGAGATCCTATTCGCATTGACCCGACACCAACATATGCTGCAGCATTGTGCCCGTCGATGCAACACAATCTTCAGACAGTTCACAAACAATTACACGGCATAGAACAAGAAGATTACAGCGGGCGACGTGAACTTACAGTTTGTTCATATATTCTGAAAACAACGGTCGGTGTTTACGACCGTTCAGCCGTTCAAACCTGTCGCACACTGAGTGTAGGTCAAATGCGACACCATCTAAAACATTGATTGATTGATTGAATTATTGATTGATTGATTGGGGTTTAACGCCGTTTTTAACAATTTCTCACTTAAATCACGGCGGCCAGTTCACCTACTCATACATTTCCTGGTTTTCTCCAACCAGTACTCCCCACAACAAACTTCCCAAGCAACTGGCTGCTTTTTTTTCATCTAAAACAGAAAACAGTTAATTAATTACAATAGGACAACATTAGAGAAGGAATTAAGGCACACAACATGAACATTAGAAAACAGTTAATCAATTACAATAGAAGAAGAAGAAAATTAAGAAAGGCACACAACATGAACATTTACAGTTTGGTTGAAAGCGGCCGACACCAGACGACATGTTGAAAGCGGTCGACAGCAGACGACATGAGCTTACGGTTCGTTCACACATTCCGAGATCCTATTCGCATTGACCCGACACCAACATATGCTGCAGCATTGTGCCCGTCGATGCAACACAATCTTCAGACAGTTCACAAACAATTACACGGCATAGAACAAGAAGATTACAGCGGGCGACGTGAACTTACAGTTTGTTCATATATTCTGAAAACAACGGTCGGTGTTTACGACCGTTCAGCCGTTCAAACCTGTCGCACACTGAGTGTAGGTCAAATGCGACACCATCTAAAACATTGATTGATTGATTGATTGATTGAATTATTGATTGATTGATTGGGGTTTAACGCCGTTTTTAACAATTTCTCACTTAAATCACGGCGGCCAGTTCACCTACTCATGCATTTCCTGGTTTTCTCCAACCAGTACTCCCCACAACAAACTTCCCAAGCAACTGGCTGCTTTTTTTTCATCTAAAACAGAAAACAGTTAATTAATTACAATAGGACAACATTAGAGAAGGAATTAAGGCACACAACATGAACATTAGAAAACAGTTAATCAATTACAATAGAAGAAGAAGAAAATTAAGAAAGGCACACAACATGAACATTTACAGTTTGGTTGAAAGCGGCCGACACCAGACGACATGTTGAAAGCGGTCGACAGCAGACGACATGAGCTTACGGTTCGTTCACACATTCCGAGATCCTATTCGCATTGACCCGACACCAACATATGCTGCAGCATTGTGCCCGTCGATGCAACACAATCTTCAGACAGTTCACAAACAATTACACGGCATAGAACAAGAAGATTACAGCGGGCGACGTGAACTTACAGTTTGTTCATATATTCTGAAAACAACGGTCGGTGTTTACGACCGTTCAGCCGTTCAAACCTGTCGCACACTGAGTGTAGGTCAAATGCGACACCATCTAAAACATTGATTGATTGATTGATTGAATTATTGATTGATTGATTGGGGTTTAACGCCGTTTTTAACAATTTCTCACTTAAATCACGGCGGCCAGTTCACCTACTCATGCATTTCCTGGTTTTCTCCAACCAGTACTCCCCACAACAAACTTCCCAAGCAACTGGCTGCTTTTTTTTCATCTAAAACAGAAAACAGTTAATTAATTACAATAGGACAACATTAGAGAAGGAATTAAGGCACACAACATGAACATTAGAAAACAGTTAATCAATTACAATAGAAGAAGAAGAAAATTAAGAAAGGCACACAACATGAACATTTACAGTTTGGTTGAAAGCGGCCGACACCAGACGACATGTTGAAAGCGGTCGACAGCAGACGACATGAGCTTACGGTTCGTTCACACATTCCGAGATCCTATTCGCATTGACCCGACACCAACATATGCTGCAGCATTGTGCCCGTCGATGCAACACAATCTTCAGACAGTTCACAAACAATTACACGGCATAGAACAAGAAGATTACAGCGGGCGACGTGAACTTACAGTTTGTTCATATATTCTGAAAACAACGGTCGGTGTTTACGACCGTTCAGCCGTTCAAACCTGTCGCACACTGAGTGTAGGTCAAATGCGACACCATCTAAAACATTGATTGATTGATTGATTGATTGGGGTTTAACGCCGTTTTTAACAATTTCTCACTTAAATCACGGCGGCCAGTTCACCTACTCATGCATTTCCTGGTTTTCTCCAACCAGTACTCCCCACAACAAACTTCCCAAGCAACTGGCTGCTTTTTTTTCATCTAAAACAGAAAACAGTTAATTAATTACAATAGGACAACATTAGAGAAGGAATTAAGGCACACAACATGAACATTAGAAAACAGTTAATCAATTACAATAGAAGAAGAAGAAAATTAAGAAAGGCACACAACATGAACATTTACAGTTTGGTTGAAAGCGGCCGACACCAGACGACATGTTGAAAGCGGTCGACAGCAGACGACATGAGCTTACGGTTCGTTCACACATTCCGAGATCCTATTCGCATTGACCCGACACCAACATATGCTGCAGCATTGTGCCCGTCGATGCAACACAATCTTCAGACAGTTCACAAACAATTACACGGCATAGAACAAGAAGATTACAGCGGGCGACGTGAACTTACAGTTTGTTCATATATTCTGAAAACAACGGTCAGTGTTTACGACCGTTCAGCCGTTCAAACCTGTCGCACACTGAGTGTAGGTCAAATGCGACACCATCTAAAACATTGATTGATTGATTGATTGATTGATTGATTGAATTATTGATTGATTGATTGGGGTTTAACGCCGTTTTTAACAATTTCTCACTTAAATCACGGCGGCCAGTTCACCTACTCATGCATTTCCTGGTTTTCTCCAACCAGTACTCCCCACAACAAACTTCCCAAGCAACTGGCTGCTTTTTTTTCATCTAAAACAGAAAACAGTTAATTAATTACAATAGGACAACATTAGAGAAGGAATTAAGGCACACAACATGAACATTAGAAAACAGTTAATCAATTACAATAGAAGAAGAAGAAAATTAAGAAAGGCACACAACATGAACATTTACAGTTTGGTTGAAAGCGGCCGACACCAGACGACATGTTGAAAGCGGTCGACAGCAGACGACATGAGCTTACGGTTCGTTCACACATTCCGAGATCCTATTCGCATTGACCCGACACCAACATATGCTGCAGCATTGTGCCCGTCGATGCAACACAATCTTCAGACAGTTCACAAACAATTACACGGCATAGAACAAGAAGATTACAGCGGGCGACGTGAACTTACAGTTTGTTCATATATTCTGAAAACAACGGTCGGTGTTTACGACCGTTCAGCCGTTCAAACCTGTCGCACACTGAGTGTAGGTCAAATGCGACACCATCTAAAACATTGATTGATTGATTGATTGATTGAATTATTGATTGATTGATTGGGGTTTAACGCCGTTTTTAACAATTTCTCACTTAAATCACGGCGGCCAGTTCACCTACTCATGCATTTCCTGGTTTTCTCCAACCAGTACTCCCCACAACAAACTTCCCAAGCAACTGGCTGCTTTTTTTTCATCTAAAACAGAAAACAGTTAATTAATTACAATAGGACAACATTAGAGAAGGAATTAAGGCACACAACATGAACATTAGAAAACAGTTAATCAATTACAATAGAAGAAGAAGAAAATTAAGAAAGGCACACAACATGAACATTTACAGTTTGGTTGAAAGCGGCCGACACCAGACGACATGTTGAAAGCGGTCGACAGCAGACGACATGAGCTTACGGTTCGTTCACACATTCCGAGATCCTATTCGCATTGACCCGACACCAACATATGCTGCAGCATTGTGCCCGTCGATGCAACACAATCTTCAGACAGTTCACAAACAATTACACGGCATAGAACAAGAAGATTACAGCGGGCGACGTGAACTTACAGTTTGTTCATATATTCTGAAAACAACGGTCGGTGTTTACGACCGTTCAGCCGTTCAAACCTGTCGCACACTGAGTGTAGGTCAAATGCGACACCATCTAAAACATTGATTGATTGATTGATTGATTGAATTATTGATTGATTGATTGGGGTTTAACGCCGTTTTTAACAATTTCTCACTTAAATCACGGCGGCCAGTTCACCTACTCATGCATTTCCTGGTTTTCTCCAACCAGTACTCCCCACAACAAACTTCCCAAGCAACTGGCTGCTTTTTTTTCATCTAAAACAGAAAACAGTTAATTAATTACAATAGGACAACATTAGAGAAGGAATTAAGGCACACAACATGAACATTAGAAAACAGTTAATCAATTACAATAGAAGAAGAAGAAAATTAAGAAAGGCACACAACATGAACATTTACAGTTTGGTTGAAAGCGGCCGACACCAGACGACATGTTGAAAGCGGTCGACAGCAGACGACATGAGCTTACGGTTCGTTCACACATTCCGAGATCCTATTCGCATTGACCCGACACCAACATATGCTGCAGCATTGTGCCCGTCGATGCAACACAATCTTCAGACAGTTCACAAACAATTACACGGCATAGAACAAGAAGATTACAGCGGGCGACGTGAACTTACAGTTTGTTCATATATTCTGAAAACAACGGTCGGTGTTTACGACCGTTCAGCCGTTCAAACCTGTCGCACACTGAGTGTAGGTCAAATGCGACACCATCTAAAACATTGATTGATTGATTGATTGAATTATTGATTGATTGATTGGGGTTTAACGCCGTTTTTAACAATTTCTCACTTAAATCACGGCGGCCAGTTCACCTACTCATGCATTTCCTGGTTTTCTCCAACCAGTACTCCCCACAACAAACTTCCCAAGCAACTGGCTGCTTTTTTTTCATCTAAAACAGAAAACAGTTAATTAATTACAATAGGACAACATTAGAGAAGGAATTAAGGCACACAACATGAACATTAGAAAACAGTTAATCAATTACAATAGAAGAAGAAGAAAATTAAGAAAGGCACACAACATGAACATTTACAGTTTGGTTGAAAGCGGCCGACACCAGACGACATGTTGAAAGCGGTCGACAGCAGACGACATGAGCTTACGGTTCGTTCACACATTCCGAGATCCTATTCGCATTGACCCGACACCAACATATGCTGCAGCATTGTGCCCGTCGATGCAACACAATCTTCAGACAGTTCACAAACAATTACACGGCATAGAACAAGAAGATTACAGCGGGCGACGTGAACTTACAGTTTGTTCATATATTCTGAAAACAACGGTCGGTGTTTACGACCGTTCAGCCGTTCAAACCTGTCGCACACTGAGTGTAGGTCAAATGCGACACCATCTAAAACATTGATTGATTGATTGATTGATTGATTGATTGATTGAATTATTGATTGATTGATTGGGGTTTAACGCCGTTTTTAACAATTTCTCACTTAAATCACGGCGGCCAGTTCACCTACTCATGCATTTCCTGGTTTTCTCCAACCAGTACTCCCCACAACAAACTTCCCAAGCAACTGGCTGCTTTTTTTTCATCTAAAACAGAAAACAGTTAATTAATTACAATAGGACAACATTAGAGAAGGAATTAAGGCACACAACATGAACATTAGAAAACAGTTAATCAATTACAATAGAAGAAGAAGAAAATTAAGAAAGGCACACAACATGAACATTTACAGTTTGGTTGAAAGCGGCCGACACCAGACGACATGTTGAAAGCGGTCGACAGCAGACGACATGAGCTTACGGTTCGTTCACACATTCCGAGATCCTATTCGCATTGACCCGACACCAACATATGCTGCAGCATTGTGCCCGTCGATGCAACACAATCTTCAGACAGTTCACAAACAATTACACGGCATAGAACAAGAAGATTACAGCGGGCGACGTGAACTTACAGTTTGTTCATATATTCTGAAAACAACGGTCGGTGTTTACGACCGTTCAGCCGTTCAAACCTGTCGCACACTGAGTGTAGGTCAAATGCGACACCATCTAAAACATTGATTGATTGATTGATTGATTGATTGATTGAATTATTGATTGATTGATTGATTGATTGAATTATTGATTGATTGATTGGGGTTTAACGCCGTTTTTAACAATTTCTCACTTAAATCACGGCGGCCAGTTCACCTACTCATGCATTTCCTGGTTTTCTCCAACCAGTACTCCCCACAACAAACTTCCCAGCTGCTTTTTTTTCATCTAAAACAGAAAACAGTTAATTAATTACAATAGGACAACATTAGAGAAGGAATTAAGGCACACAACATGAACATTAGAAAACAGTTAATCAATTACAATAGAAGAAGAAGAAAATTAAGAAAGGCACACAACATGAACATTTACAGTTTGGTTGAAAGCGGCCGACACCAGACGACATGTTGAAAGCGGTCGACAGCAGACGACATGAGCTTACGGTTCGTTCACACATTCCGAGATCCTATTCGCATTGACCCGACACCAACATATGCTGCAGCATTGTGCCCGTCGATGCAACACAATCTTCAGACAGTTCACAAACAATTACACGGCATAGAACAAGAAGATTACAGCGGGCGACGTGAACTTACAGTTTGTTCATATATTCTGAAAACAACGGTCGGTGTTTACGACCGTTCAGCCGTTCAAACCTGTCGCACACTGAGTGTAGGTCAAATGCGACACCATCTAAAACATTGATTGATTGATTGAATTATTGATTGATTGATTGGGGTTTAACGCCGTTTTTAACAATTTCTCACTTAAATCACGGCGGCCAGTTCACCTACTCATGCATTTCCTGGTTTTCTCCAACCAGTACTCCCCACAACAAACTTCCCAAGCAACTGGCTGCTTTTTTTTCATCTAAAACAGAAAACAGTTAATTAATTACAATAGGACAACATTAGAGAAGGAATTAAGGCACACAACATGAACATTAGAAAACAGTTAATCAATTACAATAGAAGAAGAAGAAAATTAAGAAAGGCACACAACATGAACATTTACAGTTTGGTTGAAAGCGGCCGACACCAGACGACATGTTGAAAGCGGTCGACAGCAGACGACATGAGCTTACGGTTCGTTCACACATTCCGAGATCCTATTCGCATTGACCCGACACCAACATATGCTGCAGCATTGTGCCCGTCGATGCAACACAATCTTCAGACAGTTCACAAACAATTACACGGCATAGAACAAGAAGATTACAGCGGGCGACGTGAACTTACAGTTTGTTCATATATTCTGAAAACAACGGTCGGTGTTTACGACCGTTCAGCCGTTCAAACCTGTCGCACACTGAGTGTAGGTCAAATGCGACACCATCTAAAACATTGATTGATTGATTGATTGATTGATTGAATTATTGATTGATTGATTGGGGTTTAACGCCGTTTTTAACAATTTCTCACTTAAATCACGGAGGCCAGTTCACCTACTCATACATTTCCTGGTTTTCTCCAACCAGTACTCCCCACAACAAACTTCCCAAGCAACTGGCTGCTTTTTTTTCATCTAAAACAGAAAACAGTTAATTAATTACAATAGGACAACATTAGAGAAGGAATTAAGGCACACAACATGAACATTAGAAAACAGTTAATCAATTACAATAGAAGAAGAAGAAAATTAAGAAAGGCACACAACATGAACATTTACAGTTTGGTTGAAAGCGGCCGACACCAGACGACATGTTGAAAGCGGTCGACAGCAGACGACATGAGCTTACGGTTCGTTCACACATTCCGAGATCCTATTCGCATTGACCCGACACCAACATATGCTGCAGCATTGTGCCCGTCGATGCAACACAATCTTCAGACAGTTCACAAACAATTACACGGCATAGAACAAGAAGATTACAGCGGGCGACGTGAACTTACAGTTTGTTCATATATTCTGAAAACAACGGTCAGTGTTTACGACCGTTCAGCCGTTCAAACCTGTCGCACACTGAGTGTAGGTCAAATGCGACACCATCTAAAACATTGATTGATTGATTGATTGATTGATTGATTGAATTATTGATTGATTGATTGGGGTTTAACGCCGTTTTTAACAATTTCTCACTTAAATCACGGCGGCCAGTTCACCTACTCATGCATTTCCTGGTTTTCTCCAACCAGTACTCCCCACAACAAACTTCCCAAGCAACTGGCTGCTTTTTTTTCATCTAAAACAGAAAACAGTTAATTAATTACAATAGGACAACATTAGAGAAGGAATTAAGGCACACAACATGAACATTAGAAAACAGTTAATCAATTACAATAGAAGAAGAAGAAAATTAAGAAAGGCACACAACATGAACATTTACAGTTTGGTTGAAAGCGGCCGACACCAGACGACATGTTGAAAGCGGTCGACAGCAGACGACATGAGCTTACGGTTCGTTCACACATTCCGAGATCCTATTCGCATTGACCCGACACCAACATATGCTGCAGCATTGTGCCCGTCGATGCAACACAATCTTCAGACAGTTCACAAACAATTACACGGCATAGAACAAGAAGATTACAGCGGGCGACGTGAACTTACAGTTTGTTCATATATTCTGAAAACAACGGTCGGTGTTTACGACCGTTCAAACCTGTCGCACACTGAGTGTAGGTCAAATGCGACACCATCTAAAACATTGATTGATTGATTGAATTATTGATTGATTGATTGGGGTTTAACGCCGTTTTTAACAATTTCTCACTTAAATCACGGCGGCCAGTTCACCTACTCATGCATTTCCTGGTTTTCTCCAACCAGTACTCCCCACAACAAACTTCCCAAGCAACTGGCTGCTTTTTTTTCATCTAAAACAGAAAACAGTTAATTAATTACAATAGGACAACATTAGAGAAGGAATTAAGGCACACAACATGAACATTAGAAAACAGTTAATCAATTACAATAGAAGAAGAAGAAAATTAAGAAAGGCACACAACATGAACATTTACAGTTTGGTTGAAAGCGGCCGACACCAGACGACATGTTGAAAGCGGTCGACAGCAGACGACATGAGCTTACGGTTCGTTCACACATTCCGAGATCCTATTCGCATTGACCCGACACCAACATATGCTGCAGCATTGTGCCCGTCGATGCAACACAATCTTCAGACAGTTCACAAACAATTACACGGCATAGAACAAGAAGATTACAGCGGGCGACGTGAACTTACAGTTTGTTCATATATTCTGAAAACAACGGTCGGTGTTTACGACCGTTCAGCCGTTCAAACCTGTCGCACACTGAGTGTAGGTCAAATGCGACACCATCTAAAACATTGATTGATTGATTGATTGATTGAATTATTGATTGATTGATTGGGGTTTAACGCCGTTTTTAACAATTTCTCACTTAAATCACGGCGGCCAGTTCACCTACTCATGCATTTCCTGGTTTTCTCCAACCAGTACTCCCCACAACAAACTTCCCAAGCAACTGGCTGCTTTTTTTTCATCTAAAACAGAAAACAGTTAATTAATTACAATAGGACAACATTAGAGAAGGAATTAAGGCACACAACATGAACATTAGAAAACAGTTAATCAATTACAATAGAAGAAGAAGAAAATTAAGAAAGGCACACAACATGAACATTTACAGTTTGGTTGAAAGCGGCCGACACCAGACGACATGTTGAAAGCGGTCGACAGCAGACGACATGAGCTAACGGTTCGTTCACACATTCCGAGATCCTATTCGCATTGACCCGACACCAACATATGCTGCAGCATTGTGCCCGTCGATGCAACACAATCTTCAGACAGTTCACAAACAATTACACGGCATAGAACAAGAAGATTACAGCGGGCGACGTGAACTTACAGTTTGTTCATATATTCTGAAAACAACGGTCGGTGTTTACGACCGTTCAGCCGTTCAAACCTGTCGCACACTGAGTGTAGGTCAAATGCGACACCATCTAAAACATTGATTGATTGGTTGATTGATTGAATTATTGATTGATTGATTGGGGTTTAACGCCGTTTTTAACAATTTCTCACTTAAATCACGGCGGCCAGTTCACCTACTCATACATTTCCTGGTTTTCTCCAACCAGTACTCCCCACAACAAACTTCCCAAGCAACTGGCTGCTTTTTTTTCATCTAAAACAGAAAACAGTTAATTAATTACAATAGGACAACATTAGAGAAGGAATTAAGGCACACAACATGAACATTAGAAAACAGTTAATCAATTACAATAGAAGAAGAAGAAAATTAAGAAAGGCACACAACATGAACATTTACAGTTTGGTTGAAAGCGGCCGACACCAGACGACATGTTGAAAGCGGTCGACAGCAGACGACATGAGCTTACGGTTCGTTCACACATTCCGAGATCCTATTCGCATTGACCCGACACCAACATATGCTGCAGCATTGTGCCCGTCGATGCAACACAATCTTCAGACAGTTCACAAACAATTACACGGCATAGAACAAGAAGATTACAGCGGGCGACGTGAACTTACAGTTTGTTCATATATTCTGAAAACAACGGTCGGTGTTTACGACCGTTCAGCCGTTCAAACCTGTCGCACACTGAGTGTAGGTCAAATGCGACACCATCTAAAACATTGATTGATTGA
Source organism: Serripes groenlandicus (assembly GCA_031761405.1). NCBI lineage: Eukaryota > Metazoa > Mollusca > Bivalvia > Cardiida > Cardiidae > Serripes > Serripes groenlandicus. The sequence continues at coordinate 1,757,754 of JASEVX010000027.1, forward strand.
TTGATTGATTGATTGATTGAATTATTGATTGATTGATTGGGGTTTAACGCCGTTTTTAACAATTTCTCACTTAAATCACGGCGGCCAGTTCACCTACTCATGCATTTCCTGGTTTTCTCCAACCAGTACTCCCCACAACAAACTTCCCAAGCAACTGGCTGCTTTTTTTTCATCTAAAACAGAAAACAGTTAATTAATTACAATAGGACAACATTAGAGAAGGAATTAAGGCACACAACATGAACATTAGAAAACAGTTAATCAATTACAATAGAAGAAGAAGAAAATTAAGAAAGGCACACAACATGAACATTTACAGTTTGGTTGAAAGCGGCCGACACCAGACGACATGTTGAAAGCGGTCGACAGCAGACGACATGAGCTTACGGTTCGTTCACACATTCCGAGATCCTATTCGCATTGACCCGACACCAACATATGCTGCAGCATTGTGCCCGTCGATGCAACACAATCTTCAGACAGTTCACAAACAATTACACGGCATAGAACAAGAAGATTACAGCGGGCGACGTGAACTTACAGTTTGTTCATATATTCTGAAAACAACGGTCGGTGTTTACGACCGTTCAGCCGTTCAAACCTGTCGCACACTGAGTGTAGGTCAAATGCGACACCATCTAAAACATTGATTGATTGATTGATTGATTGATTGAATTATTGATTGATTGATTGATTGATTGAATTATTGATTGATTGATTGGGGTTTAACGCCGTTTTTAACAATTTCTCACTTAAATCACGGCGGCCAGTTCACCTACTCATGCATTTCCTGGTTTTCTCCAACCAGTACTCCCCACAACAAACTTCCCAAGCAACTGGCTGCTTTTTTTTCATCTAAAACAGAAAACAGTTAATTAATTACAATAGGACAACATTAGAGAAGGAATTAAGGCACACAACATGAACATTAGAAAACAGTTAATCAATTACAATAGAAGAAGAAGAAAATTAAGAAAGGCACACAACATGAACATTTACAGTTTGGTTGAAAGCGGCCGACACCAGACGACATGTTGAAAGCGGTCGACAGCAGACGACATGAGCTTACGGTTCGTTCACACATTCCGAGATCCTATTCGCATTGACCCGACACCAACATATGCTGCAGCATTGTGCCCGTCGATGCAACACAATCTTCAGACAGTTCACAAACAATTACACGGCATAGAACAAGAAGATTACAGCGGGCGACGTGAACTTACAGTTTGTTCATATATTCTGAAAACAACGGTCGGTGTTTACGACCGTTCAGCCGTTCAAACCTGTCGCACACTGAGTGTAGGTCAAATGCGACACCATCTAAAACATTGATTGATTGATTGATTGATTGATTGATTGAATTATTGATTGATTGATTGGGGTTTAACGCCGTTTTTAACAATTTCTCACTTAAATCACGGCGGCCAGTTCACCTACTCATGCATTTCCTGGTTTTCTCCAACCAGTACTCCCCACAACAAACTTCCCAAGCAACTGGCTGCTTTTTTTTCATCTAAAACAGAAAACAGTTAATTAATTACAATAGGACAACATTAGAGAAGGAATTAAGGCACACAACATGAACATTAGAAAACAGTTAATCAATTACAATAGAAGAAGAAGAAAATTAAGAAAGGCACACAACATGAACATTTACAGTTTGGTTGAAAGCGGCCGACACCAGACGACATGTTGAAAGCGGTCGACAGCAGACGACATGAGCTTACGGTTCGTTCACACATTCCGAGATCCTATTCGCATTGACCCGACACCAACATATGCTGCAGCATTGTGCCCGTCGATGCAACACAATCTTCAGACAGTTCACAAACAATTACACGGCATAGAACAAGAAGATTACAGCGGGCGACGTGAACTTACAGTTTGTTCATATATTCTGAAAACAACGGTCGGTGTTTACGACCGTTCAGCCGTTCAAACCTGTCGCACACTGAGTGTAGGTCAAATGCGACACCATCTAAAACATTGATTGATTGATTGAATTATTGATTGATTGATTGGGGTTTAACGCCGTTTTTAACAATTTCTCACTTAAATCACGGCGGCCAGTTCACCTACTCATACATTTCCTGGTTTTCTCCAACCAGTACTCCCCACAACAAACTTCCCAAGCAACTGGCTGCTTTTTTTTCATCTAAAACAGAAAACAGTTAATTAATTACAATAGGACAACATTAGAGAAGGAATTAAGGCACACAACATGAACATTAGAAAACAGTTAATCAATTACAATAGAAGAAGAAGAAAATTAAGAAAGGCACACAACATGAACATTTACAGTTTGGTTGAAAGCGGCCGACACCAGACGACATGTTGAAAGCGGTCGACAGCAGACGACATGAGCTTACGGTTCGTTCACACATTCCGAGATCCTATTCGCATTGACCCGACACCAACATATGCTGCAGCATTGTGCCCGTCGATGCAACACAATCTTCAGACAGTTCACAAACAATTACACGGCATAGAACAAGAAGATTACAGCGGGCGACGTGAACTTACAGTTTGTTCATATATTCTGAAAACAACGGTCGGTGTTTACGACCGTTCAGCCGTTCAAACCTGTCGCACACTGAGTGTAGGTCAAATGCGACACCATCTAAAACATTGATTGATTGATTGATTGATTGATTGATTGATTGAATTATTGATTGATTGATTGGGGTTTAACGCCGTTTTTAACAATTTCTCACTTAAATCACGGCGGCCAGTTCACCTACTCATGCATTTCCTGGTTTTCTCCAACCAGTACTCCCCACAACAAACTTCCCAAGCAACTGGCTGCTTTTTTTTCATCTAAAACAGAAAACAGTTAATTAATTACAATAGGACAACATTAGAGAAGGAATTAAGGCACACAACATGAACATTAGAAAACAGTTAATCAATTACAATAGAAGAAGAAGAAAATTAAGAAAGGCACACAACATGAACATTTACAGTTTGGTTGAAAGCGGCCGACACCAGACGACATGTTGAAAGCGGTCGACAGCAGACGACATGAGCTTACGGTTCGTTCACACATTCCGAGATCCTATTCGCATTGACCCGACACCAACATATGCTGCAGCATTGTGCCCGTCGATGCAACACAATCTTCAGACAGTTCACAAACAATTACACGGCATAGAACAAGAAGATTACAGCGGGCGACGTGAACTTACAGTTTGTTCATATATTCTGAAAACAACGGTCGGTGTTTACGACCGTTCAGCCGTTCAAACCTGTCGCACACTGAGTGTAGGTCAAATGCGACACCATCTAAAACATTGATTGATTGATTGATTGATTGATTGATTGAATTATTGATTGATTGATTGATTGATTGAATTATTGATTGATTGATTGGGGTTTAACGCCGTTTTTAACAATTTCTCACTTAAATCACGGCGGCCAGTTCACCTACTCATGCATTTCCTGGTTTTCTCCAACCAGTACTCCCCACAACAAACTTCCCAAGCAACTGGCTGCTTTTTTTTCATCTAAAACAGAAAACAGTTAATTAATTACAATAGGACAACATTAGAGAAGGAATTAAGGCACACAACATGAACATTAGAAAACAGTTAATCAATTACAATAGAAGAAGAAGAAAATTAAGAAAGGCACACAACATGAACATTTACAGTTTGGTTGAAAGCGGCCGACACCAGACGACATGTTGAAAGCGGTCGACAGCAGACGACATGAGCTTACGGTTCGTTCACACATTCCGAGATCCTATTCGCATTGACCCGACACCAACATATGCTGCAGCATTGTGCCCGTCGATGCAACACAATCTTCAGACAGTTCACAAACAATTACACGGCATAGAACAAGAAGATTACAGCGGGCGACGTGAACTTACAGTTTGTTCATATATTCTGAAAACAACGGTCGGTGTTTACGACCGTTCAGCCGTTCAAACCTGTCGCACACTGAGTGTAGGTCAAATGCGACACCATCTAAAACATTGATTGATTGATTGATTGATTGATTGAATTATTGATTGATTGATTGATTGATTGAATTATTGATTGATTGATTGGGGTTTAACGCCGTTTTTAACAATTTCTCACTTAAATCACGGCGGCCAGTTCACCTACTCATGCATTTCCTGGTTTTCTCCAACCAGTACTCCCCACAACAAACTTCCCAAGCAACTGGCTGCTTTTTTTTCATCTAAAACAGAAAACAGTTAATTAATTACAATAGGACAACATTAGAGAAGGAATTAAGGCACACAACATGAACATTAGAAAACAGTTAATCAATTACAATAGAAGAAGAAGAAAATTAAGAAAGGCACACAACATGAACATTTACAGTTTGGTTGAAAGCGGCCGACACCAGACGACATGTTGAAAGCGGTCGACAGCAGACGACATGAGCTTACGGTTCGTTCACACATTCCGAGATCCTATTCGCATTGACCCGACACCAACATATGCTGCAGCATTGTGCCCGTCGATGCAACACAATCTTCAGACAGTTCACAAACAATTACACGGCATAGAACAAGAAGATTACAGCGGGCGACGTGAACTTACAGTTTGTTCATATATTCTGAAAACAACGGTCGGTGTTTACGACCGTTCAAACCTGTCGCACACTGAGTGTAGGTCAAATGCGACACCATCTAAAACATTGATTGATTGATTGATTGATTGATTGAATTATTGATTGATTGATTGATTGATTGAATTATTGATTGATTGATTGGGGTTTAACGCCGTTTTTAACAATTTCTCACTTAAATCACGGCGGCCAGTTCACCTACTCATGCATTTCCTGGTTTTCTCCAACCAGTACTCCCCACAACAAACTTCCCAAGCAACTGGCTGCTTTTTTTTCATCTAAAACAGAAAACAGTTAATTAATTACAATAGGACAACATTAGAGAAGGAATTAAGGCACACAACATGAACATTAGAAAACAGTTAATCAATTACAATAGAAGAAGAAGAAAATTAAGAAAGGCACACAACATGAACATTTACAGTTTGGTTGAAAGCGGCCGACACCAGACGACATGTTGAAAGCGGTCGACAGCAGACGACATGAGCTTACGGTTCGTTCACACATTCCGAGATCCTATTCGCATTGACCCGACACCAACATATGCTGCAGCATTGTGCCCGTCGATGCAACACAATCTTCAGACAGTTCACAAACAATTACACGGCATAGAACAAGAAGATTACAGCGGGCGACGTGAACTTACAGTTTGTTCATATATTCTGAAAACAACGGTCGGTGTTTACGACCGTTCAGCCGTTCAAACCTGTCGCACACTGAGTGTAGGTCAAATGCGACACCATCTAAAACATTGATTGATTGATTGATTGATTGAATTATTGATTGATTGATTGGGGTTTAACGCCGTTTTTAACAATTTCTCACTTAAATCACGGCGGCCAGTTCACCTACTCATGCATTTCCTGGTTTTCTCCAACCAGTACTCCCCACAACAAACTTCCCAAGCAACTGGCTGCTTTTTTTTCATCTAAAACAGAAAACAGTTAATTAATTACAATAGGACAACATTAGAGAAGGAATTAAGGCACACAACATGAACATTAGAAAACAGTTAATCAATTACAATAGAAGAAGAAGAAAATTAAGAAAGGCACACAACATGAACATTTACAGTTTGGTTGAAAGCGGCCGACACCAGACGACATGTTGAAAGCGGTCGACAGCAGACGACATGAGCTTACGGTTCGTTCACACATTCCGAGATCCTATTCGCATTGACCCGACACCAACATATGCTGCAGCATTGTGCCCGTCGATGCAACACAATCTTCAGACAGTTCACAAACAATTACACGGCATAGAACAAGAAGATTACAGCGGGCGACGTGAACTTACAGTTTGTTCATATATTCTGAAAACAACGGTCGGTGTTTACGACCGTTCAGCCGTTCAAACCTGTCGCACACTGAGTGTAGGTCAAATGCGACACCATCTAAAACATTGATTGATTGATTGATTGATTGATTGATTGAATTATTGATTGATTGATTGATTGATTGAATTATTGATTGATTGATTGGGGTTTAACGCCGTTTTTAACAATTTCTCACTTAAATCACGGCGGCCAGTTCACCTACTCATGCATTTCCTGGTTTTCTCCAACCAGTACTCCCCACAACAAACTTCCCAAGCAACTGGCTGCTTTTTTTTCATCTAAAACAGAAAACAGTTAATTAATTACAATAGGACAACATTAGAGAAGGAATTAAGGCACACAACATGAACATTAGAAAACAGTTAATCAATTACAATAGAAGAAGAAGAAAATTAAGAAAGGCACACAACATGAACATTTACAGTTTGGTTGAAAGCGGCCGACACCAGACGACATGTTGAAAGCGGTCGACAGCAGACGACATGAGCTTACGGTTCGTTCACACATTCCGAGATCCTATTCGCATTGACCCGACACCAACATATGCTGCAGCATTGTGCCCGTCGATGCAACACAATCTTCAGACAGTTCACAAACAATTACACGGCATAGAACAAGAAGATTACAGCGGGCGACGTGAACTTACAGTTTGTTCATATATTCTGAAAACAACGGTCGGTGTTTACGACCGTTCAGCCGTTCAAACCTGTCGCACACTGAGTGTAGGTCAAATGCGACACCATCTAAAACATTGATTGATTGATTGATTGATTGGGGTTTAACGCCGTTTTTAACAATTTCTCACTTAAATCACGGCGGCCAGTTCACCTACTCATGCATTTCCTGGTTTTCTCCAACCAGTACTCCCCACAACAAACTTCCCAAGCAACTGGCTGCTTTTTTTTCATCTAAAACAGAAAACAGTTAATTAATTACAATAGGACAACATTAGAGAAGGAATTAAGGCACACAACATGAACATTAGAAAACAGTTAATCAATTACAATAGAAGAAGAAGAAAATTAAGAAAGGCACACAACATGAACATTTACAGTTTGGTTGAAAGCGGCCGACACCAGACGACATGTTGAAAGCGGTCGACAGCAGACGACATGAGCTTACGGTTCGTTCACACATTCCGAGATCCTATTCGCATTGACCCGACACCAACATATGCTGCAGCATTGTGCCCGTCGATGCAACACAATCTTCAGACAGTTCACAAACAATTACACGGCATAGAACAAGAAGATTACAGCGGGCGACGTGAACTTACAGTTTGTTCATATATTCTGAAAACTTAAATCACGGCGGCCAGTTCACCTACTCATGCATTTCCTGGTTTTCTCCAACCAGTACTCCCCACAACAAACTTCCCAAGCAACTGGCTGCTTTTTTTTCATCTAAAACAGAAAACAGTTAATTAATTACAATAGGACAACATTAGAGAAGGAATTAAGGCACACAACATGAACATTAGAAAACAGTTAATCAATTACAATAGAAGAAGAAGAAAATTAAGAAAGGCACACAACATGAACATTTACAGTTTGGTTGAAAGCGGCCGACACCAGACGACATGTTGAAAGCGGTCGACAGCAGACGACATGAGCTTACGGTTCGTTCACACATTCCGAGATCCTATTCGCATTGACCCGACACCAACATATGCTGCAGCATTGTGCCCGTCGATGCAACACAATCTTCAGACAGTTCACAAACAATTACACGGCATAGAACAAGAAGATTACAGCGGGCGACGTGAACTTACAGTTTGTTCATATATTCTGAAAACAACGGTCGGTGTTTACGACCGTTCAGCCGTTCAAACCTGTCGCACACTGAGTGTAGGTCAAATGCGACACCATCTAAAACATTGATTGATTGATTGATTGAATTATTGATTGATTGATTGGGGTTTAACGCCGTTTTTAACAATTTCTCACTTAAATCACGGCGGCCAGTTCACCTACTCATGCATTTCCTGGTTTTCTCCAACCAGTACTCCCCACAACAAACTTCCCAAGCAACTGGCTGCTTTTTTTTCATCTAAAACAGAAAACAGTTAATTAATTACAATAGGACAACATTAGAGAAGGAATTAAGGCACACAACATGAACATTAGAAAACAGTTAATCAATTACAATAGAAGAAGAAGAAAATTAAGAAAGGCACACAACATGAACATTTACAGTTTGGTTGAAAGCGGCCGACACCAGACGACATGTTGAAAGCGGTCGACAGCAGACGACATGAGCTTACGGTTCGTTCACACATTCCGAGATCCTATTCGCATTGACCCGACACCAACATATGCTGCAGCATTGTGCCCGTCGATGCAACACAATCTTCAGACAGTTCACAAACAATTACACGGCATAGAACAAGAAGATTACAGCGGGCGACGTGAACTTACAGTTTGTTCATATATTCTGAAAACAACGGTCGGTGTTTACGACCGTTCAGCCGTTCAAACCTGTCGCACACTGAGTGTAGGTCAAATGCGACACCATCTAAAACATTGATTGATTGATTGATTGATTGAATTATTGATTGATTGATTGGGGTTTAACGCCGTTTTTAACAATTTCTCACTTAAATCACGGCGGCCAGTTCACCTACTCATGCATTTCCTGGTTTTCTCCAACCAGTACTCCCCACAACAAACTTCCCAAGCAACTGGCTGCTTTTTTTTCATCTAAAACAGAAAACAGTTAATTAATTACAATAGGACAACATTAGAGAAGGAATTAAGGCACACAACATGAACATTAGAAAACAGTTAATCAATTACAATAGAAGAAGAAGAAAATTAAGAAAGGCACACAACATGAACATTTACAGTTTGGTTGAAAGCGGCCGACACCAGACGACATGTTGAAAGCGGTCGACAGCAGACGACATGAGCTTACGGTTCGTTCACACATTCCGAGATCCTATTCGCATTGACCCGACACCAACATATGCTGCAGCATTGTGCCCGTCGATGCAACACAATCTTCAGACAGTTCACAAACAATTACACGGCATAGAACAAGAAGATTACAGCGGGCGACGTGAACTTACAGTTTGTTCATATATTCTGAAAACAACGGTCGGTGTTTACGACCGTTCAGCCGTTCAAACCTGTCGCACACTGAGTGTAGGTCAAATGCGACACCATCTAAAACATTGATTGATTGATTGATTGAATTATTGATTGATTGATTGGGGTTTAACGCCGTTTTTAACAATTTCTCACTTAAATCACGGCGGCCAGTTCACCTACTCATGCATTTCCTGGTTTTCTCCAACCAGTACTCCCCACAACAAACTTCCCAAGCAACTGGCTGCTTTTTTTTCATCTAAAACAGAAAACAGTTAATTAATTACAATAGGACAACATTAGAGAAGGAATTAAGGCACACAACATGAACATTAGAAAACAGTTAATCAATTACAATAGAAGAAGAAGAAAATTAAGAAAGGCACACAACATGAACATTTACAGTTTGGTTGAAAGCGGCCGACACCAGACGACATGTTGAAAGCGGTCGACAGCAGACGACATGAGCTTACGGTTCGTTCACACATTCCGAGATCCTATTCGCATTGACCCGACACCAACATATGCTGCAGCATTGTGCCCGTCGATGCAACACAATCTTCAGACAGTTCACAAACAATTACACGGCATAGAACAAGAAGATTACAGCGGGCGACGTGAACTTACAGTTTGTTCATATATTCTGAAAACTTAAATCACGGCGGCCAGTTCACCTACTCATGCATTTCCTGGTTTTCTCCAACCAGTACTCCCCACAACAAACTTCCCAAGCAACTGGCTGCTTTTTTTTCATCTAAAACAGAAAACAGTTAATTAATTACAATAGGACAACATTAGAGAAGGAATTAAGGCACACAACATGAACATTAGAAAACAGTTAATCAATTACAATAGAAGAAGAAGAAAATTAAGAAAGGCACACAACATGAACATTTACAGTTTGGTTGAAAGCGGCCGACACCAGACGACATGTTGAAAGCGGTCGACAGCAGACGACATGAGCTTACGGTTCGTTCACACATTCCGAGATCCTATTCGCATTGACCCGACACCAACATATGCTGCAGCATTGTGCCCGTCGATGCAACACAATCTTCAGACAGTTCACAAACAATTACACGGCATAGAACAAGAAGATTACAGCGGGCGACGTGAACTTACAGTTTGTTCATATATTCTGAAAACAACGGTCGGTGTTTACGACCGTTCAGCCGTTCAAACCTGTCGCACACTGAGTGTAGGTCAAATGCGACACCATCTAAAACATTGATTGATTGATTGATTGATTGAATTATTGATTGATTGATTGGGGTTTAACGCCGTTTTTAACAATTTCTCACTTAAATCACGGCGGCCAGTTCACCTACTCATGCATTTCCTGGTTTTCTCCAACCAGTACTCCCCACAACAAACTTCCCAAGCAACTGGCTGCTTTTTTTTCATCTAAAACAGAAAACAGTTAATTAATTACAATAGGACAACATTAGAGAAGGAATTAAGGCACACAACATGAACATTAGAAAACAGTTAATCAATTACAATAGAAGAAGAAGAAAATTAAGAAAGGCACACAACATGAACATTTACAGTTTGGTTGAAAGCGGCCGACACCAGACGACATGTTGAAAGCGGTCGACAGCAGACGACATGAGCTTACGGTTCGTTCACACATTCCGAGATCCTATTCGCATTGACCCGACACCAACATATGCTGCAGCATTGTGCCCGTCGATGCAACACAATCTTCAGACAGTTCACAAACAATTACACGGCATAGAACAAGAAGATTACAGCGGGCGACGTGAACTTACAGTTTGTTCATATATTCTGAAAACAACGGTCGGTGTTTACGACCGTTCAGCCGTTCAAACCTGTCGCACACTGAGTGTAGGTCAAATGCGACACCATCTAAAACATTGATTGATTGATTGATTGAATTATTGATTGATTGATTGGGGTTTAACGCCGTTTTTAACAATTTCTCACTTAAATCACGGCGGCCAGTTCACCTACTCATGCATTTCCTGGTTTTCTCCAACCAGTACTCCCCACAACAAACTTCCCAAGCAACTGGCTGCTTTTTTTTCATCTAAAACAGAAAACAGTTAATTAATTACAATAGGACAACATTAGAGAAGGAATTAAGGCACACAACATGAACATTAGAAAACAGTTAATCAATTACAATAGAAGAAGAAGAAAATTAAGAAAGGCACACAACATGAACATTTACAGTTTGGTTGAAAGCGGCCGACACCAGACGACATGTTGAAAGCGGTCGACAGCAGACGACATGAGCTTACGGTTCGTTCACACATTCCGAGATCCTATTCGCATTGACCCGACACCAACATATGCTGCAGCATTGTGCCCGTCGATGCAACACAATCTTCAGACAGTTCACAAACAATTACACGGCATAGAACAAGAAGATTACAGCGGGCGACGTGAACTTACAGTTTGTTCATATATTCTGAAAACAACGGTCGGTGTTTACGACCGTTCAGCCGTTCAAACCTGTCGCACACTGAGTGTAGGTCAAATGCGACACCATCTAAAACATTGATTGATTGATTGATTGGTTGATTGATTGAATTATTGATTGATTGATTGGGGTTTAACGCCGTTTTTAACAATTTCTCACTTAAATCACGGCGGCCAGTTCACCTACTCATACATTTCCTGGTTTTCTCCAACCAGTACTCCCCACAACAAACTTCCCAAGCAACTGGCTGCTTTTTTTTCATCTAAAACAGAAAACAGTTAATTAATTACAATAGGACAACATTAGAGAAGGAATTAAGGCACACAACATGAACATTAGAAAACAGTTAATCAATTACAATAGAAGAAGAAGAAAATTAAGAAAGGCACACAACATGAACATTTACAGTTTGGTTGAAAGCGGCCGACACCAGACGACATGTTGAAAGCGGTCGACAGCAGACGACATGAGCTTACGGTTCGTTCACACATTCCGAGATCCTATTCGCATTGACCCGACACCAACATATGCTGCAGCATTGTGCCCGTCGATGCAACACAATCTTCAGACAGTTCACAAACAATTACACGGCATAGAACAAGAAGATTACAGCGGGCGACGTGAACTTACAGTTTGTTCATATATTCTGAAAACAACGGTCGGTGTTTACGACCGTTCAGCCGTTCAAACCTGTCGCACACTGAGTGTAGGTCAAATGCGACACCATCTAAAACATTGATTGATTGATTGATTGATTGATTGATTGAATTATTGATTGATTGATTGGGGTTTAACGCCGTTTTTAACAATTTCTCACTTAAATCACGGCGGCCAGTTCACCTACTCATGCATTTCCTGGTTTTCTCCAACCAGTACTCCCCACAACAAACTTCCCAAGCAACTGGCTGCTTTTTTTTCATCTAAAACAGAAAACAGTTAATTAATTACAATAGGACAACATTAGAGAAGGAATTAAGGCACACAACATGAACATTAGAAAACAGTTAATCAATTACAATAGAAGAAGAAGAAAATTAAGAAAGGCACACAACATGAACATTTACAGTTTGGTTGAAAGCGGCCGACACCAGACGACATGTTGAAAGCGGTCGACAGCAGACGACATGAGCTTACGGTTCGTTCACACATTCCGAGATCCTATTCGCATTGACCCGACACCAACATATGCTGCAGCATTGTGCCCGTCGATGCAACACAATCTTCAGACAGTTCACAAACAATTACACGGCATAGAACAAGAAGATTACAGCGGGCGACGTGAACTTACAGTTTGTTCATATATTCTGAAAACAACGGTCGGTGTTTACGACCGTTCAGCCGTTCAAACCTGTCGCACACTGAGTGTAGGTCAAATGCGACACCATCTAAAACATTGATTGATTGATTGATTGATTGATTGATTGAATTATTGATTGATTGATTGATTGATTGAATTATTGATTGATTGATTGGGGTTTAACGCCGTTTTTAACAATTTCTCACTTAAATCACGGCGGCCAGTTCACCTACTCATGCATTTCCTGGTTTTCTCCAACCAGTACTCCCCACAACAAACTTCCCAAGCAACTGGCTGCTTTTTTTTCATCTAAAACAGAAAACAGTTAATTAATTACAATAGGACAACATTAGAGAAGGAATTAAGGCACACAACATGAACATTAGAAAACAGTTAATCAATTACAATAGAAGAAGAAGAAAATTAAGAAAGGCACACAACATGAACATTTACAGTTTGGTTGAAAGCGGCCGACACCAGACGACATGTTGAAAGCGGTCGACAGCAGACGACATGAGCTTACGGTTCGTTCACACATTCCGAGATCCTATTCGCATTGACCCGACACCAACATATGCTGCAGCATTGTGCCCGTCGATGCAACACAATCTTCAGACAGTTCACAAACAATTACACGGCATAGAACAAGAAGATTACAGCGGGCGACGTGAACTTACAGTTTGTTCATATATTCTGAAAACAACGGTCGGTGTTTACGACCGTTCAGCCGTTCAAACCTGTCGCACACTGAGTGTAGGTCAAATGCGACACCATCTAAAACATTGATTGATTGATTGATTGATTGAATTATTGATTGATTGATTGGGGTTTAACGCCGTTTTTAACAATTTCTCACTTAAATCACGGCGGCCAGTTCACCTACTCATGCATTTCCTGGTTTTCTCCAACCAGTACTCCCCACAACAAACTTCCCAAGCAACTGGCTGCTTTTTTTTCATCTAAAACAGAAAACAGTTAATTAATTACAATAGGACAACATTAGAGAAGGAATTAAGGCACACAACATGAACATTAGAAAACAGTTAATCAATTACAATAGAAGAAGAAGAAAATTAAGAAAGGCACACAACATGAACATTTACAGTTTGGTTGAAAGCGGCCGACACCAGACGACATGTTGAAAGCGGTCGACAGCAGACGACATGAGCTTACGGTTCGTTCACACATTCCGAGATCCTATTCGCATTGACCCGACACCAACATATGCTGCAGCATTGTGCCCGTCGATGCAACACAATCTTCAGACAGTTCACAAACAATTACACGGCATAGAACAAGAAGATTACAGCGGGCGACGTGAACTTACAGTTTGTTCATATATTCTGAAAACAACGGTCGGTGTTTACGACCGTTCAGCCGTTCAAACCTGTCGCACACTGAGTGTAGGTCAAATGCGACACCATCTAAAACATTGATTGATTGATTGATTGATTGAATTATTGATTGATTGATTGGGGTTTAACGCCGTTTTTAACAATTTCTCACTTAAATCACGGCGGCCAGTTCACCTACTCATGCATTTCCTGGTTTTCTCCAACCAGTACTCCCCACAACAAACTTCCCAAGCAACTGGCTGCTTTTTTTTCATCTAAAACAGAAAACAGTTAATTAATTACAATAGGACAACATTAGAGAAGGAATTAAGGCACACAACATGAACATTAGAAAACAGTTAATCAATTACAATAGAAGAAGAAGAAAATTAAGAAAGGCACACAACATGAACATTTACAGTTTGGTTGAAAGCGGCCGACACCAGACGACATGTTGAAAGCGGTCGACAGCAGACGACATGAGCTTACGGTTCGTTCACACATTCCGAGATCCTATTCGCATTGACCCGACACCAACATATGCTGCAGCATTGTGCCCGTCGATGCAACACAATCTTCAGACAGTTCACAAACAATTACACGGCATAGAACAAGAAGATTACAGCGGGCGACGTGAACTTACAGTTTGTTCATATATTCTGAAAACAACGGTCGGTGTTTACGACCGTTCAGCCGTTCAAACCTGTCGCACACTGAGTGTAGGTCAAATGCGACACCATCTAAAACATTGATTGATTGATTGATTGATTGATTGATTGGGGTTTAACGCCGTTTTTAACAATTTCTCACTTAAATCACGGCGGCCAGTTCACCTACTCATGCATTTCCTGGTTTTCTCCAACCAGTACTCCCCACAACAAACTTCCCAAGCAACTGGCTGCTTTTTTTTCATCTAAAACAGAAAACAGTTAATTAATTACAATAGGACAACATTAGAGAAGGAATTAAGGCACACAACATGAACATTAGAAAACAGTTAATCAATTACAATAGAAGAAGAAGAAAATTAAGAAAGGCACACAACATGAACATTTACAGTTTGGTTGAAAGCGGCCGACACCAGACGACATGTTGAAAGCGGTCGACAGCAGACGACATGAGCTTACGGTTCGTTCACACATTCCGAGATCCTATTCGCATTGACCCGACACCAACATATGCTGCAGCATTGTGCCCGTCGATGCAACACAATCTTCAGACAGTTCACAAACAATTACACGGCATAGAACAAGAAGATTACAGCGGGCGACGTGAACTTACAGTTTGTTCATATATTCTGAAAACTTAAATCACGGCGGCCAGTTCACCTACTCATGCATTTCCTGGTTTTCTCCAACCAGTACTCCCCACAACAAACTTCCCAAGCAACTGGCTGCTTTTTTTTCATCTAAAACAGAAAACAGTTAATTAATTACAATAGGACAACATTAGAGAAGGAATTAAGGCACACAACATGAACATTAGAAAACAGTTAATCAATTACAATAGAAGAAGAAGAAAATTAAGAAAGGCACACAACATGAACATTTACAGTTTGGTTGAAAGCGGCCGACACCAGACGACATGTTGAAAGCGGTCGACAGCAGACGACATGAGCTTACGGTTCGTTCACACATTCCGAGATCCTATTCGCATTGACCCGACACCAACATATGCTGCAGCATTGTGCCCGTCGATGCAACACAATCTTCAGACAGTTCACAAACAATTACACGGCATAGAACAAGAAGATTACAGCGGGCGACGTGAACTTACAGTTTGTTCATATATTCTGAAAACAACGGTCGGTGTTTACGACCGTTCAGCCGTTCAAACCTGTCGCACACTGAGTGTAGGTCAAATGCGACACCATCTAAAACATTGATTGATTGATTGATTGATTGATTGATTGATTGATTGATTGGGGTTTAACGCCGTTTTTAACAATTTCTCACTTAAATCACGGCGGCCAGTTCACCTACTCATACATTTCCTGGTTTTCTCCAACCAGTACTCCCCACAACAAACTTCCCAAGCAACTGGCTGCTTTTTTTTCATCTAAAACAGAAAACAGTTAATTAATTACAATAGGACAACATTAGAGAAGGAATTAAGGCACACAACATGAACATTAGAAAACAGTTAATCAATTACAATAGAAGAAGAAGAAAATTAAGAAAGGCACACAACATGAACATTTACAGTTTGGTTGAAAGCGGCCGACACCAGACGACATGTTGAAAGCGGTCGACAGCAGACGACATGAGCTTACGGTTCGTTCACACATTCCGAGATCCTATTCGCATTGACCCGACACCAACATATGCTGCAGCATTGTGCCCGTCGATGCAACACAATCTTCAGACAGTTCACAAACAATTACACAGCATAGAACAAGAAGATTACAGCGGGCGACGTGAACTTACAGTTTGTTCATATATTCTGAAAACAACGGTCGGTGTTTACGACCGTTCAGCCGTTCAAACCTGTCGCACACTGAGTGTAGGTCAAATGCGACACCATCTAAAACATTGATTGATTGATTGATTGATTGATTGGGGTTTAACGCCGTTTTTAACAATTTCTCACTTAAATCACGGCGGCCAGTTCACCTACTCATGCATTTCCTGGTTTTCTCCAACCAGTACTCCCCACAACAAACTTCCCAAGCAACTGGCTGCTTTTTTTTCATCTAAAACAGAAAACAGTTAATTAATTACAATAGGACAACATTAGAGAAGGAATTAAGGCACACAACATGAACATTAGAAAACAGTTAATCAATTACAATAGAAGAAGAAGAAAATTAAGAAAGGCACACAACATGAACATTTACAGTTTGGTTGAAAGCGGCCGACACCAGACGACATGTTGAAAGCGGTCGACAGCAGACGACATGAGCTTACGGTTCGTTCACACATTCCGAGATCCTATTCGCATTGACCCGACACCAACATATGCTGCAGCATTGTGCCCGTCGATGCAACACAATCTTCAGACAGTTCACAAACAATTACACGGCATAGAACAAGAAGATTACAGCGGGCGACGTGAACTTACAGTTTGTTCATATATTCTGAAAACTTAAATCACGGCGGCCAGTTCACCTACTCATGCATTTCCTGGTTTTCTCCAACCAGTACTCCCCACAACAAACTTCCCAAGCAACTGGCTGCTTTTTTTTCATCTAAAACAGAAAACAGTTAATTAATTACAATAGGACAACATTAGAGAAGGAATTAAGGCACACAACATGAACATTAGAAAACAGTTAATCAATTACAATAGAAGAAGAAGAAAATTAAGAAAGGCACACAACATGAACATTTACAGTTTGGTTGAAAGCGGCCGACACCAGACGACATGTTGAAAGCGGTCGACAGCAGACGACATGAGCTTACGGTTCGTTCACACATTCCGAGATCCTATTCGCATTGACCCGACACCAACATATGCTGCAGCATTGTGCCCGTCGATGCAACACAATCTTCAGACAGTTCACAAACAATTACACGGCATAGAACAAGAAGATTACAGCGGGCGACGTGAACTTACAGTTTGTTCATATATTCTGAAAACAACGGTCGGTGTTTACGACCGTTCAGCCGTTCAAACCTGTCGCACACTGAGTGTAGGTCAAATGCGACACCATCTAAAACATTGATTGATTGATTGATTGATTGAATTATTGATTGATTGATTGGGGTTTAACGCCGTTTTTAACAATTTCTCACTTAAATCACGGCGGCCAGTTCACCTACTCATGCATTTCCTGGTTTTCTCCAACCAGTACTCCCCACAACAAACTTCCCAAGCAACTGGCTGCTTTTTTTTCATCTAAAACAGAAAACAGTTAATTAATTACAATAGGACAACATTAGAGAAGGAATTAAGGCACACAACATGAACATTAGAAAACAGTTAATCAATTACAATAGAAGAAGAAGAAAATTAAGAAAGGCACACAACATGAACATTTACAGTTTGGTTGAAAGCGGCCGACACCAGACGACATGTTGAAAGCGGTCGACAGCAGACGACATGAGCTTACGGTTCGTTCACACATTCCGAGATCCTATTCGCATTGACCCGACACCAACATATGCTGCAGCATTGTGCCCGTCGATGCAACACAATCTTCAGACAGTTCACAAACAATTACACGGCATAGAACAAGAAGATTACAGCGGGCGACGTGAACTTACAGTTTGTTCATATATTCTGAAAACAACGGTCGGTGTTTACGACCGTTCAGCCGTTCAAACCTGTCGCACACTGAGTGTAGGTCAAATGCGACACCATCTAAAACATTGATTGATTGATTGATTGAATTATTGATTGATTGATTGGGGTTTAACGCCGTTTTTAACAATTTCTCACTTAAATCACGGCGGCCAGTTCACCTACTCATGCATTTCCTGGTTTTCTCCAACCAGTACTCCCCACAACAAACTTCCCAAGCAACTGGCTGCTTTTTTTTCATCTAAAACAGAAAACAGTTAATTAATTACAATAGGACAACATTAGAGAAGGAATTAAGGCACACAACATGAACATTAGAAAACAGTTAATCAATTACAATAGAAGAAGAAGAAAATTAAGAAAGGCACACAACATGAACATTTACAGTTTGGTTGAAAGCGGCCGACACCAGACGACATGTTGAAAGCGGTCGACAGCAGACGACATGAGCTTACGGTTCGTTCACACATTCCGAGATCCTATTCGCATTGACCCGACACCAACATATGCTGCAGCATTGTGCCCGTCGATGCAACACAATCTTCAGACAGTTCACAAACAATTACACGGCATAGAACAAGAAGATTACAGCGGGCGACGTGAACTTACAGTTTGTTCATATATTCTGAAAACTTAAATCACGGCGGCCAGTTCACCTACTCATGCATTTCCTGGTTTTCTCCAACCAGTACTCCCCACAACAAACTTCCCAAGCAACTGGCTGCTTTTTTTTCATCTAAAACAGAAAACAGTTAATTAATTACAATAGGACAACATTAGAGAAGGAATTAAGGCACACAACATGAACATTAGAAAACAGTTAATCAATTACAATAGAAGAAGAAGAAAATTAAGAAAGGCACACAACATGAACATTTACAGTTTGGTTGAAAGCGGCCGACACCAGACGACATGTTGAAAGCGGTCGACAGCAGACGACATGAGCTTACGGTTCGTTCACACATTCCGAGATCCTATTCGCATTGACCCGACACCAACATATGCTGCAGCATTGTGCCCGTCGATGCAACACAATCTTCAGACAGTTCACAAACAATTACACGGCATAGAACAAGAAGATTACAGCGGGCGACGTGAACTTACAGTTTGTTCATATATTCTGAAAACAACGGTCGGTGTTTACGACCGTTCAGCCGTTCAAACCTGTCGCACACTGAGTGTAGGTCAAATGCGACACCATCTAAAACATTGATTGATTGATTGATTGATTGAATTATTGATTGATTGATTGGGGTTTAACGCCGTTTTTAACAATTTCTCACTTAAATCACGGCGGCCAGTTCACCTACTCATGCATTTCCTGGTTTTCTCCAACCAGTACTCCCCACAACAAACTTCCCAAGCAACTGGCTGCTTTTTTTTCATCTAAAACAGAAAACAGTTAATTAATTACAATAGGACAACATTAGAGAAGGAATTAAGGCACACAACATGAACATTAGAAAACAGTTAATCAATTACAATAGAAGAAGAAGAAAATTAAGAAAGGCACACAACATGAACATTTACAGTTTGGTTGAAAGCGGCCGACACCAGACGACATGTTGAAAGCGGTCGACAGCAGACGACATGAGCTTACGGTTCGTTCACACATTCCGAGATCCTATTCGCATTGACCCGACACCAACATATGCTGCAGCATTGTGCCCGTCGATGCAACACAATCTTCAGACAGTTCACAAACAATTACACGGCATAGAACAAGAAGATTACAGCGGGCGACGTGAACTTACAGTTTGTTCATATATTCTGAAAACAACGGTCGGTGTTTACGACCGTTCAGCCGTTCAAACCTGTCGCACACTGAGTGTAGGTCAAATGCGACACCATCTAAAACATTGATTGATTGATTGATTGATTGAATTATTGATTGATTGATTGGGGTTTAACGCCGTTTTTAACAATTTCTCACTTAAATCACGGCGGCCAGTTCACCTACTCATGCATTTCCTGGTTTTCTCCAACCAGTACTCCCCACAACAAACTTCCCAAGCAACTGGCTGCTTTTTTTTCATCTAAAACAGAAAACAGTTAATTAATTACAATAGGACAACATTAGAGAAGGAATTAAGGCACACAACATGAACATTAGAAAACAGTTAATCAATTACAATAGAAGAAGAAGAAAATTAAGAAAGGCACACAACATGAACATTTACAGTTTGGTTGAAAGCGGCCGACACCAGACGACATGTTGAAAGCGGTCGACAGCAGACGACATGAGCTTACGGTTCGTTCACACATTCCGAGATCCTATTCGCATTGACCCGACACCAACATATGCTGCAGCATTGTGCCCGTCGATGCAACACAATCTTCAGACAGTTCACAAACAATTACACGGCATAGAACAAGAAGATTACAGCGGGCGACGTGAACTTACAGTTTGTTCATATATTCTGAAAACAACGGTCGGTGTTTACGACCGTTCAAACCTGTCGCACACTGAGTGTAGGTCAAATGCGACACCATCTAAAACATTGATTGATTGATTGAATTATTGATTGATTGATTGGGGTTTAACGCCGTTTTTAACAATTTCTCACTTAAATCACGGCGGCCAGTTCACCTACTCATGCATTTCCTGGTTTTCTCCAACCAGTACTCCCCACAACAAACTTCCCAAGCAACTGGCTGCTTTTTTTTCATCTAAAACAGAAAACAGTTAATTAATTACAATAGGACAACATTAGAGAAGGAATTAAGGCACACAACATGAACATTAGAAAACAGTTAATCAATTACAATAGAAGAAGAAGAAAATTAAGAAAGGCACACAACATGAACATTTACAGTTTGGTTGAAAGCGGCCGACACCAGACGACATGTTGAAAGCGGTCGACAGCAGACGACATGAGCTTACGGTTCGTTCACACATTCCGAGATCCTATTCGCATTGACCCGACACCAACATATGCTGCAGCATTGTGCCCGTCGATGCAACACAATCTTCAGACAGTTCACAAACAATTACACGGCATAGAACAAGAAGATTACAGCGGGCGACGTGAACTTACAGTTTGTTCATATATTCTGAAAACAACGGTCGGTGTTTACGACCGTTCAGCCGTTCAAACCTGTCGCACACTGAGTGTAGGTCAAATGCGACACCATCTAAAACATTGATTGATTGATTGATTGATTGAATTATTGATTGATTGATTGGGGTTTAACGCCGTTTTTAACAATTTCTCACTTAAATCACGGCGGCCAGTTCACCTACTCATGCATTTCCTGGTTTTCTCCAACCAGTACTCCCCACAACAAACTTCCCAAGCAACTGGCTGCTTTTTTTTCATCTAAAACAGAAAACAGTTAATTAATTACAATAGGACAACATTAGAGAAGGAATTAAGGCACACAACATGAACATTAGAAAACAGTTAATCAATTACAATAGAAGAAGAAGAAAATTAAGAAAGGCACACAACATGAACATTTACAGTTTGGTTGAAAGCGGCCGACACCAGACGACATGTTGAAAGCGGTCGACAGCAGACGACATGAGCTAACGGTTCGTTCACACATTCCGAGATCCTATTCGCATTGACCCGACACCAACATATGCTGCAGCATTGTGCCCGTCGATGCAACACAATCTTCAGACAGTTCACAAACAATTACACGGCATAGAACAAGAAGATTACAGCGGGCGACGTGAACTTACAGTTTGTTCATATATTCTGAAAACAACGGTCGGTGTTTACGACCGTTCAGCCGTTCAAACCTGTCGCACACTGAGTGTAGGTCAAATGCGACACCATCTAAAACATTGATTGATTGGTTGATTGATTGAATTATTGATTGATTGATTGGGGTTTAACGCCGTTTTTAACAATTTCTCACTTAAATCACGGCGGCCAGTTCACCTACTCATACATTTCCTGGTTTTCTCCAACCAGTACTCCCCACAACAAACTTCCCAAGCAACTGGCTGCTTTTTTTTCATCTAAAACAGAAAACAGTTAATTAATTACAATAGGACAACATTAGAGAAGGAATTAAGGCACACAACATGAACATTAGAAAACAGTTAATCAATTACAATAGAAGAAGAAGAAAATTAAGAAAGGCACACAACATGAACATTTACAGTTTGGTTGAAAGCGGCCGACACCAGACGACATGTTGAAAGCGGTCGACAGCAGACGACATGAGCTTACGGTTCGTTCACACATTCCGAGATCCTATTCGCATTGACCCGACACCAACATATGCTGCAGCATTGTGCCCGTCGATGCAACACAATCTTCAGACAGTTCACAAACAATTACACGGCATAGAACAAGAAGATTACAGCGGGCGACGTGAACTTACAGTTTGTTCATATATTCTGAAAACAACGGTCGGTGTTTACGACCGTTCAGCCGTTCAAACCTGTCGCACACTGAGTGTAGGTCAAATGCGACACCATCTAAAACATTGATTGATTGATTGATTGATTGATTGATTGAATTATTGATTGATTGATTGGGGTTTAACGCCGTTTTTAACAATTTCTCACTTAAATCACGGCGGCCAGTTCACCTACTCATGCATTTCCTGGTTTTCTCCAACCAGTACTCCCCACAACAAACTTCCCAAGCAACTGGCTGCTTTTTTTTCATCTAAAACAGAAAACAGTTAATTAATTACAATAGGACAACATTAGAGAAGGAATTAAGGCACACAACATGAACATTAGAAAACAGTTAATCAATTACAATAGAAGAAGAAGAAAATTAAGAAAGGCACACAACATGAACATTTACAGTTTGGTTGAAAGCGGCCGACACCAGACGACATGTTGAAAGCGGTCGACAGCAGACGACATGAGCTTACGGTTCGTTCACACATTCCGAGATCCTATTCGCATTGACCCGACACCAACATATGCTGCAGCATTGTGCCCGTCGATGCAACACAATCTTCAGACAGTTCACAAACAATTACACGGCATAGAACAAGAAGATTACAGCGGGCGACGTGAACTTACAGTTTGTTCATATATTCTGAAAACAACGGTCGGTGTTTACGACCGTTCAGCCGTTCAAACCTGTCGCACACTGAGTGTAGGTCAAATGCGACACCATCTAAAACATTGATTGATTGATTGATTGATTGATTGAATTATTGATTGATTGATTGATTGATTGAATTATTGATTGATTGATTGGGGTTTAACGCCGTTTTTAACAATTTCTCACTTAAATCACGGCGGCCAGTTCACCTACTCATGCATTTCCTGGTTTTCTCCAACCAGTACTCCCCACAACAAACTTCCCAAGCAACTGGCTGCTTTTTTTTCATCTAAAACAGAAAACAGTTAATTAATTACAATAGGACAACATTAGAGAAGGAATTAAGGCACACAACATGAACATTAGAAAACAGTTAATCAATTACAATAGAAGAAGAAGAAAATTAAGAAAGGCACACAACATGAACATTTACAGTTTGGTTGAAAGCGGCCGACACCAGACGACATGTTGAAAGCGGTCGACAGCAGACGACATGAGCTTACGGTTCGTTCACACATTCCGAGATCCTATTCGCATTGACCCGACACCAACATATGCTGCAGCATTGTGCCCGTCGATGCAACACAATCTTCAGACAGTTCACAAACAATTACACGGCATAGAACAAGAAGATTACAGCGGGCGACGTGAACTTACAGTTTGTTCATATATTCTGAAAACAACGGTCGGTGTTTACGACCGTTCAAACCTGTCGCACACTGAGTGTAGGTCAAATGCGACACCATCTAAAACATTGATTGATTGATTGAATTATTGATTGATTGATTGGGGTTTAACGCCGTTTTTAACAATTTCTCACTTAAATCACGGCGGCCAGTTCACCTACTCATGCATTTCCTGGTTTTCTCCAACCAGTACTCCCCACAACAAACTTCCCAAGCAACTGGCTGCTTTTTTTTCATCTAAAACAGAAAACAGTTAATTAATTACAATAGGACAACATTAGAGAAGGAATTAAGGCACACAACATGAACATTAGAAAACAGTTAATCAATTACAATAGAAGAAGAAGAAAATTAAGAAAGGCACACAACATGAACATTTACAGTTTGGTTGAAAGCGGCCGACACCAGACGACATGTTGAAAGCGGTCGACAGCAGACGACATGAGCTTACGGTTCGTTCACACATTCCGAGATCCTATTCGCATTGACCCGACACCAACATATGCTGCAGCATTGTGCCCGTCGATGCAACACAATCTTCAGACAGTTCACAAACAATTACACGGCATAGAACAAGAAGATTACAGCGGGCGACGTGAACTTACAGTTTGTTCATATATTCTGAAAACAACGGTCGGTGTTTACGACCGTTCAGCCGTTCAAACCTGTCGCACACTGAGTGTAGGTCAAATGCGACACCATCTAAAACATTGATTGATTGATTGATTGATTGATTGAATTATTGATTGATTGATTGGGGTTTAACGCCGTTTTTAACAATTTCTCACTTAAATCACGGAGGCCAGTTCACCTACTCATACATTTCCTGGTTTTCTCCAACCAGTACTCCCCACAACAAACTTCCCAAGCAACTGGCTGCTTTTTTTTCATCTAAAACAGAAAACAGTTAATTAATTACAATAGGACAACATTAGAGAAGGAATTAAGGCACACAACATGAACATTAGAAAACAGTTAATCAATTACAATAGAAGAAGAAGAAAATTAAGAAAGGCACACAACATGAACATTTACAGTTTGGTTGAAAGCGGCCGACACCAGACGACATGTTGAAAGCGGTCGACAGCAGACGACATGAGCTTACGGTTCGTTCACACATTCCGAGATCCTATTCGCATTGACCCGACACCAACATATGCTGCAGCATTGTGCCCGTCGATGCAACACAATCTTCAGACAGTTCACAAACAATTACACGGCATAGAACAAGAAGATTACAGCGGGCGACGTGAACTTACAGTTTGTTCATATATTCTGAAAACAACGGTCAGTGTTTACGACCGTTCAGCCGTTCAAACCTGTCGCACACTGAGTGTAGGTCAAATGCGACACCATCTAAAACATTGATTGATTGATTGATTGATTGATTGATTGAATTATTGATTGATTGATTGGGGTTTAACGCCGTTTTTAACAATTTCTCACTTAAATCACGGCGGCCAGTTCACCTACTCATGCATTTCCTGGTTTTCTCCAACCAGTACTCCCCACAACAAACTTCCCAAGCAACTGGCTGCTTTTTTTTCATCTAAAACAGAAAACAGTTAATTAATTACAATAGGACAACATTAGAGAAGGAATTAAGGCACACAACATGAACATTAGAAAACAGTTAATCAATTACAATAGAAGAAGAAGAAAATTAAGAAAGGCACACAACATGAACATTTACAGTTTGGTTGAAAGCGGCCGACACCAGACGACATGTTGAAAGCGGTCGACAGCAGACGACATGAGCTTACGGTTCGTTCACACATTCCGAGATCCTATTCGCATTGACCCGACACCAACATATGCTGCAGCATTGTGCCCGTCGATGCAACACAATCTTCAGACAGTTCACAAACAATTACACGGCATAGAACAAGAAGATTACAGCGGGCGACGTGAACTTACAGTTTGTTCATATATTCTGAAAACAACGGTCGGTGTTTACGACCGTTCAGCCGTTCAAACCTGTCGCACACTGAGTGTAGGTCAAATGCGACACCATCTAAAACATTGATTGATTGATTGAATTATTGATTGATTGATTGGGGTTTAACGCCGTTTTTAACAATTTCTCACTTAAATCACGGCGGCCAGTTCACCTACTCATGCATTTCCTGGTTTTCTCCAACCAGTACTCCCCACAACAAACTTCCCAAGCAACTGGCTGCTTTTTTTTCATCTAAAACAGAAAACAGTTAATTAATTACAATAGGACAACATTAGAGAAGGAATTAAGGCACACAACATGAACATTAGAAAACAGTTAATCAATTACAATAGAAGAAGAAGAAAATTAAGAAAGGCACACAACATGAACATTTACAGTTTGGTTGAAAGCGGCCGACACCAGACGACATGTTGAAAGCGGTCGACAGCAGACGACATGAGCTTACGGTTCGTTCACACATTCCGAGATCCTATTCGCATTGACCCGACACCAACATATGCTGCAGCATTGTGCCCGTCGATGCAACACAATCTTCAGACAGTTCACAAACAATTACACGGCATAGAACAAGAAGATTACAGCGGGCGACGTGAACTTACAGTTTGTTCATATATTCTGAAAACAACGGTCGGTGTTTACGACCGTTCAGCCGTTCAAACCTGTCGCACACTGAGTGTAGGTCAAATGCGACACCATCTAAAACATTGATTGATTGATTGAATTATTGATTGATTGATTGGGGTTTAACGCCGTTTTTAACAATTTCTCACTTAAATCACGGCGGCCAGTTCACCTACTCATGCATTTCCTGGTTTTCTCCAACCAGTACTCCCCACAACAAACTTCCCAAGCAACTGGCTGCTTTTTTTTCATCTAAAACAGAAAACAGTTAATTAATTACAATAGGACAACATTAGAGAAGGAATTAAGGCACACAACATGAACATTAGAAAACAGTTAATCAATTACAATAGAAGAAGAAGAAAATTAAGAAAGGCACACAACATGAACATTTACAGTTTGGTTGAAAGCGGCCGACACCAGACGACATGTTGAAAGCGGTCGACAGCAGACGACATGAGCTTACGGTTCGTTCACACATTCCGAGATCCTATTCGCATTGACCCGACACCAACATATGCTGCAGCATTGTGCCCGTCGATGCAACACAATCTTCAGACAGTTCACAAACAATTACACGGCATAGAACAAGAAGATTACAGCGGGCGACGTGAACTTACAGTTTGTTCATATATTCTGAAAACAACGGTCGGTGTTTACGACCGTTCAGCCGTTCAAACCTGTCGCACACTGAGTGTAGGTCAAATGCGACACCATCTAAAACATTGATTGATTGATTGATTGATTGATTGAATTATTGATTGATTGATTGGGGTTTAACGCCGTTTTTAACAATTTCTCACTTAAATCACGGAGGCCAGTTCACCTACTCATACATTTCCTGGTTTTCTCCAACCAGTACTCCCCACAACAAACTTCCCAAGCAACTGGCTGCTTTTTTTTCATCTAAAACAGAAAACAGTTAATTAATTACAATAGGACAACATTAGAGAAGGAATTAAGGCACACAACATGAACATTAGAAAACAGTTAATCAATTACAATAGAAGAAGAAGAAAATTAAGAAAGGCACACAACATGAACATTTACAGTTTGGTTGAAAGCGGCCGACACCAGACGACATGTTGAAAGCGGTCGACAGCAGACGACATGAGCTTACGGTTCGTTCACACATTCCGAGATCCTATTCGCATTGACCCGACACCAACATATGCTGCAGCATTGTGCCCGTCGATGCAACACAATCTTCAGACAGTTCACAAACAATTACACGGCATAGAACAAGAAGATTACAGCGGGCGACGTGAACTTACAGTTTGTTCATATATTCTGAAAACAACGGTCAGTGTTTACGACCGTTCAGCCGTTCAAACCTGTCGCACACTGAGTGTAGGTCAAATGCGACACCATCTAAAACATTGATTGATTGATTGATTGATTGATTGATTGAATTATTGATTGATTGATTGGGGTTTAACGCCGTTTTTAACAATTTCTCACTTAAATCACGGCGGCCAGTTCACCTACTCATGCATTTCCTGGTTTTCTCCAACCAGTACTCCCCACAACAAACTTCCCAAGCAACTGGCTGCTTTTTTTTCATCTAAAACAGAAAACAGTTAATTAATTACAATAGGACAACATTAGAGAAGGAATTAAGGCACACAACATGAACATTAGAAAACAGTTAATCAATTACAATAGAAGAAGAAGAAAATTAAGAAAGGCACACAACATGAACATTTACAGTTTGGTTGAAAGCGGCCGACACCAGACGACATGTTGAAAGCGGTCGACAGCAGACGACATGAGCTTACGGTTCGTTCACACATTCCGAGATCCTATTCGCATTGACCCGACACCAACATATGCTGCAGCATTGTGCCCGTCGATGCAACACAATCTTCAGACAGTTCACAAACAATTACACGGCATAGAACAAGAAGATTACAGCGGGCGACGTGAACTTACAGTTTGTTCATATATTCTGAAAACAACGGTCGGTGTTTACGACCGTTCAGCCGTTCAAACCTGTCGCACACTGAGTGTAGGTCAAATGCGACACCATCTAAAACATTGATTGATTGATTGAATTATTGATTGATTGATTGGGGTTTAACGCCGTTTTTAACAATTTCTCACTTAAATCACGGCGGCCAGTTCACCTACTCATACATTTCCTGGTTTTCTCCAACCAGTACTCCCCACAACAAACTTCCCAAGCAACTGGCTGCTTTTTTTTCATCTAAAACAGAAAACAGTTAATTAATTACAATAGGACAACATTAGAGAAGGAATTAAGGCACACAACATGAACATTAGAAAACAGTTAATCAATTACAATAGAAGAAGAAGAAAATTAAGAAAGGCACACAACATGAACATTTACAGTTTGGTTGAAAGCGGCCGACACCAGACGACATGTTGAAAGCGGTCGACAGCAGACGACATGAGCTTACGGTTCGTTCACACATTCCGAGATCCTATTCGCATTGACCCGACACCAACATATGCTGCAGCATTGTGCCCGTCGATGCAACACAATCTTCAGACAGTTCACAAACAATTACACGGCATAGAACAAGAAGATTACAGCGGGCGACGTGAACTTACAGTTTGTTCATATATTCTGAAAACAACGGTCGGTGTTTACGACCGTTCAGCCGTTCAAACCTGTCGCACACTGAGTGTAGGTCAAATGCGACACCATCTAAAACATTGATTGATTGATTGATTGATTGATTGATTGATTGAATTATTGATTGATTGATTGGGGTTTAACGCCGTTTTTAACAATTTCTCACTTAAATCACGGCGGCCAGTTCACCTACTCATGCATTTCCTGGTTTTCTCCAACCAGTACTCCCCACAACAAACTTCCCAAGCAACTGGCTGCTTTTTTTTCATCTAAAACAGAAAACAGTTAATTAATTACAATAGGACAACATTAGAGAAGGAATTAAGGCACACAACATGAACATTAGAAAACAGTTAATCAATTACAATAGAAGAAGAAGAAAATTAAGAAAGGCACACAACATGAACATTTACAGTTTGGTTGAAAGCGGCCGACACCAGACGACATGTTGAAAGCGGTCGACAGCAGACGACATGAGCTTACGGTTCGTTCACACATTCCGAGATCCTATTCGCATTGACCCGACACCAACATATGCTGCAGCATTGTGCCCGTCGATGCAACACAATCTTCAGACAGTTCACAAACAATTACACGGCATAGAACAAGAAGATTACAGCGGGCGACGTGAACTTACAGTTTGTTCATATATTCTGAAAACAACGGTCGGTGTTTACGACCGTTCAGCCGTTCAAACCTGTCGCACACTGAGTGTAGGTCAAATGCGACACCATCTAAAACATTGATTGATTGATTGATTGATTGATTGATTGAATTATTGATTGATTGATTGATTGATTGAATTATTGATTGATTGATTGGGGTTTAACGCCGTTTTTAACAATTTCTCACTTAAATCACGGCGGCCAGTTCACCTACTCATGCATTTCCTGGTTTTCTCCAACCAGTACTCCCCACAACAAACTTCCCAAGCAACTGGCTGCTTTTTTTTCATCTAAAACAGAAAACAGTTAATTAATTACAATAGGACAACATTAGAGAAGGAATTAAGGCACACAACATGAACATTAGAAAACAGTTAATCAATTACAATAGAAGAAGAAGAAAATTAAGAAAGGCACACAACATGAACATTTACAGTTTGGTTGAAAGCGGCCGACACCAGACGACATGTTGAAAGCGGTCGACAGCAGACGACATGAGCTTACGGTTCGTTCACACATTCCGAGATCCTATTCGCATTGACCCGACACCAACATATGCTGCAGCATTGTGCCCGTCGATGCAACACAATCTTCAGACAGTTCACAAACAATTACACGGCATAGAACAAGAAGATTACAGCGGGCGACGTGAACTTACAGTTTGTTCATATATTCTGAAAACAACGGTCGGTGTTTACGACCGTTCAAACCTGTCGCACACTGAGTGTAGGTCAAATGCGACACCATCTAAAACATTGATTGATTGATTGATTGATTGATTGATTGAATTATTGATTGATTGATTGATTGATTGAATTATTGATTGATTGATTGGGGTTTAACGCCGTTTTTAACAATTTCTCACTTAAATCACGGCGGCCAGTTCACCTACTCATGCATTTCCTGGTTTTCTCCAACCAGTACTCCCCACAACAAACTTCCCAAGCAACTGGCTGCTTTTTTTTCATCTAAAACAGAAAACAGTTAATTAATTACAATAGGACAACATTAGAGAAGGAATTAAGGCACACAACATGAACATTAGAAAACAGTTAATCAATTACAATAGAAGAAGAAGAAAATTAAGAAAGGCACACAACATGAACATTTACAGTTTGGTTGAAAGCGGCCGACACCAGACGACATGTTGAAAGCGGTCGACAGCAGACGACATGAGCTTACGGTTCGTTCACACATTCCGAGATCCTATTCGCATTGACCCGACACCAACATATGCTGCAGCATTGTGCCCGTCGATGCAACACAATCTTCAGACAGTTCACAAACAATTACACGGCATAGAACAAGAAGATTACAGCGGGCGACGTGAACTTACAGTTTGTTCATATATTCTGAAAACAACGGTCGGTGTTTACGACCGTTCAGCCGTTCAAACCTGTCGCACACTGAGTGTAGGTCAAATGCGACACCATCTAAAACATTGATTGATTGATTGATTGATTGAATTATTGATTGATTGATTGGGGTTTAACGCCGTTTTTAACAATTTCTCACTTAAATCACGGCGGCCAGTTCACCTACTCATGCATTTCCTGGTTTTCTCCAACCAGTACTCCCCACAACAAACTTCCCAAGCAACTGGCTGCTTTTTTTTCATCTAAAACAGAAAACAGTTAATTAATTACAATAGGACAACATTAGAGAAGGAATTAAGGCACACAACATGAACATTAGAAAACAGTTAATCAATTACAATAGAAGAAGAAGAAAATTAAGAAAGGCACACAACATGAACATTTACAGTTTGGTTGAAAGCGGCCGACACCAGACGACATGTTGAAAGCGGTCGACAGCAGACGACATGAGCTTACGGTTCGTTCACACATTCCGAGATCCTATTCGCATTGACCCGACACCAACATATGCTGCAGCATTGTGCCCGTCGATGCAACACAATCTTCAGACAGTTCACAAACAATTACACGGCATAGAACAAGAAGATTACAGCGGGCGACGTGAACTTACAGTTTGTTCATATATTCTGAAAACAACGGTCGGTGTTTACGACCGTTCAGCCGTTCAAACCTGTCGCACACTGAGTGTAGGTCAAATGCGACACCATCTAAAACATTGATTGATTGATTGATTGATTGATTGAATTATTGATTGATTGATTGATTGATTGAATTATTGATTGATTGATTGGGGTTTAACGCCGTTTTTAACAATTTCTCACTTAAATCACGGCGGCCAGTTCACCTACTCATGCATTTCCTGGTTTTCTCCAACCAGTACTCCCCACAACAAACTTCCCAAGCAACTGGCTGCTTTTTTTTCATCTAAAACAGAAAACAGTTAATTAATTACAATAGGACAACATTAGAGAAGGAATTAAGGCACACAACATGAACATTAGAAAACAGTTAATCAATTACAATAGAAAAAGAAGAAAATTAAGAAAGGCACACAACATGAACATTTACAGTTTGGTTGAAAGCGGCCGACACCAGACGACATGTTGAAAGCGGTCGACAGCAGACGACATGAGCTTACGGTTCGTTCACACATTCCGAGATCCTATTCGCATTGACCCGACACCAACATATGCTGCAGCATTGTGCCCGTCGATGCAACACAATCTTCAGACAGTTCACAAACAATTACACGGCATAGAACAAGAAGATTACAGCGGGCGACGTGAACTTACAGTTTGTTCATATATTCTGAAAACAACGGTCGGTGTTTACGACCGTTCAGCCGTTCAAACCTGTCGCACACTGAGTGTAGGTCAAATGCGACACCATCTAAAACATTGATTGATTGATTGATTGATTGAATTATTGATTGGGGTTTAACGCCGTTTTTAACAATTTCTCACTTAAATCACGGCGGCCAGTTCACCTACTCATGCATTTCCTGGTTTTCTCCAACCAGTACTCCCCACAACAAACTTCCCAAGCAACTGGCTGCTTTTTTTCCATCTAAAACAGAAAACAGTTAATTAATTACAATAGGACAACATTAGAGAAGGAATTAAGGCACACAACATGAACATTAGAAAACAGTTAATCAATTACAATAGAAGAAGAAGAAAATTAAGAAAGGCACACAACATGAACATTTACAGTTTGGTTGAAAGCGGCCGACACCAGACGACATGTTGAAAGCGGTCGACAGCAGACGACATGAGCTTACGGTTCGTTCACACATTCCGAGATCCTATTCGCATTGACCCGACACCAACATATGCTGCAGCATTGTGCCCGTCGATGCAACACAATCTTCAGACAGTTCACAAACAATTACACGGCATAGAACAAGAAGATTACAGCGGGCGACGTGAACTTACAGTTTGTTCATATATTCTGAAAACAACGGTCGGTGTTTACGACCGTTCAGCCGTTCAAACCTGTCGCACACTGAGTGTAGGTCAAATGCGACACCATCTAAAACATTGATTGATTGATTGATTGAATTATTGATTGATTGATTGGGGTTTAACGCCGTTTTTAACAATTTCTCACTTAAATCACGGCGGCCAGTTCACCTACTCATGCATTTCCTGGTTTTCTCCAACCAGTACTCCCCACAACAAACTTCCCAAGCAACTGGCTGCTTTTTTTTCATCTAAAACAGAAAACAGTTAATTAATTACAATAGGACAACATTAGAGAAGGAATTAAGGCACACAACATGAACATTAGAAAACAGTTAATCAATTACAATAGAAGAAGAAGAAAATTAAGAAAGGCACACAACATGAACATTTACAGTTTGGTTGAAAGCGGCCGACACCAGACGACATGTTGAAAGCGGTCGACAGCAGACGACATGAGCTTACGGTTCGTTCACACATTCAGAGATCCTATTCGCATTGACCCGACACCAACATATGCTGCAGCATTGTGCCCGTCGATGCAACACAATCTTCAGACAGTTCACAAACAATTACACGGCATAGAACAAGAAGATTACAGCGGGCGACGTGAACTTACAGTTTGTTCATATATTCTGAAAACAACGGTCGGTGTTTACGACCGTTCAGCCGTTCAAACCTGTCGCACACTGAGTGTAGGTCAAATGCGACACCATCTAAAACATTGATTGATTGATTGATTGATTGATTGATTGAATTATTGATTGATTGATTGATTGAATTATTGATTGATTGATTGGGGTTTAACGCCGTTTTTAACAATTTCTCACTTAAATCACGGCGGCCAGTTCACCTACTCATGCATTTCCTGGTTTTCTCCAACCAGTACTCCCCACAACAAACTTCCCAAGCAACTGGCTGCTTTTTTTTCATCTAAAACAGAAAACAGTTAATTAATTACAATAGGACAACATTAGAGAAGGAATTAAGGCACACAACATGAACATTAGAAAACAGTTAATCAATTACAATAGAAGAAGAAGAAAATTAAGAAAGGCACACAACATGAACATTTACAGTTTGGTTGAAAGCGGCCGACACCAGACGACATGTTGAAAGCGGTCGACAGCAGACGACATGAGCTTACGGTTCGTTCACACATTCCGAGATCCTATTCGCATTGACCAGACACCAACATATGCTGCAGCATTGTGCCCGTCGATGCAACACAATCTTCAGACAGTTCACAAACAATTACACGGCATAGAACAAGAAGATTACAGCGGGCGACGTGAACTTGCAGTTTGTTCATATATTCTGAAAACAACGGTCGGTGTTTACGACCGTTCAGCCGTTCAAACCTGTCGCACACTGAGTGTAGGTCAAATGCGACACAATCTAAAACATTGATTGATTGATTGATTGATTGATTGATTGAATTATTGATTGATTGATTGGGGTTTAACGCCGTTTTTAACAATTTCTCACTTAAATCACGGCGGCCAGTTCACCTACTCATGCATTTCCTGGTTTTCTCCAACCAGTACTCCCCACAACAAACTTCCCAAGCAACTGGCTGCTTTTTTTTCATCTAAAACAGAAAACAGTTAATTAATTACAATAGGACAACATTAGAGAAGGAATTAAGGCACACAACATGAACATTAGAAAACAGTTAATCAATTACAATAGAAGAAGAAGAAAATTAAGAAAGGCACACAACATGAACATTTACAGTTTGGTTGAAAGCGGCCGACACCAGACGACATGTTGAAAGCGGTCGACAGCAGACGACATGAGCTTACGGTTCGTTCACACATTCCGAGATCCTATTCGCATTGACCCGACACCAACATATGCTGCAGCATTGTGCCCGTCGATGCAACACAATCTTCAGACAGTTCACAAACAATTACACGGCATAGAACAAGAAGATTACAGCGGGCGACGTGAACTTACAGTTTGTTCATATATTCTGAAAACAACGGTCGGTGTTTACGACCGTTCAGCCGTTCAAACCTGTCGCACACTGAGTGTAGGTCAAATGCGACACCATCTAAAACATTGATTGATTGATTGAATTATTGATTGATTGATTGATTGAATTATTGATTGATTGATTGATTGATTGAATTATTGATTGATTGATTGGGGTTTAACGCCGTTTTTAACAATTTCTCACTTAAATCACGGCGGCCAGTTCACCTACTCATGCATTTCCTGGTTTTCTCCAACCAGTACTCCCCACAACAAACTTCCCAAGCAACTGGCTGCTTTTTTTTCATCTAAAACAGAAAACAGTTAATTAATTACAATAGGACAACATTAGAGAAGGAATTAAGGCACACAACATGAACATTAGAAAACAGTTAATCAATTACAATAGAAGAAGAAGAAAATTAAGAAAGGCACACAACATGAACATTTACAGTTTGGTTGAAAGCGGCCGACACCAGACGACATGTTGAAAGCGGTCGACAGCAGACGACATGAGCTTACGGTTCGTTCACACATTCCGAGATCCTATTCGCATTGACCCGACACCAACATATGCTGCAGCATTGTGCCCGTCGATGCAACACAATCTTCAGACAGTTCACAAACAATTACACGGCATAGAACAAGAAGATTACAGCGGGCGACGTGAACTTACAGTTTGTTCATATATTCTGAAAACAACGGTCGGTGTTTACGACCGTTCAGCCGTTCAAACCTGTCGCACACTGAGTGTAGGTCAAATGCGACACCATCTAAAACATTGATTGATTGATTGATTGATTGATTGATTGAATTATTGATTGATTGATTGGGGTTTAACGCCGTTTTTAACAATTTCTCACTTAAATCACGGCGGCCAGTTCACCTACTCATACATTTCCTGGTTTTCTCCAACCAGTACTCCCCACAACAAACTTCCCAAGCAACTGGCTGCTTTTTTTTCATCTAAAACAGAAAACAGTTAATTAATTACAATAGGACAACATTAGAGAAGGAATTAAGGCACACAACATGAACATTAGAAAACAGTTAATCAATTACAATAGAAGAAGAAGAAAATTAAGAAAGGCACACAACATGAACATTTACAGTTTGGTTGAAAGCGGCCGACACCAGACGACATGTTGAAAGCGGTCGACAGCAGACGACATGAGCTTACGGTTCGTTCACACATTCCGAGATCCTATTCGCATTGACCCGACACCAACATATGCTGCAGCATTGTGCCCGTCGATGCAACACAATCTTCAGACAGTTCACAAACAATTACACAGCATAGAACAAGAAGATTACAGCGGGCGACGTGAACTTACAGTTTGTTCATATATTCTGAAAACAACGGTCGGTGTTTACGACCGTTCAGCCGTTCAAACCTGTCGCACACTGAGTGTAGGTCAAATGCGACACCATCTAAAACATTGATTGATTGATTGATTGATTGATTGGGGTTTAACGCCGTTTTTAACAATTTCTCACTTAAATCACGGCGGCCAGTTCACCTACTCATGCATTTCCTGGTTTTCTCCAACCAGTACTCCCCACAACAAACTTCCCAAGCAACTGGCTGCTTTTTTTTCATCTAAAACAGAAAACAGTTAATTAATTACAATAGGACAACATTAGAGAAGGAATTAAGGCACACAACATGAACATTAGAAAACAGTTAATCAATTACAATAGAAGAAGAAGAAAATTAAGAAAGGCACACAACATGAACATTTACAGTTTGGTTGAAAGCGGCCGACACCAGACGACATGTTGAAAGCGGTCGACAGCAGACGACATGAGCTTACGGTTCGTTCACACATTCCGAGATCCTATTCGCATTGACCCGACACCAACATATGCTGCAGCATTGTGCCCGTCGATGCAACACAATCTTCAGACAGTTCACAAACAATTACACGGCATAGAACAAGAAGATTACAGCGGGCGACGTGAACTTACAGTTTGTTCATATATTCTGAAAACAACGGTCGGTGTTTACGACCGTTCAGCCGTTCAAACCTGTCGCACACTGAGTGTAGGTCAAATGCGACACCATCTAAAACATTGATTGATTGATTGATTGAATTATTGATTGATTGATTGGGGTTTAACGCCGTTTTTAACAATTTCTCACTTAAATCACGGCGGCCAGTTCACCTACTCATGCATTTCCTGGTTTTCTCCAACCAGTACTCCCCACAACAAACTTCCCAAGCAACTGGCTGCTTTTTTTTCATCTAAAACAGAAAACAGTTAATTAATTACAATAGGACAACATTAGAGAAGGAATTAAGGCACACAACATGAACATTAGAAAACAGTTAATCAATTACAATAGAAGAAGAAGAAAATTAAGAAAGGCACACAACATGAACATTTACAGTTTGGTTGAAAGCGGCCGACACCAGACGACATGTTGAAAGCGGTCGACAGCAGACGACATGAGCTTACGGTTCGTTCACACATTCCGAGATCCTATTCGCATTGACCCGACACCAACATATGCTGCAGCATTGTGCCCGTCGATGCAACACAATCTTCAGACAGTTCACAAACAATTACACGGCATAGAACAAGAAGATTACAGCGGGCGACGTGAACTTACAGTTTGTTCATATATTCTGAAAACTTAAATCACGGCGGCCAGTTCACCTACTCATGCATTTCCTGGTTTTCTCCAACCAGTACTCCCCACAACAAACTTCCCAAGCAACTGGCTGCTTTTTTTTCATCTAAAACAGAAAACAGTTAATTAATTACAATAGGACAACATTAGAGAAGGAATTAAGGCACACAACATGAACATTAGAAAACAGTTAATCAATTACAATAGAAGAAGAAGAAAATTAAGAAAGGCACACAACATGAACATTTACAGTTTGGTTGAAAGCGGCCGACACCAGACGACATGTTGAAAGCGGTCGACAGCAGACGACATGAGCTTACGGTTCGTTCACACATTCCGAGATCCTATTCGCATTGACCCGACACCAACATATGCTGCAGCATTGTGCCCGTCGATGCAACACAATCTTCAGACAGTTCACAAACAATTACACGGCATAGAACAAGAAGATTACAGCGGGCGACGTGAACTTACAGTTTGTTCATATATTCTGAAAACAACGGTCGGTGTTTACGACCGTTCAGCCGTTCAAACCTGTCGCACACTGAGTGTAGGTCAAATGCGACACCATCTAAAACATTGATTGATTGATTGATTGATTGATTGATTGATTGATTGATTGGGGTTTAACGCCGTTTTTAACAATTTCTCACTTAAATCACGGCGGCCAGTTCACCTACTCATACATTTCCTGGTTTTCTCCAACCAGTACTCCCCACAACAAACTTCCCAAGCAACTGGCTGCTTTTTTTTCATCTAAAACAGAAAACAGTTAATTAATTACAATAGGACAACATTAGAGAAGGAATTAAGGCACACAACATGAACATTAGAAAACAGTTAATCAATTACAATAGAAGAAGAAGAAAATTAAGAAAGGCACACAACATGAACATTTACAGTTTGGTTGAAAGCGGCCGACACCAGACGACATGTTGAAAGCGGTCGACAGCAGACGACATGAGCTTACGGTTCGTTCACACATTCCGAGATCCTATTCGCATTGACCCGACACCAACATATGCTGCAGCATTGTGCCCGTCGATGCAACACAATCTTCAGACAGTTCACAAACAATTACACAGCATAGAACAAGAAGATTACAGCGGGCGACGTGAACTTACAGTTTGTTCATATATTCTGAAAACAACGGTCGGTGTTTACGACCGTTCAGCCGTTCAAACCTGTCGCACACTGAGTGTAGGTCAAATGCGACACCATCTAAAACATTGATTGATTGATTGATTGATTGATTGGGGTTTAACGCCGTTTTTAACAATTTCTCACTTAAATCACGGCGGCCAGTTCACCTACTCATGCATTTCCTGGTTTTCTCCAACCAGTACTCCCCACAACAAACTTCCCAAGCAACTGGCTGCTTTTTTTTCATCTAAAACAGAAAACAGTTAATTAATTACAATAGGACAACATTAGAGAAGGAATTAAGGCACACAACATGAACATTAGAAAACAGTTAATCAATTACAATAGAAGAAGAAGAAAATTAAGAAAGGCACACAACATGAACATTTACAGTTTGGTTGAAAGCGGCCGACACCAGACGACATGTTGAAAGCGGTCGACAGCAGACGACATGAGCTTACGGTTCGTTCACACATTCCGAGATCCTATTCGCATTGACCCGACACCAACATATGCTGCAGCATTGTGCCCGTCGATGCAACACAATCTTCAGACAGTTCACAAACAATTACACGGCATAGAACAAGAAGATTACAGCGGGCGACGTGAACTTACAGTTTGTTCATATATTCTGAAAACAACGGTCGGTGTTTACGACCGTTCAGCCGTTCAAACCTGTCGCACACTGAGTGTAGGTCAAATGCGACACCATCTAAAACATTGATTGATTGATTGATTGAATTATTGATTGATTGATTGGGGTTTAACGCCGTTTTTAACAATTTCTCACTTAAATCACGGCGGCCAGTTCACCTACTCATGCATTTCCTGGTTTTCTCCAACCAGTACTCCCCACAACAAACTTCCCAAGCAACTGGCTGCTTTTTTTTCATCTAAAACAGAAAACAGTTAATTAATTACAATAGGACAACATTAGAGAAGGAATTAAGGCACACAACATGAACATTAGAAAACAGTTAATCAATTACAATAGAAGAAGAAGAAAATTAAGAAAGGCACACAACATGAACATTTACAGTTTGGTTGAAAGCGGCCGACACCAGACGACATGTTGAAAGCGGTCGACAGCAGACGACATGAGCTTACGGTTCGTTCACACATTCCGAGATCCTATTCGCATTGACCCGACACCAACATATGCTGCAGCATTGTGCCCGTCGATGCAACACAATCTTCAGACAGTTCACAAACAATTACACGGCATAGAACAAGAAGATTACAGCGGGCGACGTGAACTTACAGTTTGTTCATATATTCTGAAAACTTAAATCACGGCGGCCAGTTCACCTACTCATGCATTTCCTGGTTTTCTCCAACCAGTACTCCCCACAACAAACTTCCCAAGCAACTGGCTGCTTTTTTTTCATCTAAAACAGAAAACAGTTAATTAATTACAATAGGACAACATTAGAGAAGGAATTAAGGCACACAACATGAACATTAGAAAACAGTTAATCAATTACAATAGAAGAAGAAGAAAATTAAGAAAGGCACACAACATGAACATTTACAGTTTGGTTGAAAGCGGCCGACACCAGACGACATGTTGAAAGCGGTCGACAGCAGACGACATGAGCTTACGGTTCGTTCACACATTCCGAGATCCTATTCGCATTGACCCGACACCAACATATGCTGCAGCATTGTGCCCGTCGATGCAACACAATCTTCAGACAGTTCACAAACAATTACACGGCATAGAACAAGAAGATTACAGCGGGCGACGTGAACTTACAGTTTGTTCATATATTCTGAAAACAACGGTCGGTGTTTACGACCGTTCAGCCGTTCAAACCTGTCGCACACTGAGTGTAGGTCAAATGCGACACCATCTAAAACATTGATTGATTGATTGATTGATTGATTGATTGATTGATTGATTGGGGTTTAACGCCGTTTTTAACAATTTCTCACTTAAATCACGGCGGCCAGTTCACCTACTCATACATTTCCTGGTTTTCTCCAACCAGTACTCCCCACAACAAACTTCCCAAGCAACTGGCTGCTTTTTTTTCATCTAAAACAGAAAACAGTTAATTAATTACAATAGGACAACATTAGAGAAGGAATTAAGGCACACAACATGAACATTAGAAAACAGTTAATCAATTACAATAGAAGAAGAAGAAAATTAAGAAAGGCACACAACATGAACATTTACAGTTTGGTTGAAAGCGGCCGACACCAGACGACATGTTGAAAGCGGTCGACAGCAGACGACATGAGCTTACGGTTCGTTCACACATTCCGAGATCCTATTCGCATTGACCCGACACCAACATATGCTGCAGCATTGTGCCCGTCGATGCAACACAATCTTCAGACAGTTCACAAACAATTACACAGCATAGAACAAGAAGATTACAGCGGGCGACGTGAACTTACAGTTTGTTCATATATTCTGAAAACAACGGTCGGTGTTTACGACCGTTCAGCCGTTCAAACCTGTCGCACACTGAGTGTAGGTCAAATGCGACACCATCTAAAACATTGATTGATTGATTGATTGATTGATTGGGGTTTAACGCCGTTTTTAACAATTTCTCACTTAAATCACGGCGGCCAGTTCACCTACTCATGCATTTCCTGGTTTTCTCCAACCAGTACTCCCCACAACAAACTTCCCAAGCAACTGGCTGCTTTTTTTTCATCTAAAACAGAAAACAGTTAATTAATTACAATAGGACAACATTAGAGAAGGAATTAAGGCACACAACATGAACATTAGAAAACAGTTAATCAATTACAATAGAAGAAGAAGAAAATTAAGAAAGGCACACAACATGAACATTTACAGTTTGGTTGAAAGCGGCCGACACCAGACGACATGTTGAAAGCGGTCGACAGCAGACGACATGAGCTTACGGTTCGTTCACACATTCCGAGATCCTATTCGCATTGACCCGACACCAACATATGCTGCAGCATTGTGCCCGTCGATGCAACACAATCTTCAGACAGTTCACAAACAATTACACGGCATAGAACAAGAAGATTACAGCGGGCGACGTGAACTTACAGTTTGTTCATATATTCTGAAAACTTAAATCACGGCGGCCAGTTCACCTACTCATGCATTTCCTGGTTTTCTCCAACCAGTACTCCCCACAACAAACTTCCCAAGCAACTGGCTGCTTTTTTTTCATCTAAAACAGAAAACAGTTAATTAATTACAATAGGACAACATTAGAGAAGGAATTAAGGCACACAACATGAACATTAGAAAACAGTTAATCAATTACAATAGAAGAAGAAGAAAATTAAGAAAGGCACACAACATGAACATTTACAGTTTGGTTGAAAGCGGCCGACACCAGACGACATGTTGAAAGCGGTCGACAGCAGACGACATGAGCTTACGGTTC
This sequence comes from Serripes groenlandicus, assembly GCA_031761405.1. NCBI lineage: Eukaryota > Metazoa > Mollusca > Bivalvia > Cardiida > Cardiidae > Serripes > Serripes groenlandicus. The sequence goes on from JASEVX010000027.1 coordinate 1,800,106, forward strand.
GTTCACACATTCCGAGATCCTATTCGCATTGACCCGACACCAACATATGCTGCAGCATTGTGCCCGTCGATGCAACACAATCTTCAGACAGTTCACAAACAATTACACGGCATAGAACAAGAAGATTACAGCGGGCGACGTGAACTTACAGTTTGTTCATATATTCTGAAAACAACGGTCGGTGTTTACGACCGTTCAGCCGTTCAAACCTGTCGCACACTGAGTGTAGGTCAAATGCGACACCATCTAAAACATTGATTGATTGATTGATTGATTGAATTATTGATTGATTGATTGGGGTTTAACGCCGTTTTTAACAATTTCTCACTTAAATCACGGCGGCCAGTTCACCTACTCATGCATTTCCTGGTTTTCTCCAACCAGTACTCCCCACAACAAACTTCCCAAGCAACTGGCTGCTTTTTTTTCATCTAAAACAGAAAACAGTTAATTAATTACAATAGGACAACATTAGAGAAGGAATTAAGGCACACAACATGAACATTAGAAAACAGTTAATCAATTACAATAGAAGAAGAAGAAAATTAAGAAAGGCACACAACATGAACATTTACAGTTTGGTTGAAAGCGGCCGACACCAGACGACATGTTGAAAGCGGTCGACAGCAGACGACATGAGCTTACGGTTCGTTCACACATTCCGAGATCCTATTCGCATTGACCCGACACCAACATATGCTGCAGCATTGTGCCCGTCGATGCAACACAATCTTCAGACAGTTCACAAACAATTACACGGCATAGAACAAGAAGATTACAGCGGGCGACGTGAACTTACAGTTTGTTCATATATTCTGAAAACAACGGTCGGTGTTTACGACCGTTCAGCCGTTCAAACCTGTCGCACACTGAGTGTAGGTCAAATGCGACACCATCTAAAACATTGATTGATTGATTGATTGAATTATTGATTGATTGATTGGGGTTTAACGCCGTTTTTAACAATTTCTCACTTAAATCACGGCGGCCAGTTCACCTACTCATGCATTTCCTGGTTTTCTCCAACCAGTACTCCCCACAACAAACTTCCCAAGCAACTGGCTGCTTTTTTTTCATCTAAAACAGAAAACAGTTAATTAATTACAATAGGACAACATTAGAGAAGGAATTAAGGCACACAACATGAACATTAGAAAACAGTTAATCAATTACAATAGAAGAAGAAGAAAATTAAGAAAGGCACACAACATGAACATTTACAGTTTGGTTGAAAGCGGCCGACACCAGACGACATGTTGAAAGCGGTCGACAGCAGACGACATGAGCTTACGGTTCGTTCACACATTCCGAGATCCTATTCGCATTGACCCGACACCAACATATGCTGCAGCATTGTGCCCGTCGATGCAACACAATCTTCAGACAGTTCACAAACAATTACACGGCATAGAACAAGAAGATTACAGCGGGCGACGTGAACTTACAGTTTGTTCATATATTCTGAAAACTTAAATCACGGCGGCCAGTTCACCTACTCATGCATTTCCTGGTTTTCTCCAACCAGTACTCCCCACAACAAACTTCCCAAGCAACTGGCTGCTTTTTTTTCATCTAAAACAGAAAACAGTTAATTAATTACAATAGGACAACATTAGAGAAGGAATTAAGGCACACAACATGAACATTAGAAAACAGTTAATCAATTACAATAGAAGAAGAAGAAAATTAAGAAAGGCACACAACATGAACATTTACAGTTTGGTTGAAAGCGGCCGACACCAGACGACATGTTGAAAGCGGTCGACAGCAGACGACATGAGCTTACGGTTCGTTCACACATTCCGAGATCCTATTCGCATTGACCCGACACCAACATATGCTGCAGCATTGTGCCCGTCGATGCAACACAATCTTCAGACAGTTCACAAACAATTACACGGCATAGAACAAGAAGATTACAGCGGGCGACGTGAACTTACAGTTTGTTCATATATTCTGAAAACAACGGTCGGTGTTTACGACCGTTCAGCCGTTCAAACCTGTCGCACACTGAGTGTAGGTCAAATGCGACACCATCTAAAACATTGATTGATTGATTGATTGATTGAATTATTGATTGATTGATTGGGGTTTAACGCCGTTTTTAACAATTTCTCACTTAAATCACGGCGGCCAGTTCACCTACTCATGCATTTCCTGGTTTTCTCCAACCAGTACTCCCCACAACAAACTTCCCAAGCAACTGGCTGCTTTTTTTTCATCTAAAACAGAAAACAGTTAATTAATTACAATAGGACAACATTAGAGAAGGAATTAAGGCACACAACATGAACATTAGAAAACAGTTAATCAATTACAATAGAAGAAGAAGAAAATTAAGAAAGGCACACAACATGAACATTTACAGTTTGGTTGAAAGCGGCCGACACCAGACGACATGTTGAAAGCGGTCGACAGCAGACGACATGAGCTTACGGTTCGTTCACACATTCCGAGATCCTATTCGCATTGACCCGACACCAACATATGCTGCAGCATTGTGCCCGTCGATGCAACACAATCTTCAGACAGTTCACAAACAATTACACGGCATAGAACAAGAAGATTACAGCGGGCGACGTGAACTTACAGTTTGTTCATATATTCTGAAAACAACGGTCGGTGTTTACGACCGTTCAGCCGTTCAAACCTGTCGCACACTGAGTGTAGGTCAAATGCGACACCATCTAAAACATTGATTGATTGATTGATTGATTGAATTATTGATTGATTGATTGGGGTTTAACGCCGTTTTTAACAATTTCTCACTTAAATCACGGCGGCCAGTTCACCTACTCATGCATTTCCTGGTTTTCTCCAACCAGTACTCCCCACAACAAACTTCCCAAGCAACTGGCTGCTTTTTTTTCATCTAAAACAGAAAACAGTTAATTAATTACAATAGGACAACATTAGAGAAGGAATTAAGGCACACAACATGAACATTAGAAAACAGTTAATCAATTACAATAGAAGAAGAAGAAAATTAAGAAAGGCACACAACATGAACATTTACAGTTTGGTTGAAAGCGGCCGACACCAGACGACATGTTGAAAGCGGTCGACAGCAGACGACATGAGCTTACGGTTCGTTCACACATTCCGAGATCCTATTCGCATTGACCCGACACCAACATATGCTGCAGCATTGTGCCCGTCGATGCAACACAATCTTCAGACAGTTCACAAACAATTACACGGCATAGAACAAGAAGATTACAGCGGGCGACGTGAACTTACAGTTTGTTCATATATTCTGAAAACAACGGTCGGTGTTTACGACCGTTCAGCCGTTCAAACCTGTCGCACACTGAGTGTAGGTCAAATGCGACACCATCTAAAACATTGATTGATTGATTGATTGAATTATTGATTGATTGATTGGGGTTTAACGCCGTTTTTAACAATTTCTCACTTAAATCACGGCGGCCAGTTCACCTACTCATGCATTTCCTGGTTTTCTCCAACCAGTACTCCCCACAACAAACTTCCCAAGCAACTGGCTGCTTTTTTTTCATCTAAAACAGAAAACAGTTAATTAATTACAATAGGACAACATTAGAGAAGGAATTAAGGCACACAACATGAACATTAGAAAACAGTTAATCAATTACAATAGAAGAAGAAGAAAATTAAGAAAGGCACACAACATGAACATTTACAGTTTGGTTGAAAGCGGCCGACACCAGACGACATGTTGAAAGCGGTCGACAGCAGACGACATGAGCTTACGGTTCGTTCACACATTCCGAGATCCTATTCGCATTGACCCGACACCAACATATGCTGCAGCATTGTGCCCGTCGATGCAACACAATCTTCAGACAGTTCACAAACAATTACACGGCATAGAACAAGAAGATTACAGCGGGCGACGTGAACTTACAGTTTGTTCATATATTCTGAAAACTTAAATCACGGCGGCCAGTTCACCTACTCATGCATTTCCTGGTTTTCTCCAACCAGTACTCCCCACAACAAACTTCCCAAGCAACTGGCTGCTTTTTTTTCATCTAAAACAGAAAACAGTTAATTAATTACAATAGGACAACATTAGAGAAGGAATTAAGGCACACAACATGAACATTAGAAAACAGTTAATCAATTACAATAGAAGAAGAAGAAAATTAAGAAAGGCACACAACATGAACATTTACAGTTTGGTTGAAAGCGGCCGACACCAGACGACATGTTGAAAGCGGTCGACAGCAGACGACATGAGCTTACGGTTCGTTCACACATTCCGAGATCCTATTCGCATTGACCCGACACCAACATATGCTGCAGCATTGTGCCCGTCGATGCAACACAATCTTCAGACAGTTCACAAACAATTACACGGCATAGAACAAGAAGATTACAGCGGGCGACGTGAACTTACAGTTTGTTCATATATTCTGAAAACAACGGTCGGTGTTTACGACCGTTCAGCCGTTCAAACCTGTCGCACACTGAGTGTAGGTCAAATGCGACACCATCTAAAACATTGATTGATTGATTGATTGATTGAATTATTGATTGATTGATTGGGGTTTAACGCCGTTTTTAACAATTTCTCACTTAAATCACGGCGGCCAGTTCACCTACTCATGCATTTCCTGGTTTTCTCCAACCAGTACTCCCCACAACAAACTTCCCAAGCAACTGGCTGCTTTTTTTTCATCTAAAACAGAAAACAGTTAATTAATTACAATAGGACAACATTAGAGAAGGAATTAAGGCACACAACATGAACATTAGAAAACAGTTAATCAATTACAATAGAAGAAGAAGAAAATTAAGAAAGGCACACAACATGAACATTTACAGTTTGGTTGAAAGCGGCCGACACCAGACGACATGTTGAAAGCGGTCGACAGCAGACGACATGAGCTTACGGTTCGTTCACACATTCCGAGATCCTATTCGCATTGACCCGACACCAACATATGCTGCAGCATTGTGCCCGTCGATGCAACACAATCTTCAGACAGTTCACAAACAATTACACGGCATAGAACAAGAAGATTACAGCGGGCGACGTGAACTTACAGTTTGTTCATATATTCTGAAAACAACGGTCGGTGTTTACGACCGTTCAGCCGTTCAAACCTGTCGCACACTGAGTGTAGGTCAAATGCGACACCATCTAAAACATTGATTGATTGATTGATTGATTGATTGATTGTTTGTTTGTTTGTTTGGAGTTTAACGCCGCTTTCAACAGCTTTGGTCATATCACGGCGGGATTGATTGATTGAATTATTGATTGATTGATTGGGGTTTAACGCCGTTTTTAACAATTTCTCACTTAAATCACGGCGGCCAGTTCACCTACTCATACATTTCCTGGTTTTCTCCAACCAGTACTCCCCACAACAAACTTCCCAAGCAACTGGCTGCTTTTTTTTCATCTAAAACAGAAAACAGTTAATTAATTACAATAGGACAACATTAGAGAAGGAATTAAGGCACACAACATGAACATTAGAAAACAGTTAATCAATTACAATAGAAGAAGAAGAAAATTAAGAAAGGCACACAACATGAACATTTACAGTTTGGTTGAAAGCGGCCGACACCAGACGACATGTTGAAAGCGGTCGACAGCAGACGACATGAGCTTACGGTTCGTTCACACATTCCGAGATCCTATTCGCATTGACCCGACACCAACATATGCTGCAGCATTGTGCCCGTCGATGCAACACAATCTTCAGACAGTTCACAAACAATTACACGGCATAGAACAAGAAGATTACAGCGGGCGACGTGAACTTACAGTTTGTTCATATATTCTGAAAACAACGGTCGGTGTTTACGACCGTTCAGCCGTTCAAACCTGTCGCACACTGAGTGTAGGTCAAATGCGACACCATCTAAAACATTGATTGATTGATTGATTGATTGATTGATTGGGGTTTAACGCCGTTTTTAACAATTTCTCACTTAAATCACGGCGGCCAGTTACCTACTCATGCATTTCCTGGTTTTCTCCAACCAGTACTCCCCACAACAAACTTCCCAAGCAACTGGCTGCTTTTTTTTCATCTAAAACAGAAAACAGTTAATTAATTACAATAGGACAACATTAGAGAAGGAATTAAGGCACACAACATGAACATTAGAAAACAGTTAATCAATTACAATAGAAGAAGAAGAAAATTAAGAAAGGCACACAACATGAACATTTACAGTTTGGTTGAAAGCGGCCGACACCAGACGACATGTTGAAAGCGGTCGACAGCAGACGACATGAGCTTACGGTTCGTTCACACATTCCGAGATCCTATTCGCATTGACCCGACACCAACATATGCTGCAGCATTGTGCCCGTCGATGCAACACAATCTTCAGACAGTTCACAAACAATTACACGGCATAGAACAAGAAGATTACAGCGGGCGACGTGAACTTACAGTTTGTTCATATATTCTGAAAACTTAAATCACGGCGGCCAGTTCACCTACTCATGCATTTCCTGGTTTTCTCCAACCAGTACTCCCCACAACAAACTTCCCAAGCAACTGGCTGCTTTTTTTTCATCTAAAACAGAAAACAGTTAATTAATTACAATAGGACAACATTAGAGAAGGAATTAAGGCACACAACATGAACATTAGAAAACAGTTAATCAATTACAATAGAAGAAGAAGAAAATTAAGAAAGGCACACAACATGAACATTTACAGTTTGGTTGAAAGCGGCCGACACCAGACGACATGTTGAAAGCGGTCGACAGCAGACGACATGAGCTTACGGTTCGTTCACACATTCCGAGATCCTATTCGCATTGACCCGACACCAACATATGCTGCAGCATTGTGCCCGTCGATGCAACACAATCTTCAGACAGTTCACAAACAATTACACGGCATAGAACAAGAAGATTACAGCGGGCGACGTGAACTTACAGTTTGTTCATATATTCTGAAAACAACGGTCGGTGTTTACGACCGTTCAGCCGTTCAAACCTGTCGCACACTGAGTGTAGGTCAAATGCGACACCATCTAAAACATTGATTGATTGATTGATTGATTGAATTATTGATTGATTGATTGGGGTTTAACGCCGTTTTTAACAATTTCTCACTTAAATCACGGCGGCCAGTTCACCTACTCATGCATTTCCTGGTTTTCTCCAACCAGTACTCCCCACAACAAACTTCCCAAGCAACTGGCTGCTTTTTTTTCATCTAAAACAGAAAACAGTTAATTAATTACAATAGGACAACATTAGAGAAGGAATTAAGGCACACAACATGAACATTAGAAAACAGTTAATCAATTACAATAGAAGAAGAAGAAAATTAAGAAAGGCACACAACATGAACATTTACAGTTTGGTTGAAAGCGGCCGACACCAGACGACATGTTGAAAGCGGTCGACAGCAGACGACATGAGCTTACGGTTCGTTCACACATTCCGAGATCCTATTCGCATTGACCCGACACCAACATATGCTGCAGCATTGTGCCCGTCGATGCAACACAATCTTCAGACAGTTCACAAACAATTACACGGCATAGAACAAGAAGATTACAGCGGGCGACGTGAACTTACAGTTTGTTCATATATTCTGAAAACAACGGTCGGTGTTTACGACCGTTCAGCCGTTCAAACCTGTCGCACACTGAGTGTAGGTCAAATGCGACACCATCTAAAACATTGATTGATTGATTGATTGATTGAATTATTGATTGATTGATTGGGGTTTAACGCCGTTTTTAACAATTTCTCACTTAAATCACGGCGGCCAGTTCACCTACTCATGCATTTCCTGGTTTTCTCCAACCAGTACTCCCCACAACAAACTTCCCAAGCAACTGGCTGCTTTTTTTTCATCTAAAACAGAAAACAGTTAATTAATTACAATAGGACAACATTAGAGAAGGAATTAAGGCACACAACATGAACATTAGAAAACAGTTAATCAATTACAATAGAAGAAGAAGAAAATTAAGAAAGGCACACAACATGAACATTTACAGTTTGGTTGAAAGCGGCCGACACCAGACGACATGTTGAAAGCGGTCGACAGCAGACGACATGAGCTTACGGTTCGTTCACACATTCCGAGATCCTATTCGCATTGACCCGACACCAACATATGCTGCAGCATTGTGCCCGTCGATGCAACACAATCTTCAGACAGTTCACAAACAATTACACGGCATAGAACAAGAAGATTACAGCGGGCGACGTGAACTTACAGTTTGTTCATATATTCTGAAAACAACGGTCGGTGTTTACGACCGTTCAGCCGTTCAAACCTGTCGCACACTGAGTGTAGGTCAAATGCGACACCATCTAAAACATTGATTGATTGATTGATTGATTGAATTATTGATTGATTGATTGGGGTTTAACGCCGTTTTTAACAATTTCTCACTTAAATCACGGCGGCCAGTTCACCTACTCATGCATTTCCTGGTTTTCTCCAACCAGTACTCCCCACAACAAACTTCCCAAGCAACTGGCTGCTTTTTTTTCATCTAAAACAGAAAACAGTTAATTAATTACAATAGGACAACATTAGAGAAGGAATTAAGGCACACAACATGAACATTAGAAAACAGTTAATCAATTACAATAGAAGAAGAAGAAAATTAAGAAAGGCACACAACATGAACATTTACAGTTTGGTTGAAAGCGGCCGACACCAGACGACATGTTGAAAGCGGTCGACAGCAGACGACATGAGCTTACGGTTCGTTCACACATTCCGAGATCCTATTCGCATTGACCCGACACCAACATATGCTGCAGCATTGTGCCCGTCGATGCAACACAATCTTCAGACAGTTCACAAACAATTACACGGCATAGAACAAGAAGATTACAGCGGGCGACGTGAACTTACAGTTTGTTCATATATTCTGAAAACAACGGTCGGTGTTTACGACCGTTCAGCCGTTCAAACCTGTCGCACACTGAGTGTAGGTCAAATGCGACACCATCTAAAACATTGATTGATTGATTGATTGAATTATTGATTGATTGATTGGGGTTTAACGCCGTTTTTAACAATTTCTCACTTAAATCACGGCGGCCAGTTCACCTACTCATGCATTTCCTGGTTTTCTCCAACCAGTACTCCCCACAACAAACTTCCCAAGCAACTGGCTGCTTTTTTTTCATCTAAAACAGAAAACAGTTAATTAATTACAATAGGACAACATTAGAGAAGGAATTAAGGCACACAACATGAACATTAGAAAACAGTTAATCAATTACAATAGAAGAAGAAGAAAATTAAGAAAGGCACACAACATGAACATTTACAGTTTGGTTGAAAGCGGCCGACACCAGACGACATGTTGAAAGCGGTCGACAGCAGACGACATGAGCTTACGGTTCGTTCACACATTCCGAGATCCTATTCGCATTGACCCGACACCAACATATGCTGCAGCATTGTGCCCGTCGATGCAACACAATCTTCAGACAGTTCACAAACAATTACACGGCATAGAACAAGAAGATTACAGCGGGCGACGTGAACTTACAGTTTGTTCATATATTCTGAAAACAACGGTCGGTGTTTACGACCGTTCAGCCGTTCAAACCTGTCGCACACTGAGTGTAGGTCAAATGCGACACCATCTAAAACATTGATTGATTGATTGAATTATTGATTGATTGATTGGGGTTTAACGCCGTTTTTAACAATTTCTCACTTAAATCACGGCGGCCAGTTCACCTACTCATGCATTTCCTGGTTTTCTCCAACCAGTACTCCCCACAACAAACTTCCCAAGCAACTGGCTGCTTTTTTTTCATCTAAAACAGAAAACAGTTAATTAATTACAATAGGACAACATTAGAGAAGGAATTAAGGCACACAACATGAACATTAGAAAACAGTTAATCAATTACAATAGAAGAAGAAGAAAATTAAGAAAGGCACACAACATGAACATTTACAGTTTGGTTGAAAGCGGCCGACACCAGACGACATGTTGAAAGCGGTCGACAGCAGACGACATGAGCTTACGGTTCGTTCACACATTCCGAGATCCTATTCGCATTGACCCGACACCAACATATGCTGCAGCATTGTGCCCGTCGATGCAACACAATCTTCAGACAGTTCACAAACAATTACACGGCATAGAACAAGAAGATTACAGCGGGCGACGTGAACTTACAGTTTGTTCATATATTCTGAAAACAACGGTCGGTGTTTACGACCGTTCAGCCGTTCAAACCTGTCGCACACTGAGTGTAGGTCAAATGCGACACCATCTAAAACATTGATTGATTGATTGATTGATTGATTGATTGAATTATTGATTGATTGATTGGGGTTTAACGCCGTTTTTAACAATTTCTCACTTAAATCACGGCGGCCAGTTCACCTACTCATACATTTCCTGGTTTTCTCCAACCAGTACTCCCCACAACAAACTTCCCAAGCAACTGGCTGCTTTTTTTTCATCTAAAACAGAAAACAGTTAATTAATTACAATAGGACAACATTAGAGAAGGAATTAAGGCACACAACATGAACATTAGAAAACAGTTAATCAATTACAATAGAAGAAGAAGAAAATTAAGAAAGGCACACAACATGAACATTTACAGTTTGGTTGAAAGCGGCCGACACCAGACGACATGTTGAAAGCGGTCGACAGCAGACGACATGAGCTTACGGTTCGTTCACACATTCCGAGATCCTATTCGCATTGACCCGACACCAACATATGCTGCAGCATTGTGCCCGTCGATGCAACACAATCTTCAGACAGTTCACAAACAATTACACGGCATAGAACAAGAAGATTACAGCGGGCGACGTGAACTTACAGTTTGTTCATATATTCTGAAAACAACGGTCGGTGTTTACGACCGTTCAGCCGTTCAAACCTGTCGCACACTGAGTGTAGGTCAAATGCGACACCATCTAAAACATTGATTGATTGATTGATTGATTGGGGTTTAACGCCGTTTTTAACAATTTCTCACTTAAATCACGGCGGCCAGTTCACCTACTCATGCATTTCCTGGTTTTCTCCAACCAGTACTCCCCACAACAAACTTCCCAAGCAACTGGCTGCTTTTTTTTCATCTAAAACAGAAAACAGTTAATTAATTACAATAGGACAACATTAGAGAAGGAATTAAGGCACACAACATGAACATTAGAAAACAGTTAATCAATTACAATAGAAGAAGAAGAAAATTAAGAAAGGCACACAACATGAACATTTACAGTTTGGTTGAAAGCGGCCGACACCAGACGACATGTTGAAAGCGGTCGACAGCAGACGACATGAGCTTACGGTTCGTTCACACATTCCGAGATCCTATTCGCATTGACCCGACACCAACATATGCTGCAGCATTGTGCCCGTCGATGCAACACAATCTTCAGACAGTTCACAAACAATTACACGGCATAGAACAAGAAGATTACAGCGGGCGACGTGAACTTACAGTTTGTTCATATATTCTGAAAACTTAAATCACGGCGGCCAGTTCACCTACTCATGCATTTCCTGGTTTTCTCCAACCAGTACTCCCCACAACAAACTTCCCAAGCAACTGGCTGCTTTTTTTTCATCTAAAACAGAAAACAGTTAATTAATTACAATAGGACAACATTAGAGAAGGAATTAAGGCACACAACATGAACATTAGAAAACAGTTAATCAATTACAATAGAAGAAGAAGAAAATTAAGAAAGGCACACAACATGAACATTTACAGTTTGGTTGAAAGCGGCCGACACCAGACGACATGTTGAAAGCGGTCGACAGCAGACGACATGAGCTTACGGTTCGTTCACACATTCCGAGATCCTATTCGCATTGACCCGACACCAACATATGCTGCAGCATTGTGCCCGTCGATGCAACACAATCTTCAGACAGTTCACAAACAATTACACGGCATAGAACAAGAAGATTACAGCGGGCGACGTGAACTTACAGTTTGTTCATATATTCTGAAAACAACGGTCGGTGTTTACGACCGTTCAGCCGTTCAAACCTGTCGCACACTGAGTGTAGGTCAAATGCGACACCATCTAAAACATTGATTGATTGATTGAATTATTGATTGATTGATTGGGGTTTAACGCCGTTTTTAACAATTTCTCACTTAAATCACGGCGGCCAGTTCACCTACTCATACATTTCCTGGTTTTCTCCAACCAGTACTCCCCACAACAAACTTCCCAAGCAACTGGCTGCTTTTTTTTCATCTAAAACAGAAAACAGTTAATTAATTACAATAGGACAACATTAGAGAAGGAATTAAGGCACACAACATGAACATTAGAAAACAGTTAATCAATTACAATAGAAGAAGAAGAAAATTAAGAAAGGCACACAACATGAACATTTACAGTTTGGTTGAAAGCGGCCGACACCAGACGACATGTTGAAAGCGGTCGACAGCAGACGACATGAGCTTACGGTTCGTTCACACATTCCGAGATCCTATTCGCATTGACCCGACACCAACATATGCTGCAGCATTGTGCCCGTCGATGCAACACAATCTTCAGACAGTTCACAAACAATTACACGGCATAGAACAAGAAGATTACAGCGGGCGACGTGAACTTACAGTTTGTTCATATATTCTGAAAACAACGGTCGGTGTTTACGACCGTTCAAACCTGTCGCACACTGAGTGTAGGTCAAATGCGACACCATCTAAAACATTGATTGATTGATTGATTGATTGATTGATTGATTGAATTATTGATTGATTGATTGGGGTTTAACGCCGTTTTTAACAATTTCTCACTTAAATCACGGCGGCCAGTTCACCTACTCATGCATTTCCTGGTTTTCTCCAACCAGTACTCCCCACAACAAACTTCCCAAGCAACTGGCTGCTTTTTTTTCATCTAAAACAGAAAACAGTTAATTAATTACAATAGGACAACATTAGAGAAGGAATTAAGGCACACAACATGAACATTAGAAAACAGTTAATCAATTACAATAGAAGAAGAAGAAAATTAAGAAAGGCACACAACATGAACATTTACAGTTTGGTTGAAAGCGGCCGACACCAGACGACATGTTGAAAGCGGTCGACAGCAGACGACATGAGCTTACGGTTCGTTCACACATTCCGAGATCCTATTCGCATTGACCCGACACCAACATATGCTGCAGCATTGTGCCCGTCGATGCAACACAATCTTCAGACAGTTCACAAACAATTACACGGCATAGAACAAGAAGATTACAGCGGGCGACGTGAACTTACAGTTTGTTCATATATTCTGAAAACAACGGTCGGTGTTTACGACCGTTCAAACCTGTCGCACACTGAGTGTAGGTCAAATGCGACACCATCTAAAACATTGATTGATTGATTGAATTATTGATTGATTGATTGGGGTTTAACGCCGTTTTTAACAATTTCTCACTTAAATCACGGCGGCCAGTTCACCTACTCATGCATTTCCTGGTTTTCTCCAACCAGTACTCCCCACAACAAACTTCCCAAGCAACTGGCTGCTTTTTTTTCATCTAAAACAGAAAACAGTTAATTAATTACAATAGGACAACATTAGAGAAGGAATTAAGGCACACAACATGAACATTAGAAAACAGTTAATCAATTACAATAGAAGAAGAAGAAAATTAAGAAAGGCACACAACATGAACATTTACAGTTTGGTTGAAAGCGGCCGACACCAGACGACATGTTGAAAGCGGTCGACAGCAGACGACATGAGCTTACGGTTCGTTCACACATTCCGAGATCCTATTCGCATTGACCCGACACCAACATATGCTGCAGCATTGTGCCCGTCGATGCAACACAATCTTCAGACAGTTCACAAACAATTACACGGCATAGAACAAGAAGATTACAGCGGGCGACGTGAACTTACAGTTTGTTCATATATTCTGAAAACAACGGTCGGTGTTTACGACCGTTCAGCCGTTCAAACCTGTCGCACACTGAGTGTAGGTCAAATGCGACACCATCTAAAACATTGATTGATTGATTGAATTATTGATTGATTGATTGGGGTTTAACGCCGTTTTTAACAATTTCTCACTTAAATCACGGCGGCCAGTTCACCTACTCATACATTTCCTGGTTTTCTCCAACCAGTACTCCCCACAACAAACTTCCCAAGCAACTGGCTGCTTTTTTTTCATCTAAAACAGAAAACAGTTAATTAATTACAATAGGACAACATTAGAGAAGGAATTAAGGCACACAACATGAACATTAGAAAACAGTTAATCAATTACAATAGAAGAAGAAGAAAATTAAGAAAGGCACACAACATGAACATTTACAGTTTGGTTGAAAGCGGCCGACACCAGACGACATGTTGAAAGCGGTCGACAGCAGACGACATGAGCTTACGGTTCGTTCACACATTCCGAGATCCTATTCGCATTGACCCGACACCAACATATGCTGCAGCATTGTGCCCGTCGATGCAACACAATCTTCAGACAGTTCACAAACAATTACACGGCATAGAACAAGAAGATTACAGCGGGCGACGTGAACTTACAGTTTGTTCATATATTCTGAAAACAACGGTCGGTGTTTACGACCGTTCAGCCGTTCAAACCTGTCGCACACTGAGTGTAGGTCAAATGCGACACCATCTAAAACATTGATTGATTGATTGATTGATTGAATTATTGATTGATTGATTGGGGTTTAACGCCGTTTTTAACAATTTCTCACTTAAATCACGGCGGCCAGTTCACCTACTCATGCATTTCCTGGTTTTCTCCAACCAGTACTCCCCACAACAAACTTCCCAAGCAACTGGCTGCTTTTTTTTCATCTAAAACAGAAAACAGTTAATTAATTACAATAGGACAACATTAGAGAAGGAATTAAGGCACACAACATGAACATTAGAAAACAGTTAATCAATTACAATAGAAGAAGAAGAAAATTAAGAAAGGCACACAACATGAACATTTACAGTTTGGTTGAAAGCGGCCGACACCAGACGACATGTTGAAAGCGGTCGACAGCAGACGACATGAGCTTACGGTTCGTTCACACATTCCGAGATCCTATTCGCATTGACCCGACACCAACATATGCTGCAGCATTGTGCCCGTCGATGCAACACAATCTTCAGACAGTTCACAAACAATTACACGGCATAGAACAAGAAGATTACAGCGGGCGACGTGAACTTACAGTTTGTTCATATATTCTGAAAACAACGGTCGGTGTTTACGACCGTTCAGCCGTTCAAACCTGTCGCACACTGAGTGTAGGTCAAATGCGACACCATCTAAAACATTGATTGATTGATTGATTGAATTATTGATTGATTGATTGGGGTTTAACGCCGTTTTTAACAATTTCTCACTTAAATCACGGCGGCCAGTTCACCTACTCATGCATTTCCTGGTTTTCTCCAACCAGTACTCCCCACAACAAACTTCCCAAGCAACTGGCTGCTTTTTTTTCATCTAAAACAGAAAACAGTTAATTAATTACAATAGGACAACATTAGAGAAGGAATTAAGGCACACAACATGAACATTAGAAAACAGTTAATCAATTACAATAGAAGAAGAAGAAAATTAAGAAAGGCACACAACATGAACATTTACAGTTTGGTTGAAAGCGGCCGACACCAGACGACATGTTGAAAGCGGTCGACAGCAGACGACATGAGCTTACGGTTCGTTCACACATTCCGAGATCCTATTCGCATTGACCCGACACCAACATATGCTGCAGCATTGTGCCCGTCGATGCAACACAATCTTCAGACAGTTCACAAACAATTACACGGCATAGAACAAGAAGATTACAGCGGGCGACGTGAACTTACAGTTTGTTCATATATTCTGAAAACAACGGTCGGTGTTTACGACCGTTCAGCCGTTCAAACCTGTCGCACACTGAGTGTAGGTCAAATGCGACACCATCTAAAACATTGATTGATTGATTGATTGATTGATTGAATTATTGATTGATTGATTGATTGATTGAATTATTGATTGATTGATTGGGGTTTAACGCCGTTTTTAACAATTTCTCACTTAAATCACGGCGGCCAGTTCACCTACTCATGCATTTCCTGGTTTTCTCCAACCAGTACTCCCCACAACAAACTTCCCAAGCAACTGGCTGCTTTTTTTTCATCTAAAACAGAAAACAGTTAATTAATTACAATAGGACAACATTAGAGAAGGAATTAAGGCACACAACATGAACATTAGAAAACAGTTAATCAATTACAATAGAAGAAGAAGAAAATTAAGAAAGGCACACAACATGAACATTTACAGTTTGGTTGAAAGCGGCCGACACCAGACGACATGTTGAAAGCGGTCGACAGCAGACGACATGAGCTTACGGTTCGTTCACACATTCCGAGATCCTATTCGCATTGACCCGACACCAACATATGCTGCAGCATTGTGCCCGTCGATGCAACACAATCTTCAGACAGTTCACAAACAATTACACGGCATAGAACAAGAAGATTACAGCGGGCGACGTGAACTTACAGTTTGTTCATATATTCTGAAAACAACGGTCGGTGTTTACGACCGTTCAGCCGTTCAAACCTGTCGCACACTGAGTGTAGGTCAAATGCGACACCATCTAAAACATTGATTGATTGATTGATTGATTGAATTATTGATTGATTGATTGGGGTTTAACGCCGTTTTTAACAATTTCTCACTTAAATCACGGCGGCCAGTTCACCTACTCATGCATTTCCTGGTTTTCTCCAACCAGTACTCCCCACAACAAACTTCCCAAGCAACTGGCTGCTTTTTTTTCATCTAAAACAGAAAACAGTTAATTAATTACAATAGGACAACATTAGAGAAGGAATTAAGGCACACAACATGAACATTAGAAAACAGTTAATCAATTACAATAGAAGAAGAAGAAAATTAAGAAAGGCACACAACATGAACATTTACAGTTTGGTTGAAAGCGGCCGACACCAGACGACATGTTGAAAGCGGTCGACAGCAGACGACATGAGCTTACGGTTCGTTCACACATTCCGAGATCCTATTCGCATTGACCCGACACCAACATATGCTGCAGCATTGTGCCCGTCGATGCAACACAATCTTCAGACAGTTCACAAACAATTACACGGCATAGAACAAGAAGATTACAGCGGGCGACGTGAACTTACAGTTTGTTCATATATTCTGAAAACAACGGTCGGTGTTTACGACCGTTCAGCCGTTCAAACCTGTCGCACACTGAGTGTAGGTCAAATGCGACACCATCTAAAACATTGATTGATTGATTGATTGATTGATTGATTGATTGAATTATTGATTGATTGATTGATTGATTGAATTATTGATTGATTGATTGGGGTTTAACGCCGTTTTTAACAATTTCTCACTTAAATCACGGCGGCCAGTTCACCTACTCATGCATTTCCTGGTTTTCTCCAACCAGTACTCCCCACAACAAACTTCCCAAGCAACTGGCTGCTTTTTTTTCATCTAAAACAGAAAACAGTTAATTAATTACAATAGGACAACATTAGAGAAGGAATTAAGGCACACAACATGAACATTAGAAAACAGTTAATCAATTACAATAGAAGAAGAAGAAAATTAAGAAAGGCACACAACATGAACATTTACAGTTTGGTTGAAAGCGGCCGACACCAGACGACATGTTGAAAGCGGTCGACAGCAGACGACATGAGCTTACGGTTCGTTCACACATTCCGAGATCCTATTCGCATTGACCCGACACCAACATATGCTGCAGCATTGTGCCCGTCGATGCAACACAATCTTCAGACAGTTCACAAACAATTACACGGCATAGAACAAGAAGATTACAGTGGGCGACGTGAACTTACAGTTTGTTCATATATTCTGAAAACAACGGTCGGTGTTTACGACCGTTCAGCCGTTCAAACCTGTCGCACACTGAGTGTAGGTCAAATGCGACACCATCTAAAACATTGATTGATTGATTGATTGATTGAATTATTGATTGATTGATTGGGGTTTAACGCCGTTTTTAACAATTTCTCACTTAAATCACGGCGGCCAGTTCACCTACTCATGCATTTCCTGGTTTTCTCCAACCAGTACTCCCCACAACAAACTTCCCAAGCAACTGGCTGCTTTTTTTTCATCTAAAACAGAAAACAGTTAATTAATTACAATAGGACAACATTAGAGAAGGAATTAAGGCACACAACATGAACATTAGAAAACAGTTAATCAATTACAATAGAAGAAGAAGAAAATTAAGAAAGGCACACAACATGAACATTTACAGTTTGGTTGAAAGCGGCCGACACCAGACGACATGTTGAAAGCGGTCGACAGCAGACGACATGAGCTTACGGTTCGTTCACACATTCCGAGATCCTATTCGCATTGACCCGACACCAACATATGCTGCAGCATTGTGCCCGTCGATGCAACACAATCTTCAGACAGTTCACAAACAATTACACGGCATAGAACAAGAAGATTACAGCGGGCGACGTGAACTTACAGTTTGTTCATATATTCTGAAAACAACGGTCGGTGTTTACGACCGTTCAGCCGTTCAAACCTGTCGCACACTGAGTGTAGGTCAAATGCGACACCATCTAAAACATTGATTGATTGATTGATTGGTTGATTGATTGAATTATTGATTGATTGATTGGGGTTTAACGCCGTTTTTAACAATTTCTCACTTAAATCACGGCGGCCAGTTCACCTACTCATACATTTCCTGGTTTTCTCCAACCAGTACTCCCCACAACAAACTTCCCAAGCAACTGGCTGCTTTTTTTTCATCTAAAACAGAAAACAGTTAATTAATTACAATAGGACAACATTAGAGAAGGAATTAAGGCACACAACATGAACATTAGAAAACAGTTAATCAATTACAATAGAAGAAGAAGAAAATTAAGAAAGGCACACAACATGAACATTTACAGTTTGGTTGAAAGCGGCCGACACCAGAAGACATGTTGAAAGCGGTCGACAGCAGACGACATGAGCTTACGGTTCGTTCACACATTCCGAGATCCTATTCGCATTGACCCGACACCAACATATGCTGCAGCATTGTGCCCGTCGATGCAACACAATCTTCAGACAGTTCACAAACAATTACACGGCATAGAACAAGAAGATTACAGCGGGCGACGTGAACTTACAGTTTGTTCATATATTCTGAAAACAACGGTCGGTGTTTACGACCGTTCAGCCGTTCAAACCTGTCGCACACTGAGTGTAGGTCAAATGCGACACCATCTAAAACATTGATTGATTGATTGATTGATTGATTGATTGAATTATTGATTGATTGATTGGGGTTTAACGCCGTTTTTAACAATTTCTCACTTAAATCACGGCGGCCAGTTCACCTACTCATGCATTTCCTGGTTTTCTCCAACCAGTACTCCCCACAACAAACTTCCCAAGCAACTGGCTGCTTTTTTTTCATCTAAAACAGAAAACAGTTAATTAATTACAATAGGACAACATTAGAGAAGGAATTAAGGCACACAACATGAACATTAGAAAACAGTTAATCAATTACAATAGAAGAAGAAGAAAATTAAGAAAGGCACACAACATGAACATTTACAGTTTGGTTGAAAGCGGCCGACACCAGACGACATGTTGAAAGCGGTCGACAGCAGACGACATGAGCTTACGGTTCGTTCACACATTCCGAGATCCTATTCGCATTGACCCGACACCAACATATGCTGCAGCATTGTGCCCGTCGATGCAACACAATCTTCAGACAGTTCACAAACAATTACACGGCATAGAACAAGAAGATTACAGCGGGCGACGTGAACTTACAGTTTGTTCATATATTCTGAAAACAACGGTCGGTGTTTACGACCGTTCAGCCGTTCAAACCTGTCGCACACTGAGTGTAGGTCAAATGCGACACCATCTAAAACATTGATTGATTGATTGATTGATTGATTGATTGAATTATTGATTGATTGATTGATTGATTGAATTATTGATTGATTGATTGGGGTTTAACGCCGTTTTTAACAATTTCTCACTTAAATCACGGCGGCCAGTTCACCTACTCATGCATTTCCTGGTTTTCTCCAACCAGTACTCCCCACAACAAACTTCCCAAGCAACTGGCTGCTTTTTTTTCATCTAAAACAGAAAACAGTTAATTAATTACAATAGGACAACATTAGAGAAGGAATTAAGGCACACAACATGAACATTAGAAAACAGTTAATCAATTACAATAGAAGAAGAAGAAAATTAAGAAAGGCACACAACATGAACATTTACAGTTTGGTTGAAAGCGGCCGACACCAGACGACATGTTGAAAGCGGTCGACAGCAGACGACATGAGCTTACGGTTCGTTCACACATTCCGAGATCCTATTCGCATTGACCCGACACCAACATATGCTGCAGCATTGTGCCCGTCGATGCAACACAATCTTCAGACAGTTCACAAACAATTACACGGCATAGAACAAGAAGATTACAGCGGGCGACGTGAACTTACAGTTTGTTCATATATTCTGAAAACAACGGTCGGTGTTTACGACCGTTCAAACCTGTCGCACACTAGCTGAGTGTAGGTCAAATGCGACACCATCTAAAACATTGATTGATTGATTGAATTATTGATTGATTGATTGGGGTTTAACGCCGTTTTTAACAATTTCTCACTTAAATCACGGCGGCCAGTTCACCTACTCATGCATTTCCTGGTTTTCTCCAACCAGTACTCCCCACAACAAACTTCCCAAGCAACTGGCTGCTTTTTTTTCATCTAAAACAGAAAACAGTTAATTAATTACAATAGGACAACATTAGAGAAGGAATTAAGGCACACAACATGAACATTAGAAAACAGTTAATCAATTACAATAGAAGAAGAAGAAAATTAAGAAAGGCACACAACATGAACATTTACAGTTTGGTTGAAAGCGGCCGACACCAGACGACATGTTGAAAGCGGTCGACAGCAGACGACATGAGCTTACGGTTCGTTCACACATTCCGAGATCCTATTCGCATTGACCCGACACCAACATATGCTGCAGCATTGTGCCCGTCGATGCAACACAATCTTCAGACAGTTCACAAACAATTACACGGCATAGAACAAGAAGATTACAGCGGGCGACGTGAACTTACAGTTTGTTCATATATTCTGAAAACAACGGTCGGTGTTTACGACCGTTCAGCCGTTCAAACCTGTCGCACACTGAGTGTAGGTCAAATGCGACACCATCTAAAACATTGATTGATTGATTGATTGATTGATTGAATTATTGATTGATTGATTGGGGTTTAACGCCGTTTTTAACAATTTCTCACTTAAATCACGGAGGCCAGTTCACCTACTCATACATTTCCTGGTTTTCTCCAACCAGTACTCCCCACAACAAACTTCCCAAGCAACTGGCTGCTTTTTTTTCATCTAAAACAGAAAACAGTTAATTAATTACAATAGGACAACATTAGAGAAGGAATTAAGGCACACAACATGAACATTAGAAAACAGTTAATCAATTACAATAGAAGAAGAAGAAAATTAAGAAAGGCACACAACATGAACATTTACAGTTTGGTTGAAAGCGGCCGACACCAGACGACATGTTGAAAGCGGTCGACAGCAGACGACATGAGCTTACGGTTCGTTCACACATTCCGAGATCCTATTCGCATTGACCCGACACCAACATATGCTGCAGCATTGTGCCCGTCGATGCAACACAATCTTCAGACAGTTCACAAACAATTACACGGCATAGAACAAGAAGATTACAGCGGGCGACGTGAACTTACAGTTTGTTCATATATTCTGAAAACAACGGTCAGTGTTTACGACCGTTCAGCCGTTCAAACCTGTCGCACACTGAGTGTAGGTCAAATGCGACACCATCTAAAACATTGATTGATTGATTGATTGATTGATTGATTGAATTATTGATTGATTGATTGGGGTTTAACGCCGTTTTTAACAATTTCTCACTTAAATCACGGCGGCCAGTTCACCTACTCATGCATTTCCTGGTTTTCTCCAACCAGTACTCCCCACAACAAACTTCCCAAGCAACTGGCTGCTTTTTTTTCATCTAAAACAGAAAACAGTTAATTAATTACAATAGGACAACATTAGAGAAGGAATTAAGGCACACAACATGAACATTAGAAAACAGTTAATCAATTACAATAGAAGAAGAAGAAAATTAAGAAAGGCACACAACATGAACATTTACAGTTTGGTTGAAAGCGGCCGACACCAGACGACATGTTGAAAGCGGTCGACAGCAGACGACATGAGCTTACGGTTCGTTCACACATTCCGAGATCCTATTCGCATTGACCCGACACCAACATATGCTGCAGCATTGTGCCCGTCGATGCAACACAATCTTCAGACAGTTCACAAACAATTACACGGCATAGAACAAGAAGATTACAGCGGGCGACGTGAACTTACAGTTTGTTCATATATTCTGAAAATAACGGTCGGTGTTTACGACCGTTCAGCCGTTCAAACCTGTCGCACACTGAGTGTAGGTCAAATGCGACACCATCTAAAACATTGATTGATTGATTGAATTATTGATTGATTGATTGGGGTTTAACGCCGTTTTTAACAATTTCTCACTTAAATCACGGCGGCCAGTTCACCTACTCATGCATTTCCTGGTTTTCTCCAACCAGTACTCCCCACAACAAACTTCCCAAGCAACTGGCTGCTTTTTTTTCATCTAAAACAGAAAACAGTTAATTAATTACAATAGGACAACATTAGAGAAGGAATTAAGGCACACAACATGAACATTAGAAAACAGTTAATCAATTACAATAGAAGAAGAAGAAAATTAAGAAAGGCACACAACATGAACATTTACAGTTTGGTTGAAAGCGGCCGACACCAGACGACATGTTGAAAGCGGTCGACAGCAGACGACATGAGCTTACGGTTCGTTCACACATTCCGAGATCCTATTCGCATTGACCCGACACCAACATATGCTGCAGCATTGTGCCCGTCGATGCAACACAATCTTCAGACAGTTCACAAACAATTACACGGCTTAGAACAAGAAGATTACAGCGGGCGACGTGAACTTACAGTTTGTTCATATATTCTGAAAACAACGGTCGGTGTTTACGACCGTTCAGCCGTTCAAACCTGTCGCACACTGAGTGTAGGTCAAATGCGACACCATCTAAAACATTGATTGATTGATTGAATTATTGATTGATTGATTGGGGTTTAACGCCGTTTTTAACAATTTCTCACTTAAATCACGGCGGCCAGTTCACCTACTCATGCATTTCCTGGTTTTCTCCAACCAGTACTCCCCACAACAAACTTCCCAAGCAACTGGCTGCTTTTTTTTCATCTAAAACAGAAAACAGTTAATTAATTACAATAGGACAACATTAGAGAAGGAATTAAGGCACACAACATGAACATTAGAAAACAGTTAATCAATTACAATAGAAGAAGAAGAAAATTAAGAAAGGCACACAACATGAACATTTACAGTTTGGTTGAAAGCGGCCAACACCAGACGACATGTTGAAAGCGGTCGACAGCAGACGACATGAGCTTACGGTTCGTTCACACATTCCGAGATCCTATTCGCATTGACCCGACACCAACATATGCTGCAGCATTGTGCCCGTCGATGCAACACAATCTTCAGACAGTTCACAAACAATTACACGGCATAGAACAAGAAGATTACAGCGGGCGACGTGAACTTACAGTTTGTTCATATATTCTGAAAACAACGGTCGGTGTTTACGACCGTTCAAACCTGTCGCACACTGAGTGTAGGTCAAATGCGACACCATCTAAAACATTGATTGATTGATTGAATTATTGATTGATTGATTGGGGTTTAACGCCGTTTTTAACAATTTCTCACTTAAATCACGGCGGCCAGTTCACCTACTCATGCATTTCCTGGTTTTCTCCAACCAGTACTCCCCACAACAAACTTCCCAAGCAACTGGCTGCTTTTTTTTCATCTAAAACAGAAAACAGTTAATTAATTACAATAGGACAACATTAGAGAAGGAATTAAGGCACACAACATGAACATTAGAAAACAGTTAATCAATTACAATAGAAGAAGAAGAAAATTAAGAAAGGCACACAACATGAACATTTACAGTTTGGTTGAAAGCGGCCGACACCAGACGACATGTTGAAAGCGGTCGACAGCAGACGACATGAGCTTACGGTTCGTTCACACATTCCGAGATCCTATTCGCATTGACCCGACACCAACATATGCTGCAGCATTGTGCCCGTCGATGCAACACAATCTTCAGACAGTTCACAAACAATTACACGGCATAGAACAAGAAGATTACAGCGGGCGACGTGAACTTACAGTTTGTTCATATATTCTGAAAACAACGGTCGGTGTTTACGACCGTTCAAACCTGTCGCACACTGAGTGTAGGTCAAATGCGACACCATCTAAAACATTGATTGATTGATTGAATTATTGATTGATTGATTGGGGTTTAACGCCGTTTTTAACAATTTCTCACTTAAATCACGGCGGCCAGTTCACCTACTCATGCATTTCCTGGTTTTCTCCAACCAGTACTCCCCACAACAAACTTCCCAAGCAACTGGCTGCTTTTTTTTCATCTAAAACAGAAAACAGTTAATTAATTACAATAGGACAACATTAGAGAAGGAATTAAGGCACACAACATGAACATTAGAAAACAGTTAATCAATTACAATAGAAGAAGAAGAAAATTAAGAAAGGCACACAACATGAACATTTACAGTTTGGTTGAAAGCGGCCGACACCAGACGACATGTTGAAAGCGGTCGACAGCAGACGACATGAGCTTACGGTTCGTTCACACATTCCGAGATCCTATTCGCATTGACCCGACACCAACATATGCTGCAGCATTGTGCCCGTCGATGCAACACAATCTTCAGACAGTTCACAAACAATTACACGGCATAGAACAAGAAGATTACAGCGGGCGACGTGAACTTACAGTTTGTTCATATATTCTGAAAACAACGGTCGGTGTTTACGACCGTTCAGCCGTTCAAACCTGTCGCACACTGAGTGTAGGTCAAATGCGACACCATCTAAAACATTGATTGATTGATTGATTGATTGATTGAATTATTGATTGATTGATTGGGGTTTAACGCCGTTTTTAACAATTTCTCACTTAAATCACGGAGGCCAGTTCACCTACTCATACATTTCCTGGTTTTCTCCAACCAGTACTCCCCACAACAAACTTCCCAAGCAACTGGCTGCTTTTTTTTCATCTAAAACAGAAAACAGTTAATTAATTACAATAGGACAACATTAGAGAAGGAATTAAGGCACACAACATGAACATTAGAAAACAGTTAATCAATTACAATAGAAGAAGAAGAAAATTAAGAAAGGCACACAACATGAACATTTACAGTTTGGTTGAAAGCGGCCGACACCAGACGACATGTTGAAAGCGGTCGACAGCAGACGACATGAGCTTACGGTTCGTTCACACATTCCGAGATCCTATTCGCATTGACCCGACACCAACATATGCTGCAGCATTGTGCCCGTCGATGCAACACAATCTTCAGACAGTTCACAAACAATTACACGGCATAGAACAAGAAGATTACAGCGGGCGACGTGAACTTACAGTTTGTTCATATATTCTGAAAACAACGGTCAGTGTTTACGACCGTTCAGCCGTTCAAACCTGTCGCACACTGAGTGTAGGTCAAATGCGACACCATCTAAAACATTGATTGATTGATTGATTGATTGATTGATTGAATTATTGATTGATTGATTGGGGTTTAACGCCGTTTTTAACAATTTCTCACTTAAATCACGGCGGCCAGTTCACCTACTCATGCATTTCCTGGTTTTCTCCAACCAGTACTCCCCACAACAAACTTCCCAAGCAACTGGCTGCTTTTTTTTCATCTAAAACAGAAAACAGTTAATTAATTACAATAGGACAACATTAGAGAAGGAATTAAGGCACACAACATGAACATTAGAAAACAGTTAATCAATTACAATAGAAGAAGAAGAAAATTAAGAAAGGCACACAACATGAACATTTACAGTTTGGTTGAAAGCGGCCGACACCAGACGACATGTTGAAAGCGGTCGACAGCAGACGACATGAGCTTACGGTTCGTTCACACATTCCGAGATCCTATTCGCATTGACCCGACACCAACATATGCTGCAGCATTGTGCCCGTCGATGCAACACAATCTTCAGACAGTTCACAAACAATTACACGGCATAGAACAAGAAGATTACAGCGGGCGACGTGAACTTACAGTTTGTTCATATATTCTGAAAATAACGGTCGGTGTTTACGACCGTTCAGCCGTTCAAACCTGTCGCACACTGAGTGTAGGTCAAATGCGACACCATCTAAAACATTGATTGATTGATTGAATTATTGATTGATTGATTGGGGTTTAACGCCGTTTTTAACAATTTCTCACTTAAATCACGGCGGCCAGTTCACCTACTCATGCATTTCCTGGTTTTCTCCAACCAGTACTCCCCACAACAAACTTCCCAAGCAACTGGCTGCTTTTTTTTCATCTAAAACAGAAAACAGTTAATTAATTACAATAGGACAACATTAGAGAAGGAATTAAGGCACACAACATGAACATTAGAAAACAGTTAATCAATTACAATAGAAGAAGAAGAAAATTAAGAAAGGCACACAACATGAACATTTACAGTTTGGTTGAAAGCGGCCGACACCAGACGACATGTTGAAAGCGGTCGACAGCAGACGACATGAGCTTACGGTTCGTTCACACATTCCGAGATCCTATTCGCATTGACCCGACACCAACATATGCTGCAGCATTGTGCCCGTCGATGCAACACAATCTTCAGACAGTTCACAAACAATTACACGGCTTAGAACAAGAAGATTACAGCGGGCGACGTGAACTTACAGTTTGTTCATATATTCTGAAAACAACGGTCGGTGTTTACGACCGTTCAGCCGTTCAAACCTGTCGCACACTGAGTGTAGGTCAAATGCGACACCATCTAAAACATTGATTGATTGATTGAATTATTGATTGATTGATTGGGGTTTAACGCCGTTTTTAACAATTTCTCACTTAAATCACGGCGGCCAGTTCACCTACTCATGCATTTCCTGGTTTTCTCCAACCAGTACTCCCCACAACAAACTTCCCAAGCAACTGGCTGCTTTTTTTTCATCTAAAACAGAAAACAGTTAATTAATTACAATAGGACAACATTAGAGAAGGAATTAAGGCACACAACATGAACATTAGAAAACAGTTAATCAATTACAATAGAAGAAGAAGAAAATTAAGAAAGGCACACAACATGAACATTTACAGTTTGGTTGAAAGCGGCCAACACCAGACGACATGTTGAAAGCGGTCGACAGCAGACGACATGAGCTTACGGTTCGTTCACACATTCCGAGATCCTATTCGCATTGACCCGACACCAACATATGCTGCAGCATTGTGCCCGTCGATGCAACACAATCTTCAGACAGTTCACAAACAATTACACGGCATAGAACAAGAAGATTACAGCGGGCGACGTGAACTTACAGTTTGTTCATATATTCTGAAAACAACGGTCGGTGTTTACGACCGTTCAAACCTGTCGCACACTGAGTGTAGGTCAAATGCGACACCATCTAAAACATTGATTGATTGATTGAATTATTGATTGATTGATTGGGGTTTAACGCCGTTTTTAACAATTTCTCACTTAAATCACGGCGGCCAGTTCACCTACTCATGCATTTCCTGGTTTTCTCCAACCAGTACTCCCCACAACAAACTTCCCAAGCAACTGGCTGCTTTTTTTTCATCTAAAACAGAAAACAGTTAATTAATTACAATAGGACAACATTAGAGAAGGAATTAAGGCACACAACATGAACATTAGAAAACAGTTAATCAATTACAATAGAAGAAGAAGAAAATTAAGAAAGGCACACAACATGAACATTTACAGTTTGGTTGAAAGCGGCCGACACCAGACGACATGTTGAAAGCGGTCGACAGCAGACGACATGAGCTTACGGTTCGTTCACACATTCCGAGATCCTATTCGCATTGACCCGACACCAACATATGCTGCAGCATTGTGCCCGTCGATGCAACACAATCTTCAGACAGTTCACAAACAATTACACGGCATAGAACAAGAAGATTACAGCGGGCGACGTGAACTTACAGTTTGTTCATATATTCTGAAAACAACGGTCGGTGTTTACGACCGTTCAGCCGTTCAAACCTGTCGCACACTGAGTGTAGGTCAAATGCGACACCATCTAAAACATTGATTGATTGATTGATTGATTGATTGAATTATTGATTGATTGATTGGGGTTTAACGCCGTTTTTAACAATTTCTCACTTAAATCACGGAGGCCAGTTCACCTACTCATACATTTCCTGGTTTTCTCCAACCAGTACTCCCCACAACAAACTTCCCAAGCAACTGGCTGCTTTTTTTTCATCTAAAACAGAAAACAGTTAATTAATTACAATAGGACAACATTAGAGAAGGAATTAAGGCACACAACATGAACATTAGAAAACAGTTAATCAATTACAATAGAAGAAGAAGAAAATTAAGAAAGGCACACAACATGAACATTTACAGTTTGGTTGAAAGCGGCCGACACCAGACGACATGTTGAAAGCGGTCGACAGCAGACGACATGAGCTTACGGTTCGTTCACACATTCCGAGATCCTATTCGCATTGACCCGACACCAACATATGCTGCAGCATTGTGCCCGTCGATGCAACACAATCTTCAGACAGTTCACAAACAATTACACGGCATAGAACAAGAAGATTACAGCGGGCGACGTGAACTTACAGTTTGTTCATATATTCTGAAAACAACGGTCAGTGTTTACGACCGTTCAGCCGTTCAAACCTGTCGCACACTGAGTGTAGGTCAAATGCGACACCATCTAAAACATTGATTGATTGATTGATTGATTGATTGATTGATTGAATTATTGATTGATTGATTGGGGTTTAACGCCGTTTTTAACAATTTCTCACTTAAATCACGGCGGCCAGTTCACCTACTCATGCATTTCCTGGTTTTCTCCAACCAGTACTCCCCACAACAAACTTCCCAAGCAACTGGCTGCTTTTTTTTCATCTAAAACAGAAAACAGTTAATTAATTACAATAGGACAACATTAGAGAAGGAATTAAGGCACACAACATGAACATTAGAAAACAGTTAATCAATTACAATAGAAGAAGAAGAAAATTAAGAAAGGCACACAACATGAACATTTACAGTTTGGTTGAAAGCGGCCGACACCAGACGACATGTTGAAAGCGGTCGACAGCAGACGACATGAGCTTACGGTTCGTTCACACATTCCGAGATCCTATTCGCATTGACCCGACACCAACATATGCTGCAGCATTGTGCCCGTCGATGCAACACAATCTTCAGACAGTTCACAAACAATTACACGGCATAGAACAAGAAGATTACAGCGGGCGACGTGAACTTACAGTTTGTTCATATATTCTGAAAACAACGGTCGGTGTTTACGACCGTTCAGCCGTTCAAACCTGTCGCACACTGAGTGTAGGTCAAATGCGACACCATCTAAAACATTGATTGATTGATTGAATTATTGATTGATTGATTGGGGTTTAACGCCGTTTTTAACAATTTCTCACTTAAATCACGGCGGCCAGTTCACCTACTCATACATTTCCTGGTTTTCTCCAACCAGTACTCCCCACAACAAACTTCCCAAGCAACTGGCTGCTTTTTTTTCATCTAAAACAGAAAACAGTTAATTAATTACAATAGGACAACATTAGAGAAGGAATTAAGGCACACAACATGAACATTAGAAAACAGTTAATCAATTACAATAGAAGAAGAAGAAAATTAAGAAAGGCACACAACATGAACATTTACAGTTTGGTTGAAAGCGGCCGACACCAGACGACATGTTGAAAGCGGTCGACAGCAGACGACATGAGCTTACGGTTCGTTCACACATTCCGAGATCCTATTCGCATTGACCCGACACCAACATATGCTGCAGCATTGTGCCCGTCGATGCAACACAATCTTCAGACAGTTCACAAACAATTACACGGCATAGAACAAGAAGATTACAGCGGGCGACGTGAACTTACAGTTTGTTCATATATTCTGAAAACAACGGTCGGTGTTTACGACCGTTCAGCCGTTCAAACCTGTCGCACACTGAGTGTAGGTCAAATGCGACACCATCTAAAACATTGATTGATTGATTGAATTATTGATTGATTGATTGGGGTTTAACGCCGTTTTTAACAATTTCTCACTTAAATCACGGCGGCCAGTTCACCTACTCATACATTTCCTGGTTTTCTCCAACCAGTACTCCCCACAACAAACTTCCCAAGCAACTGGCTGCTTTTTTTTCATCTAAAACAGAAAACAGTTAATTAATTACAATAGGACAACATTAGAGAAGGAATTAAGGCACACAACATGAACATTAGAAAACAGTTAATCAATTACAATAGAAGAAGAAGAAAATTAAGAAAGGCACACAACATGAACATTTACAGTTTGGTTGAAAGCGGCCGACACCAGACGACATGTTGAAAGCGGTCGACAGCAGACGACATGAGCTTACGGTTCGTTCACACATTCCGAGATCCTATTCGCATTGACCCGACACCAACATATGCTGCAGCATTGTGCCCGTCGATGCAACACAATCTTCAGACAGTTCACAAACAATTACACGGCATAGAACAAGAAGATTACAGCGGGCGACGTGAACTTACAGTTTGTTCATATATTCTGAAAACAACGGTCGGTGTTTACGACCGTTCAAACCTGTCGCACACTGAGTGTAGGTCAAATGCGACACCATCTAAAACATTGATTGATTGATTGAATTATTGATTGATTGATTGGGGTTTAACGCCGTTTTTAACAATTTCTCACTTAAATCACGGCGGCCAGTTCACCTACTCATGCATTTCCTGGTTTTCTCCAACCAGTACTCCCCACAACAAACTTCCCAAGCAACTGGCTGCTTTTTTTTCATCTAAAACAGAAAACAGTTAATTAATTACAATAGGACAACATTAGAGAAGGAATTAAGGCACACAACATGAACATTAGAAAACAGTTAATCAATTACAATAGAAGAAGAAGAAAATTAAGAAAGGCACACAACATGAACATTTACAGTTTGGTTGAAAGCGGCCGACACCAGACGACATGTTGAAAGCGGTCGACAGCAGACGACATGAGCTTACGGTTCGTTCACACATTCCGAGATCCTATTCGCATTGACCCGACACCAACATATGCTGCAGCATTGTGCCCGTCGATGCAACACAATCTTCAGACAGTTCACAAACAATTACACGGCATAGAACAAGAAGATTACAGCGGGCGACGTGAACTTACAGTTTGTTCATATATTCTGAAAACAACGGTCGGTGTTTACGACCGTTCAGCCGTTCAAACCTGTCGCACACTGAGTGTAGGTCAAATGCGACACCATCTAAAACATTGATTGATTGATTGAATTATTGATTGATTGATTGGGGTTTAACGCCGTTTTTAACAATTTCTCACTTAAATCACGGAGGCCAGTTCACCTACTCATACATTTCCTGGTTTTCTCCAACCAGTACTCCCCACAACAAACTTCCCAAGCAACTGGCTGCTTTTTTTTCATCTAAAACAGAAAACAGTTAATTAATTACAATAGGACAACATTAGAGAAGGAATTAAGGCACACAACATGAACATTAGAAAACAGTTAATCAATTACAATAGAAGAAGAAGAAAATTAAGAAAGGCACACAACATGAACATTTACAGTTTGGTTGAAAGCGGCCGACACCAGACGACATGTTGAAAGCGGTCGACAGCAGACGACATGAGCTTACGGTTCGTTCACACATTCCGAGATCCTATTCGCATTGACCCGACACCAACATATGCTGCAGCATTGTGCCCGTCGATGCAACACAATCTTCAGACAGTTCACAAACAATTACACGGCATAGAACAAGAAGATTACAGCGGGCGACGTGAACTTACAGTTTGTTCATATATTCTGAAAACAACGGTCAGTGTTTACGACCGTTCAGCCGTTCAAACCTGTCGCACACTGAGTGTAGGTCAAATGCGACACCATCTAAAACATTGATTGATTGATTGATTGATTGATTGATTGATTGAATTATTGATTGATTGATTGGGGTTTAACGCCGTTTTTAACAATTTCTCACTTAAATCACGGCGGCCAGTTCACCTACTCATGCATTTCCTGGTTTTCTCCAACCAGTACTCCCCACAACAAACTTCCCAAGCAACTGGCTGCTTTTTTTTCATCTAAAACAGAAAACAGTTAATTAATTACAATAGGACAACATTAGAGAAGGAATTAAGGCACACAACATGAACATTAGAAAACAGTTAATCAATTACAATAGAAGAAGAAGAAAATTAAGAAAGGCACACAACATGAACATTTACAGTTTGGTTGAAAGCGGCCGACACCAGACGACATGTTGAAAGCGGTCGACAGCAGACGACATGAGCTTACGGTTCGTTCACACATTCCGAGATCCTATTCGCATTGACCCGACACCAACATATGCTGCAGCATTGTGCCCGTCGATGCAACACAATCTTCAGACAGTTCACAAACAATTACACGGCATAGAACAAGAAGATTACAGCGGGCGACGTGAACTTACAGTTTGTTCATATATTCTGAAAACAACGGTCGGTGTTTACGACCGTTCAGCCGTTCAAACCTGTCGCACACTGAGTGTAGGTCAAATGCGACACCATCTAAAACATTGATTGATTGATTGAATTATTGATTGATTGATTGGGGTTTAACGCCGTTTTTAACAATTTCTCACTTAAATCACGGCGGCCAGTTCACCTACTCATACATTTCCTGGTTTTCTCCAACCAGTACTCCCCACAACAAACTTCCCAAGCAACTGGCTGCTTTTTTTTCATCTAAAACAGAAAACAGTTAATTAATTACAATAGGACAACATTAGAGAAGGAATTAAGGCACACAACATGAACATTAGAAAACAGTTAATCAATTACAATAGAAGAAGAAGAAAATTAAGAAAGGCACACAACATGAACATTTACAGTTTGGTTGAAAGCGGCCGACACCAGACGACATGTTGAAAGCGGTCGACAGCAGACGACATGAGCTTACGGTTCGTTCACACATTCCGAGATCCTATTCGCATTGACCCGACACCAACATATGCTGCAGCATTGTGCCCGTCGATGCAACACAATCTTCAGACAGTTCACAAACAATTACACGGCATAGAACAAGAAGATTACAGCGGGCGACGTGAACTTACAGTTTGTTCATATATTCTGAAAACAACGGTCGGTGTTTACGACCGTTCAGCCGTTCAAACCTGTCGCACACTGAGTGTAGGTCAAATGCGACACCATCTAAAACATTGATTGATTGATTGAATTATTGATTGATTGATTGGGGTTTAACGCCGTTTTTAACAATTTCTCACTTAAATCACGGCGGCCAGTTCACCTACTCATACATTTCCTGGTTTTCTCCAACCAGTACTCCCCACAACAAACTTCCCAAGCAACTGGCTGCTTTTTTTTCATCTAAAACAGAAAACAGTTAATTAATTACAATAGGACAACATTAGAGAAGGAATTAAGGCACACAACATGAACATTAGAAAACAGTTAATCAATTACAATAGAAGAAGAAGAAAATTAAGAAAGGCACACAACATGAACATTTACAGTTTGGTTGAAAGCGGCCGACACCAGACGACATGTTGAAAGCGGTCGACAGCAGACGACATGAGCTTACGGTTCGTTCACACATTCCGAGATCCTATTCGCATTGACCCGACACCAACATATGCTGCAGCATTGTGCCCGTCGATGCAACACAATCTTCAGACAGTTCACAAACAATTACACGGCATAGAACAAGAAGATTACAGCGGGCGACGTGAACTTACAGTTTGTTCATATATTCTGAAAACAACGGTCGGTGTTTACGACCGTTCAGCCGTTCAAACCTGTCGCACACTGAGTGTAGGTCAAATGCGACACCATCTAAAACATTGATTGATTGATTGATTGATTGATTGAATTATTGATTGATTGATTGGGGTTTAACGCCGTTTTTAACAATTTCTCACTTAAATCACGGCGGCCAGTTCACCTACTCATGCATTTCCTGGTTTTCTCCAACCAGTACTCCCCACAACAAACTTCCCAAGCAACTGGCTGCTTTTTTTTCATCTAAAACAGAAAACAGTTAATTAATTACAATAGGACAACATTAGAGAAGGAATTAAGGCACACAACATGAACATTAGAAAACAGTTAATCAATTACAATAGAAGAAGAAGAAAATTAAGAAAGGCACACAACATGAACATTTACAGTTTGGTTGAAAGCGGCCGACACCAGACGACATGTTGAAAGCGGTCGACAGCAGACGACATGAGCTTACGGTTCGTTCACACATTCCGAGATCCTATTCGCATTGACCCGACACCAACATATGCTGCAGCATTGTGCCCGTCGATGCAACACAATCTTCAGACAGTTCACAAACAATTACACGGCATAGAACAAGAAGATTACAGCGGGCGACGTGAACTTACAGTTTGTTCATATATTCTGAAAACAACGGTCGGTGTTTACGACCGTTCAGCCGTTCAAACCTGTCGCACACTGAGTGTAGGTCAAATGCGACACCATCTAAAACATTGATTGATTGATTGATTGATTGAATTATTGATTGATTGATTGATTGATTGAATTATTGATTGGGGTTTAACGCCGTTTTTAACAATTTCTCACTTAAATCACGGCGGCCAGTTCACCTACTCATGCATTTCCTGGTTTTCTCCAACCAGTACTCCCCACAACAAACTTCCCAAGCAACTGGTTGCTTTTTTTTCATCTAAAACAGAAAACAGTTAATTAATTACAATAGGACAACATTAGAGAAGGAATTAAGGCACACAACATGAACATTAGAAAACAGTTAATCAATTACAATAGAAGAAGAAGAAAATTAAGAAAGGCACACAACATGAACATTTACAGTTTGGTTGAAAGCGGCCGACACCAGACGACATGTTGAAAGCGGTCGACAGCAGACGACATGAGCTTACGGTTCGTTCACACATTCCGAGATCCTATTCGCATTGACCCGACACCAACATATGCTGCAGCATTGTGCCCGTCGATGCAACACAATCTTCAGACAGTTCACAAACAATTACACGGCATAGAACAAGAAGATTACAGCGGGCGACGTGAACTTACAGTTTGTTCATATATTCTGAAAACAACGGTCGGTGTTTACGACCGTTCAGCCGTTCAAACCTGTCGCACACTGAGTGTAGGTCAAATGCGACACCATCTAAAACATTGATTGATTGATTGATTGATTGATTGATTGAATTATTGATTGATTGATTGGGGTTTAACGCCGTTTTTAACAATTTCTCACTTAAATCACGGCGGCCAGTTCACCTACTCATACATTTCCTGGTTTTCTCCAACCAGTACTCCCCACAACAAACTTCCCAAGCAACTGGCTGCTTTTTTTTCATCTAAAACAGAAAACAGTTAATTAATTACAATAGGACAACATTAGAGAAGGAATTAAGGCACACAACATGAACATTAGAAAACAGTTAATCAATTACAATAGAAGAAGAAGAAAATTAAGAAAGGCACACAACATGAACATTTACAGTTTGGTTGAAAGCGGCCGACACCAGACGACATGTTGAAAGCGGTCGACAGCAGACGACATGAGCTTACGGTTCGTTCACACATTCCGAGATCCTATTCGCATTGACCCGACACCAACATATGCTGCAGCATTGTGCCCGTCGATGCAACACAATCTTCAGACAGTTCACAAACAATTACACGGCATAGAACAAGAAGATTACAGCGGGCGACGTGAACTTACAGTTTGTTCATATATTCTGAAAACAACGGTCGGTGTTTACGACCGTTCAGCCGTTCAAACCTGTCGCACACTGAGTGTAGGTCAAATGCGACACCA
This sequence comes from Serripes groenlandicus, assembly GCA_031761405.1. Classification (NCBI taxonomy): domain Eukaryota; kingdom Metazoa; phylum Mollusca; class Bivalvia; order Cardiida; family Cardiidae; genus Serripes; species Serripes groenlandicus. The sequence continues at coordinate 1,836,194 of JASEVX010000027.1, forward strand.
TCTAAAACATTGATTGATTGATTGATTGAATTATTGATTGATTGAATTATTGATTGATTGATTGATTGATTGAATTATTGATTGATTGATTGGGGTTTAACGCCGTTTTTAACAATTTCTCACTTAAATCACGGCGGCCAGTTCACCTACTCATGCATTTCCTGGTTTTCTCCAACCAGTACTCCCCACAACAAACTTCCCAAGCAACTGGCTGCTTTTTTTTCATCTAAAACAGAAAACAGTTAATTAATTACAATAGGACAACATTAGAGAAGGAATTAAGGCACACAACATGAACATTAGAAAACAGTTAATCAATTACAATAGAAGAAGAAGAAAATTAAGAAAGGCACACAACATGAACATTTACAGTTTGGTTGAAAGCGGCCGACACCAGACGACATGTTGAAAGCGGTCGACAGCAGACGACATGAGCTTACGGTTCGTTCACACATTCCGAGATCCTATTCGCATTGACCCGACACCAACATATGCTGCAGCATTGTGCCCGTCGATGCAACACAATCTTCAGACAGTTCACAAACAATTACACGGCATAGAACAAGAAGATTACAGCGGGCGACGTGAACTTACAGTTTGTTCATATATTCTGAAAACAACGGTCGGTGTTTACGACCGTTCAGCCGTTCAAACCTGTCGCACACTGAGTGTAGGTCAAATGCGACACCATCTAAAACATTGATTGATTGATTGATTGATTGATTGATTGATTGAATTATTGATTGATTGATTGATTGATTGAATTATTGATTGATTGATTGGGGTTTAACGCCGTTTTTAACAATTTCTCACTTAAATCACGGCGGCCAGTTCACCTACTCATGCATTTCCTGGTTTTCTCCAACCAGTACTCCCCACAACAAACTTCCCAAGCAACTGGCTGCTTTTTTTTCATCTAAAACAGAAAACAGTTAATTAATTACAATAGGACAACATTAGAGAAGGAATTAAGGCACACAACATGAACATTAGAAAACAGTTAATCAATTACAATAGAAGAAGAAGAAAATTAAGAAAGGCACACAACATGAACATTTACAGTTTGGTTGAAAGCGGCCGACACCAGACGACATGTTGAAAGCGGTCGACAGCAGACGACATGAGCTTACGGTTCGTTCACACATTCCGAGATCCTATTCGCATTGACCCGACACCAACATATGCTGCAGCATTGTGCCCGTCGATGCAACACAATCTTCAGACAGTTCACAAACAATTACACGGCATAGAACAAGAAGATTACAGCGGGCGACGTGAACTTACAGTTTGTTCATATATTCTGAAAACAACGGTCGGTGTTTACGACCGTTCAGCCGTTCAAACCTGTCGCACACTGAGTGTAGGTCAAATGCGACACCATCTAAAACATTGATTGATTGATTGATTGATTGAATTATTGATTGATTGATTGGGGTTTAACGCCGTTTTTAACAATTTCTCACTTAAATCACGGCGGCCAGTTCACCTACTCATGCATTTCCTGGTTTTCTCCAACCAGTACTCCCCACAACAAACTTCCCAAGCAACTGGCTGCTTTTTTTTCATCTAAAACAGAAAACAGTTAATTAATTACAATAGGACAACATTAGAGAAGGAATTAAGGCACACAACATGAACATTAGAAAACAGTTAATCAATTACAATAGAAGAAGAAGAAAATTAAGAAAGGCACACAACATGAACATTTACAGTTTGGTTGAAAGCGGCCGACACCAGACGACATGTTGAAAGCGGTCGACAGCAGACGACATGAGCTAACGGTTCGTTCACACATTCCGAGATCCTATTCGCATTGACCCGACACCAACATATGCTGCAGCATTGTGCCCGTCGATGCAACACAATCTTCAGACAGTTCACAAACAATTACACGGCATAGAACAAGAAGATTACAGCGGGCGACGTGAACTTACAGTTTGTTCATATATTCTGAAAACAACGGTCGGTGTTTACGACCGTTCAGCCGTTCAAACCTGTCGCACACTGAGTGTAGGTCAAATGCGACACCATCTAAAACATTGATTGATTGGTTGATTGATTGAATTATTGATTGATTGATTGGGGTTTAACGCCGTTTTTAACAATTTCTCACTTAAATCACGGCGGCCAGTTCACCTACTCATACATTTCCTGGTTTTCTCCAACCAGTACTCCCCACAACAAACTTCCCAAGCAACTGGCTGCTTTTTTTTCATCTAAAACAGAAAACAGTTAATTAATTACAATAGGACAACATTAGAGAAGGAATTAAGGCACACAACATGAACATTAGAAAACAGTTAATCAATTACAATAGAAGAAGAAGAAAATTAAGAAAGGCACACAACATGAACATTTACAGTTTGGTTGAAAGCGGCCGACACCAGACGACATGTTGAAAGCGGTCGACAGCAGACGACATGAGCTTACGGTTCGTTCACACATTCCGAGATCCTATTCGCATTGACCCGACACCAACATATGCTGCAGCATTGTGCCCGTCGATGCAACACAATCTTCAGACAGTTCACAAACAATTACACGGCATAGAACAAGAAGATTACAGCGGGCGACGTGAACTTACAGTTTGTTCATATATTCTGAAAACAACGGTCGGTGTTTACGACCGTTCAGCCGTTCAAACCTGTCGCACACTGAGTGTAGGTCAAATGCGACACCATCTAAAACATTGATTGATTGATTGATTGATTGAATTATTGATTGATTGATTGGGGTTTAACGCCGTTTTTAACAATTTCTCACTTAAATCACGGCGGCCAGTTCACCTACTCATGCATTTCCTGGTTTTCTCCAACCAGTACTCCCCACAACAAACTTCCCAAGCAACTGGCTGCTTTTTTTTCATCTAAAACAGAAAACAGTTAATTAATTACAATAGGACAACATTAGAGAAGGAATTAAGGCACACAACATGAACATTAGAAAACAGTTAATCAATTACAATAGAAGAAGAAGAAAATTAAGAAAGGCACACAACATGAACATTTACAGTTTGGTTGAAAGCGGCCGACACCAGACGACATGTTGAAAGCGGTCGACAGCAGACGACATGAGCTTACGGTTCGTTCACACATTCCGAGATCCTATTCGCATTGACCCGACACCAACATATGCTGCAGCATTGTGCCCGTCGATGCAACACAATCTTCAGACAGTTCACAAACAATTACACGGCATAGAACAAGAAGATTACAGCGGGCGACGTGAACTTACAGTTTGTTCATATATTCTGAAAACAACGGTCGGTGTTTACGACCGTTCAGCCGTTCAAACCTGTCGCACACTGAGTGTAGGTCAAATGCGACACCATCTAAAACATTGATTGATTGATTGATTGATTGATTGAATTATTGATTGATTGATTGATTGATTGAATTATTGATTGATTGATTGGGGTTTAACGCCGTTTTTAACAATTTCTCACTTAAATCACGGCGGCCAGTTCACCTACTCATGCATTTCCTGGTTTTCTCCAACCAGTACTCCCCACAACAAACTTCCCAAGCAACTGGCTGCTTTTTTTTCATCTAAAACAGAAAACAGTTAATTAATTACAATAGGACAACATTAGAGAAGGAATTAAGGCACACAACATGAACATTAGAAAACAGTTAATCAATTACAATAGAAGAAGAAGAAAATTAAGAAAGGCACACAACATGAACATTTACAGTTTGGTTGAAAGCGGCCGACACCAGACGACATGTTGAAAGCGGTCGACAGCAGACGACATGAGCTTACGGTTCGTTCACACATTCCGAGATCCTATTCGCATTGACCCGACACCAACATATGCTGCAGCATTGTGCCCGTCGATGCAACACAATCTTCAGACAGTTCACAAACAATTACACGGCATAGAACAAGAAGATTACAGCGGGCGACGTGAACTTACAGTTTGTTCATATATTCTGAAAACAACGGTCGGTGTTTACGACCGTTCAAACCTGTCGCACACTGAGTGTAGGTCAAATGCGACACCATCTAAAACATTGATTGATTGATTGAATTATTGATTGATTGATTGGGGTTTAACGCCGTTTTTAACAATTTCTCACTTAAATCACGGCGGCCAGTTCACCTACTCATGCATTTCCTGGTTTTCTCCAACCAGTACTCCCCACAACAAACTTCCCAAGCAACTGGCTGCTTTTTTTTCATCTAAAACAGAAAACAGTTAATTAATTACAATAGGACAACATTAGAGAAGGAATTAAGGCACACAACATGAACATTAGAAAACAGTTAATCAATTACAATAGAAGAAGAAGAAAATTAAGAAAGGCACACAACATGAACATTTACAGTTTGGTTGAAAGCGGCCGACACCAGACGACATGTTGAAAGCGGTCGACAGCAGACGACATGAGCTTACGGTTCGTTCACACATTCCGAGATCCTATTCGCATTGACCCGACACCAACATATGCTGCAGCATTGTGCCCGTCGATGCAACACAATCTTCAGACAGTTCACAAACAATTACACGGCATAGAACAAGAAGATTACAGCGGGCGACGTGAACTTACAGTTTGTTCATATATTCTGAAAACAACGGTCGGTGTTTACGACCGTTCAGCCGTTCAAACCTGTCGCACACTGAGTGTAGGTCAAATGCGACACCATCTAAAACATTGATTGATTGATTGATTGAATTATTGATTGATTGATTGGGATTTAACGCCGTTTTTAACAATTTCTCACTTAAATCACGGAGGCCAGTTCACCTACTCATACATTTCCTGGTTTTCTCCAACCAGTACTCCCCACAACAAACTTCCCAAGCAACTGGCTGCTTTTTTTTCATCTAAAACAGAAAACAGTTAATTAATTACAATAGGACAACATTAGAGAAGGAATTAAGGCACACAACATGAACATTAGAAAACAGTTAATCAATTACAATAGAAGAAGAAGAAAATTAAGAAAGGCACACAACATGAACATTTACAGTTTGGTTGAAAGCGGCCGACACCAGACGACATGTTGAAAGCGGTCGACAGCAGACGACATGAGCTTACGGTTCGTTCACACATTCCGAGATCCTATTCGCATTGACCCGACACCAACATATGCTGCAGCATTGTGCCCGTCGATGCAACACAATCTTCAGACAGTTCACAAACAATTACACGGCATAGAACAAGAAGATTACAGCGGGCGACGTGAACTTACAGTTTGTTCATATATTCTGAAAACAACGGTCAGTGTTTACGACCGTTCAGCCGTTCAAACCTGTCGCACACTGAGTGTAGGTCAAATGCGACACCATCTAAAACATTGATTGATTGATTGATTGATTGATTGATTGAATTATTGATTGATTGATTGGGGTTTAACGCCGTTTTTAACAATTTCTCACTTAAATCACGGCGGCCAGTTCACCTACTCATGCATTTCCTGGTTTTCTCCAACCAGTACTCCCCACAACAAACTTCCCAAGCAACTGGCTGCTTTTTTTTCATCTAAAACAGAAAACAGTTAATTAATTACAATAGGACAACATTAGAGAAGGAATTAAGGCACACAACATGAACATTAGAAAACAGTTAATCAATTACAATAGAAGAAGAAGAAAATTAAGAAAGGCACACAACATGAACATTTACAGTTTGGTTGAAAGCGGCCGACACCAGACGACATGTTGAAAGCGGTCGACAGCAGACGACATGAGCTTACGGTTCGTTCACACATTCCGAGATCCTATTCGCATTGACCCGACACCAACATATGCTGCAGCATTGTGCCCGTCGATGCAACACAATCTTCAGACAGTTCACAAACAATTACACGGCATAGAACAAGAAGATTACAGCGGGCGACGTGAACTTACAGTTTGTTCATATATTCTGAAAACAACGGTCGGTGTTTACGACCGTTCAGCCGTTCAAACCTGTCGCACACTGAGTGTAGGTCAAATGCGACACCATCTAAAACATTGATTGATTGATTGAATTATTGATTGATTGATTGGGGTTTAACGCCGTTTTTAACAATTTCTCACTTAAATCACGGCGGCCAGTTCACCTACTCATGCATTTCCTGGTTTTCTCCAACCAGTACTCCCCACAACAAACTTCCCAAGCAACTGGCTGCTTTTTTTTCATCTAAAACAGAAAACAGTTAATTAATTACAATAGGACAACATTAGAGAAGGAATTAAGGCACACAACATGAACATTAGAAAACAGTTAATCAATTACAATAGAAGAAGAAGAAAATTAAGAAAGGCACACAACATGAACATTTACAGTTTGGTTGAAAGCGGCCGACACCAGACGACATGTTGAAAGCGGTCGACAGCAGACGACATGAGCTTACGGTTCGTTCACACATTCCGAGATCCTATTCGCATTGACCCGACACCAACATATGCTGCAGCATTGTGCCCGTCGATGCAACACAATCTTCAGACAGTTCACAAACAATTACACGGCATAGAACAAGAAGATTACAGCGGGCGACGTGAACTTACAGTTTGTTCATATATTCTGAAAACAACGGTCGGTGTTTACGACCGTTCAAACCTGTCGCACACTGAGTGTAGGTCAAATGCGACACCATCTAAAACATTGATTGATTGATTGAATTATTGATTGATTGATTGGGGTTTAACGCCGTTTTTAACAATTTCTCACTTAAATCACGGCGGCCAGTTCACCTACTCATGCATTTCCTGGTTTTCTCCAACCAGTACTCCCCACAACAAACTTCCCAAGCAACTGGCTGCTTTTTTTTCATCTAAAACAGAAAACAGTTAATTAATTACAATAGGACAACATTAGAGAAGGAATTAAGGCACACAACATGAACATTAGAAAACAGTTAATCAATTACAATAGAAGAAGAAGAAAATTAAGAAAGGCACACAACATGAACATTTACAGTTTGGTTGAAAGCGGCCGACACCAGACGACATGTTGAAAGCGGTCGACAGCAGACGACATGAGCTTACGGTTCGTTCACACATTCCGAGATCCTATTCGCATTGACCCGACACCAACATATGCTGCAGCATTGTGCCCGTCGATGCAACACAATCTTCAGACAGTTCACAAACAATTACACGGCATAGAACAAGAAGATTACAGCGGGCGACGTGAACTTACAGTTTGTTCATATATTCTGAAAACAACGGTCGGTGTTTACGACCGTTCAGCCGTTCAAACCTGTCGCACACTGAGTGTAGGTCAAATGCGACACCATCTAAAACATTGATTGATTGATTGATTGATTGATTGAATTATTGATTGATTGATTGGGGTTTAACGCCGTTTTTAACAATTTCTCACTTAAATCACGGAGGCCAGTTCACCTACTCATACATTTCCTGGTTTTCTCCAACCAGTACTCCCCACAACAAACTTCCCAAGCAACTGGCTGCTTTTTTTTCATCTAAAACAGAAAACAGTTAATTAATTACAATAGGACAACATTAGAGAAGGAATTAAGGCACACAACATGAACATTAGAAAACAGTTAATCAATTACAATAGAAGAAGAAGAAAATTAAGAAAGGCACACAACATGAACATTTACAGTTTGGTTGAAAGCGGCCGACACCAGACGACATGTTGAAAGCGGTCGACAGCAGACGACATGAGCTTACGGTTCGTTCACACATTCCGAGATCCTATTCGCATTGACCCGACACCAACATATGCTGCAGCATTGTGCCCGTCGATGCAACACAATCTTCAGACAGTTCACAAACAATTACACGGCATAGAACAAGAAGATTACAGCGGGCGACGTGAACTTACAGTTTGTTCATATATTCTGAAAACAACGGTCAGTGTTTACGACCGTTCAGCCGTTCAAACCTGTCGCACACTGAGTGTAGGTCAAATGCGACACCATCTAAAACATTGATTGATTGATTGATTGATTGATTGATTGAATTATTGATTGATTGATTGGGGTTTAACGCCGTTTTTAACAATTTCTCACTTAAATCACGGCGGCCAGTTCACCTACTCATGCATTTCCTGGTTTTCTCCAACCAGTACTCCCCACAACAAACTTCCCAAGCAACTGGCTGCTTTTTTTTCATCTAAAACAGAAAACAGTTAATTAATTACAATAGGACAACATTAGAGAAGGAATTAAGGCACACAACATGAACATTAGAAAACAGTTAATCAATTACAATAGAAGAAGAAGAAAATTAAGAAAGGCACACAACATGAACATTTACAGTTTGGTTGAAAGCGGCCGACACCAGACGACATGTTGAAAGCGGTCGACAGCAGACGACATGAGCTTACGGTTCGTTCACACATTCCGAGATCCTATTCGCATTGACCCGACACCAACATATGCTGCAGCATTGTGCCCGTCGATGCAACACAATCTTCAGACAGTTCACAAACAATTACACGGCATAGAACAAGAAGATTACAGCGGGCGACGTGAACTTACAGTTTGTTCATATATTCTGAAAATAACGGTCGGTGTTTACGACCGTTCAGCCGTTCAAACCTGTCGCACACTGAGTGTAGGTCAAATGCGACACCATCTAAAACATTGATTGATTGATTGAATTATTGATTGATTGATTGGGGTTTAACGCCGTTTTTAACAATTTCTCACTTAAATCACGGCGGCCAGTTCACCTACTCATGCATTTCCTGGTTTTCTCCAACCAGTACTCCCCACAACAAACTTCCCAAGCAACTGGCTGCTTTTTTTTCATCTAAAACAGAAAACAGTTAATTAATTACAATAGGACAACATTAGAGAAGGAATTAAGGCACACAACATGAACATTAGAAAACAGTTAATCAATTACAATAGAAGAAGAAGAAAATTAAGAAAGGCACACAACATGAACATTTACAGTTTGGTTGAAAGCGGCCGACACCAGACGACATGTTGAAAGCGGTCGACAGCAGACGACATGAGCTTACGGTTCGTTCACACATTCCGAGATCCTATTCGCATTGACCCGACACCAACATATGCTGCAGCATTGTGCCCGTCGATGCAACACAATCTTCAGACAGTTCACAAACAATTACACGGCTTAGAACAAGAAGATTACAGCGGGCGACGTGAACTTACAGTTTGTTCATATATTCTGAAAACAACGGTCGGTGTTTACGACCGTTCAGCCGTTCAAACCTGTCGCACACTGAGTGTAGGTCAAATGCGACACCATCTAAAACATTGATTGATTGATTGAATTATTGATTGATTGATTGGGGTTTAACGCCGTTTTTAACAATTTCTCACTTAAATCACGGCGGCCAGTTCACCTACTCATGCATTTCCTGGTTTTCTCCAACCAGTACTCCCCACAACAAACTTCCCAAGCAACTGGCTGCTTTTTTTTCATCTAAAACAGAAAACAGTTAATTAATTACAATAGGACAACATTAGAGAAGGAATTAAGGCACACAACATGAACATTAGAAAACAGTTAATCAATTACAATAGAAGAAGAAGAAAATTAAGAAAGGCACACAACATGAACATTTACAGTTTGGTTGAAAGCGGCCAACACCAGACGACATGTTGAAAGCGGTCGACAGCAGACGACATGAGCTTACGGTTCGTTCACACATTCCGAGATCCTATTCGCATTGACCCGACACCAACATATGCTGCAGCATTGTGCCCGTCGATGCAACACAATCTTCAGACAGTTCACAAACAATTACACGGCATAGAACAAGAAGATTACAGCGGGCGACGTGAACTTACAGTTTGTTCATATATTCTGAAAACAACGGTCGGTGTTTACGACCGTTCAAACCTGTCGCACACTGAGTGTAGGTCAAATGCGACACCATCTAAAACATTGATTGATTGATTGAATTATTGATTGATTGATTGGGGTTTAACGCCGTTTTTAACAATTTCTCACTTAAATCACGGCGGCCAGTTCACCTACTCATGCATTTCCTGGTTTTCTCCAACCAGTACTCCCCACAACAAACTTCCCAAGCAACTGGCTGCTTTTTTTTCATCTAAAACAGAAAACAGTTAATTAATTACAATAGGACAACATTAGAGAAGGAATTAAGGCACACAACATGAACATTAGAAAACAGTTAATCAATTACAATAGAAGAAGAAGAAAATTAAGAAAGGCACACAACATGAACATTTACAGTTTGGTTGAAAGCGGCCGACACCAGACGACATGTTGAAAGCGGTCGACAGCAGACGACATGAGCTTACGGTTCGTTCACACATTCCGAGATCCTATTCGCATTGACCCGACACCAACATATGCTGCAGCATTGTGCCCGTCGATGCAACACAATCTTCAGACAGTTCACAAACAATTACACGGCATAGAACAAGAAGATTACAGCGGGCGACGTGAACTTACAGTTTGTTCATATATTCTGAAAACAACGGTCGGTGTTTACGACCGTTCAGCCGTTCAAACCTGTCGCACACTGAGTGTAGGTCAAATGCGACACCATCTAAAACATTGATTGATTGATTGATTGATTGATTGAATTATTGATTGATTGATTGGGGTTTAACGCCGTTTTTAACAATTTCTCACTTAAATCACGGAGGCCAGTTCACCTACTCATACATTTCCTGGTTTTCTCCAACCAGTACTCCCCACAACAAACTTCCCAAGCAACTGGCTGCTTTTTTTTCATCTAAAACAGAAAACAGTTAATTAATTACAATAGGACAACATTAGAGAAGGAATTAAGGCACACAACATGAACATTAGAAAACAGTTAATCAATTACAATAGAAGAAGAAGAAAATTAAGAAAGGCACACAACATGAACATTTACAGTTTGGTTGAAAGCGGCCGACACCAGACGACATGTTGAAAGCGGTCGACAGCAGACGACATGAGCTTACGGTTCGTTCACACATTCCGAGATCCTATTCGCATTGACCCGACACCAACATATGCTGCAGCATTGTGCCCGTCGATGCAACACAATCTTCAGACAGTTCACAAACAATTACACGGCATAGAACAAGAAGATTACAGCGGGCGACGTGAACTTACAGTTTGTTCATATATTCTGAAAACAACGGTCAGTGTTTACGACCGTTCAGCCGTTCAAACCTGTCGCACACTGAGTGTAGGTCAAATGCGACACCATCTAAAACATTGATTGATTGATTGATTGATTGATTGATTGATTGAATTATTGATTGATTGATTGGGGTTTAACGCCGTTTTTAACAATTTCTCACTTAAATCACGGCGGCCAGTTCACCTACTCATGCATTTCCTGGTTTTCTCCAACCAGTACTCCCCACAACAAACTTCCCAAGCAACTGGCTGCTTTTTTTTCATCTAAAACAGAAAACAGTTAATTAATTACAATAGGACAACATTAGAGAAGGAATTAAGGCACACAACATGAACATTAGAAAACAGTTAATCAATTACAATAGAAGAAGAAGAAAATTAAGAAAGGCACACAACATGAACATTTACAGTTTGGTTGAAAGCGGCCGACACCAGACGACATGTTGAAAGCGGTCGACAGCAGACGACATGAGCTTACGGTTCGTTCACACATTCCGAGATCCTATTCGCATTGACCCGACACCAACATATGCTGCAGCATTGTGCCCGTCGATGCAACACAATCTTCAGACAGTTCACAAACAATTACACGGCATAGAACAAGAAGATTACAGCGGGCGACGTGAACTTACAGTTTGTTCATATATTCTGAAAACAACGGTCGGTGTTTACGACCGTTCAGCCGTTCAAACCTGTCGCACACTGAGTGTAGGTCAAATGCGACACCATCTAAAACATTGATTGATTGATTGAATTATTGATTGATTGATTGGGGTTTAACGCCGTTTTTAACAATTTCTCACTTAAATCACGGCGGCCAGTTCACCTACTCATACATTTCCTGGTTTTCTCCAACCAGTACTCCCCACAACAAACTTCCCAAGCAACTGGCTGCTTTTTTTTCATCTAAAACAGAAAACAGTTAATTAATTACAATAGGACAACATTAGAGAAGGAATTAAGGCACACAACATGAACATTAGAAAACAGTTAATCAATTACAATAGAAGAAGAAGAAAATTAAGAAAGGCACACAACATGAACATTTACAGTTTGGTTGAAAGCGGCCGACACCAGACGACATGTTGAAAGCGGTCGACAGCAGACGACATGAGCTTACGGTTCGTTCACACATTCCGAGATCCTATTCGCATTGACCCGACACCAACATATGCTGCAGCATTGTGCCCGTCGATGCAACACAATCTTCAGACAGTTCACAAACAATTACACGGCATAGAACAAGAAGATTACAGCGGGCGACGTGAACTTACAGTTTGTTCATATATTCTGAAAACAACGGTCGGTGTTTACGACCGTTCAGCCGTTCAAACCTGTCGCACACTGAGTGTAGGTCAAATGCGACACCATCTAAAACATTGATTGATTGATTGATTGATTGATTGATTGGGGTTTAACGCCGTTTTTAACAATTTCTCACTTAAATCACGGCGGCCAGTTCACCTACTCATGCATTTCCTGGTTTTCTCCAACCAGTACTCCCCACAACAAACTTCCCAAGCAACTGGCTGCTTTTTTTTCATCTAAAACAGAAAACAGTTAATTAATTACAATAGGACAACATTAGAGAAGGAATTAAGGCACACAACATGAACATTAGAAAACAGTTAATCAATTACAATAGAAGAAGAAGAAAATTAAGAAAGGCACACAACATGAACATTTACAGTTTGGTTGAAAGCGGCCGACACCAGACGACATGTTGAAAGCGGTCGACAGCAGACGACATGAGCTTACGGTTCGTTCACACATTCCGAGATCCTATTCGCATTGACCCGACACCAACATATGCTGCAGCATTGTGCCCGTCGATGCAACACAATCTTCAGACAGTTCACAAACAATTACACGGCATAGAACAAGAAGATTACAGCGGGCGACGTGAACTTACAGTTTGTTCATATATTCTGAAAACTTAAATCACGGCGGCCAGTTCACCTACTCATGCATTTCCTGGTTTTCTCCAACCAGTACTCCCCACAACAAACTTCCCAAGCAACTGGCTGCTTTTTTTTCATCTAAAACAGAAAACAGTTAATTAATTACAATAGGACAACATTAGAGAAGGAATTAAGGCACACAACATGAACATTAGAAAACAGTTAATCAATTACAATAGAAGAAGAAGAAAATTAAGAAAGGCACACAACATGAACATTTACAGTTTGGTTGAAAGCGGCCGACACCAGACGACATGTTGAAAGCGGTCGACAGCAGACGACATGAGCTTACGGTTCGTTCACACATTCCGAGATCCTATTCGCATTGACCCGACACCAACATATGCTGCAGCATTGTGCCCGTCGATGCAACACAATCTTCAGACAGTTCACAAACAATTACACGGCATAGAACAAGAAGATTACAGCGGGCGACGTGAACTTACAGTTTGTTCATATATTCTGAAAACAACGGTCGGTGTTTACGACCGTTCAGCCGTTCAAACCTGTCGCACACTGAGTGTAGGTCAAATGCGACACCATCTAAAACATTGATTGATTGATTGATTGATTGAATTATTGATTGATTGATTGGGGTTTAACGCCGTTTTTAACAATTTCTCACTTAAATCACGGCGGCCAGTTCACCTACTCATGCATTTCCTGGTTTTCTCCAACCAGTACTCCCCACAACAAACTTCCCAAGCAACTGGCTGCTTTTTTTTCATCTAAAACAGAAAACAGTTAATTAATTACAATAGGACAACATTAGAGAAGGAATTAAGGCACACAACATGAACATTAGAAAACAGTTAATCAATTACAATAGAAGAAGAAGAAAATTAAGAAAGGCACACAACATGAACATTTACAGTTTGGTTGAAAGCGGCCGACACCAGACGACATGTTGAAAGCGGTCGACAGCAGACGACATGAGCTTACGGTTCGTTCACACATTCCGAGATCCTATTCGCATTGACCCGACACCAACATATGCTGCAGCATTGTGCCCGTCGATGCAACACAATCTTCAGACAGTTCACAAACAATTACACGGCATAGAACAAGAAGATTACAGCGGGCGACGTGAACTTACAGTTTGTTCATATATTCTGAAAACAACGGTCGGTGTTTACGACCGTTCAGCCGTTCAAACCTGTCGCACACTGAGTGTAGGTCAAATGCGACACCATCTAAAACATTGATTGATTGATTGATTGAATTATTGATTGATTGATTGGGGTTTAACGCCGTTTTTAACAATTTCTCACTTAAATCACGGCGGCCAGTTCACCTACTCATGCATTTCCTGGTTTTCTCCAACCAGTACTCCCCACAACAAACTTCCCAAGCAACTGGCTGCTTTTTTTTCATCTAAAACAGAAAACAGTTAATTAATTACAATAGGACAACATTAGAGAAGGAATTAAGGCACACAACATGAACATTAGAAAACAGTTAATCAATTACAATAGAAGAAGAAGAAAATTAAGAAAGGCACACAACATGAACATTTACAGTTTGGTTGAAAGCGGCCGACACCAGACGACATGTTGAAAGCGGTCGACAGCAGACGACATGAGCTTACGGTTCGTTCACACATTCCGAGATCCTATTCGCATTGACCCGACACCAACATATGCTGCAGCATTGTGCCCGTCGATGCAACACAATCTTCAGACAGTTCACAAACAATTACACGGCATAGAACAAGAAGATTACAGCGGGCGACGTGAACTTACAGTTTGTTCATATATTCTGAAAACAACGGTCGGTGTTTACGACCGTTCAGCCGTTCAAACCTGTCGCACACTGAGTGTAGGTCAAATGCGACACCATCTAAAACATTGATTGATTGATTGATTGAATTATTGATTGATTGATTGGGGTTTAACGCCGTTTTTAACAATTTCTCACTTAAATCACGGCGGCCAGTTCACCTACTCATGCATTTCCTGGTTTTCTCCAACCAGTACTCCCCACAACAAACTTCCCAAGCAACTGGCTGCTTTTTTTTCATCTAAAACAGAAAACAGTTAATTAATTACAATAGGACAACATTAGAGAAGGAATTAAGGCACACAACATGAACATTAGAAAACAGTTAATCAATTACAATAGAAGAAGAAGAAAATTAAGAAAGGCACACAACATGAACATTTACAGTTTGGTTGAAAGCGGCCGACACCAGACGACATGTTGAAAGCGGTCGACAGCAGACGACATGAGCTTACGGTTCGTTCACACATTCCGAGATCCTATTCGCATTGACCCGACACCAACATATGCTGCAGCATTGTGCCCGTCGATGCAACACAATCTTCAGACAGTTCACAAACAATTACACGGCATAGAACAAGAAGATTACAGCGGGCGACGTGAACTTACAGTTTGTTCATATATTCTGAAAACAACGGTCGGTGTTTACGACCGTTCAGCCGTTCAAACCTGTCGCACACTGAGTGTAGGTCAAATGCGACACCATCTAAAACATTGATTGATTGATTGATTGATTGAATTATTGATTGATTGATTGGGGTTTAACGCCGTTTTTAACAATTTCTCACTTAAATCACGGCGGCCAGTTCACCTACTCATGCATTTCCTGGTTTTCTCCAACCAGTACTCCCCACAACAAACTTCCCAAGCAACTGGCTGCTTTTTTTTCATCTAAAACAGAAAACAGTTAATTAATTACAATAGGACAACATTAGAGAAGGAATTAAGGCACACAACATGAACATTAGAAAACAGTTAATCAATTACAATAGAAGAAGAAGAAAATTAAGAAAGGCACACAACATGAACATTTACAGTTTGGTTGAAAGCGGCCGACACCAGACGACATGTTGAAAGCGGTCGACAGCAGACGACATGAGCTTACGGTTCGTTCACACATTCCGAGATCCTATTCGCATTGACCCGACACCAACATATGCTGCAGCATTGTGCCCGTCGATGCAACACAATCTTCAGACAGTTCACAAACAATTACACGGCATAGAACAAGAAGATTACAGCGGGCGACGTGAACTTACAGTTTGTTCATATATTCTGAAAACAACGGTCGGTGTTTACGACCGTTCAGCCGTTCAAACCTGTCGCACACTGAGTGTAGGTCAAATGCGACACCATCTAAAACATTGATTGATTGATTGATTGAATTATTGATTGATTGATTGGGGTTTAACGCCGTTTTTAACAATTTCTCACTTAAATCACGGCGGCCAGTTCACCTACTCATGCATTTCCTGGTTTTCTCCAACCAGTACTCCCCACAACAAACTTCCCAAGCAACTGGCTGCTTTTTTTTCATCTAAAACAGAAAACAGTTAATTAATTACAATAGGACAACATTAGAGAAGGAATTAAGGCACACAACATGAACATTAGAAAACAGTTAATCAATTACAATAGAAGAAGAAGAAAATTAAGAAAGGCACACAACATGAACATTTACAGTTTGGTTGAAAGCGGCCGACACCAGACGACATGTTGAAAGCGGTCGACAGCAGACGACATGAGCTTACGGTTCGTTCACACATTCCGAGATCCTATTCGCATTGACCCGACACCAACATATGCTGCAGCATTGTGCCCGTCGATGCAACACAATCTTCAGACAGTTCACAAACAATTACACGGCATAGAACAAGAAGATTACAGCGGGCGACGTGAACTTACAGTTTGTTCATATATTCTGAAAACAACGGTCGGTGTTTACGACCGTTCAGCCGTTCAAACCTGTCGCACACTGAGTGTAGGTCAAATGCGACACCATCTAAAACATTGATTGATTGATTGATTGATTGAATTATTGATTGATTGATTGGGGTTTAACGCCGTTTTTAACAATTTCTCACTTAAATCACGGCGGCCAGTTCACCTACTCATGCATTTCCTGGTTTTCTCCAACCAGTACTCCCCACAACAAACTTCCCAAGCAACTGGCTGCTTTTTTTTCATCTAAAACAGAAAACAGTTAATTAATTACAATAGGACAACATTAGAGAAGGAATTAAGGCACACAACATGAACATTAGAAAACAGTTAATCAATTACAATAGAAGAAGAAGAAAATTAAGAAAGGCACACAACATGAACATTTACAGTTTGGTTGAAAGCGGCCGACACCAGACGACATGTTGAAAGCGGTCGACAGCAGACGACATGAGCTTACGGTTCGTTCACACATTCCGAGATCCTATTCGCATTGACCCGACACCAACATATGCTGCAGCATTGTGCCCGTCGATGCAACACAATCTTCAGACAGTTCACAAACAATTACACGGCATAGAACAAGAAGATTACAGCGGGCGACGTGAACTTACAGTTTGTTCATATATTCTGAAAACAACGGTCGGTGTTTACGACCGTTCAGCCGTTCAAACCTGTCGCACACTGAGTGTAGGTCAAATGCGACACCATCTAAAACATTGATTGATTGATTGATTGAATTATTGATTGATTGATTGGGGTTTAACGCCGTTTTTAACAATTTCTCACTTAAATCACGGCGGCCAGTTCACCTACTCATGCATTTCCTGGTTTTCTCCAACCAGTACTCCCCACAACAAACTTCCCAAGCAACTGGCTGCTTTTTTTTCATCTAAAACAGAAAACAGTTAATTAATTACAATAGGACAACATTAGAGAAGGAATTAAGGCACACAACATGAACATTAGAAAACAGTTAATCAATTACAATAGAAGAAGAAGAAAATTAAGAAAGGCACACAACATGAACATTTACAGTTTGGTTGAAAGCGGCCGACACCAGACGACATGTTGAAAGCGGTCGACAGCAGACGACATGAGCTTACGGTTCGTTCACACATTCCGAGATCCTATTCGCATTGACCCGACACCAACATATGCTGCAGCATTGTGCCCGTCGATGCAACACAATCTTCAGACAGTTCACAAACAATTACACGGCATAGAACAAGAAGATTACAGCGGGCGACGTGAACTTACAGTTTGTTCATATATTCTGAAAACAACGGTCGGTGTTTACGACCGTTCAGCCGTTCAAACCTGTCGCACACTGAGTGTAGGTCAAATGCGACACCATCTAAAACATTGATTGATTGATTGATTGATTGATTGAATTATTGATTGATTGATTGATTGATTGAATTATTGATTGATTGATTGGGGTTTAACGTCGTTTTTAACAATTTCTCACTTAAATCACGGCGGCCAGTTCACCTACTCATGCATTTCCTGGTTTTCTCCAACCAGTACTCCCCACAACAAACTTCCCAAGCAACTGGCTGCTTTTTTTTCATCTAAAACAGAAAACAGTTAATTAATTACAATAGGACAACATTAGAGAAGGAATTAAGGCACACAACATGAACATTAGAAAACAGTTAATCAATTACAATAGAAGAAGAAGAAAATTAAGAAAGGCACACAACATGAACATTTACAGTTTGGTTGAAAGCGGCCGACACCAGACGACATGTTGAAAGCGGTCGACAGCAGACGACATGAGCTTACGGTTCGTTCACACATTCCGAGATCCTATTCGCATTGACCAGACACCAACATATGCTGCAGCATTGTGCCCGTCGATGCAACACAATCTTCAGACAGTTCACAAACAATTACACGGCATAGAACAAGAAGATTACAGCGGGCGACGTGAACTTACAGTTTGTTCATATATTCTGAAAACAACGGTCGGTGTTTACGACCGTTCAGCCGTTCAAACCTGTCGCACACTGAGTGTAGGTCAAATGCGACACCATCTAAAACATTGATTGATTGATTGATTGATTGATTGATTGAATTATTGATTGATTGATTGAATTATTGATTGATTGATTGGGGTTTAACGCCGTTTTTAACAATTTCTCACTTAAATCACGGCGGCCAGTTCACCTACTCATGCATTTCCTGGTTTTCTCCAACCAGTACTCCCCACAACAAACTTCCCAAGCAACTGGCTGCTTTTCCATCTAAAACAGAAAACAGTTAATTAATTACAATAGGACAACATTAGAGAAGGAATTAAGGCACACATGAACATTAGAAAACAGTTAATTAATTACAATAGAAGAAGAAGAAAAGAAAGGCACACAACATGAACATTTACAGTTTGGTTGAAAGCGGCCGACACCAGACGAAAGTACACCAGTGTGATACCTAAAATGTTTGCACATGTACGTATTCGACATTTGTTCCATCTCGCAAATGTTCAAAAGTAGCCCGATTCATTTATTTGGGGGCATTTGATTGTAGTAGAAACTCTCCTCTGTCCAACCATACCATCTGTTTGTCTTAGATCACTATATTCAAGAAAAAGACCAGGGCCCATTCGTATATTTTGACATACCATACCGGTCTCACTCTAGTAATAATTAACTTTAGTGCATTACAATTCGCGTTTAAAACACCCTAGCCCTATGTCAAATTACATGACATCACCTCGGAAAGCTATTAATACCGTTGTTCAAGTCTTTGCTATGACTCGGCCGTTTATATTTCACAGTGTTGTTATTAAGCAACGGTCGACAGTACAGATCAAGATCAGACAGTGCAGATGCGCTGGCTAATCTTATTCTACAACGGTAGCAATTAATGTTCGCAGATCTACTTAAATGTTATTGAAAATTGTCTTAATCACCATTCAAACAAACACGCATTGTAATAGCCTCGGGAGATCTCAACTCAATTATTTTTATTTAGGCAAGTCGGCACATAAGTACCATTGGCCATTTACAAGTATATACACGTGAAGAATAAGGATTAATGACGTAACATACATTCATTTACATGATTTAAATACACGAATACAAAAAATATATTCTAATATGCCAGAGAAGTACTATTATGTTTTGTTAACCAAGAATTATTGTTGATGAAATTCTTAGTTATTATCTACGTCCCTGTTATTACTAAACACCATCCCAGCAAGCAAGCACAACTGGGGCCCATATGGGCTGTACCTGGGCAAGCTCTATATTGGCGACCGATGTGGGACCTATCTGGGACCCATATTAGAAAGTTCTGTCCTTACTGGACCCACGACAAAGTAACTTTTCAGAAATATATAAGTTAAATGTATAAGAAATAAATAAACGTTGAAAGCAGAAAAGCTGGTCCTTTTTTCTGTAATTTTATGAATGTTCTTTTATTGATACCTGTTTGGCTGTGTGTAGATTACTTATGTGGGACCCATGTGGGACCCATATAAGAAGGTGTTGCCCTACTGGGGCCCATATGGGGCTATACATGTGTAAGCCCTGTATTGGTGACCGATGTGGGACCCATCTGGGACCCATATTAGAACATTCTGCCCTTACTGGACCCACATGGGACCCATGACACAGTTACTTTTCAGAAATATATAAGTTAAATGTATACAAAATAAATATACGTCAAAAACCAAAAAGCTGGGTTTTTTTCTGAAATGTTATGAATGTTCATTTAGTGATACCTTTGTGTGGATTACTTATGTGGGACCCATGTGGGACCCATATTAGAAGGTGTTGCCGTACTGGGGCCCATATGGGCTGTACATGGGTTAGCCCCGTATTGGTGACAAATGTGGGACCCATCTGGGACCCATATTAGAAAGTTCTGCCCTTACTGGAACCACATGGGACCCATAACAGTTACTTTTCAGAAATATATAAGTTAAATGTGTGTGGATTACTTATGTGGGACCCATGTGGGACCCATATTAGAAGGTGTTGCCCTAATATGACCCACGTGGGGCCTATATGAGAAATGCTTCCTTCTTAAACTATATAAAATATGGTAAAACATTGAAAGATTTTATCAGCTGGTCTTTTGTTAGTCATTTCAGGAATGTTCTTTCATAACTGCGAAGCATTCACAATGAAAGTCCTGTATTGATTTCACTTGTGGGACCCATGTAGGACCCGTATGGGACATATATGAAGAAAGAGTCCTTGCTTAACAGTATAATCAAAATGCAATATTCATTGAAAGATGATAAAGGCTGATCTATTTATGTAATATTAGGAATGTTTTTCATATAAATTTAGATATTTAGTTTGTATATATATACATGCATTGGTTACCCATGTGGGACCCATGTGGGACCCATATTAGAAGGGTTTGCCCTTATAGTATAGGACCCACAATGGACCTTTATTAAAAAATAGCCATGCTTCTACATTATTAAATACAAAAAATATTGAAAGGTGATAGAAGCTGATCTTGAAATGTAAATTTAGGAATGTTCTTTCATAAAAACGAAGTTTGTACATTGAAAGTCCTGTGTTGATACCCATGTGGGACCCACATAGGGTGTGCCTTTATATGACCCACATGGAACCTATATGTGTATTAAACTAAATAAGATGCGACACTCGATGAAATGTGGTAAAGTCTGGGTTTTTTTCTGATTTTTTTATGAATAAATTAAGTCGTCTACTTTAAAAGTCCTGTATATCCCCATGGATTTGCCCTGATAGTACCCACATGGGACACATTAGGGAAACCTTTTTAAAAATATAATAATTAACACCATCAACAGTGAGACAGTCAAAAGCAAAACTAAAATCATGAGAAATTTGTTATTTTTTCAATAATGTAAATAGCCAAAATATTATGTTAATCCTACCAGCAGTACTTTGATTTCTAGAAAGGAACAACAACAACAATTATGCGCCATTTATGAAGAGACGAAATAAAGGCGAATTCTACGGGAAACTGGTTTTGATTATAGGAATATACAAGGTAAAATAATACAAAGCCCACTTTTGCAATAGATGATCTTTTTGTCATTTCTTTGGTCTTTTCATGCGTATGTGAAGCTTTTGTTAACTGTGAAGCTGATTTGCATTTATCTGACTCGTGTAAATTTATAGTTTTGCTTTCGTTACGTGAAATCAGAGACATCATATATATAAACAAGTGTTTATATGTCTCTGGTGAAAAAGAGCTCTATTGTGTATGTGTTGGAACATATTTTGACAATTGTGTTGGAACATATTTTGACAATTGAGTGTCGAGAAAGAAATAACCTCTGGTATGATATTTAGGATGTAAATTTAAGTATATATATATAATATAAAAAATAGTTATTTGTGTTCCAAGTTCCTTTGTCTATAAGTTACTTAATTAGTTGTATTGATAAACACATTTGAAAACAATTATAAATGAGTAGAAAATCTCAATACAGTTACTGGCATAATTACAGGAGAGTAAGGTCTAGTGTGAATGATATATCATTTGTCAAATATACAATGCATGACTATAATTCAGTTAGTCATACAGCCCTGATGTTTTAGCTATGATACCTAGTGTAATTAGTCAATAACTCATGTATGTATGTGTTCTTTCAGGAGCTCCCCAAAGGAATCCATCAACAAAAAGTGCTACAATGAATGATATGGAGCTGGAGTTAAGGAAATGGCTGTCTGGTGCTCGTGACAGGGATGGAGGAAGAAAAAAAGGGCAACAAAGATAAATGAACATTTACCTTGACACAAAGTGATACGGAAAATTCGGATGTAGAAAGTTAGCACAAATAAGTTTGACATGTCTGCAGCAGACAACTTTTGAAAACATTGTGGCAATAGGAGAAATTGCTAATAATTAGCAATTTCTCCTTTTGCCACGATGTTTTCATCTTTATTCAATAATTGTTCTTTTATTTAGAAATTTTGTTTTAAACATTCTCCTAGGTGTGTTCAAAGTCTTCTGCATGCACAAATGGCTTGAATATTCGAATAATTTGTGATTCAATATTCGAATACTAATTTTGGTATTCGTTGCCAACCCTAGTAAAATATGTTCTGGTTATTACAGATCATAAATATTTCATATTATACAATATGTAATTATATGTATAATTCTTTCAATTATTACACCATTCACTCTTTCAAAACCATATTTGAGCCTGTTGATTGAGATTTGGTAAAAGTTGGCATTTCCGAACAGAGTAGGTATCAGCCTGTACATGTACATCAGCATATGAGAATCTACATAAGTTAACAGAAACTTCTAAGAAGTGGTTTTATTATTTTGGTTTTATTTAGCTTCACCATAATAGGTAATTCTGCAAAGCGAGGTAAATAAAACCAAAATAATAATAAGAAGAAGTGGATGTAAGTGATGTGTGAACAGTTTATATGTTGCCAAGACAAGATTCAAAGACTGATCTTGATCTACACTGTTCACAAAACGTTTGCTAGTACTTTATATCATGGCTTGTATTAAGCTTTTACCACATACAGCAAATCTGCAGCAGAAAGCATTGAAATTATCTACACAAAAACAAAGAAAGTCTACATAAATGAAGATATAATTATGGAAAAAAATTGAAAACCTTGTAGCAAAAGGAGAAATTGCTCGTTTTGAGCAATTTCTTCTTCCGTCACTATGTTTTCTAAAAGCTGTCTGCTTGTGTTATTTGTTATATATTAGATGCATTTGTTTTTATTTAAGATCCAATATTACCATAGATCTAAAAAACTCTTTTCAATTTCAGCTTGTCTGTTGTTGGAAGAAAAATAGTCTGGATACACTTAATTGATGTCATTGTCAAAACACTTTTAAAGTTACCTCAATATTCAAAAACCGATAAACATTTTCAAAATGAAACTTAGTAAACATGTACCTTGGAACAATAAGCATGTCTGTGCCGAGTCCCACAACTCTGGCTTCAGTAATTATTCAGAAATGCCCCTTTTTCACCTTAGAATAAAGCAGACAAGCATTTGATTGGCAGTGCTTTTGTTGTTCTTTGTAGTGTTATTACGGTATTATATGTAATATATCCCATGGCCAGTAAAATTAAATTCTGACGCTGTGCAGAATACAGTGCATAATTAGACATTAACATCATCTGGCACAAAGTGGAAACTGAAAATGTATAGATATTTTACAAGCCTCATATTCCAGTGCCATCCATCATAGGCCTCTTCGTTTGATGGTTTTTGTTGTTGTCGTTAGATAACTCAGGTGATCGATTTAGGGCCATCTTGTTTTCAAATTATCATCACACTTTGAGATTAAGACATTATTAAGAAGTTATTTCACACGAATCTAGTTAGAGCTATGAATTCACTTGTTTTAAAAAAAGTATATATTGAATGTTGTTATACCTCACATGACTTTGTAATGTTAAATTCTCATATACTCATCATGGGCAATTTCTTACTGTCTCATGCTAACAGTACATTTTTGACCGGTAAACAGTATACTAGCTGTTACATGGCAAGCACGTTAAAATCTTGGTTATGCACGTCCATGACGTCATTTCAAAGAATAACGTCACCTTTTAGACGCGCGTGCCATGTAACAGTATACTGTTAACGGTATATTCATATGTGTGTGTTACATTGTAGTAGATCTACCCATGTTCACCTCCCCTACAAAGATACTGAATAAATTGAATAAACATGTAATTTTGTTCGGTAAAATAAAATAAATAATGCATGGCTTCGCCTCGGGTAACAGTATTTTTCTCATGTTGACAATATGTACTGTCACACTGGAAGCCATGCAATATTTATATAATATAAGGTTAGTGGCTTAATTCTAGTCAAATTCTTCCTAAAAGTAAAACCATTTTTATACCGACTAAAGTTATTTCACACAAATCTAGTCAGAGCTATGAATTCACTTGTTAAGAAGTATATATTGAATGATATAAGGTTAGTGGCTTAATTCTAGTCAAATTCTTTCTATAAGTAGAACCATTTTGTTATTTACTGACTAATCAAAAAGTGCATCATTATTTCATATTGCTTTCATGTAAACACTACTTTAATTGTTACTTATATTTCAAATTTTAAATAATTATGGATGCAATAGTCTGTCGAGCGGTCTATGGTCTACATATATTTTGTCAGGCCAGTACTGTGTCAGGCTGCATAGTAATATGTTTTGTATTAAATTGTCTATTTTTAAAATGATATCAAGTAGTTTGTCAAAATATACCTTAATAACATCAACCCACTTTTACGTTTAGGTTTTGCGCATTGTGAAGAACTAATAACAAGAGTAGTGTGGTGGTCATTTTGAAAGATAAAGAGGGCATGTAGTTCCCTACATGCTAGCAATATGCTCCAAGGGGTACCATCATTGCCTCTTAATGGTACAATGGTGTGGTTGCCAACAATGGTTCGATACCTGTTTGCCCATAATGGTCCGATATCTGTTTGCCCATAATGGTCCGATATCTGTTTGACCATAATGGTCCGATATCTGTTTTCCCATAATGGTCCGATAACTGTTTGCCCATATTGTGCCCACGAGGGTCCCATGTTGGACCCATATCTTAACCCGTATGGGAACCATGCCAATACCGGTTGCACTTTCCATGTGGGTACCACATGGGTTACCCATCGGGGGCCCATAAAGGAATCTATATGGGACCCATATCTGTTTGCCCATAACGATCCCATGTTGAGCCCACGTGGGTCCCATGTTAGACCCATGCCAATACCGGTTGCACTTTCCATGTGGGTACCACATGGGTTACCCATCTGGGGCCCATAACGAAATGGGTCCCATATATTTTGCTAACTGGGATAGTGTTGAGCGCTCGTCTCCGCTAAAAGCTTGGGGATGGTTTAATCCTTCCCAAATAAAACTAATCTTCAGCAGACGACTTCGAAAATATCCAGTTAAAACTATAGAAACTTTCTAAAAATGAAAGAAGAATTATTAAATAGAGTGGAAAACAGTGAGGCGAAAGGAGAAAATAGTCATAAGCAATCCCTCTTTTGTCACAATATTTTCTTACTTGTCTTCTGCAAACGTGTCAAAATATGCCTGCTTTTTGTAAATAAGAAATCACACACAATTGAGACAGGTGTTCCTTATAGGTATTAGTGCAGTGTAAGTGTGTATGTTGTTTACCGCCACTTTCAATAATAGTTCAGTTATATCACGACGTGTCTTTGGTAACTAATCAGTACAACTGGTCCATTTAACCTGATACCATGTATTCAATCGTAAGGCTAACCAGACAATCATGTGCACAAGGAGAACATTATTTTTCTACCATTTCTTAAGTCTCTAAACTGGTTTTATTTTATTTTCACCATGAGCGTAGATAAGTCTTATACACATGTACGTCCATGTCTTACCATAAACCACAATGTAATATATTTAGTATTTCAAATTAAAAACTACTTACCAGACAGATTGTGAGATAGGTGGGCGCCATTTTATTAGCTCCATGTTTAAATGCATGTCTTCACAGCTTAACCGTTGAGAAAAAATGAGAGTATAATGGATCTATTAAAACAGTTCAGCCCAAAGCAATATCGCCCGGATTAGCCACCAAAACATACACCGATTTAATAACGGTTAATTACCGATATTAACAGATGTGATACGTTATAATACAACAGAATGGATAGGCAAACTTATAACAAGAAGAAACTCAATACAAAACTTGCATTGGATTGTTATATATTAACGTCATTATACCTATAGCATAGCTGATCAAATGTTCACTCATAACCATATAACCACGAAGTCCAGCACAAACACAGGGCTCAATGTATAAAACAATGTTTATAAGGTATTTACAGGTCTATTAATAAACCGTTACAGTTTCAGTCAAATATGGGTAATCCTACGACATCCTTTATTCTTCATGAAAGTGTAAGATTTTCTAAAGAGAATGACAGTTAGTTGTATAGGATTTCATTTTGAAGGGCTTCATTGGGTGTGCCCCGTCTCTCTTTATCCATTACATCTTTAATCACTATGTTTGATATGTATTACAAATACTCGTGTTTATGGAGATTCCAATATAACTCCATCAAGTGTGCAGTTGCCACTTTTAATGAGTCCAGGGACGTAGATCTACGTCCCTGACGAGTCCAAGCGTGCATATAAACGCAGTTCTCGTTCATGGGTCATAGGCAATACAATTATTTATGAAAAAGAGGAATATAATCATTTGAGAACAGTATGCAATACATACGCTAACTAGTCTATACTTACTAAACATATTGATAGGAATATAAGGGGGACATTTTCGTGCTTATAAAGGAAGGGCTGCACGTAAATGGGCTTAATTCCTTAACTAGCTATATTATCTATAAATCTGTTATTCCTAAAGCACTTATTATCCTAGTAGATATTCTTGGAAACATTGTATTAATACAAAGGTTCTTAACTACTAAATATAGATAAATGGAATGTTATAACGTCTTCATAGCAGTTTGTCTTATACATTCATTCATTCATATCTTTATTTCCCACAGTTACATGAACATAATAATTAATTACAATGTATTAATAAGATAAGGTACAGAGAAAAAAAAACGAGAGAGAGAGGGAGAGAAAAAGAGAGAGAGAGAGAGAGAGAGAGAGAGAGAGAGAGAGAGAGAGAGAGAGAGAGATAGAGTGAGAGAGTAAATGTCAAACTATGAACAAAGTAGAAATGGAAAAAAATAATCCTATAATTCAGATCAAAGTAGACTATTTTTTATAGTTTTACGGAGATCTGAATGTAGATGTTACCATTCAGTCATTCAGTCATATGGGATCCTTACACACAGACAGAAAGCGTTTTTAACACATTTCTTAACCATATATGGTGTTCCATATACCTTCAAAGTAACTGAGAAAACATTGGATTATATATTAATAAATGAAGCTTACGAAAATACTGTTTTGACAGACCCCTGCTGTGCTGTGTCAGATCATTTACCATTACTAACCAAGTGTAACTTCCCTTTGACAAATATCCAACTACCATGTCATGAAAGAGTGAACTGGAATAAATCCTCTGATGATACATTACTCTCATATATGATAAGCCTTCACAGTGACTAACATTGGATTTAGATGCTTTATCCTACTCTTCTCAAAATATCGAATATCTATTTTTAGCATATTATTACGTGTATTAAGCAAAACTTGGACCTTTAAGTAAATACACAAAATCCTACTGGAATGATCGTCTTAAAGCACCGCACAATAAAAGAGAGAACAGAACGACATAAATGGATATGTCGAAATCGACCTCAATCCTCAGATAATACCTTTTATCAGGCGTATAAACGTGCAAAACGTGGGTTCAGGAAAACTCAGAGGAAAAAAAAAAGATAAAATCAACAATGAATCTTACACAAAACTGAAGTTGACATCAATGTGAGGAGCAAACGCAAAAACAACTTTCACATTACCAACTGTATCAAGCAGAATGGTGTAACTATAAGGGATCCTAACGATATTTCTAACGCATTTGGCTCCTATTACGCCGGCGTTTTTCAACCTAAAAATATTCCCCACTTCAATACTGATCATTTAAAAGTGTCTAAGAAAGGGTAATTGAATCGCTTCAATCAGATGACTATTCTGAGGATCCTGTGTTAACGCATGATTTGTTTGTTTGGAGTTTAACGCCGCTTTCAACAGCTTTGGTCATATCACGGCGGTCAGTGCACCTACCCATGTTTTCCTGGCTTTCCCACACCAGTACTTACACAACATTCTTTCGAAGCCACTGACTACTTTCTCACATAGATCAGGTGAGAGGCAATGGAAAACATCGCCCGAAATAATGTCGCCGCAACCGGGTATCGAACCCGTGACCTCCAGATCACGAGTCAGATACGCTACCAATTGAGCTACCCGGCCGGGTCGTGATAACGCATGAGGTAGATATGTACGAGTTGCTAGAACCTGTGAATCGTCTCAAAAGGGGTAAAGATGTAGGACCCAACAATGTTTCAGCGGAACATATTATTTACGGAGGAGATGTACTGCACAAATACTTACGTAGTTTGTTTTGCTTGATGATATACGAATCTTATGTTCCATCTCGGTGCAAAGAAGGATACATCATTCCCCTACATAAGGACGGCAAACCAATCTCTGAACTAAAGAGCTATCGTCCAATTACTCTTCTCTCCATCATTTATAAACTCTTTGAGCGGATACTTCACGAACGCGTTACCAAATGGTGTTATTTCGACAGAACAGACCTTCACAACAAGCAACAGCAAGCCTATCAGAAAATGTTAGGTCAGATAACTTCAATCTACATGAAGCAACTCTCAACTTTAATTAATTGAACGCTTCATTGTATGCCGCCTTTTTAGATACCACCGGTGCTTTCGATAACGTCCGCCACAGTGCACTATTTCTCAAATGAATGAACTCGGTATACGGGGTAAATTTCTCAGACAACAAAGGTTTTAATATGACTACAAATACAGTCATATTAAAACCTCACTGCACGTGTAATGCTAAACGCTACCTGTTCGAACTCAATCAATATACTGCAAAGTGTAAGACAAGGTGGAGTTATGTCCACTTGGAATTATGTACTGTTTATTTATTTATTTATTGGGGTTTTACGCCGCTTTCAACATTATTTCAGTTATATCACGGCGATAGTTCACTTATTCATGATCTCTGGGTAAACAAACCAGTTCTAGGCTAGAAAATGTGCCTTGCCCAAGGACACTCCACCATGACCGAGGTGCCGCGACTGGGGATCGAACCCGGGACACCCGTTTTCGAAATCCCCGACGCTAACCACTTGACCACAGCTAATTCCATGTACTGTTTATAAACGACTTATTAAACAACCTACGGTTTAACTGTTGGCACAACAAATTGCGGTAATCCGAGACTAGCAGACGCTCTTGTGCTTCCTTGTCCAAACTTGACAAGCCTCGAGCACCAATTAACTATTGAAAAAGAATATGCAAATGACTGGGGATATAGTTTCAATACAGACAAGTGTAAATTTATCATATTCGGTAAAGACCATAGTAAAATTACGTCGGTTAGATTAGGAATCTCTACCAAAGCTAAAGGAAAAACAGTGAACCATGTTGGTATAATATTAAAGTACCAATTAACTCACTCGCATACTATTAGAAACCGCGTCGGGAAAGGACGGGCCTCTGTTTTCTTTACTAGAATTAAACAACCTTGGAAATGTCAACCCTATTACAATAGGTTCTCTGACGAAAACAATACCGATGTCGTCTGCACTGTACAAATGTGAACTATGGCATTCTTTGTCTTCTACAGATAACCAGAACGTTGAAATGTTGTGCCAAAGAATCAAAGCACTTGACCTCTAGAACACGTACACATATGGTTTTAAGTGTGCTAGGTTGGTACAGCATACAATGTGAAGTTGACAAACGCAAACTAGCTTCCCTTCAATGACTGTGTACAATGCGTACGACCTGTCTCACTAAGCAGACTTTTATGTCGAACATACTTGCCCGTCATTTAATACCCGATATATCATATCTAACCCGCTAGTTCTATATACTAGAAATTCTCCGCGTACCCCTTACTGTATAGTCAATAACCCATAATGCAGTGTGCATGCGGCAGCAAGGGAAGTCAACCATTTTTCAATTTCTAGGCTTCAAGAATCAAGTAAAAATTATCGCTATCGATTTATTACTGTATTCTCGTTGTTTTAAATGCTTTTTGCTTTCGCTCGTTTATTTATTGTTCATCCGCATACTTGTGAATTCATTTGTTATTTGTTTACAGGTTTATTGCTGGTTTTGGTGGTTTTATCGTCCTTTTCTTTGCGCAATCGCCGATGTAATTTCCGACTTTGTATTTAGTTTTCATTGTTAACGCATGATAACGATGCCAAAGTCTAACTAGATATATCACTGAAGGTGATAAATACTCCAAAAACAGCACCTTGACTCAAAATATGGCTTCCAACTGACCAACAAAAGGGCCATAACTCTGTAAAGTAACATGCAACTGTAAAATCTTTATGATATGCACATCTCATCTTGGTATAGAAGCTTCATGTAAAATTTTATTGAATTCCACCCAGTGGTTTGTAAGCAATAGGCCGGACAAAATATGACCAACAACTTAATAAGTAAAAGGGCCATAACTCTGTAAAGTAACATGCAACTGTAAAATCTTTATGATATGCACATCTCCTCTTGGTATAGAAGCTTCATGTAAAATTTTATTGAATTCCACCCAGTGGTTTGTAAGAAATAGGCCGGACAAAATATGACCAACAACTTAATAAGTAAAAGGGCCATAACTCTGTAAAATATCATGCAATTGTAACCCTCTCTTGGTATAGAAGCTTCATGTAAAAAATTATTGAATTCCACCCAGTGGTTTGGAAGAAATAGGCCGGACAAAATATGGCTTCCGACCGACCGACCGACCGACACAGTGACTCATATAACCCCCCCCCCCCCCCCACAAAAAAAAAGGTATAATAAGGGAGAACAGTTGCATGGCTCGTGTGGCCATACTAAGGCTACATGGGACATGCACACTGAGTGTTTGATGTGTAGCAAATGCACACAAACACACCCTTGTACAGTTTGTGAGAAATGGTCTTCTGCCATTTGGAAGAAGGCTGTGGCTCGCATAGCACACACCAGCAAAAAGAGGAAGACAATTTCGTAAGAAGTTCCATCGGCTCGAAAGTCGGTAGCGTTAGAGCTGAACACGCTCCGTCTTTCATGGCTACTCCACTTAAAGCTTCGGCTGTTCCTTCCGGGGAACCTGTGGATAGGCCGGCTCCGGCGTTCAGCAGTCTCCTCTGGTGGCCTCTGTGAACACTCACTCTCTCAGATCAGTTCACCAGTCGTATGATTGGTCACTGGGTGGAGAAGTAGGAAAGATGATTAGTTACCTGCCTACCAATGTGTCTCACGTGCCACCAGGCTTTGTGTTAGTCTTCGGACTCCACTATAGAGCACCGGTCTCTGTTTTTCAGTCTTTGGACTCAACTCTAGAGCTCCGCTCACTGATAATCACTCTTCGGAGATGTATTATCAGAGGCCTGTGATTAAACACATGTTTTCGGACATAGTGCATCAGACACCGGTCAAGACCAGGCAACATATGCCGGTCATTAACTCAGACTATCACCCGGGTGTACGTCATGAATGAAGTTGTTAACTCTGAATTTTACCCACGGGTAACACTCGTCAAGTTTTAAGTACTGGTCATTAGAGGAGAATGTTTAGATCTCCATGTGGTACATCATACTTCACCAGAGATCTATCTCCACCGGTTTGTCATGAGTACCAACAAACTGCCAGGTATGTTGAGCACCCTACTCTCTACAGACAGGAGGACACTTTAAAGTTGAGAAGGCATTCTCCAAGTCTGTCACAAAGAGACCAACGTGGTTCTGAGTGTCAGCTCTATAGAGAGACCATTGGCAGCTTATATATCCATCCCAATTCGGGATACAGGATCAAATAAGTTGTAAGGGGAAGGCAGTTGCCCCTGCACATACAGTGAGCTTGGCTCAAGTGGAGACAAATTATAGAAATTTTGACAAATTCAAGGGCCATAATCCATCCATGCAAGGGCACATCTGGCTGGTTTCTAAAGGAACCAAGCTCTCATCAATATCGAACTATTATCTAAGTTTGGTGAAGATGAGATAGTAAATGGAGCCTCTATTGTGTTCACAAGCTGTATTATAGCAATTTTGACAATTTCAAGGGCCATAATCCAGTCATGCAAGGGCACATCTGGCTGGTTTTCGAAAGAAACCGAGTTCTCATCAATATTTAACTACTTTCTGAGTTTGAAGAAGATTAGTTAGTAAATGGAGCCTCTATTGTGTTCACAAGCTCAATTATAGCAATTTTGACAATTTCAAGGGCCATAATCCAGTCTTGCATGTGCGGATCTGGCTGGTTTGCAAAAGGAACCGAGGTCTCATGGATATCTAACTACTGTATCAGTTTGATTGAGATACAATCAAAACTGAAGACTGTATCGCGTTCACAAGCAATTGTTTACGGAAGGACGGACGGACGCACGCACGCACGGACACCACACCACGGCATAAGTTCTTCTGGCCTTTGTTTCAACGATTTCAAAAGTCGTCAACTACTAAAGGCGTCGACATGTGTTTACATGTGGAAACCAGGTTTAATCCGAGGTTGAAACCACTCAACAAAAAATAGTGGAAGACAGTGGTGCAGAGGTAGAGCGTCGGCCTCTCGTATCAAAGGTCCCTAGTTTGAGTCCCGTGATGAGCGGGTCCTGACTTTGGGATTTTTCCACACAAACGGCGCGAGTACTGGTTCGTGCGTGATTAATATAAGCTGAAAGCTTGCTTCGAAATCGATGTAAAATATATAATGTTTAAATTTAAATTAAATTAAACAAAATTGTATCAGCAAGACGATTATTTGGAGAACCATCTAGGATAAAGATCGGTTATATAGTCTGTAATCTCCAATATGTACTAAACAAAAGAAGAAATGCAACAACCTTTCCCGCGATATAATATATATATAAGTATTGAACACATTAAGGCGAACATCCGTGCTAAAAAAAACATACATTAAGGCGAAAAACCGTGTTCAGTTCGCCTTAATGTTTAAGATGTCACAAAAGTCATTTCATTTGTAAAAACAACATTTAACTTTAGGTAATTAAAGACCATACAATAGTCTTTAAGAAAACATGACTTTGATCGTTCTTTGTATATTAGTATAAGATATAGGGGCCATTGAAAAAGGGGGCCTATTTCTCGATGCAAAAAAACACCCCATCACTTAAGTGCAATTTTGTTTTAGTCTTTAATTTCTCAAAATCGGTCGAAAGTTTTCTCTTATGAACAGCAACATGACGTGATTTAACTCATCGTAGCTGAACCACTTAATACACATAGCTAATTGGTTGACTCAGAACAACCAACTAGATATTCTGTTTTGAGTGGTTGAGCTACGATCCAGATCAACTAATTCGCAATATCTTTTCAGTGGCGGAGCTACGACCCATATAAAACCAACTCGCTTTGATTTGTTCAGTGGTTAAGCTACGATCTACGACCCAGATAAACCAATTTGATATGCATTTTCAGTGATTGAACTACGATCTACGATCCAGATCAACCAATTCGCAATGGTTTTTTCATTGAATGAGCTACGATCTATGACCCAGATCAACCAATTCGCTACGTGTTTTGAGTGGTTGAGCTACGATCTACGACCTAGATCAGCCAATTCGCTAAGTTTTGTCAGTGGCTGAGCTACGCTCTTCGAACCAGATAAACCAATTCGCAATGATTTTCAAGTGGCTGAGCTATAATCTACGACCCAGATCAACACATTCTACAATTGTTTTGAGTGGTTGAGCTACGATCTGAGACCCAGATCAACCAATTTTCTATGATTTGTCAGTGGCTGAGCTACGACCTACGATCCATATCAACCAACTTGCAATGTTTGTTCAGTGAATAAGCTACGATCTACGACTATGCTACGATCTACGACCCAGATCAACCATTTCGCAATGGTATTTTTTTTCAGTGACGGAGCTACGATTCTACAATTGTTTTGAGTGGTTGAGCTACGATCTGAGACCCAGATCAACCAATTTTCTATGATTTGTCAGTGGCTGACTGTGTTTTGAGTGGTTGAGCTACGATCTACGACCCATATCAACCAATTCACAATGTATGTTCAGTGACTAAGCTACGATCTACGACCAAGATCAACCAATTCGCTATGTTTTTTCAGTGACTAAGCTACGATCTACGACCCAGATCAACCATTTCGCAATGGTTTTTTTCAGTGACTGAGCTACGATCTACGACCCAGATCAACTAATTAGTTTTGTGTTTTGAGTGGTCGAGCATGATTTTTCAGTGGCTGAGCTACGATATACGACCAAGATCAACACATTCGCTATGTTTCTTCACTTGCTGAGCTACGATCTACGACCGAGATCAACCAATTTGCAATGTTTTTGTTAGAGGGTGAGCTACGATCTACGACCCAGATCAACCAATTTTCTGTTTTGTCAGTGGCTGATCTAGGAATTACGACCCAAATCAACAAATTAGCTATGGCGACCAGTTTCAGTTTTTAAACATTTTTACTGTATCTGTCCTTCTTTGCAGACGACACAACATTGAGACGCTTTAGGAGATGAGTTTCAAAATGTTTAAACATTTTTACTGTATCCGTCCTTCTTAGCAGACAACACAACATTGAGGCGCTTTAGGCGATGAGTTTCAAAATGTTTAAACATTTTTACTGTATCCGTCCATCTTTGCAGACGACACTTATTGAGGCGCTTTAGGCGACCGGTTTTATTGCTTGCACATTACAGTAATGACCCGGTAAACAGTCCAGACAGTTGGCTTCAGTGTCACACCGGTACTCTGTGAGAATGTTCCAATAGGGCAGACACCGGGGAATCCGTACCTTCTGTACAATAGTAACCAAGGGGACATATGTCTTTACCGGTGTGGGAGCTAATGTCACTTCCGTTTACCTGAAAGGGATACAAATCTGATAAGCTGCTTAAATATTCTAGAATCATCTTTAACCTTTTCCCACATAAAATTAGAACTATCACTGAAGATGATAAATACCCCCTAAACAGCAACTTGACCTACATCATAACTTAATAAGTAAAAGGGCCATAACTCTGTAAAATAAAATGCAATTGTAACCCATTTAGGCACATCTCCTCTTGGTATAGAAGCTTCAGGTAAAATTTTATTGAATTCCACCCAGTAATTTGTAAGAAATAGGCCGGACAAAATATGGCTTCCGGCCGACCGACCGACAGAGAGACAGACAGACAGCCCGACACAGTGACTCCTATATACCCCCTCTTTTTTGAAGGGGGTATAATAATTCTGCAGCAAACTACATCGAAAGCATCCATGAACAAAATATTAAAAGATCTCTTTAAATGAAAGTAAAATTATTAAATAGTGTGGAAAACACTGTGGCAAATGGAGAATTTGCTCAATATAATCATGCAATTTCACCTTTTGCCAGTGTTTTCAAAAGACGTATGCTGCAGCTGAGTGAAAATGTGTCTTCAAGTGGGAAACAATTAATTAACATAATTCATTACCGCTATTTAATTTTTTTACAATGCAGGTAGATTAAATATTTAACCCTTTTCCCAATTACAACAAATCTGCAGCAGATAACTAAGATAATATATTGAAACTCCCTATAAATGAAAATGTAATGATAAAGTAGAGTTGAAAGTATTGTTGCAAAAGGAAAGATTATTCTTATAATCAATATAATATTTTTCTACAATATTTCCAAGGATTTATGCTGCAAATGCATCAAAATGCTTCTGCAAGTGATAACTAATAACGAAATTTTTAGAATAAACCCAACAAAAATTTAGTTTGAAATTTGAAACATAGGGAAATATACTTAATTAATGTAAGTAGTTTCTCTTTTCCTCATAATGTTTTCAAATAATCTGCTGCAGAGCCTTCAAAGATGATCTGCATCATGGGAAAGATTTAAGTGATTTCATATACGTATTATAAAAGAACAACCTCTTCATAACAAGAAGAACCTCTAGTTAGTAAATCAGGAAATATGTATGTTACTGATTTCTGAACATATGAAGAACTTTGTATGAGTTATTGGATCCACTGTGGTCGAGTGGTTAGCGTCGGGGATTTGGAACCGAGTTTCCTGGGTTCAATCCCCAATGCGGCACAAAGGTCATGGTGGAGTGCCCTTGGGCAAGGCACATTTCCTAGCCTAGTACTGGTTATTATCCAGATATCATGAATAAGTGAACTGTCCCTGTGATATAACTGAAATAATGTGGAAAACGGTGTAAAAATCCAATAAAACATTTTTCCACAAACATTACTAAAATATCATAATACATTTCTAAGATATAGTCATACATAAAGATACAAATATAATAGCTCTAAAAATGTGTTTAGTGTTCACTTTTTTCGACATTGATTGATTAATTGATTGGGGTTTAACGCCGTTTTCAAAAAACAAAAGGGCCAAGATGGCCCTGGAATCGCTCACCTGATTTTTTTTCTTCACTTTAGCTATATAAGCCCCGCCCCTAGCAGCCATAGTTTCCGACCAATCAACTTGGCTTGAAGGAATTATTTGAAAATCGGCCATATAAGGCAAAATAGCCCTGACCCCTGGCGGCCATGTTTTTCTACCAATCAACTTGGATTGAAGGAATCTGATAAAGGGTCATCCAAGGAACATTTCTACAAAATTATTTGAAAATCGGCCTGACACTTTCGGAGGAGAAGATTTTTTAAGTTTTCACTATAGCCATATAAGGCAAAATAGCCCCGCCCCCCTGGCGGCCATGTTTTTTGACCAATCAACATGGCTTGAAGGAATCTGAAAGTGGGTCATCCAAGGAACATTAATTTCTACAAAATTATTTGAAAATCGGCCTGACACTTTCGGAGAAGAAGATTTTTTAAGTTTTCACTATAGCCATATAAGGCAAAATAGCCCTGCGCCCCCTGGCGGCCATGTTTTTCTACCAATCAACTTGGATTGAAGGAATCTGATAGAGGGTCATCCAAGGAACATTTCTACAAAATTATTTGAAAATCGGCCTGACACTTTCGGAGGAGAAGATTTTTTAAGTTTTCACTATAGCCATATAAGGCAAAATAGCCCCGCCCCCCCCTGGCGGCCATGTTTTTTGACCAATCAACATGGCTGGAAGGAATCTAATAGAGGGTCATCCAAGGAGCATTGCTACAAAATTATTTGAAAATCTGCCAACCAGTTTGGGAGAAGAACATTTTTTAAGTTTTCACTATAGCCATATACGGCAAAATAGCTCCGCCTCCCTGGCGGCCATGTTTTTCTTGGATTGAAGGAATCTGATAGAGGGTCATCCAAGGAACATCCAAGGAACATTTCTACAAAATTATTTGAAAATAGGCCTGAAACTTTTTTAAGTTTTCACTATAGCCATATAAAGCAAAATAGCCCCGGCCCCCTGGCGGCCATTTTTTTCGACCAATCAACATGGCTTGAAGGAATCTGAAAGTGGGTCATCCAAGGAACATTTCTACAAAATTATTTGAAAATCGGCCTGACACTTTCGGAGAAGAAGATTTTTTAAGTTTTCACTATAGCCATATAAGGCAAAATAGCCCTGCACCCCTGGCGGCCATGTTTTTCTACCAATCAACTTGGATTGAAGGAATCTGATAGAGGATCTGGCTGGTTTGCGAAAGGAACCGAGCTCTCATGGATATCTAACTACTGTATAAGTTTGATTTAGATACAATCAAAACTGAAGACTGTATCGCGTTCACAAGCAATTGTTTACGGACGGACGGACGGACGACAGACACCACACCATGGCATAAGCTCTTCTGGCCTTTGGCCAGTAGAGCTAAAAAGTAATCCCTAAGTGCCTACCATGCTACCATGGCCCACTATATAGTCAGTAGGTGTGGTAATGATTACATCTGGAAAATGAGATTTTGAATTGAAGATTTCATCCATAGAACCTTTGATTGCTAAAAGTGATCAGCATTCTGTTAAAGACGATTTGTTTAAAATTTCAAAATGACTAATTTCTCTTTTTTCTACTGTTACCAATCCTGTTTCTGAATGACTTAGGCAGCCATCCAGGGGAAAGTCATACGCATTGGCTGCTGAATACAGGTGACATCACACATATTTTATAACAACTAGTCATCACGCATATTTTATGAAAATGATAAATGAGCCGTACTATGAGAAAACCAACATTGTGGAATCTGTGTAAAGTTATCGACCGGATCAACCTTAGCATCACCCGGACAGACACTTTTCGCCTCCTTTGGTTTTTCTGTTTCAGGTATCATTACTCTATACCTCTATCGCACTGAGACAGAAAGTGTTGGTCCGGATTAGCCTGCATGGACTGCGCAGGATGATCTGGCTTGATACCTTACGAAGAGGCCATAATGTTGGTTTTCTTGTGGAACGGCTCAAATCATATATGTGACAATTAGTCATCACACATACTTTATAACAATAAGTCAACACACATATTTTATCACCAACATTTCGTGACATCAAAAAATCATATTTGTGGCAAATAAGGTACCATACATATTATCTGACAATATATTATCACAAAACATTGCAATTAAAAGAAGTTATTACATACATTTAACCCTTTCCCAAATACAGCATGTCTGCACCAAATGCCTTTGAAAACATGCTCACAAACATATGCAAAATATCTATCAAGGGAAGTTTACTTATTAAATAGAGTTGAAAACACTCTGACTAAGACAATAAGTCATCCCATATTTCATGACAATAAGTCATCATATATTTTATGACAATAAGTAACGGGTAATCACATATTTTATGACAATATGTCACCAGGCATATTCTATGACAGTAAGATATCAGGAAAGTCTTTTCTTGAAAATTACGTACATTTTTTATTCGGCAACTGAGTGATCAAGTGATAACAAAGATAGTTGACAAGATTATTGATTGAAGTGTGATTATCCCTTTCCCTGATATAGACGCTTTTTGACGCCTCTGTGGCAAATGACTTTTTGAAAACATGACAACAATAGAAGAAATTGCTCAAAATGATCAATTTCTCCTTTTGTTACCATGTTTTTAACTCTATTCAGTTATTGTACAATCATTTAAAGGTAGTTCCAAAAATATTCAGGTAAGTTTTCAAAGTCGTCTGCTGCAGATTTGTTGCATATGGAAAAGGGTTAAACATATTGTCAACATTATATGGCAGCAGAGACGTGCAAGCTAGTATCTGCTTGTTCTACTTTTAAAATACCTCAGTGTCTTATTCAAATCTTTGGTTCACCCTTTACCTGATACAGACAACTTCACATGCTTCTGCAGGATACAAATCTGAAAACATTGTGGGAAAATGAGAAATTGGTGAAAATGATTAATTTCTCCTTTTCCAACAATGATTTCTACTTTGTATCAATTGGACTATATTTCAAATTGTACATATGTAACAGTTTTATTGTAAGAGACTTTTCCTGTCAGATGAATGCCCAATACACATAAACAAGAGGGCCATGATGGCCCTTGAATCGCTCACCTGATTTTTTATTTTTTTTTCACTTTAGCTATATAAGCCTCGCCCCCCTGGCAGCCATAGTTTCCGACCAATCAACTTGGCTTGAAGGAATCTGATAGAGGGTCACCCTAGGAACATTTCTACAAAATTATTTGAAAATCTGCCATATACTTTTGGAGGAAAAGATTTTTTAAGTTTGCACAATAGCCATATAAGGCAAAATAGCACTGCCCCCCCTGGCGGCCATGTTTTTCGACCAATCAATATGGCTTGAAGGAATCTGATAGGGGGTCACCCAAGGAACATTTCTACAAAATCATTTGAAAATCTGCCTGACACTTTCGGAGGAGAAGATTTTTTAAGTTTTCACTATAGCCATATAAGGCAAAATAGCCCCGGCCCCCTGGCGGCCGTGTTTTTTGACCAATCAACATGGCTTGAAGGAATCTGGTAGAGGGTCATCCAAGAAACATTTCTACAAAATTATTTGAAAATCTGCCAACCAGTTTGGGAGAAGAAGAATTTTGAAGTTTTTTTCGTTTCATTGCCATGGAAACCAGAATTCTGCATGGATCCCTAAAATTTGAAGGATTTCTGGTGAGGTCATTAAGAGGATGCTTTCTGTGAAGTTTCATCCCAATTGACCCACTGGTTACTGAGGAGAAGATGTTGAAGATTTTTTAAGTTTTCACTTTGGCCATATAAGGCAAAATAGCCCCCGCCCCCTGGCGGCCATGTTTTTCGACCAATCAACATTGCTTGAAGGAATCTGATAGAGGGTCACCCAAGGAACATTTCTACAAAATTATTTGAAAATCGGGCCGACACTTATGGAGGAGAAGATTTTTTAAGTTTGCACTATAGCCATAAAAGGCAAAATAGCCCCGCCCCCTGGCGGCCATGCTTTTTGACCAATCAACATGGCTTGAAGGAATCTGATAGAGGATCACCCATGGAACATTTCTACAGAATTATTTGAAAATCGGCCTTACACTTTTGGAGGAGAAGATTTTTTAAGTTTGCACTATAGCCTAATAAGGCAAAATAGCCCCGCCCCCACTGGCGGCCATGTTTTTCGACCAATCAACATGGCTTGAAGGAATCTGATAGAGGGTCACCCAAGGAACATTTTTACAAAATTATTTGAAAATCGGCCTGACACTTTCGGAGGAGAAGATTTTTTAAGTTTTCACTATAGCCATATAATGCAAAATAGCCCCGCCCCCCCTGGCGGCCATGTTTTTCGACCAATCAACACGGCTTGAAGGAATCTGATAGAGGGTCATCTAAGGAACATTTTTACAAAATTATTTGAAAATCTGCCAACCAGTTTGGGAGAAGAAGAATTTTGAAGTTTTTTCGGTTTCATTGCCATGGAAACCAGAATTTTGCATGGATCCCAAAAATTTGAAGGAATTCTGGTAAGGTCTTTGAGAGGATGCTTTCTGTGAAGTTTCATCCAAATTGACCCACTGGTTACTGAGGAGAAGAAGTTGAGGCACGACGCACGACGGACGACGGACAAAAGGCGATCACAATAACTCACCTTGAGCAAAGCTCAGGTGAGCTAAAGACACATATCCTACCTCCACAGTAGCTACCAGCTGTACAATTGGTGCAGTCTGTGGCCTTATCATTAAGAATGATGTTGGAGAAAATGCCGGCAAGACATGCAGTGGGCTGATAACCTTCCAGACAGTAGTGGCCCACAAGGCAGTCATTCTGTGTGGATGTGTTGCTTGTATTGGTGCAATAGTAACCAGCAGTTCAATTTCCTGTGGTAAAATAATAACAATTGATTGATTTATTGGAGATTAGAGCTTAACACTGTTTTTAACAATTTTCAAGTCATATCACAGCTGCCAGTTCACAAACTGTTTCCTAGCTTTCTCACACCAGTACTCCACACAACATACTTTCCAAGCAACAGGCTGCTTTTCCCCATAGACTGTCAGCCCATTGGTGAAAGACAAATAACGCATGTCACAGTGACTTTTGTCAAACGTTGGAAAGAATGTTGGTCGAGCTGGGATTCAAACTCACAACCCCTAGATCAAAAACAAACAACATCATAGAGGTATTCATTGATTACAGAGTTCAATAACATAACAGCTAAACTTTCTATTCAAATTCAGCATCTGAAGCAACAGAGTAAGTAAGCATCAATAGATGCATCAATAGTGCAAGTTT
The DNA here is from genome assembly GCA_031761405.1 of Serripes groenlandicus. NCBI lineage: Eukaryota > Metazoa > Mollusca > Bivalvia > Cardiida > Cardiidae > Serripes > Serripes groenlandicus. The sequence continues at coordinate 1,878,176 of JASEVX010000027.1, forward strand.
GCTCAAGGAAACACTTTTTACTTGTATAGAATTTGAGCAATTATTCGTATTAAAAAGAAAGTTTTTAGAAAGAGTCTTTTCTTTAGACTACTACCAACAACAAAGTTAATTGATTATTAAGAGAGATGTAGGATACAAATCTATACCTGTAGGCACAGCAATGTCTGGGGTTAAACAGTACTTTCCACTATCACAGGCAGTTGGGTAGGTTGAGCCTTGTGGACAGTAATAGCCTATAGGGAATATACCTCCTGATGTCATATCAAAACTCGTACAAACACAATCTCACGTCGGAGCACAGGTATTGTTGGAATATTGCAAACTGTAGAAAAGAAACTTGTAAAGATTCTGAAACATATTAATTAAAACTGTAACAAATATTAACTGGTTATATAATATAAATTATAAAATTTGAGCTGGATACCTTCACAAATGATTGGCACTAAAACCAAATATACCTTTACTTTTTACCCACCTGCAGAAGCATTCGGACACAAATGATGCATACAAGATATAAAACAAGACGCAAAGCATCAAAAAGAAGCAACAATATTTCGTTGCACATCAACTAAAAAAAAATACATTTAAATCCACAAACATCTAACTGATCATGAAAAGTGGCATATAAGACGAATACTAAAGATAAAAGGACAAGAGGTTATGATAAATTTCAATTTGTACCAAAGATAATCAACTATTTGTATTGAACTCAAGTCCTGTTATGATAATTTTTTGTCAAATAATGCAGACACACAGAAAATCTGTTTTTGTTTTGTATCAGTAAGTCATGATAGTGGATAAGGGTTTAACCACTTCCCACATGAAACAAAAGCAGCAGACGACTTTGAAATTATCAAGTACAAAATATAAACAAGAGGCCCATGAGGGCCTATGCTCTACTGGTATGGTTCTTTGGTCATTTTCAATCCAGAGCATGTATGTATGGTGACGATCGGATAGTAAATGGAGGCTCTTTTGTGTTCACAAGCTGTATTATACCAATTTTGACAATTTAATGGGCCATAATCCAGTCTTGCATTGGCGGATCTGGCTGGTTTGCAAAAGGAACCGAGCTCTCATCAATATCGAACTACTATCTAAGTTTGGTGAAGATCAGAGAGTAAATGGAGCCTCTAGTGTGTTCACAAGCTGTATTATAGCAATTTTGACAATTTCAAGGGCCATAATCCAGACATGCAAGGGCACATCTGGCTGGTTTTCAAAAGGAACCAAGCTCTCATCAATATTTAACTACTATCTAAGTTTGGTGAAGATTTGATATTAAATGGAGGCTCTATTGTGTTCACAAGCTGTATTATAGCAATTTTGACAATTTAAAGGGCCATAATCCAGTCATGCAAGGACACATCTGGCTGGTTTTCAAAAGGAACCGAGCTCTCATCAATATTTAACTACTATCTGAGTTTGGTAAAGATTAGTCAGTAAATGGAGCCTCTATTGTGTTCACAAGCTCTATTATAGCAATTTTGACAATTCCAAAGGCCATAATCCAGTCATGCAAGGACACATCTGGCTGGTTTTCAAAAGGAACCGAGCTCTCATCAATATTTAACTACTATCTGAGTTTGGTAAAGATTAGTCAGTAAATGGAGCCTCTATTGTGTTCACAAGCCCTATTATAGCAATTTTGACAATTCCAAAGGCCATAATCCAGTCTTGCATGGGCGGATCTGGCTGGTTTGCAAGAGGAACCGAGCTCTCATGGATATCTAACTACTGTATAAGTTTGATTGAGATACAATCAAAACTGAAGACTGTATCGCGTTCACAAGCTCTATTATAGCAATTTTGACAATTCCAAGGGCCATAATTCAGTCTTGCATGGGCGGATCTGGCTGGTTTGCGAAAGGAACCGAGCTCTCATGGATATCTAACTACTGTATAAGTTTGATTTAGATACAATCAAAACTGAAGACTGTGAAAGTGGGTCACTTAAGGAACATTTCTACAAAATTATTTGAAAATCGGCCTGACACTTTCGGAGAAGAAGATTTTTTAAGTTTTCACTATAGCCATATAAGGCAAAATAGTTCCGCCCCCCTGGCGGCCTTGTTTTTAGACCAATCAAATTGGCTTGAATATATCTGATAGAGGGTCATCCAAGGAACATTTCTACTGACAGAGGGTCATCCAAGGAAATTATTTGGAAATCTGCCAACCAGTTTGGGAGAAGAAAAATTTTGAAGTTTTTTTAATTTCGTTGCCATGGAAACCAGAATTCTGCATGGATCCCAAAAATTTGATCGATTGAAATCGATCACCTACGTGATAGTAAATTAGTAGCAAATATTTAACTGCAAATATCTGGGAAAATTTGATCAAGGAGTGCAAATGAAACTGCAAGGAGTGGACACGCCTTGCTGCCCTGTTTTTCAACAAAATCAATATGGCTTCAACAGTTTACTTAGAGTGTTACTTAAGGAACATTTCTACCAAATTATCTTGCAATCGCACAAGCAGATTATGCAGGAAAAGGATTTTAAAATTTGGGTATTTTTCTCACTTTCTGATGCCGCAGCAACCAAAATTCTCAAAGGAAATTAAATCTTTGAACAATTTTGAAAGAGGACCACCAAAGGAACATTCCTGTGATGTTTTGTGGAAATTGGTCTATTGGAATGGTAGGAGTTGGTTGTCATTTGTAGCTAAAAGTTCAATTTACCCCTTTTGTGATGACGCCTGGTTGATATGATTGTGTAACCAATCAAAACGGCTTAAACAAATTAAATAGAGGATCATTACAGTAAGATTCGTATTATATTTTCTTAAAATCAGACAAACACTTTCATAAAAATGGAATTTTCAAATTTTGTCATTTTGCCCCTTTTCTGATGCCGCCTGACTGCCATGTTTGAATCTGACAGGCAGATTCGGAGGAGAAGATTTTTAAAGTTTGGACATTTTGTCCCCTTTCTGATGCCGCAGCAACCAAAGTTCTCAATGGAATTTAAATCTTTGAACAAATTTGAAAGAGGACCACCGAAGGATCATTCTTGTGATGTTTTGTGGAAATTGGTCTATTGGAATGGTAGGTGTTGGTTGTCATTTGTAGCTAAAAGTTCAATTTACCCCTTTTGTGATGACGCCTGGTTGCTATGATTGTGTAACCAATCAAAACGGCTTAAACAAATTAAATAGAGGATCATTAAAGTAAGATTCGTATTATATTTTCTTAAAATCAGACACACTTTCATAAAAATGGAATTTTCAAATTTTGCCATTTTGCCCCTTTTCTGATGCCGCCTGACTGCCATGTTTTTCGACCAATCAGTATGGCTTGAACAATTTTTATAGAGGGTCACCCAAGGAACATTTCTACCAAATTATATTTGAATCTGAGAAGCAGATTCGGAGGAGAAGATTTTTAAAGTTTGGACATTTTGCCCCCTTTCTGATGCCGCAGCAACCAAAGTTCTCAATGGAATTTAAATCTTTGAACAACTTTGAAAGAGGCCAACCAGAGAAACAGTCCTGTGATGTTTCACGGAAATTGTCCTTGGAGTTTGGGAGGAGATGATGTTTAAAGCTAAAAGTTAACGCCGGACGACGGACGACGGACAAAAAGTGATCAGAATAGCTCACCTTGAGGTGATCTAAAAATATGGAAAATTTCATATAAATGAAAGTATAATTATTTAATAGAGTTGAAAGCATTGTGGAAAAAGTAGTAATTGCTCACCAGTCGTCTGCTGCAAATGCATCAAAATGTGTTTATATGATGGAAAGGGTTAACCCTTATGCATTTTAATATATCTATGACAGTCTTCTGCACCAGAGACATTACTTTGTTTTATTTTATTTTATCAATAATCCCTGTATAAACACTTACATGATAGTGCTTGGGCTCCACTCATAGACAGGTAGGTGCCTACTGGGCACTGATTGAGCGTTCCTGTGCCCTGTTGGCATTTAGTTAGCCGCAGGAGAGGTGGTTGGATTCTGAGTGGTATCCCCACCACTGCAGTAATTTCCAGCATCACAAGTGCCATTTGGTGTAGTCAGACCTGAAATAATTATGGAACTAGATATTTAGCTTTGTCACAAGGGCAACTTTTTGTAGTCAGACCTAACAAATTTATTATGGAACTAGATATCTAGCTTTGTTCATACTCCTTTGGATTTCTTGGGTAAGTTTAAACAACTTACAGCTGCTTTTAATCCTTTCTCAAATGCAAATGAATTGTGATACATCTGCATCAGACAACCTTTGAAAATATTGTGGCAATAGGAGAAATTAACTATATTCAATGTTCAAAGCAGTTGACAATGAACATTTTACCTTTAAGAGTGTTTTGGCAGAAGCACACACCTTTAAATTAAAGAGCAGAACAGAGACTCTCTTAAACTTTAACACAAAAGTACATTTGGGTAATACTTTTAGCTCATATTGAGCAATTTCTTTTAAAAAAAGTATAGTTATTAAATAGAGACACATTAGCCCATTCCTACATGCAACAAAAGTGCACCAGAGGACATCTAGTTTAAACTAGAAAGGTTGTTTTTATGAAAAAACATATGTCTCCCCATTGCAGTTTGTCAATGACTATTAAAATATTGAAAAGGGGGAGATAACTTTGCAACGAAGTAGCCCAGAGTTATAATTCTTGCAAGGTGCACAACTTCACATTGTCATCTATCTAAATTCCAAGTTTCAATAAATTCCTTCAAGTAGTTTCTGAGTTGTGCTCTGGACAAAGTTTACACTATTAAAATATTGAACAAGGGGGAGATAACTCATAATTATTGCAAGGTGCACAACTTCACATTTCCATCTATCTATGTTCCAAGTTTCAATAAATTCCTTCAAGTAGTTTCTGAGTTCTGCTCTGGACAAAGTTTACACTATTAAAATATTGAACAAGGGCAGATAACTTTGCAACAAAGTGGCCCAGAGTTATAATTCTTGCAAGGTGCACAACTTCACATTGCCATCTATCTATGTTCCAAGTTTCAATCAATTACTTCAAGTAGTTTCCGAGTTCTGCTCTGGACAAACAAAAGTTAAGAAGAAGAAGAAGAAGAAGAAGAAGAAGAAGAAGAATAAGAATAAGAATAACTACAAATACAGCATGTCCCCCCTTTCGGAGAAGGGGAGACATAATTATCGAATAGACTTGAAAACATTGTGGAAAAAGTTGAAAATGCTAATCATGAGCAAATTCTCCTTTTGTCTCAATGTTTTCGTCTGCTGAAGAGCCGTCATAATTTGTCTATCTGTGGGAAAGGGAGGGGGGGTTAAAGAAACATTTTATTATTTGTTTTATTATACATGTAACAAAAGCACCTCCTGGGGCTGCTGGACGCTAGTAAATGGATGTAATTGCTACGCACCTCATGAAATGTTTACCATAGGGAAAGTCACATAATATTCTCCTTTTTTTCAGGTATAATAGACGGTATACTTTTAGGTGATAGTGCCTATCCAACCAAAAAATACCTTATGACACCATATGGAAATCCCATTCAGGCACACGAAAAAAAATATAATGCAGCCCAGACAAGGACCTGTGTAGTCATAGAACAGACTTTTGGGATACTAAAAAGACGGTTTGGTCTTTTAAAAGACAAGCTACGCCTAACTCCTCTGAAAGCATGTAAAGTTACAGTTGCATGTGTCATACTTCATAATATAGGGATAGATGTAGGAGATATCATTCCATTTCAGGATGAAGCAGTTTTTCAGGAAAACGACCATGTAGATCCAGACATATTGAATGGACAGCATGATGGAATGCATGTCAGAGATCATATTGCAAGAACATACTTCAATTAATTTGAATATGCATTTTAATTTGGTCATTTTGGGATGATATTTCCTACATGTAATACTGTTTTGTGAAGTATGACACATAATATACATGAAAGTAACTTATCCCTTTCCAACATACAGATGCTTTCAGGTGCCTCTGCAGGAGACAATAGTTGAACACATTGTTACAAAATGAGACATTGGTAAAAATGACTCAATCTATTCTTTTGCAACATTGTTTTCAACCCTAATCAATAATTGTTCCGTCTTCTCCAGGGATTTTTTTCATGTGTTTGCCAAGATGTGTACAAAGTCGTATGCTTGAGATTTATTTTATGTGGGAAAGGGTTACTTGGTGTATACATAGTGATTTTTTTTTAATGTAAACATCTAACCTGTTCAAACATACAGCAAATCTAACATACAGCAAATCTGCAATACACAACTTTGAAAACTTCAATACAAAAATATTGAAAATCACTGTAAAAGAAAGTATAATCTTTTTCATTGATGGGCCATTGTACCATCCTGTCAAAAGGAGAAAGTGCCCAGTTAGAGCAACTTATTCTTTTAACCTGACAATTTTAAAATGTCATCCACTGTAGAAGCTTCAAATGTATCTGCATGTGGGAAAGGGTTATATAAAAAGAAAAACCCTGAAGAGCTTTTGATGTTGAAGTATGTTCATAAATCACACATCTGTTGATGCCTTTGCAACTGAACACTCTGAGAACCATGTTAGAAATCACTGATTTCACACTACATGTATATAATAGTATCATACAATGCTTTCAATGATATACTTTTATCAATATTTTCCATATGATTGCATTTCATTGACTCGAATTTGCAACAATGTTTTCACAAGCATAAAGAAAGTCTGCTGCAGATATTTTGATAATGCTTATAGAACAAATTGTAAGATACACATTTAATACTCAACTGCTATAATGTTAATTACAAATTTGTGGATAAAAATAATTTAGAAAAAATCCCAAAAATTTATCATTTTTAAAAACAAAAAATCAAGGAAGAGAACAACATCTGAGGATGAAGAATCAATAGAAAGGGACTAATTAAAGCTGTCACATAAAATGAGGTGTTCATCTTGCAAGGTTGTCAATTGATAGTAAATCAGTAAATTAATTAAAAACCTATATCAATGGACATGGGTGTTGTAGCATTTCCCACATAATGCAGCCCCCTGCACAATCAATGAGATAATTATTTTGATGGTTCACTATCGCTTTACAACCTTGTAAGACAAACTCTTCCGTTTTTGTGATAGCTTAAATTTAATTGGGTTGCATGAAATCAGATCATTTTGGAATGATATTTCCTACATGAAATAGTATTTGTTGAAGTATGACACATAATACTTGAAAGTAACTTAACCCTTTCCAACATACATATGATTCCTTACGCCTCGGCAGCATACAACCTTTGAAAACATTGTAGCAAAAGGAGAAATTTGTCAAAATGAACAATATCACCTTTTGCCACATTGTTTATGTAAACCGTTTTAACATACAACAAATCTGCAGCAGACAACTGTGATAACTTCAAGACAAACATATTGAATATCACTGTAAATTAAAGTATAATCTCTGTTATTGATTGGCAATGGAAACATTGTGGCAATTGAAAAAAAATGTTTTCAAAAACAGTTTGCTTAAGATGAGGCAAAACAATTCTGCATGTGAGAAATGGTGTTAAGTGGTTGGCAAAGTAGGTATCTATTACATAGCAATACAAGAGAAAATTGATGCAACGCATCAATGTCGCCGGATATCCATAGTGCAGTTATGCATAACACTAACATTATAGTAGTTGAATAAACAGTTATCAACTGAGGGGCATATTGGAACATCAGGGGTGGGGTCAAGTGAAAATGTATCATAACTTGCATTGTTTTGTCAACGAAGTGAATGATAATTGAAGCCTTTCATTGTTTATGATCAATCTCCATTCCAAAGTAGGTTGACCATACACACAACCAACTAATTATTGATCATAAACAGTAATGGAAATGAGTAATCTTGCCAATCATTAGTCTTAGTATGTATACATGCAGTGCTTTCATTAAGGAATAATTATAAGATTTGTGAATTCCACATACACTTTTCAAGATGTTTGTCAGAATATTTGAATTTTATTATCTTTCAATAAAACCACAAAACAGACAATTTAGGATTTGCATGCAATAGCACGTCATTTTACCTTTCCTCTTTTAAAGTCAACAGTGGACACCTTTGCAGCAATCTACTTTTAAAACAATGAGATAAGGGTTAAATCGCTGAAGACATAGAGTTTTCTCTTTTTCTCAAAATGATATTAGCTTAGCATCCTAATTATATCATACTTTAACAAATGTTGAAAAGTAGTCCAATATTTTTAAATTAGACCACCTTCGAAATATAATATCAGCTAAACAGTTAAATCTCATTGAAATTGTTGTATAATTTAACTTAATTTCGAACATAAACTTAGCACTACAACATGTTAATTTATTTTAATTCTTTCCTTCCTTTTTTATAATGAAAATAACAAACTAAAATAATTAAATATTATTTTATAACGAATTAAATGACACATTTAAATTTGTCAAGGACGAAATAATTGTGTACGAAAGACCCGATTCTTTCTTATTCGCAGAGGTGTCGTTCTTGAAACTCTCGTTATAGACAGAGTGTTCGTTCAAAGTCATTTTTCCATTAAAACCAGTTTTATCTCGGTTTGTTCTTTTCTTCATTTGTTTCGAACCAAATAAACATTTTAAATCACCTATAATTTACTATTTGTAAGTGAGTGTAAAGAGCGGCTCTCTGCAAAGGAGATTGATCTACGCAGTTGGTATTCGCGAGTCACGCAGGTGCGCGTAAGTAAACAAATTAGACTGCGACGTAAAGGTTTGTAGTTATCGACTTTTAATTACATGTAGTATATAGTGTAAAATAAAGTATAGCAGTCTAGCTAATAGGGACTGTTTTGTCTTCGTAAATAAAACAAAAAAACATAATTGCGAGTCAAAATAAAGAAACTGAAAATACCTAAAACATCGGAATATTTATTTCATTTTAGATGTGTCATTACTTAGTGTTTTTAAACAAACACAATTGTAATATGTTCAAGACATCTAAATGTGTTTCTTTCTAATAATAATCCCCCCTCCCATGTGATTTCAGAAAACCTATTAAAAATAGAAGTCACGGGCTCCTGCCCGGCGACTAATGATACAATACAATGACATGAATAAGGAGAATGAGAGATACATCTTCTTACCAAAGAAAGGAGGACACAAATCTATGTTAAGTCAGAAATTCCAATAAGCCTATATTATGTATATTGCATAAATATCACTTAAATTAATGGTTAACCATTTCCCACTTGCAGACACATTCTGATACATCCTCAGCAGACAATAAATCTGCAACTGAATACTTAGAAAACATTTAGTAAACATATTCAAAAAATCTATAGATAAAAGAACAGTTATAGAATAAATTTAAAAAATATTGTAGCATATATAGAAATTGCTCATTATGACCAATGTTTCCATTTGCCACAATGTTTTCACAATTTGTCTACTGCAGAAGTGTCATGAAGCCTAAACAAAATAGATTTATGAACTTTAGAAATCTGTGTCAGATATTTTGTTAATGCTTATAGACTGCTATGATGTAAGTTTTAAATTTGTGGATGAAAACGATTAAGAAAAAGATTAAGAAAAAAACGCCAAATAGTGATAATTTTTAACCCTTTCCCTCATACAACAATTCTGCAGCAGACGACTTTGAACTTATTTTTTCAAAATATAGAAAATCTGTTTAATTGAATGGATAACCCTAAGGTGTGATAATAATTTAACCCTTTCCCTCATACGGCAATTCTGCAGCAGACGACTTTGAACGTATTTTGTCAAAACATAGAAAATCTCCATAATTGAATGAATAACCTATGACTAAAAGTAGAAAACATTGTGGCAAAAGGAGAAATTGCTTGTTTTTAGCAATTCCTTTTTTTGTCACTATGTTTTCCGAAAGTTGCAGAGGCGTCAGAAAGTCTCTATATGAGGGAAAGGGTTAAAAGTCAAAAATCAAGGTAGAGAACATCTGAAGATAAAGAATCAAAAGAAATGGACTAATTAAAGCTGTCACATAAAATGAGGTGTTCATTTTACAATGTTGTCAATTGATAGTGAATCATTAAATTAATTGGAAACCTGTATAAATGGACATGTGTGTTGTAGCATGATCTGTAGCATTTCCCACTTATGCTGCATGCCCCTGCACAATCAATGAGATAATTATTTTGATGGTTCACTATCGCTTTACAACCTTGTAAGACAAACTGTTCAGTTTTTGTGATAGTTTAATTGGGTTGCATGATAAAAATTGTAAAATTTCTCCTTCAATCTCCAGAGAGACTTCCTCTCTTCAAAACATGCAACCTTCTGCTTCAAGTACTGAAATTTAAAAATTGCAAAATTCTGAAAATTGTATTATTTTTTACACAAAACAAAGATATACATATATAAATACATGCATATATTATATTTTGAATGAGAGATTAACATTCCCTTACAATCACTGTCTCAATGATGGTGAAGTGCCCTTGTGCAAGGCAAATTTCCTAGCGTAGTACTGGCAAGATTTTCTATGTTATGTTTCGCCTGTTTTTAGATCACCTGAGCCGAAGGCTATTCTGATCTCTTTTTGTCCGTCGTCTGTCGTCCGGCGTTAACTTTTAGCTTTAAACATCATCTCCTCCCAAACTCCGAGGACAATTTCCGTGAAACATCACAGGACTGTTCCTCTGGTTGGCCTCTTTCAAAGTTGTTCAAAGATTTAAATTCCATTGAGAACTTTGGTTGCTGCGGCATCAGAAAGGGGGCAAAAGGTCCAACCTTTAAAAATCTTCTCCTCCGAATCTGCCTGTCAGATTCAAATATAATTTGGTAGAAATGTTCATTGGGTGACCCTCTATATAAATTGTTCAAGCCATACTGATTGGTCGAAAAACATGGCAGTCAGGCGGCATCAAAAAAAGGGGCAAAATGACAAAATGTGAAAATTCCATTTTTATGCAAATGCTTGTCTGATTTTAAGAAAATATAATACGAATCTTACTGTAATGATCCTCTTTTTAATTTGTTTAAGCCGTTTTGATTGGTTACAAAATCATAGCAACCAGGCGTCATCACAAAAGGGGTAAATTGAACTTAGCTACAAATGACAACCATCTGTCCTACCATTCCAATAGACCAATTTCCACAAAACATCACAAGAATGTTCCTTTGGTGGTCCTCTTTCAAAATTGTTCAAAGATTTAAATTCCATTGAGAACTTTAGTTGCTGCGGCATCAGAAAGTGAGAAAAATACCCAAATTTTAAAATCCTTTTCCTCCATAATCTACTTGTGCGATTGCAAGATAATTTGGTAGAAATGTGACCCTCTAAATAAACTGTTGAAGCCATATTGATTTCGTTGAAAAACAGGGCAGCAAGGCGGCATCAGGAAAGGTGCAAAATGACAAAAACTTTATAATTCCATTCTTATTAAAGTTCTTGTTAGATTTCAAGATATAAATGGCCTTTACTGATAAGCTGTTTCTTGAGAAGTGTCCACTCCTTTCAGTTTCATTTGCACTCCCTGATAAAATTTTCCAGATATTTGCAGTTAAATATTTGCTACTAATTTACTATCAATTAGGTGATCGATTTAGGGCCATCTTGGCCCTCTTGTTTTAAAGTCCTCTGCTATAGGGTTGTTGAAAGTAGGAAAGGGGTAAATCTCTTTAATTGAAATTGTATTTAACCCTTTCTTGCATACAACAAATTTGCAACATAAAACTTTGAAAACAATAAGGAAAATCTGTGGAAGCTCTTTATAAATGAATAAACAATTATTAAATAAAATTGAAAACATTGTTGCAAATGAAGGAATTGCTCATTTTGAGCAATTAATACATTTGCCATAGAATTAAAAGTATTGTGGCTAAATGATATATTGCTCATCATGAGCAATTTCTCCATTTACCACAATGTTTTCAAAATTTGTCTGCAAATGGGAACATTTTAAATATTTGAGAAAAAAAGAAGTAAATATACCATTTTCTTCACTGAAATCAATTGGCAGAAAGGTGAAATCTGTGTTGTTGGTACTCAATTCTGAAAAAGTAAAAAATGTTATGAGACCCATTATAAAATTAGTAACATTTGTTAAAATATGTGTATAATTTTTGTTTGTAACTAGAAACATTGTAAAGTTTAACCCTTTCCCTCATATAGACGCTATCTTACGCCTATGCAGGAGACAACTTTTTGAAAAAAATTCTCCTTTTGCCACAATGTTTTCCAATTTAAGTCAAGGTAATCCATTCCATTATAGAGATTTTCTAATGTTTGTCAAAGTCGTCTGCTGCAGAATTGTCGTATGAGGGAAAGGGTTAAGTTACTAAATAAAGAACATTTTCAGCATATCTATATATTGTAAATATATTGTTAATGTCAATTACCTTCTATAGAAGCCCAGATGGAAGATTGGGAAAAAACAAATGGGTAGCCTGACAAAATAAATTCATTTAATGAGGGTTTTATGCTAGTCAAAGGTCAAAATGAGTACTGTTTGATAGAATGGTACCTTGTCCGGCTCACATCTCAACCATGCATCATAGGATTCCCAAGTTACTAGGCACACCTGTTCTCCATCATAAGGTGGCGTGTCGCGCACAAGACCCAAGCATGTACCTCAAATGTCAAGGTCACACTTAGAGGTCAAAGGTCAAAATGAGAACTGTTTGATAGGACTGTACCTTGTCTGGTCCACATCTCAACAATGCATCATAGGATTCCCAAGTTACTTGGCACACATGTTCACCATGATAAGTAATGACATGTGTGCATTGCTGTTTTATGTCAACAAATGCACATACAATACACAATGTGCTGTCATCGTCTGGTAAGGGACTTTTGTATTGCTTGCAATACGACATTAACTTTATTATTATTATTAATTAAGTTACTGCTTACCATTAACATCTACACCACCAGGCACACCATGAATTGTTGGGTTTTTCCTGGCCTCTAATGCATCGATCCACATTTCCTCTGCGGGAGTACATATAATATGCCTACCTCCTCCAGTGGGTGGATGGTTTAACTCATCACTCTTTGCCTTTGCTGAGATTAATGAATTTAAAGTAATAAAGATCTAATGGCTTAATTTTGATAAATTATTATGTGAGAATTCAAAAATGTAATTTATAGATACCAATACATAACTTAATTATCATTTCGGGCTTATACTAACCATTTCCCTCATAAAGTAAATCTGTATTAGAAGATTTATAGGAAATTTCTATAAAATACAATATGATTATTGAATATTGATGAAATCATTATGGGCAAAGTTCTCCTTTTGCCACAATGATTTCAAAAGTTTATAAATCTACTATATTTTGGGAAGGGTTATTAAAGAAAAAACATTCTCTTTGTGGATACAATTACCATAGATATACTGTTATACATGTACCGGTATGCTTATTGGGAGAACAAATTCATGTGCCAATGTAAACCATCCATTTTTCCAATTGATTACAGGGCTACATATTTATATATAAGTTGCTTTTTTGCCCAAAAAAGCAAAAGAATTGTCAAAAATAACAATTATTTTTTAAAATGATGAGTACTGAAAATCAAATTAAAAGTAGAAAGGAATTATTTACATTTGTGTTCCTTGAATAACTTTATGTGAACTAGACAAATACTAATCTTAGATGTACAATGTGAATACAGATTCAAAGCAAAACTAAATTTTAAAAGTGTCTGATTGAATGAGGGATCACAAAATATATAGCATTAGTTTATCTACATAGAAAAATTGTGAGAAAAGGAGTCTTTGCTCATAATATCTCCCTTTGTCACAGTGATTACAAGTCAGATTTTTTGGAAAATTTCTCCTTTTGTCACTTAGTTTTCACCTCTATTCAATTACTGTACTTTCATGTAAAGGGAGTTTCCATTTTTTGGGGATATGTTTTCAAAGTTGTCTGCTGCAGATTTGTTGTATTTGGCAAAGGGTTTATAAAGGATAAGGAGCTTCAAAATAATTTTTACCTGACTGTTTTATATTATGGAATTTCTTCTCGATTCCATCCATGGTTCTGTCAGTTACAGACACACTGGAAAGAAAAACAATTTGTTCCATTGTACAACTCACATAGCATATAAACATGATAATAATAGTAAATTTTATATACACTGCTTTTTAGAATAACAACACAAATGAAGCATTATCTTTTATGAGAATGTATTTGGGTGTTTCTTATAACCAATGTTAAGCTATCATTAATTATCAGTCACTTGGAATTGTATCAATTCATTGCTGTTGTTTTTGTTGCAGTTATGGACAGTGTAAATAAAGACGCTGTAATTGAAAAGTGCTAAACATATGAAATACTTTATCATAATAAAGTTAAGACAGTATTCCCTTTGGTTTTCGAAAGAATCTATATATATGTGGAAAAACTTCACCAGTGAAATCATATTCCATGAACAGAATTGAAAACATTGTGACAGATGCAGAAGTTTTTCAAAAGTCAATTGCATGTTCAATGTGTCAATTTGTGTCTGTAAGTGTGAAAGTTTTAATTTGTAGAGTGCATTGTTTTCAAATTGAACAACAAAGGAACTTTAGACATGCATTTGTACTACTTAGGCTACAAGAAAAAATAATAAATTATTTCTGCTTGATATGATTTTGTTATAGAGTTTTGATTTTGGCTACGATATTATACCACACCCACAGTCATAAAAGGAGTGTGAATTTCAGAATGTTTTAATTAATTATTTGGATAAATAGTCTTACTTAGAAGATGTTAAAAGGAAACATGCATAAACCGGTTACTCTTTAATCCGAATAATACCAAATAACATCAGATAATTCGAAAAAACTACAGAATAAAACATTTATTTTGCAAGAAATACTCGTGTCATCGTTTTCTTTTAGGTGATAAATACATACGAATACCGATTATTCTGTATAAAAAACTTTTTATTGACATATTGTGGTCTCAAAATGTCTGTTTCATATATTTTGGAGTGACCTCTCTTGATACTGTATCAAATAGTCTTCAGATGCAAAGTATATATAATTATGTATACATGTTTCTTCAGCCTACTGACGAATTATTAGTTATATCAGAATCATATTAAAATAAAAAATAAATGATTAGTCATATGAAAAATGCTTACTTTGAATGTAAGCTTGAAACCATATCGCAAAGTATATGCAGTAGGCCTAGCCACCTATAGACTGAATTAATCTTATTGTCTTAGTAGAATAGTAGGTAAGTTAAATTATTAATTTAAACGTGGAAGAGAACGTTAAGTAAATATGAATTTCATATATATATTTCACCTAAATATAGTCGAATATGAATTATTATTTGCAAAGTAAATGTATTATTCTGTATTTTTTTAGAATTATCCAGTATTATTCAGCTTTAAGAGTAACCCTGCATTAACCATCCAATAATTTGTCTTATTCCATACCTAATTTATACGTCCAATCGTAGACGCTCATTCGAATCATGTGACCGTACAATATATTTCCGTATCGGGACGCACGCGCGTACAAAATAACCCGTATTCTTTTCGTATTGTACGATTCACAGGTCCCATGTTAAACCTATGATAAAGACCGAAGCGCGTGAAAAGGTTCCGAATGAAAGTCTGAATCGACAGGCGCTCTAGATAAAGCGTTACGATAAAGCTCCTGTTGTCACCGGATCATTATTGTCGTCTGCAAAGAAACTAAAATGTTATCCGATTCTGAAATAGATGACTTTGTAATTGAACAGAAACCAAAAAACACTGTGAAAAAAACTAAAAGTGATGTAGGAATATTTAAAAGGTGGTTAGCGCAGGCCGTGCCGACAGAAACAAGGGAACTGGAAGAAATAAGTGCTGTTCAACTTAACAGTTATCTCTGGAGTTTTTACTTGACAGTTAAAAAAAGGGATGGCGAAAACTATGAGCCTGACAGTCTTCTTGGAATAAAAAACAGTATCGACAGGTATTTGTCTGAAAAGAATTACCCAGTGAGTGTATGTCGCGGGGAAGAATTTAAATCTAGTAGAAACGTTCTGTCTGCAAAGGGAAAACAGCTCAAGAAAGAGGGCAAGGGACGAAAACCTAATCGTGCAGACCAGGTGTCCGAAGAAGAAGAAGAGGTATTTAAAAATGTGTTGATCCTGATATTTTTTCTTCTTTTATACCATAGTACTAGATTTACCGATATTGTAACCATACTCACTGTAAGCGCCAAAAAGTCATTGTGCGAAAGAGAGAAGTGCGATAGTGAAGCGGAGTGAAAGTGAAGCGGAGCGAATATGTTATGTTAGAAAGGAGAACCAGCTTTGATTGAAAACGACGTGGCAAAGTTGAAGTAAATGTACCTGTACTGAAAACTAGC
This sequence comes from Serripes groenlandicus, assembly GCA_031761405.1. Lineage (NCBI taxonomy): Eukaryota > Metazoa > Mollusca > Bivalvia > Cardiida > Cardiidae > Serripes > Serripes groenlandicus. The sequence goes on from JASEVX010000027.1 coordinate 1,894,422, forward strand.
GAGAGTTATTCTAATTTGGTGAGTAGCTAACTCAAAGAATATTTAACTATTGTGCAGGCATTTCTATGTTTGTTATGCACCGTTATTAACGGAGATATATTGACATTTAAAGTCTGCAAAATACGTCAACAAAAATGGCGGCGCCCATTGTTACACTGGTTTTCAACTTTCGTTTTTCATTCTCACGTTATTACTGAATGTTATATCATTATCTTTACTTATGTCATTTGGTAAACATGTTGTTGTAATAGGTTATTAGTCTTTGTACGCAAATACATATGTATTACCGTACGTTTTGAGAGCAAATTGTGCAGAAGTGATCCGGGTTCGAATTTACATTGTTTACCGTAGAAACAAGCATTTAATAGCTTCATTAATAATTCACGTAATCGTGAGGGTATACATTGGGTACTGTTATTACAGTCATGACACATTTTAATACCAATAAAACCTGTTGAATATTTTAACGTGGAAGTTATGTATTGAATTTATGGAGAGTTGTCTCCCTTGTTTCATGTCTCATAGTGTGATATTGAGAGTGTTATTGGTCATCTGTTACAGTTGTTATCGTAACCTGCTACTATCTTAAGTTGAAATGGTTAAAGTCAAAGGTTCGATAAACATTTTCTGATTCTTGTTATGAATCGTGGAATTGCAAATTGAAACGGCATAATTCAATGTGGGAGAGCACGATTTGTTATATTAAAAAACATCTTCAAAGAAATAGACACATTTAAGACGGTATTGTACAGTCATGTATTTAATTCATATATATGTGTATTGCTACACATATTTACGTTTTAAATACTGAAAGTTTACAATTAGTATAAGATATACTTATTGATTGTTTATGTTTATTGCAGTTAATCATATCAAATAAAGACATCACCGGGATATGCATTACCTTTCGTTTCACTCTTGCCACCCTTGCCAGTACACTCACTTTATGTGGGGACTCTCCCCGGGCACCCTCCACTATGTAATCGATTACTTTTAAATTTTTACATACATTTAAGCGATCATACAAATGGTTTGCATTGGTAAATCCCTAAAGTTAGGTTGAAATCTGGCGTATCAAAGATTATACGTATCTTCCACGTGTATGCGGGGCGGATGGAAAAATCTGACGCGAGGGCACGTGCGGAAGCCGGTAACGAGGTTTGCCGAGTTACCGGCCACGCAGCGTGCCCGAGGGTTGGATTTTTTCATCCGCCCGCATACACGTGGAAGATACGTTTTCTTGCATACCTCCAAATTGAAATTTAGTAAAATATGACATTGTAAATGTCGTTTTTAAACATTTCACCAAAACGTGCGTGCATTGTTGTTTATTGACGTCACCGTCATGACGCGCAGTAATTTGAAGTCAACGTCAAAGAGTTCCAAGAAACATCGCCGTTTTAAAGATTGAAACTTATTGATTTAAAGTACTTTTTTCACAAATATATCTTATTTTTACAGTACTTTTGTCAACAGCATGCTTTTAATCGCGTAACGTTATCCATTAAAATAATATTCTGAAATGGCGCGAATATGCACGTAAGTTGTCTTCCCCAGGGTGGGGAAGACAGAGATTTCCGCCCCCGGTAAATATGCGGAAACGCTTGTCCGTTATGCAATAAGGGGGTTACACCGGGCACCCTGACTCCAAAATAAATAGCTGAACACTAGTATGCATATTTTAAATATTCATAATGGCGTATCGAAAAAATGCTAATTTGTTATGCTAATTTGCATAGTTATTACACTGATAATGATGTTATTTCATGATGTTGATGCCATTTATGATCTAAAATTGATTTATATTTTATGTTTCAGTTACTTTGGCAACAAGGCATTATGGGCTCCTCTTCGCCCGAGGCATTGCAGAGAGCGATATGGTGGCGCAACAACTTCTTTGGGCTAAGAGGGCGAGATGAACACCATAAGTTGAGATGGGGTGACTTGGCTATACTTGAGGATGTAGACGGTGCTAGGTATTTTAATATTCAATCAAGATTTACAACTGTCAAATGATAATAGATTCTGTAGTATTTTATATATATGTACATGTATGAAGAGCGTGTAGAAAAATCACACAGACTGACAAGAGTTGCGCCAATCCGTCTTCTTGCATTGATATAGAGGATATTTGTTGATTTCAGTGTAAGATCGTATTTTATTTCACGAGTGGTCATAGAAAAAATATATTCATGAGTGGCTTGGCACGAGTGAAAATGTTAATTTTCTATGGCCACGAGTGAGATAAAATACGATCTTACACTGAAATCAACAAATTTTCTTTTTATTTCATGCATTTTACCTTTTTTTCCATTATTATGAAAATTGTCTGCAGTGAAATGATTTCACTCGAGCCGGAGTGAAATGATCAAGTTTTCATTCACTAATATTTTACACTCTTCCACCCATATGCATGAAATAAAATAATTTGCACAAGTTAAACCGATGGTAAATAGGTTAAACTTTTTTTCGGATAGTAACTTTTCTTCAGTAATTTTATCGGGCTAGCATGAATTTTGTTACTTTGAATAGGAATTCTGAATACAGAAATTTTGCTTCCATCATTTCAAAGAGTTTTAACTTGCCATATTGAGCGTTATGATACTTTATAAAATCAAACAATACCAGGGACCAAGATGTGTACAAGCAGTAAAAAATATACATAATATTTCACCAAAAACTTTTTGTATTTATTTAACACTTGCCTCTATAGATTAATAATACTTGTGAGTTCTTGTTTCAGATATCTTCAGTTTGAAGAAAGGGACACAAAAACGAGGAAAAATCCGGGGGAGGATAGACCAATCAAGCCGCGTATATATGCCACGCCAAACCAGCCGAAGACCTGTCCTGTCAATCTTTTGATAGAGTTCACACACAGGTAAAACATCGCCTCATATATTGAAATTCTCATATTACATGTTTTTAACTATGGCTCAAAACATGTAAAGGGCGGCTCAAGGATTTGACGTTATGGGGTGGGGGCGTAACTTAGGGGCGCCATTTTTTAAATGTGCCTCCTTTCCAAATAATATCTTTTGACTATTTAAATATGGGTAGATGGGTTTAGGGGTCCTCCCCTAAGAAATAGAGGATATTTGTTGAATTCGGTGTAAGATCGAAATTTATTTCATCGAGTGATCACAGAAAGCAATATTTTCACAAGTGGCATAGCCACGAGTGAAAATATAATTTTCTGTGATCACAAGTGAAATAAATTTTGTTGAATTCGGTGTAAGATCGAAATTTATTTCATCGAGTGATCACAGAAAGCAATATTTTCACAAGTGGCGTAGCCACGAGTGAAAATATAATTTTCTGTGATCACAAGTGAAATAAATTTTGATCTTCAACAAATGTTCTGTTTCTTTAAGCATTCAAGAAAAATATCAATTTAATTGGCGTTAATTGGAAAATCTCGTAAGAATCATAACGTCATGACGTCATTTCAAAGATTTTCAACCCGGCATAGTAAACGCTACGATACTTTAAACAAACAATACGGGAACCAAGATTTGTAAGAGCAGTGACAATATCAAATTGACACACAAGCAGTGAAAATAACATGATATTTCACCGAAAAGTATAAAAGAAAAAATAGATATTTTTAGTATGACAGGGCGTATATTTGGTGTATTATATTAATTTCGGGGATGGGGTGGGCGTAACTTAGGGTTGCAACTTTTTTCATGCGCCCCCTTTCGAAAACTTATTTTTTTACTATTTAAATGTTGGTACTGGGGTTTGGGTATTTTTTTAGTATGAACAGGCATATTTTGGTGTATTCTATTGAATGTTATCCCCAATACAAACAAAGATGTAACCTCCGACGATTTTAGGGGGGGGCGCGCACCGGTTGTATTTCATAATTATGTAGCAGACGCCCACTAGTTATGTGCACTCCAGAGAGCCCTTTCTACCTGCAGACGTACCAGAATTGGGACAAGCCTGGACCTTCAGGATCATCCTCACAGGTGTGGTTCAAGAACCAGGCCCTAGGAGTCCACAGCCTAGGAAACATAATGAAAACTATGTGTGGAATTGCAGAACTGCCTGGCCGCAAAACGAACCATTCTGGTAGAAAGACCACTGTTAAGCGATTGAAAGAAGCGAACTTCAGTGATATCGACATAATACAGTTAACAGGCCACAAAAACATTCAATCATTGAATAGCTACTCCACAGTGCCAACAAAAACCCAGAAAAAAATGTCCGACACTTTAACATCGGTACAATCTACTGAATCTCGAATGGATGACGGAAATGTGGAGGACTTTCCAGAAATCCCTGGAAATGAAATGCAGGAAATACTGAAATCCATTGAAAATTGTGAGAAAATGCAGACTGTAGACATTTCAGCTTCAACAAATGTGCCAAACGTACCAAACCAAGATATACAGTCATTCAACCAGGTGCTTAGCAAATCGTTGGGATTGGGAACACCAATGTTTTCCGGCGCGAACATTAATGGTGGAAATTTCACCATCAATATCAACTTGAATTCAACATAATATGTTTTGATGAGCTGTGCTTAAACCTTCATAAATATCCAATTTATGCAAACAAGTGAATACACTAACCTTAATGTCATCTGGTATATTCTTAATTGATCATTATCAAACTCGAAAGTGAATTGAATTTTTTATTTTAAATGCTCACAATCTGTATAGATCTTGCAATATATTGTTCTTACATGTACCTAGTCAGCTTTGTTAAACCTGTTATTGAAGATATGTTGTTCATACCATTTTTATAATTTAGACAATTCGTGATATGTTTTAATATCAAAATTGTTAGCTGTTTATCTGTGATATCATCTTGTGAAGCTCACTGAATCTATAAAATGAGACTGAAATGTGATATTGTTGAAATTGATAATTGTTTTCTGTTATTTTTTATCTGTGATATATTTTTTCCTTTCATCTTGTGAAGCTCACTGAATCTATTAAATAAGACTGACATGTGCTATTGTTGAGATTGATTATTGTTTCCTGTTATTGTTTTCATCTGTGATATTTGATTTTAGCTCTACTGGCCAAAGGCCAGAAGGGCTTATGTCGTGGCGATGTGTCCGTCGTCCGTCCGTAAACAATTTCTTGTTAACACGATACAGTCTTCACTTTTGATTGTATCTCAACCAAACTTATACAGTAGTTAGATATTCATGAGAGCTCGGTTCCTTTCGAAAACCAGCCAGATCCGCCCATGCATGACTGGATTATGGCCCTTGAAATGGTCAAAATTGCTATAAAAGAGCTTGTTAACACGATACAGTCTTCACTTTTAATTGCATCTCAACCAAACTTATACAGTAGTTAGATATTCATGAGAGCTCGGTTCCTTTCGAAAACCAGCCAGATCCGCCCATGCATGACTGGATTATGGCCCTTGAAATGGTCAAAATTGCTATAAAAGAGCTTGTTAACACGATAGTCTTCACGTTTGATTGTATCTCAACCAAACTTATACAGTAGTTAGATATTCATGAGAGCTCGGTTCCTTTCGAAAACAAGCCAGATCCGCCCATGCATGACTGGATTATGGCCCTTGAAATGGTCAAAATTGCTATAAAAGAGCTTGTTAACACGATACAGTCTTCACTTTTAATTGTATCTCAACCAAACTTATACAGTAGTTAGATATTCATGAGAGCTCGGTTCCTTTCGAAAACCAGCCAGATCCGCCCATGCAAGACTTGATTATGGCCCTTGAAATGGTCAAAATTGCTATAAAAGAGCTTGTTAACACGATACAGTCTTCACTTTTGATTGTATCTCAACTAAACTTATACAGTAGTAAGATATCCATGAGAGCTCGGTTCCTTTCCTAAACCAGCCAGATCCGCCCATGCAAGACTGGATTATGGCCCTTGAAATTGTCCAAATTGCTATAATTGAGCATGTGAACACAATAGAGGCTCCATTTACTATCTGATCTTCACCAAACTTAGATAGTAGTTAAATATTGATGAGAGCTTGGTTCCTTTTGAAAACCAGCTAGATCTGCCCATGCAAGACTGGATTATGGCCCATGAAATTGTAAAAATTGCTATAATACAGCTTGTGAAACACAAAAGAGCCTCCATTTACTATCCGATCTTCACCATACATACATGCTCTGGATTGAAAATGACCAAAGAACCATACCAGTAGAGCATAGGCCTCATGGGCCTCTTGTTTTCTATTGTCTTGTAAAGCTTATTGAATCTATAAAATATGACTGAAATGTGATATTGTTGAAATTGAAATTGATTATTGTTTCCTATTGTTTTGAAGGTATAAAATAAAAAGGTCATTTAACATTATTCTGCACAATACAAAATATATTTTGGGGAAAAAGTCGATAGAATAAAAAGATCATTTAACATTGTTCTGTACAATACGGAATATATTTGGACTCGTACACAGCTTGGAAAATCATATTGGACTCGCCTAGCGGCTCGTCCAATATGATTTTCCAAGCTGTGTACTCATCCAAATATATATCCGTATTGTACAGAACACTGTTAAATAACCTATAAATAATAGGAAAATTAACAGAGTCCGTACAAATTATTCTTTTCAGTAACATTATACATACAGTTTTATTTAACCATTTTTCTATTGTCTTAATTGTGACATATGCCAGAGTAAACAATCATTGCCAAGCATAAAGCAGGGGGATTAAATGCACTTAAGTGATTCAATTAATAATTAACCTAGTTCCAAATCAATTTCATGTTTACTTTCATATGCATCATTGCACGTTATCAAGAGGCTCCAGACAAATTATTCATTGTCAAATGAAATGTGTTTATCTATTTTCCGATGGGTTTTTTAATGTTTAGAATCACTATCTTGTGATAATCGCGGGTGCCATAGCCAAACATTTAGGATTTTCTGACCAGTAAAATGTAAAAGTTGATTTCAATGACTGACGAAGGATTCGGTCATTAATTTCTTCAAAACAAAGTAAGCAAGTAATGAAAATAGATCGTGTATTCATGTTTTATGTATTCAATAAGAGAAGGGACGACTGAAACATATTAACTTACGCGTTAACAGCATCCAACACCAGCCTCCAAGCCTCCTGCTTCACGCTCACTCCCCTCGAGCTTCCTGTGAAATTACCGAATAGACTTTCGTAATTCGAGATCACTGAGGAAATCAGAGTGACCTCCTCCTGAGTAGAAAAGTTGGCCTGCCTCGCCCGTTTCGGTTACAATTTAGACGCGTTACCAGTCACAATAATTCTTTTCATTTCTTTCGTCTAAAGATATTTTTGGATATTTACACGACCTACTTAGTAAAATTCTTAGTTAAGTTATGTAAAAATAATTAAGTTGACGTTGGTGGAATACAAATAACTTAAAAACTTAGTTAAGTCGAAATACTTAATTTAAGTTTTTAAGTTAAGAAAACGTTGGTGGAATCGGGGCCAGATATATAAAAGACGTTTTTTAACCACCCTTTCCAACATAAAAGTAGTCTGAGCAGACAACTTTTGTCCAAAAATGGAAAATTTATAATTGAATGGATAATCAATGACTAAAAGTTGAAAAAATTGTGGAAAAAGGAGAAATTGCTCATCATGAGCGATTTCTTCTTTTGCCAAATTGTTTTCAAAAGTCGTCTGCTTCGGAGGCATCTGTATAAGGGTAAGGGTTAAAAACATTGTCATTCGAAATAACATTTCTCCTCCTGTTGCCACAACATTTTCACCTCTATTCAATAACAGTATCCTCATTTATGGCCTTGATGTTTTTCCCAAGTCATTTTTTTACCCTTTGCCTCATACAACAATTCTGCAGCAGACGACTTTTAACAGTCAAAAAATAGAAAATCGACTAAAAGTGGAAAACATTGTGGCAAAAGGAGAAATTGCTCGTTTTGAGCAATTTCTTCTTTTGTCACTGTTTTCAAAAAGCTGTCTGCTGCAGAGGCGTCAGATAGCATCTATGAGGGAAAGGGTTAATAAAATTCAAATGCATCACCTTTCCCTCATACAGACAAGACGCTTTCTGATGCCTGGGCAGTAGACGACCTGTGAAACCATTATGGTAATCCATGTTTATGACTAAATGTTTTCAAAGTCGTCTGCTGCAGATTTGTTGTACGTGTAAAATGAGGCATGGAACCCTATACAATTTGCAGACCAATCTTGAGCAGACTCTTGAAAACATTGCTCTATGAAAATATACATCTGAGAAACATTGCTCTATGAAAATATACATCTGAGAAACATTGTTCTATGAATGTATATGTCTGAAAACATTGATCTATGACAGTATACCTCTGAAAACAATGCTCTATGAATGTATACCTCTGAATCCAAAAAATTGCTCTATGAAAGTATACCTCTGAAAACATTGATTTATGAAAGTAAACCTCTGAAAACAATGCTCTATGAAAGTATACCTCTGAAAACATTGCTCTATGAATGTATACCTCTGAAAACAAAAAATTGATCTATGAAAGTATACGTCTGAAAACATTGCTCTATGAAAGTATACGCCTGAAAACATTGCTCTATGAATGTTAACCTCTGAAAACATTTCTCTATGAAAGAATACCTGTAAGTCTTGATCAACAGCTGATGTTACAATCAAGGTCGTATTGAGTTGGTCATTTCGGTTCACTGTGGTCTAATATGGTTGGTTGAAGAATGTTGGTGGAAATTTATTTCTGTTGATGATTATTACAGCAGTGGCTGTTCCACACTTCTGCTGTTCACCATTACCACAGGCCTGTAAAGCAAGCTGCAATAAACAAAAACAACTAGAAATATCACTGAAGATGATAAATACCCCCAAAACAGCACCTTGACTCAAAATATGGTTTACGACCGACCAACAAAAGGGCCATAACTCTGTAAACAAGAAAAAGTAACAAAGGGCAATAACTCTGTATTTAGATTAAATAGAGTTATGGTTTCTGTACACTGCACTTTCTCTCAATGTGTTGTATCATCCTATGAAGTTTTATTAAATTCCAACAATTAGTTTTAAAGTTATGCTCCGGACAAGACTCTACGAATATGAAAAAGTAACAAACGGCAATAACTCTGTCATTATGTAAAGTAGAGTTATGTTTCTTGTACACTGCACTTCCTCTGATTATGCTCTACCATTATATGTAGTTTTATTAGATTCCATCTATTAGTTATTAAGTAATTCTACGGACAAGAAAAAGTAACAAAGGGCAATAACTCTGTATTTAGATAAAATAGAGTTATGGTTCCTGTACACCGCACTTCCTCTCAATGTGTTGTATCATCCTATGAAGTTTAATTAAATTCCAACAATTTGTTTTAAAGTTATGCTCTGGACAAGACTCTACGAATAAGAAAAAGTAACAAAGGGCAATAACTCTGTAATTATGTAAATTAGAGTTATGGTTCTTGTACACTGCACTTCCTCTGATTATGCTCTACCATTGTATGCAGTTTTATTAGATTCCATCTGTTAGTTATTAAGTAATTCTCCGGACAAGAAAAAGTAACAAAGGGCAATAACTCGGTATTTAGATTAAATAGAGTTATGGTTTCTGTACACTGCACTTTCTCTCAATGTGTTGTATCATCCTATGAAGTTTTATTAAATTCCAACAATTAGTTTTAAAGTTATGCTCCGGACAAGACTCTACGAATATGAAAAAGTAATAAACGGCAATAACTCTGTCATTATGTAAAGTAGAGTTATGTTTCTTGTACACTGCACTTCCTCTGATTATGCTCTACCATTATATGTAGTTTTATTAGATTCCATCTATTAGTTATTAAGTAATTCTACGGACAAGAAAAAGTAACAAAGGGCAATAACTCTGTATTTAGATAAAATAGAGTTATGGTTCCTGTACACCGCACTTCCTCTCAATGTGTTGTATCATCCTATGAAGTTTAATTAAATTCCAACAATTTGTTTTAAAGTTATGCTCTGGACAAGACTCTACGAATAAGAAAAAGTAACAAAGGGCAATAACTCTGTAATTATGTAAATTAGAGTTATGGTTCTTGTACACTGCACTTCCTCTGATTATGCTCTACCATTGTATGCAGTTTTATTAGATTCCATCTGTTAGTTATTAAGTAATTCTCCGGACAAGAAAAAGTAACAAAGGGCAATAACTCGGTATTTAGATTAAATAGAGTTATGGTTCCTGTACACTGCACTTCCTCTCAATGTGTGGTATCATCCTATGAAGTTTTAATAAATTCCAAGAATCAGTTTTAAAGTTATGCTCTGGACAAGACTCTACGAATAAGAAAAAGTAACAAAGGGCAATAACTCTGTAATTATGTAAATTAGAGTTATGGTTCTTGTACACTGCACTTCCTCTGATTATGCTCTACCATTGTATGCAGTTTTATTAGATTCCATCTGTTAGTTATTAAGTAATTCTCCGGACAAGAAAAAGTAACAAAGGGCAATAACTCTTTATTTAGATTAAATAGAGTTATGGTTCCTATACACTGCACTTCCTCTCAATGTATTGTATCATCCTATGAAGTTTTATTAAATTCCAACAATTAGTTTTAAAGTTATGCTCCGGACAAGACTCTACGAATAAGAAAAAGTAACAAAGGGCAATAACTTTGTATTTAGATAAAATAGAGTTATGGTTCCTGTACACCGCACTTCCTCTCAATGTGTTGTATCATCCTATGAAGTTTTGTTCAAATCCTATGTTGCATTGTTAAGATATGGTCCGGACAAAATATGGCTTCCGACCGACCGACCGACCGACATACCGACCGACCGACCGACCGACCGACCGACACAGTGACTCCTATATACCCCCCCAAAACTTTGTTTTTTGGGGGTATAAAAATATTTCAAATTAATTGATGTTCTATCTTTGAGATGTCTATTGGACTGTTTTGATTGAATGATTGGAGTTAAATGCCATTTTCAGTAGTTTTCATTATCTGACACTGGGCAGGTCACTTTACCATGCATTTTCTGGCTTTGTCCTACAAGTAGACCACACAAGATTCTACCCGGGCAACTGGCTAACCCATTGATATAAGACAATTGTCAGATTCAGAACCCCAAACTGTGGTGGACGCCCTACAACTACACCAGTTTGTTTGTTTTGTTTGTTTGGAGTTTAACGCCGCTTTCAACAGCTTTGGTCATATCACGGCGGTCAGCGCACCTACCCATGTTTTCCTGGCTTTCCCACACCAGTACTTACACAACATTCTTTCGAAGCCACTGACTGCACAACTACACCAGAGAGACATACAACCTAGAATCATAACCCCTAGCACTTTCCCACATACAACAAATCTGCAGCACATGACTTTGAAAACTTCTAAGCAAAAACAAGATAAAGAAGGTATTATCACTGAAAGAAAGTTGAAAACATTGTGACAATAGGAGAAATTGCTTGTTTAGAACAATTTTTTCTATCATTTTGTTTTCAAAAATTCTTCTGCTGCTAAGGTGTCAAGAAAGAATATGTTCGTAAAGTAATTACATAGCATTTTTGCTGAATAAATTATTTCTCACTTCTGATATTTGTTGACTACTTATTTGGGAAATTCTGACAAACGACTTTAGATACAATTTGCTTTCGCACTATCAAAACTTGACAATAAGCAGTGGGGACCAGTATGTTTATTGGGGTCTTACGCCGTTTTGAACATTATTTCAGTGATATCACGGTGACAGTTTATTTATTCATGATCCCTGGGTAAACAAACCAGTACTAATATAGTACACTCCACCATGACCATAGCGCCACAATTGGACATCGAACCCTGGATGCCAGGTTCCAAATCCCTAACACTAACCATTCAACCAATGGCCGATTCCTCGGTGGGGACCAGGCATGAAATGACAATCATAACTTAATAAGAAAAGGAGCTTGCGTTCATCACTTTATGTTCATTGTCAAGTTGTCTTACTTGTTTGTAATATATCTAGTGATTGATGGATTGTTTGGTTCTTTACACAGCTTTCAACAATTGTTCAGTCACATCACCGAGTTTTCTGGGTTAGCTACCAGTACTACTAGTTCATTTATCCTGACACCAGCCAGACACTGGTAATGCTAAATCAGCAACCCTGAGTGCCGAGGAGGACAGCCATTACTACCTTTATTGAAGTCTTTGGTATGACCCGGCCTGGAATGGAACCCGCGACCTCTGGCACCCGAGGAATAGATTTAGGACTTAACAACAATAAAGAAACTTGGCAACTTAACCCTTTTTGACATATCAAACTTGCATTTACCGAGATTTTCCAAGTCGCCTGCTGCAAATTTGTTGTATTTGGGAAAGAATATAGCAAGGCCAGAATCTGTGCCATCTGGACATTTTTTTCTCAAAACTCCTAGAATTATCTATGGACTCTTTCAAAATGCAGCTGAAAAAAGCCATTTTAAATAATCAGCATTATTGTTTTTATTAATTGGGGTTAAATGCAGTTTTCAACTATTTTTAAGTCATATCACAGTGACCAGTTCCCCTACGCTTGTATTTCCAGACTTTCTCACACCAGTACTCCACAAAACATTCTTTACAATTAACTTGCTGCTCTTCCACATAGACTTTTAGCCCATTGGTAGAGACAAATGACGCTTGTCGCAGTGACTTTTGTCAAATGTTGGAAAGAATGTTGACCAAGCTGAGGTTCGAAATCACAACCCCTGGATTGACAGCTCATATGGCTACAGACTGATCTATCGGGGCTCAATTCAGCATATGTGGGGGAAAAACCCTTAAAACCCCAATAACAAACAAACTTAAATTACATTATCTGTCGATTGGCTTCCACTTGTCAGAGGTTTCTTCAAAGAGATGACTCCAGTAATTGCATCAATGTAGTAATATTCATTAGCCCGGTTTTCTTGTAAAAAGCTATCCCCCATTATTGAGTATGTTACTGAGTCTAGGTCCACATCAAATGCCGATACTTGAAGAATTTGTTCACCTAGACTGTAGGTTTCTGAAATGACTTGCTGATACCTAGGAGACGAGAAATTTGGTGGGTTGAGATTGCGGGTTACGCTGATAATGACATCAGAAATATCCACAACATCAAGGTAGGCAGAGCCAAACACTGCACTCTGTACTGTAATAGAAGTAGTTATTATTAACCCTTTCCCACATAACAGATGCTTTCTGATGCCTCTGCAGCAGACAAATTTTTATTCATTAATTATACCTTCACTTGTAGAGAATTTCAATGTTTTTGTCTAGATCTACTTCAGAATGGTTGTATGTGGGAAAGGGTTATCCTTTTACTGGGTTTATGCACTTTTCTACATGCCTCTTATTAGTTGCCGGGCAGAAGCCCGCGACTTCTATTTTAATAGCTTTTCGTAAATCACATGGGAGGAGGAGTTATTATTAGAACAAACCAAATTTAAACGTCTTGAACATATTACAATTGCGTTTGTTTAAAAACACCAAGTTATGACACATCTAAAATTGGTGGGTTGAGATTGCGGGTTACGCTGATAATGACATCAGAAATATCCACAACATCAAGGTAGGCAGAGTCAAAACACTGCACTCTGTACTGTAATAGAAGTAGTTATTATTAACCCTTTCCCACATAACAGATGCTTTCTGATGCCTCTGCAGCAGACAAATTTTGAAAAATCGCCAATAGGAGAAAGTGTTCAAAACAATTTCTACTTTTGCCACAATGTTCTATAATTTTTATTCATTAATTATACCTTCACTTGTAGAGAATTTCAATGTTTTTGTCTACATCTACTTCAGAATGGTTGTATGTGGGAAAGGGTTATCCTTTTACTGGGTTTATGCACTTTTCTACATGCCTCTTATTAGTTGCCGGGCAGAAGCCCGCGACTTCTATTTTAATAGCTTTTCGTAAATCACATGGGAGGAGTTATTATTAGAACAAACCAAATTTAAACGTCTTGAACATATTACAATTGCGTTTGTTTAAAAACACCAAGTTATGACACATCTAAAATGAAATAAATATTCCGATGTTTTTTAAAAGTATTTGCAGTTTCTTTATTTTGACTCGCATTTATTTTTTTGGGTTTTATTTACGAAGACAAAACCGTCCCTATGAGACTTGCAGCAGACTGTTATGTGTCAATATCTAGATACAAATCGTGTCAGATTCTCCTTTTAATAGCAGTTTTAACTTACTGAATGTTATTTTCATGTTCAAAGAGATGTCTTGATTTGTGAAGAATGCATTTAATAATGTTTATCCATGTATATCTAAAATATGAACTGTTTCTAAGCTAAAACTGTTGATCACATGTCAAGAATCTCAGTCTTGATTTGTGAAGTATGCATTTTATAATGTTTATCCATGTATATCTAAAATATGAACTGTTTCTAAGCTAAAACTGTTGATCGCGTGACTCGCGAATACCAACTGCGTAGATCAATCTCCTTTGCAGAGAGCCACTCTTTACACTCACTTACAAATAGTAAATTATAGGTGATTTAAAATGTTTATTTGGTTCGAAACAAAAAAAGAAAAGAACAAACAGATAAAACTGGTTTTAATAGAACGAACACTCTCTGCCTATAAAGAGAGTTTCAAGAACAACACCTCTGCGAAGAAGAATGTGGGTCATGAATCGGGTCTTTCATACACAATTATTTTGTCCTTGACAATGTTAAATGTGTCATTCAATTCCCTAAAGGCATATTGCTTCAAATCTGCATATTGTTATGCATCATTGCAAAAGGGCGCTCATCATTATATAATTTTAAAACATGAGTAGTTTGTTATTTTCATTATAACAAGAGCTGTCGGAGGACAGCGCGCTCGACTATTCCACCGCTTATTTAAGTTACTGAGATAATGGACTCTAATGTAGTTGCATGCAAAATATTAACCACAATTTCTTAAAGTATGATAATTTGCATTATATGCAGGATAGAGTTATTTAACTTGATTTTGTTAATAGGTGTGATGGTTAGGAAGGCAATGGAATGCATCAAGTAGTTAATAAGATATGGACTCTTAATGTAGTTGCACACAAACCTTTAACCATAATTTCTAAGTAAAACAAGAGGGCCATGATGGCCCTGGATCGCTCACCTTAATTATACAATGTACTGCAATGCAAAACACATCAAGACAATTATTCTGAATGCAACCTCTACAGTGTTAACAATCTTTTCCTTCATTTGGTCTAGTGATCTATATTTTTTTACCTGATATGACCCATATTCCAACATGGACTAGATATCATCAAGACAACATTCTGACAAAGTTTCAACTTGCTCAAAACATTCTGACTAAATTCCAAGCTGCTGAAGCAAAAAATATGGCATCCAAAGTGTTCACAAGATTGTCCTTCAATTTGGTCTAGTGACCTAGTTTTTGACCCAGCATGACCCATAATCAAACTTGGCCTACATATTATCAAGAAAAACATTCTGATTAAGTTTCATCATGCTGAAATTAAAAATGCAGTATCCAGAGTGTTAACAAGATTACCTTTCAATTTGGCTTAGTGACCTAGTTTTTAACCCGGCATGACCCATATCCGAACTTGGCCTAGATATCATTCAGCTCAACATTCTGAACAAATTTCAAGCCGCTGAAGCAAAACATGCAGCTTCTACAGAGTTAACAAGATTTTCCCTCAATTTGGCCTAATGACCTAGTTTCTGATCCAATATGACCCATATTTGAACTTGACCTAGATATCTTTAAGACAAACATTCTGACAAAATTTCAAGCTGCTAAAGCAAAACATGCATCATCCAAAGTGATAACTAGATTTTCCTTCAATTTGGCCTAGTGACCTAGTTTTTGACCCGGCATAACCCATATTCGAACTTGACCTAGATATTTTTAAGACAAACATTCTGACAAAATTTCAAACTGCTGAAGCAAAAATTGTGGCCTCTGGAGTGTTAACAAGATTTTCCTTCAATTTGACCTAGTGACCTTCTTTTTGACCTGACGTGACCCATGTTCGAACTTGACCTACATATCATCAAGACAAACATTCTGATAAAGTTTCAACATGCTCAAGTTGAAAATGTGGCCTCAAGAGTGTTAACAAGATTTCCCTTCAATTTGACCTAGTGACCTAGTTTTTGACCTCATATGGCCCAGTTTCGAACTTGTCCAAGATTTTATGGAGATGAACGTTCTGATAAACTTTCATGAAGATTGGATGCAAAATGTAGCCCGTAGAGTGTTAACAAGCTCAAATGTTGACGACGCACGACGGACGGACGCCGGACAAAATGTGATCACAATAGCTCACCTTGCACTTCGTGCATAGGTGAGCTAAAAACGGCAACAATTTGCACCATATGCAGGATAAAAATATCTTAATTGGGTGTGTTTATAGTTGTGAAATTGGGAAAGGTTGTATAAAGTGTCAATACAATGCTTCAAGAATCCAGAATTTCCAAGTCAAAAAAGGGCCATAACTTGCATTAAATGCTGGATAGAGTTATTGTACTTGAATGTTTACATAGGTGTGATGATTGGGAAGGGCTGTATAAAGTTTCAATGCAATGCATGAAGTAGTTACTATGATATGGTCTCTTAATGTAGTTGCACGCAAAAATTTAACCAGAATTCTAACTTATTTACTTTAGCTATATAAGCCCCGCCCCATGGCGGTCAAAGTTTCCGACCAATCAACTTGGCTTGAAGGAATCTGATAGAGGGTCACCCTAGGAACATTTCTACAAAATTATTTGAAAATCGGCCTGACACTTTTGGAGAAGAAGATTTTTTAAGTTTTCACAATAGCCATATAAGGCAAAATAGCCCCGCCCCCCCATGGCGGCCATGTTTTTTGACCAATCAACATGGCTTGAAGGAATCTGAAAGTGGGTCCCTTAAGGAACATTTTAACAAAATTATTTGAAAATCGGCCTGACACTTTCGGAGAAGAAGATTTTTTAAGTTTTCACTATAGCCATATAAGGCAAAATAGCCCCGCCCCCCTGGCGGCCATGTTTTTCGACCAATAAACATGGCTTGTAGGAATCTGATAGAGGGTCATCCAAGGAGCATTTCTACAAAATTATTTGAAAATCTGCCAACCAGTTTGGGAGAAGAAGATTTTTTAAGTTTTCACTATAGCCATATAAGGAAAAATAGCCCCTCCCCCCTGGCGGCCATGTTTTTCGACCAATCAACATGGCTTGAAGGAATCTAATAGAGGGTCATCCAAGGAACATTTCTACAAAATTATTTGAAAATCTGCCAACCAGTTTGGGAGAAGAAGAATTTTGAAGGTTTTTTCATTTCGTTGCCATGGAAACCAGAATTCTGCATGGATCCCAAAAATTTGAAGGAAATCTGGTGAGGTCATTGAGAGGATGCTTTCTGTGAAGTTTCATCCCAATTGACCCAATGGTTACTGAGGAGAAGAAGTTGACGGACGACGCACGCCGGACGCCGGACAAAAGGCGATCACAACTAGAAATATCACTGAACATGATAAATACCCCCAAAACAGCACCTTGACTCAAAATATGGATTCCGACCGACCAACAAAAGGGCCATAACTCTTGTTAAATAACATGCAATTGTAAGACCTTTATGATGTACACATCTCCTCTTGGTATAGAAGCTTCATGTAAAATGTTATTGAATTCCACCCAGTGGTTTGTAAGAAATAGGCTGGACAAAATATGGCTTCTGACCGACCAACAAGTTAATAAGTAAAAGGGCCATAACTCTGTAAAATAACATGCAATTATAAGACCTTAATGGTATGCACATCTCCTCTTGGTATAGAAGCTTCATGTAAAATGTTATTGAATTCCACACAGTGGTTTGTAAGAATTAGGCCGGACAAAATATGACCAGCAACTTAACAAGACTCTATGAACAAGAAAAAGTAACAAAGGGCAATAACTCTGTAATTATGTAAATTAGAGTTATGGTTCTTGTACACTGAACTTCCTCTGATTATGCTCTACCATTGTATGCAGTTTTATTAGATTCCATCTGTTAGTTATTAAGTAATTCTCCGGACAAGAAAAAGTAACAAAGGGCAATAACTCTGTATTTAGATTAAATAGAGTTATGGTTTCTGTACACTGCACTTCCTCTCAATGTGTTGTATCATCCTATGAAGTTTTATTAAATTCCAACAATTAGTTTTAAAGTTATGCTCCGGACAAGACTCTACGAATATGAAAAAGTAACAAAGGGCAATAACTCTGTAATTATGTAAAGTAGAGTTATGTTTCTTGTACACTGCACTTCCTCTGATTATGCTCTACCGTTATATGTAGTTTTATTAGATTCCATCTATTAGTTATTAAGTAATTCTACGGACAAGAAAAAGTAACAAAGGGCAATAACTCTGTATTTATATAAATTAGAGTTATGGTTCTTGTACACTGCACTTTCTCTGATTATGCTCTACCATTGTATGCAGTTTTATTAGATTCCATCTGTTAGTTATTAAGTAATTCTCCGGACAAGAAAAAGTAACAAAGGGCAATAACTCTGTATTTAGATTAAATAGAGTTATGGTTCCTGTACACTGCACTTCCTCTCAATGTGTTGTATCATCCTATGAAGTTTTATTAAATTCCAACAATTAGTTTTTAAAGTTATGCTCCGGACAAGACTCTACTAGAAAAAGTAACAAAGGGCAATAACTCTGTATTTAGATAAAATAGAGTTATGGTTCCTGTACACCGCACTTCCTCTCAATGTGTTGTATCATCCTATGAAGTTTCGTTCAAATCCTATGTTGCATTGTTAAGATATGGTCCGGACAAAATATGGCTTCCGACCGACCGACCGACCGACCGACCGACCGACACAGTGACTCCTATATACCCCCCAAAAACTTTGTTTTTTGGGGGTATAATAACTCACCTTGAGCAAAGCTCAGGTGAGCTAAAAAAGGGCTATAATTTGCATAAAATGCAGGATAGAGTTATCTAACTTGATAATCTACACAGGTGTGATAGTTGGGTAGGGTTGTAGAAAGTTTCAATGCAATGCATCAGGTAAATACAGAGACATGGACTAATTTAGTTGCACGCAAAACTTTAACCAAAATGTTTAAGTATAAAGTTTCAATGCAATGCATCAAGCAAATACTGAGATATGGACTCTTAATTTAGTTGCACGCAAAACTTTAACCAGAATTTCTAAGTAAAAAAGGGCCATAACTTGCATAAAATGCAAGATAGAGTGATAGTTTAGTAGGGTTGTATAAAGTTTCAATGCGATACATGTAGTATTTAAGTACTTGCATGCAAAACCTTAACCAAAGTGTGACGTGGATGCAGACGCCAACGCCAGGGTGAGTAGTATAGCTCTCATATTCTTCGAATAATCAAGCTAAAAAAGGAAGGAAAGAATTACAATAAATTAACATGTTGTAGAGCTCAGTTTATGTTCGAAATTAAGTTTAAATTATACAACAATTTCAATGAGATTTAACTCTTTAGCTGATATTATATTTTGAAGGTGGTCTAATTTATAAATATTGGACAACATTTCAACATTAAATTTTGTTAAAGTATGATATAATTA
The DNA here is from genome assembly GCA_031761405.1 of Serripes groenlandicus. NCBI lineage: Eukaryota > Metazoa > Mollusca > Bivalvia > Cardiida > Cardiidae > Serripes > Serripes groenlandicus. Next base: position 1,913,887 of record JASEVX010000027.1, read on the forward strand.
GGATGCCAAGCTTCAGCGATTTAACCCTTATCTCATTGTTTTAAAAGTAGATTGCTGCAAAGGTGTCCAATGTTGACTTGAATAAGGGAAAGGTAAAATACGTGCTATTGCATGCAAATCCTAAATTGTCTGTTTTGTGGTTTTATTAATAAATAATAAAATTCAAATATTATGACAAACGGCTTGAAGTGTACGTGGAATTCACAAATCTTATATAATTATGGCACTGTATACATACTAAGACTAATGATTGGCAAGATTACTCATTTCCATTACTGTTTATGATCAATGATTAGTTGGCTGTGTGTATGGTCAACCTACTTTGGAATGGAGATTGATCATAAACAATGAAAGGCTTCAATTATCATTTTCTTAAGTAAGTTATTATGCAAGTTATGTTACATTTTCACTTGACCCCACCACTGATGTTCCAATATGCCCCTCAGTTGATAACTGTTTATTCAACTACTATAATGTTAGTGTTATGCATAACTGCAGTATGGATTTCCAGCGACTTTGATGCGTTGCATCAACTTTCTCTTGTTTGTTAATTGAAATAGATATTTCTTTATTGTATATGAAAATCTTTTAAACCTTTTCTACTTATAGCAAATTTGCAGCAGACAACTATAAATATCTTTGCAAAAATATGAAAAATCTCTGCTTTTGTCACAATTATTTCAAGTCTTCCGGTGCAGATCTTCCAATGGAAAAAAAATAATTGCATGTAAATTTTATAACAAAATAATCTCGCACAAACATTGAAACATTGCATTCAATTTAACAAAAGTTTTCAAAGAAAGACCATTTCCCTCATATAGAAGCTTTCTGATGCCTCTGCAGCAGACGGCTTTTTGAAAACAGTGACAAAAGAAAAAATTGCTCAAAACAAGCAATTTCTCCTTTTGCCACAATGTTTTTCACTTTTAGTCCACTTTTAGTCATAGGTTATCCATTCAATTTAAGGGATTTTCTATTTGTTAACAGAATCTGTTTAAAGTCGTCTGCTGCAGAATTGTTGTATGGGGAAAAGAGTTAAAGGATTATACTCACTGTGTATGTGGTTGAAGGATGAAGGTGCAGTGCTGTTCTATCAAACAAGGTTATTCGTCCATTAACTGAGTTAATAGCAAAGAAAGCAGATGCAACTGTGAACTGTACTGGTTGATAAACTATAGTTCCCTGAAAAAAAAAAAAAAAGGTTCTAAGACCCAATTTCTGCACTTATAAAATCGATCCTCTAACGATGTTTCCTCTACCATCTTTATTCCTTTCCAACTTATAGATGACTGATGATGCCTCAGCAGCACAACATTTGAAAACATTGTTGGCAAAGAAAGAGTGTTTCAACTTTATTCAATAACTATACTTTCATTGAATAAGATGTCAAACACTTTTTCCTACATGTTGTTATAGATGTCTGCTGAAAAAAAAAATTGTATGTGGAACATTGGGTAGCATACAACAATTCAGCAGATTACGACTTTGAATACATCTAGGAATTCTTTTTTGGTCACTATAAATTTTGTAAATGTGGTTGAAAACATTGTTGCAAAAGTAGAAATTGCCACAATGTTTTCAATGGTCCTCTGCTACAGATGCGCCAAACTGTGTCTGGGGGTGGAAAAGGATTAATTTGAGCCGTCTCACGAGAAAACCAACATTGCTGACTCTGCTTAAAGTGTCGATCCTGATCAGCCTAAGCAATGAATGAATGAATGTATATTGTTTTATGGCGCATCAACAGCTAAGGTCATTTAGCGCGCAATTAAATTTAACTAGAGATTGCTTTTTTGAAAAAGCGCTTGTCTCCCATTTGTGTGGTCGTAGGAGAGGAAAAGAAATGATGGAGATGATTTTTTTAGTTTTGGACTGGAGATGAAGCAACAGTGACAATCCTCAGTTATTGAGCGGAAACCATTTTTCAGCTGAGGGTTACCATGACCTTGGTCTTTGACCTAGTGACCTCAAAATCAATAGGGGTCATTTGCTGCTGGTGACCAACCTGAACACCAAGTATGAAGTTCTTGGGCCCAAGCAATCTTCAGTTATTGAGCGGAAACCATTTTTCAGCCAAAGGTCACCGCGACCTTGACCTTTGACCTACTGACATCAAAATCAATAGGGGTCATCTACAGGTTAGGACCAAGCTGCACACCAAGTATGAAGTTCCTGGGTATAAGCGTTTTTGAGTTATTGAGTAAAACACATTTTTCAGCTGAAAGTTACCGAGACCTTCAACATTTGACCTTGTGACCTCAAAATCAAACAAATTCAATAAAGTCATTTACTGATTAGGACCAACCTGCACACCAGGTATGAAGTTCCTCAACATAAGCATTCTTTAGTTATTGAGAGGAAACCATTTTTCAGCTGAAGGTTACCATGACCTTGACCTTTAAGCTAGTGACCTCAAAATCAATAGGGGTCATCTACTGGTGGTGACCAACCTGCACACCAAATATTAACTTCCATGGCCAAAGCATTCTAATTATTAAGCAAAAACAATGTTTCAGCTCATTGTCACTGTGACCTTGACCTTGACTTCGACGTCAAAATTAATAGGGTCTTCTACTGGGCATGGCCAACTTGCATACCAAGTATGGAGTTCCTCGGCCCAAGCGTTTTTCAGTTATTGAGCGGAAACCATTTTTTACCTCACAAGGTCACCATGACCTTGACCTTTGACCTTCTGACATCAAAATCAATAGAAGTCATCTACTGGTCATGACCAACCTGCATACCAATTATGAAGATCCTATGCCCAAGCGTTCTATAGTTATTGAGCGGAAACAAGTCTGACGGATGTGACCTTGACCACTGTGACCTTGACCTTTGACCTAGTGTCCTTAAAATTAATAGGGGTCATTTGCTGGTGGTGACCAATCTGCACAGCAAGTATGAAGTTCCTGGGCCCAAGCAAAAACTATTTATCAGCTCATTGTCACTGTGACCTTTCAAGCTCATGGTCACTGTGACCTTGACTTTAGACGTACTGACCTCGAAATCAATAGGGGTCTTCTACTAGGCATGGCCAACCTGCATACCAAGTATGGAGGTCCTCAGCCAAAGCCTTCTTCAGTTATTGAGCGGAAACTCACATTTTTTACCTCACAAGGTCACCATGACCTTGACCTTTGGTTATCAAAATCAATAGGGGTCAGCTACTGGTCATGACCAACCTGCATACCAAGTATGAAGTTCCTACGCCCAAGCGTTCTTCAGTTATTGAGCGGAAACAAGTGTGACAGACGGAAGGACGGAAGGATGGAAGGACGGACGGAACGGGCAAAAACAATATGTCACCCCCATGTAATGGGGGAGACATAATTATTCATGATCCCTGGGTAAACAAACCAGTACTAGGCTAGAAAATGTGCCTTGCCCAAGGGCACTCCACCATGACGGTAGTGCCGCGACTGGGGATCGAACCCGGGACACCCGGTTTCGAAATCCCTGACGCTAACCACTTGACCACAGCGGATTCCTGATCAGCCTAAGCAAGCCGCGCAGGCTAACCCGGACAGACTCTTTTCGCCTTGCAGGAATCATTACTCTATACCTATATCCCCCTGAGACAGAATGTGTTGGCCCGGATCAGACTGTGTGGACAGCGCAGGCTGATCTGGTCGATACATTACGCAGAGGCCATAATGTTGGTTTTCTCGTGGGACAACTCATTTTAAGCTGCAAACTATTTTTGAAAACATCGTGGCAGTTTTAATGTTTAAAAGAATATTAAAAAATATAAAAGTTTTCAACAAATTTCAAAGATGAGTTCAAGAAAATATGGATTTTGCCAACCTTTGATCACCTACATAAACAGAAGTTTCAAAGTGTCGGAGATGACAATATAGCATTTCAAAGAATCAAAACTATCACATCATGTAACCATTGATATCCTCAACTGTAGTCTGTGGAGTCACCTGCCACTACCATTAAATTATAGGGTTCAGGCATACACCAAATATGGCAGCACCCTTAGGACATGGTGTAGCAAGCAAAAGACTTGAGCTCTAGATAAGAGGTGTTCTGCATGTTCTAAAATCATTATTTGACCCTCTAACCCTATGTTGTCAGCGAGATGATTCTTAAAAAAAATTGTGGGGGAAAATCATATTTTGACCCTCTTAGCCCTAAGTTGTGGGTACTCAAAATAATCATCTCAGCGAGACGATTCTTTAAAGTACCCACAACATAGGGTTTGCTTTAATAATAAGAGAGAAATTGTGGGGAAAATCTTTTTTTTACCCTCTTAGCCCTATGTTGTGGGTACTCAAAAGAATCGTCTGTGAGACATAGGGTTTGCTTTAATAATATTAGAAATTGTTGGGAAAAGAGCTGAATACTCCCTCCTTATCTGGACTTCTGCGGCTTTTTTGTGAACCGAACCTGCTTAACCTTTCAAACTTCGAAAGTAATTTGATTCATTATTCATGAATTGATTCCAGACATCAAGATGTATCGATTGGTCTACTGTCAAGTTAACTCTTTTCCACCTGTAGCCGCATGTGAAGTAGATGACTTTTTAATACATTGTGAGAAAAGGGGAAATGGCTCAAAAGGAGCAATTTCTCCTTTTGCCACAATGTTTACATTTATTTTCAGTAATTATAGAGATTTTCCATATTTTTGCTTTAAAGTTTTCAAAGTCGTCTGCTATAAAGTTGCTGTATGTGGGAAAGGTATAATTAAAACTAGAAATATCACTGAAGGTGATGAATACCCCCACCTGGTGCCTGACAATATACATATGTATGAGAAATTCAAGGGGCCATAACTCATTTAAAAGTAATTCGAGTGCAACATGCCGACAATATGCACAACTATGCTTGGTATCAATCATTCTTGTGAAGTTATATTGAATTGTGACCAAGGGTTGCTGAGAAATAGTGTTCAATAGAAATGGCTACAGACCAACTATGTATGAGAAATTCAAGGGCCAATAACTTATTTAAAAATAATCCCAGTGCAACACGCCGACAATATGCACAACTAGGCTTGATATCAATCATTATTGTGAAGTTATATTGAATTCTGACCAAGGGTTGCATAGTGTTCACAAGAAATGTCTATAGACCAACTATGTATGAGAAATTCAAGGGGCCATAACTCATTTAAAAAGAATTACAGTTCTCAGGCAACTATTTCAAACAGTTTGGAATCATGCAAATCAGCGAAAAAGTTTATTCCTCGACTTACTCGCAAGTCCTGATTGAAGCAAGAGACAGACGTAATAAGAGTTCCCTTGTTATCAATTTCGCTGACTGACCTGCCATATGGGTCATTTTGAAAATTGGATGGTAACACGTCTCTTAAAATCTGTATCCGTTCATTAGCAGTGTCCGTTTTAGCATTGAATATTCATTATCCCTGTACCAAAGGCTTTAAGAATGGAGTGAACAACAGGGTCCAAATATATAAAGTTATTCTCTATGCTATGTTGTGATTATTCAAAAGAATTTTCTCACTCATTTTGAGAACCCACAACAGATGATTTAATCCTTTGCTATCTGCAGACCCAAATGCAGCAGGCAAATTTTAAATCATTGTGGTAAAAGGAGAAATTGTTAAGCAATTTTTCCTTCTGCAAAAATGTTTTCAACTCTTATTCTTCATTTCTTCTTTCATTTATGTAGAAATTCCATATTTTTGTCTGGGCGTTTCCAAAGTCATCTGCTGCAGATTTTTTGTATATGGAAAAATGGTTAACCTTTTTCCTCATATGGACGCTTTCGGACGCCTCTGAAGCAGACAGCTTTTTGAAAACATAGTGACAAAAGAAGAAAACCAATTTCTCCTTTTGCCACAATGTTTTCCACTTTTAGTCATAGGTTATCCATTCAATTTTAGAGATTTTCAATTCTTTGACAAAATATATTCAAAGTCGTCTGCTGCAGATTTGTTGTTTAAGTAATGATTTTAGTTCAGGAAACATCTAATATGGAGTTCTCACTTATCAGTTAAGGTATAAAACGTGAAACTGCTCAAAAAGTAACTTCCAATTTTAAACCCTTTCCAGCATACCAGAAATGAGCAGTCTCGCGAGAAACAAATTGTGGACATTGCGTATCGACCTTGATCAGCCTAAGCATGCCACGCAGGCTTACCCGGATAGACACTTTTCACCTTCTGTGAATTTTCTGTTTCAGGAATCATTACTCTATACCTCTATCCCCCGAGATGGAATGTGTCGGCCCGCATCAGTCTGCGTGGACTGATCTGGGTTGATACATTACACAATGGCCATAATGATGGTTTTCTAGTGGGACGGCTCAAATGTTTCTTTTCCACAATGCTTTCAAAAATGCATATACACTATTCTTTTACAACATTTTATTCATTCATCACTAGTTTTCAAAGCAGACAACTAATGCAATACCAACTTATGTTCAGTCAACCCTTTCCCACACTTTTGATCATTTGTGGCAAAAGAAGAATCGTTCATAATGAGCAACTTGCCCTTTTACTACAATATTTACAATAATTATTCTTTCATTCAAATCATTTGATGCTTTCAAAGTCGTATGCTGCAGTTAATTGTACATGGGAACTTGTGCTCAGTCACATCATGGTGTTTCCTGGGTAAGTTACCAGTACTACTGGTCCTTTTATACTTACACCAGCCAGTTAGTTTAAATGCCAACCTTGTGTTCCTGAGCGCCAAGGAGGAAAGCCATTTCAACTATTTTTAAAGGCTTTGGTATAACCCAGCTGGGAATCAAACATGTGACCTCCCACACCTGAGGCCGACGCTCTACAACTACACCACTAAGGCCGTTAACAGTTCACACAAACATAGAATTTGATAGATGAAGTAGCAAAGTTGTATAAACCCACCTGATCAACATCTTGGCCAACTTTGTAGATAAACTTATTGATAGAGATTAAACCTGTGCTTGGATTCAAGTAGAAATATTCAAGGGCCTCAGATGCATCTATTACTGAATATTGTATGGTGTCCTGCAAAAAAGAAATCAAACATTATTGTGCGTTGCAACGCGTCTGGTTAAGTAAACATGTGACATCTTTGTTACATTGTTTTCTCCTCTTTTTTTTAATATCTATTCTTTCATTTCTAAAGGGTGACACAAAAATTATCCTTTCTGAAGTTTACAGGACAGCAGACTGACCCCCTGTCCTTTATACTTCAAATTTTCAGTAGACATTAAGGCAAAACCAAGAAAATATCTATAAATGAAAGTACGATTATTGAATAAAGTTGAAAACAATGTGGCAAAAGAAGAAATTGCTTGTTTTGAGCAATTTCACAAGTCATCTGCTGCAGAGGTGTCAGAAAGCATCTATATACACAGACTGATCCGGGCCGACATATTCCGTCTCAGGGGGATAGAGGTATAGAGTAATGGTTCCTGAATCAGAAAACCCACAGGAAGCGAAAAGTGTTGATCCGGGTAAGCCTGCGCAGCATGCTTAGGCTGATCCGGGTCAATACTTTACGCAGAGTCCACGATGTTGGTTTCGCACGGGACGGCTCATATGTTTTTAATGGTTATCTGCTGCAAATGTCTGATGACTGGATCAGGTAAAAACCCTTCAATAATAATACTCTCATTTATACGTAGAGATTTTTCAAATTTTCGTCTAGATAACTTCGAAGTTGACTGCTGCCAAATCAGATTACTTGCTTGTGGGAAACATAATATACATGTATGTTGTAATTCTATTTCTCACCCCATCGGCATCATTGGCCGTCATTTGAACTACACTCCTGCCCACTTGGAAATGTTCTTGTATAGTTTGAGTAGCTTTCAGGTGTAAACAATGGTGCATTGGCATTTCTGACAACTGTAACATTTACTAAGGCTGTGGCAGTCTGTTGTGACAGAATTCCCTGGGAAAGGGCTTGAATCTGGAACCTGAATGTTTAAACAACTTGTAGAAGCTTTCTGATGCCTCTGCAGCAGAAAGACTTTTGAAAACATTGTGGCAAAAGGAAACATTTATCATAATGAGCAATTTCTTCTTTTTGCCATAATGTTTTAATTTCTTTTCAATAATTAAACTTGCCCTAATAGAGATTTTGGATATTTTGCCTAGATGTTTTTAAAGTCGCCTATGGCAGTTTTGTGTATGTAGGAAAGGGTGAACATATTTACTCATTACATATGACATTTAGAGCCTCTGCAATTTTTATAACATTTTCTACAGCAACTTTAGAAGCAGCCTAAATATTTCCTGTTGAATATGAACTATACGATTAATTTCAACTGAGACCGTTTGCCCATTTGTTGAAGTCAAATGATGCTTGTAGGATTGACTTATTTGTCAAATGACGGAAAGAATGTTGGCCAAGTAGGGGTTCAAACTCACAATTCCTGGATTAAAAGCCTATGATTTCAACTATTCAATAACTACTTTCCTTAATTCTGCCTTCATATTTACAGAGTTGTTTGCTGCAGATGTGGTAAAGTGTAAAGTTGTTTGCAATTGCATAGAATCTATATATTGATTGACTGATTAGGGTTTAACACCATTTTTAAAAAAAAATCAGTCATGTCACGGCGACCAGTTCAACTTTTCATGCGTTTCCTGGTTTTCCCACACCAGAACACCACACAACATGCTTGTAACAACTGGTCGCTTTTCCACATGTTAACCAGCCCATTTGAGAAAGACGAATGACTCACGTCACAGTGACTGTCAAACGTCGGAAAGAATGTTGGCTGAGCTGGGATTCCAACTCACAGCCCCTGGATTGAAAGCCTGTGTCACTGCCGACTGAGCTAACGGGGCTCGGCCATATAGATCCTATATAGGTAAATTAGCCTACATCAGGCAACCAGCTATATAAGCACTTTATTTCCTTACCAGGTTGTCCAAGTTTAACCCTTTCCCAAATACAACTCATCTACAGCAGACAACTTTAAAAACATCAAATCAAGAATTGAAAATCTCTAGAAATGAAGGTATAATTACAGAAAAAAATTGAAAACATTGTGTCAGAAGGAGAAATTGCTAATGTTGAGCAAATTTTCCTTTGGTCACAATGTTTTCAGAAGTCTTCTGCTGCACATACGTCAAAATGCATAGATAGGTGGGAAAGGGTTAATTAATAATGTATATATAATTCATGTTGTAAGTCATATTTGATAATCTAAACCTATGTTGTGGATACTCAAAAGTATCCCGTCACTGGAACAACATTTTAACCCTTTCATACTTACAACAAATCTGCAGCAGATGACTGAAAACATCTTGGCAAAACTTTGAAAAATGTAAGGAAATGAAAGTATGATAATTTAATAGAGTTGAAAACATTGTGACAACACTGTTTTCATTAATAGTCTGCTGTAGACTATATGTGAGAAAGGGACAAGAATGAAGGTGCAATGATTAAATAGGGTTGAAAACATTGTGGCAAAAGGGAAAATTGCTTCTTTTGCCACAATGTTTTCAAAGAGTCATATGCTGTAGACGCAGTGTGGTTGCAGATGCATCAAACTGCATCTACAAGTTGGAAAGGGTTAATCACCAGTTTAGATCATCCAGGTTAATCATAAATTACCCACCTATAGAATGTAAGGTAATCTGAATCACTCCTAAGGTCTCTTAGTATGCTAATTGCCCCATTACTACCAATGGCAAAATAGACACTCGTTTGCTCATTGTTGATTATGCTGTATGTAGCAGGTCCTGGATTATTACATCGTTTACTGGTCGAGTCTCAGCTATATTTACACTATAACCTGGCAGAGAGAATCGCAGGGTACCGGTTTCACGCAGAATAGTAACCTCTACAAGGGTTGATGCAAAACGTGGTGAACTGCCTCCATCTCTTGCTATTACATTGAGTAGAAGTCGGTGTTCGTGTTCAAAACAGATAGTGACAATGTGATGACCCCCGTTTCTGAGTTGATAAAGAAGAAGCCTGAATTACCAAACGAGCTTTGGATCTCATATCTGACGGTGTTTTCTGGTGCATCTCTATCATTATCAAAGGCATTAATATCGTAGATAAAAGTACCGATTGGCGACGTCTAGACGATCGTTTTCTGGACATTTCCAGAGTGGTTGAAAACTGGTGTAAACGAAGAATTGAAATTGAAACAGTAGATGTATCTGTACTATAGGGCTCAATTATAAACAGAGGTGGGAAGTTGTTACGGATCGACGAGATGAAGATATCGGCCAAAAGTTTGTCCTAAATGGTTGACCAAGGTCATAAGCATAACCTTGAAATGAAAATGATGTTTGTTGCGAGTTCACCTGGTTGTTGTATACTGACTGACGAAGGGTCACAATTCCTGTTATGGAATCAACTGAGAAATACTGGAGGTTAATTGCATCGCCACGTAGTTCATAACGAACAATATTGTGTGGATTTGTAGCATCTGCATCTGTGGCCGTTATTCTCAGGATCTCGACACCAACTGACTGCGTGTCCAAAATTTCCTTGCTATATTGCTGGGGACTAAATACCGGAGCAAACAAGTTACGATTCACATAGACAATAATTTGCGTAATGTCTGACAATCTTGGATAACCACCATCTTGGACACGGATGTGATATACATCTGTTGCATCTGTTGAAACGGAATTGGTCAAGAAGATGGTGCCTGAAGTTCTGTCAATATTGAATAAGTTTGGTGCTGCTTCATCTCCAATTATGTCAAATTCGAGGGTATTAAAGGGAGCCTGCAATAGAAATAATTGAGTCCATTTCAAGTACAATTGAATAAAAACATTTGTCTGCATATATAAACATGCTAACGGATCCAAATTTATAATGTTTGTCAGAATCTTCCAAGAACCTTCTGTGACTAATTGTGTTGGGTTAATCCTTTCCCACATACACCAAATCTGCAGCAGACAACAAAAACCTGAAAATTCTCCATAAAAGAAAGCTTAATTGTTAAATTAAGTTGAAAATATTGTGGCCTTAGGTGAAATTACTCATCATGAGCAATTTCACCTTTGGCCACAATGTTTTCAAAAGTCGTCTGTTGCTATTGCGTCAAAATGCATCTACAGGGGGGGAAAGGGGTATATGCCAGGTCATTTGAGATCTAAACTGATCATAGACTCACTATTGCTTCGGGAGTTGTATCTTCCTATAGCAGGGCTCTAATATAAAATGAGTTTTCCAATTTGCCCGACATCAGCGAGTCATTTTTATTGCTTTACCCGTAATTTTAATCACCCTTTCCCATATACAACAAATCTGCTGCAGACATCTGAAACTGTCAACTCAACAAGAGCTGTCGGAGGACAGCGCGCTCGACTATTCCACCGCTTATTTAAGTTACTGAGATAATGGACTCTAATGTAGTTGCATGCAAAACATTAACCACAATTTCTTAGTGGGTGATAATTTGCATTATATGCAGGATAGTGTTATTTAACATGATTATTTTCATAAGTGTGATGGTTAGAAAGGGTTGTATAACCTTTCAATGGAATGCATCAAGTAGTTACTAAGATATGGACTCTTAATGTAGTTGCACGCAAACCTTTACCCATAAATTCTATGTAAAAAAAGGGCAACAATTTATTGTGTTTATAGTTGTGCAATTGGGAAAGGTTGTATAAAGTTTCAATACAATTTTTCAAGATGTTACTGAGATTACACTAAATGTAGTTGCAAAACTTTAACCACAATTTCTTAGTCCATAACTTGCATACAATGCTGGATAGAGTAATCATACTTGATAATCTACATTGGTGTGATAATTTGGTATGGTTGTAGAAAGTTTCACATGTAGTATTTAAGAACTTGCATGCAAAACCTTAACCAAAGAATGATGTGGACACCGACGCCGACGCCAGGGTGAGTAGTATAGCTCTCATATTCTTCGAATAGTCAAGCTAAAAATGAGAATAAAGCTTCATATGAGACTTTAATCATTAAATTGAGTTGAAATATTGTGGCAAAAGGAGAAATTTTGCTCGTTTTGAGCAATTTCTCCTTTTGTTGCAGTGTTTTCAAAAGACGTCTGATGCAGAGGCATCGAAAAGTATCTATATGAAGGAAAAGGGTTAAGCACAAGATGGTACCCATTACTACCATTTCGAAAGTCTTCAGTATGACCCAAACCTGCGTATCACGTTAACCCTTTCCCTCATACAACAATTCTGCAGCACACGACTTTGAACATATTTTGTCAAAAAATAGAAAATCTCCATAATTAAATGGATAACCTACGACTAAAAGTCTCGTTTTGAGCAATTTCTTCTTTTGTCACTATGTTTTAAAAACCTGTCTGCTGCAAAGGCTTCAGAAAGCGTCTATATGAGGGAAAGGGTGAACATGGGCAGCCTATTTATTGAACCCTTTCCCACATACAAAAAATCTGCGACAGATTACTTTGACAACGTATGGTCAGAAATGTGGAAAATACCTACTTATGGAAGTATAACTATTGAAATAAAGCAATTTCTCTCCTTTTGACCAAATGTTTTAAAAAGACTTCCACTGTTTAGGTGCCTCAATCAACATACACGCTTTTTTTATGATGAAATAAGTCTTTAACCCTTTCCCTCATATGTACGTTTTCTGACGCCTCTGCAGCAGACGGTTTTTTGACTTTTAGTCATAGGTTATCCATTCAATTATAGAGATTTTCTATTTTTTGACAAAATATGTTTAAAGTCGTCTGCTGCAGAATTGTCGTATGAGGGAAAGGGTTGAAGTATAACCCTTTCCAACATACAACAAATCTGCAGCAAAGATATGGAAAATCTCAATAGTTGGAAGTATAATTATTGAGATTGGAATGATTGAATAAGAGTTGAAAACATAATGGCAAAATGGGAAATTACTCATCATTATCATCATCTTTCTGCCACAATGTTTTAACAAGTTTTATGCCACATAGGCATCACAAAGTGTCTGTTAGACTGGCAACAGTCCTTATGGTTATTTTTCAATGTTACAATTGGGGAGAACTCTAATAGACAAAATATGCATTACTCTGATTATCGTCCTTAGGACTTGACCATATGTTTCGGACACCAGTTGAAATGCAGCATATAATTATAAACATAGAGCCTTGTGCCAGGCTAAGTGTCTGTATGTAGGAAAGGGTTAAAAAAGAAAACTCATACCTGGATATCTGCATCTGTGGCAGTCACCGTGAAAATATTGATGTTTGTTATCTGGTTTCGACTAATCGTTGTAGTATATACAGTTCATTGCTGAATACATTCACAATTAATGTTGCATTTGCAGATTTTGCTGGGAAACCACCATCGGTAGCAATTAAAGATATCTGAAACAGAATGATTCAGTGAAATAGAGACTCAAAAATGAAAACTGCATAATGCCACCATGCCACAACTCTATCAAAAATTATACTTTCATACTGCAGCAGATGACTTCTGAAAGCACCTCACAAAGACCCTTTCTGACGCTTCTGTAGCAAACGACTTTTGAAAACATTGTTTCAAAAAGAGAAATTGCTCAAAATGAGCAATTTCTTCTTTTGCCACAATGTTTTCAACTCTTTTCAGTTATTGTTTGTACATTTATAGAGCTTTTCCATGTTTTTCTCTGGATGTTTTCAATCATATGCTGCAGATTAAAATTTTGTTGTATAAAATATATTTTTTCCTCTGCAACAGTAACTGCTTGTCTGATTTCAAGATCAGTTGGCAGAAATGTTTCTTTTAAAAAAATTGAGACATAAATAATTTATATTTTGATACATTTATCATGGCTTTTAGATTATTCGATCTTACTTCCTGGTCGTCATCCGATCTATACTATTTCAAGCTCCTAGGGAAATTTTCAAATTCACTGGAACATTCGGGAAGTAAGCCGACTAAGTTTGAACTTGAACTCTCAACCCCTGAATTGACAACCATATCCTTTATCAATTGACCTATAGCCACAAATAGTAAATTAGATATTGCACAACAGCTTATAAATATTTTGAGCAGGAAATTAAATCTGTTGAGACTGAATGCACTTCCCAAGACTTTCAGAGGTTTTGCCTTAATTCATATTTATATTGTACTTACCTCAAATCAGGCAACATTTGTATTGATGATACTAGTACAAAGGTAGACTTGTCCACCACTGGGATTGAGTCCACCATTGGGATTGATATAAAACAAACCCTGATTGGCCAAATATGAGGCAATCCAGTAGGTGATTATATTGTTCAGAGACTGAAAAATATTTAAATACATTAAAATACAATTTACATTTTACCTAAAATGAGATTTGATTAATCCTCTTCTTTGAAAATATCTGATTTTATACATCGTCTAGAAAGTTGAAATTTCACTATAATTCTGAGTTGAAAACATTATGGAACAAGCTAACCACAAGTCATAGATAGTTCACCTGATTTAAAAATCTTTAATAAAAGTAATATGCTTCTATCTCGCAGTTAAAAACATTTAATGGAACAAGCTAACCACAAGTCATAGAAAGTTCACCTGATTTAAAAATCTTTAATAAAAGTAATATGCTTCTATGCGAGATAAGAAATTTGATTGTAATAACATTACTTTCAAAACCTCCATAATATGCGAGTTTTTATGAGATTATTCCAATTACTCCTCGGACACTGGACTGGTGTTTCGTGGCCATCATATTTTGGAGACACAGAAGAGGACATATATTCATTACAAACTAGAACCCAACAACACACACTAGAACATTTAAATTTTCTGTAATTCTTAACCCTTTCCCCGCATGCAGAGGCTTTTTGACTTGCTCTATTTGCAAACATATTCATGAAGAACATGGCCATGGATAACATATTTATGAAGATCATGGCCATGGTAAACATATTCATGAAGATCATGACCATGGTAAACATATCTATACAGATCATTGCCATGGTAATCATATTCATGAAGAACATAGCCATGGTAAACATATTCATGAAGAACATAGCCATGGTAAACATATTCATGAAGATCATGGCCATGGTAAACATATTCATGAAGAACATAGCCATGGTAAATATATCTATGAAGATCATAGCCATGGTAAACATATTCATGAAGAACATAGCCATGGTAAACATATTCATGAAGATCACGGCCATGGTAAACATATTCATGAAGAACATGGCCATGGTAAACATATTCATGAGCCATTGTTCACTAACCAGTACTAGGCTGGGGAACGTACCTTACTCAAGGGCATTTCACAATGAACGACTACAGAGGGATCAAACTAAAGAATCCTCAGAAACTGCAGTTATGTTTCAATGCCTTAGAATGATGGAAAGGGTAAACTATGTGAAGACAAAATTTGACTGACCTGATTATCACGGTCGTGTGCTGTTCCTGTAAACACGGGTTGCACAACATTTTGACCCTCCAGGATAGTGGTCTCATAAAGTGCATTTGGGGACCAGACTGGGGCAAACTCACTCCTCTCCACATTCACCCGCAGAGTAGAATATGTTGTACACTGACCAATGGAGGCCCCATCTACTGCCCTTACTTTCAGCTACAAATGATTGATGCAAGGTTAACGCCAATTTCCAGTATTTCAATTATATAAAACATGTGTTTTCCAGCTTTATAAGACACAGGATTGTTCAAAGGCAAGTGGCTACGTTCCCACATAGACACTCCATGCAAGTGGCTACGTTCCCACATAGACACTCCATGCATGTGGCTACGTTCCCACATAGACACTCCATGCATGTGGCTACGTTCCCACAAAGACACTCCATGCATGTGGCTACGTTCCCACATAGACACTCCATGCATGTGGCTACATTCCCACATAGACACTCCATGCATGTGGCTACGTTCCCACATAGACACTCCATGCAAGTGGCTACGTTCCATGCATGTGGCTACGTTCCCACATAGACACTCCATGTATGTGGCTACGTTCCCACATAGACACTCCATGCATGTGGCTACGTACCCACATAGACACTCCATGCAAGTGGCTACGTTCCCACATAGACACTCCATGCAAGTGGCTACGTTCCCACATAGACACTCCATGCAAGTGGCTACGTTCCCACATAGACACTCCATGCATGTGGCTACGTTCCCACATAGACACTCCATGCAAGTGGCTACGTTCCCACATAGACACTCCATGCAAGTGGCTACGTTCCCACATAGACACTCCATGCATGTGGCTACGTTCCCACATAGACACTCCATGCATGTGGCTACGTTCCCACATAGACACTCCATGCATGTGGCTACGTTCCCACATAGACACTCCATGCATGTGGCTACGTTCCCACATAGACACTCCATGCAAGTGGCTACGTTCCATGCATGTGGCTACGTTCCCACATAGACACTCCATGTATGTGGCTACGTTCCCACATAGACACTCCATGCATGTGGCTACGTACCCACATAGACACTCCATGCAAGTGGCTACGTTCCCACATAGACACTCCATGCAAGTGGCTACGTTCCCACATAGACACTCCATGCAAGTGGCTACGTTCCCACATAGACACTCCATGCATGTGGCTACGTTCCCACATAGACACTCCATGCATGTGGCTACGTTCCCACATAGACACTCCATGCAAGTGGCTACGTTCCCACAAAGACACTCCATGCATGTGGCTACATTCCCACATAGACACTCCATGCATGTGGCTATGTTCCCACATAGACACTCCATGCAAGTGGCTACGTTCCCACATAGACACTCCATGCAAGTGGCTACGTTCCCACATAGACACTCCATGCAAGTGGCTACGTTCCCACAAAGACACTCCATGCATGTGGCTACATTCCCACATAGACACTCCATGCATGTGGCTATGTTCCCACATAGACACTCCATGCAAGTGGCTACGTTCCCACATAGACACTCCATGCAAGTGGCTACGTTCCCACATAGACACTCCATGCATGTGGCTACGTTCCCACATAGACACTCCATGCAAGTGGCTACATTCCCACATAGACACTCCATGCAAGTGGCTACGTTCCCAAATAGACACTCCATGCAAGTGGCTACATTCCCACTCCATGCATGTGGCTACGTTCCCACATAGACACTCCATGCATGTGGCTACGTTCCCACATAGACACTCCATGCAAGTGGCTACGTTCCATGCATGTGGCTACGTTCCCACATAGACACTTCATGTATGTGGCTACGTTCCCACATAGACACTCCATGCAAGTGGCTACGTTCCCACATAGACACTCCATGCATGTGGCTACGTTCCCACATAGACACTCCATGCAAGTGGCTACATTCCCACATAGACACTCCATGCATGTGGCTACGTTCCCACATAGACACTCCATGCAAGTGGCTACGTTCCATGCATGTGGCTACGTTCCCACATAGACACTTCATGTATGTGGCTACGTTCCCACATAGACACTCCATGCAAGTGGCTATGTTCCCACATAGACACTCCATGCAAGTGGCTACGTTCCCACATAGACACTCCATGCAAGTGGCTACGTTCCCACATAGACACTCCATGCAAGTGGCTACGTTCCCGCATAGACACTCCATGCAAGTGGCTACGTTCCCACATAGACACTCCATGCAAGTGGCTACGTTCCCACATAGACACTCCATGCAAGTGGCTACGTTCCCACATAGACACTCCATGCACGTGGCTACGTTCCCACATAGACACTCCATGCACGTGGCTACATTCCCACTCCATGCATGTGGCTACGTTCCCACAAAGACACTCCATGCAAGTGGCTACGTTCCCACATAGACACTCCATGCATGTGGCTACGTTCCCACATAGACACTCCATGCAAGTGGCTACGTTCCATGCATGTGGCTACGTTCCCACATAGACACTTCATGTATGTGGCTACGTTCCCACATAGACACTCCATGCAAGTGGCTATGTTCCCACATAGACACTCCATGCAAGTGGCTACGTTCCCACATAGACACTCCATGCAAGTGGCTACGTTCCCACATAGACACTCCATGCAAGTGGCTACGTTCCCGCATAGACACTCCATGCAAGTGGCTACGTTCCCACATAGACACTCCATGCAAGTGGCTACGTTCCCACATAGACACTCCATGCAAGTGGCTACGTTCCCACATAGACACTCCATGCACGTGGCTACGTTCCCACATAGACACTCCATGCACGTGGCTACATTCCCACTCCATGCATGTGGCTACGTTCCCACAAAGACACTCCATGCAAGTGGCTACGTTCCCACAAAGACACTCCATGCATGTGGCTACGTTCCCACATAGACACTCCATGCATGTGGCTATGTTCCCACATAGATACGCCATGTAAGTGGCTACATTCCCACATAGACACTCCATGTATGTGGCTACGTTCCCACATAGACACTCCATGCATGTGGCTATGTTCCCACATAGATACGCCATGTAAGTGGCTACATTCCCACATAGACACTCCATGTATGTGGCTATGTTCCCACATAACCACTCCAAGCAATGGAGAAATTGTACTATACACACTTTGTACATTGTTGTCTAACTAGTACTAGGGTGCGAAATGTGCTTTATAAATACGTTACTCCACAAGCAGGGATCAACCCAAGGTTGTCATTTTAATATTGAAAGAGAAAATTGAATTTGTGTTTATAGATAAAGAGATTTGTATCTAAATATGTGGTTTAATGCTTTAATAAGCTTACAGAATTGTTTGTCTCCTTCAAAATGAAAATCTAGCAAATATTTAAAAAAAAAGCCCTTTATGTTTAAAGTTGTTTAAAACTAGAACTATCACTGAATGTGATTAATACCCCCCGAACCTCGCCCTGATAGGAAAGGTAGTGGAATATTAAGAAGCCCCACCTTAAATTCCAACTTGTAGTTTTAAAGATAATCTCCGGACAAGAAGAAAGTAAGAATGGACAATGAAAATTATTCTACGAACAAGAAAATATAACAAAGGGCAATAAATCTGTAATTAGCTAAAAAAGAGTTATAGTTCTTGTGCACTGCACTTCCTCTCAATGTGTTGTATCATAGTATGAAGTTTATTGAATTCCATCCATAAGTTTTGAAATTATTCTACGCTCAACAAAAAAGAAACAAAGGGCAATAACTCTGTAATTATGTAAATTACACTTATGGTTCTTGTACAATGCACTTCCTCTCATAGTGCTCTACTATTGTATGCAGTTTTATTAGATTGCATCTATTAGTTATTAAGTAATTCTCCGGACAAGAAAAAGTAACAAAGGGCAATAACTCTGTATTTAGGTAAAATAGAGTTATGGTTCCTGTACACCGCACTTCCTCTCAGTGTGTTGTATCATCGTTTGAAGTTTTATTAAATTCCAACAATTAGTTTTAAAGTTATGTTATGGACAAGACTCTACAAACAAGAAAAAGTAACAAAGGGAAATGACTCTGTAATTAAGTAAATTAGAGGTACGGTTCTTGTACACTGCACTTCCTCTCATTGTGCTCTACCATTGTATGAAGTATTATTAGATTCCATCTATTAGTTATTTAGTAATTCTCTGGACAAGAAAAAGTAACAAAGGGCAATAACTCTGTAATTAGTTTAAGTCGAGTTATGGTTCCTGTACACCACACTTTCTCTCAATGTGTTGTATCATTGTATGAAGTTTTATTAAATTCCAACAATTAGTTTTAAAGTTGTGCTCCGGACAAGACTCTACGGACAAGAAAAAGTAACAAAGGGCAATAACTCTGTAATTTGTAATTATGTAAATTAGAGTTATGGTTCTTGTACACTGCACTTCCTCTCATTATGCTTTACCATTGTATGCAGTTTTATTAGATTCCATCTATTAGTTATTAAGAAATTCTCCGGACAAGAAAAAGTAACAAAGGGCAATAACTCTGTAATTAGGTAAAGTATAGTTATGGTTCATGTACACCGCACTTCCTCTCAATGTGTTGTATCATCATCTGAAGTTTTATTAAATTCCAACAATTAGTTTTAAAGTTATGCTCCGGACCAACCACAGGGTGACTCCTATATACCCCCTCTAAACTTCGTTTATCAGGGGTATAAAAAGAAATTGATTTTGCACATTACATTGTAAGTTGAATGTAATATTTGATGTATGTTTTGTGGGCCGGAGGCCTAATTATGTAAATAAACTAGAAAGGTTGTTTTTATGAAAAAACATATGTCTCCCCATTGCAGTTTGTCAATGACTATTAAAATATTGAACAAGGGGAGATAACTTTGCAATGAAGTAGCCCAGAGTTATAATTCTTGCAAGGTGCACAACTTCACATTGCCATCTATCTATATTCCAAGTTTCAATAAATTCCTTTAAGTACTTTCTTAGTTCTGCTCTGGAGAAAGTTTACACTATTAAAATATTGAACAAGGGGAGATAAATCATAATTATTGCAAGGTGCACAACTTCACATTGCCATCTATCTAAATTCCAAGTTTCAATAAATTCCTTCAAGTAGTTTCTGAGTTCTGCTCTGGACAAAGTTTACACTATTAAAATATTGAACAAGGGGGAGATAACTCATAATTATTGCAAGGTGCACAACTTCACATTGCCATCTATCTATGTTTCAAGTTTCAATAAATTCCTTCAAGTAGTTTCTGAGTTCTGCTCTGGACAAAGTTTACACTATTAAAATATTGAACAAGGGGGAGATAACTCATAATTATTGCAAGGTGCACAACTTCACATTGCCATCTATCTATATTCCAAGTTTCAATAAATTCCTTCAAGTAGTTTCTTAGTTCTGCTCTTGACAAAGTTTACACTATTAAAATATTGAACAAGGGGGAGATAACTCATAATTATTGCAAGGTGCACAACTTCACATTGCCATCTATCTATGTTTCAAGTTTCAATAAATTCCTTCAAGTAGTTTCTGAGTTCTGCTCTGGACAAAGTTTACACTATTAAAATATTGAACAAGGGGGAGATAACTCATAATTATTGCAAGGTGCACAACTTCACATTGCCATCTATCTATATTCCAAGTTTCAATAAATTCCTTCAAGTAGTTTCTTAGTTCTGCTCTGGAGAAAGTTTACACTATTAAAATATTGAACAAGGGGAGATAAATCATAATTATTGCAAGGTGCACAACTTCACATTGCCATCTATCTAAATTCCAAGTTTCAATAAATTCCTTCAAGTAGTTTCTGAGTTCTGCTCTGGACAAAGTTTACACTATTAAAATATTGAACAAGGGGGAGATAACTCATGATTATTGCAAGGTGCACAACTTCACATTGCCATCTATCTATGTTTCAAGTTTCAATAAATTCCTTCAAGTAGTTTCTGAGTTCTGCTCTGGACAAAGTTTACACTATTAAAATATTGAACAAGGGGGAGATAACTCATAATTATTGCAAGGTGCACAACTTCACATTGCCATCTATCTATATTCCAAGTTTCAATAAATTCCTTCAAGTAGTTTCTGAGTTCTGCTCTGGACAAAGTTTTCACAATTAAAATATTGAACAAGGGGGAGATAACTCATAATTATTGCAAGGTGCACAACTTCACATTGCCATCTATCTATGTTCCAAGTTTCAATAAATTCCTTCAAGTAGTTTCTGAGTTCTGCTCTGGAAAAAGTTTACACTATTAAAATATTGAACAAGGGCAGATAACTTTGCAACAAAGTGGCCCAGAGTTATAATTCTTGCAAGGTGCACAACTTCACATTGCCATCTATCTATGTTCCAAGTTTCAATCAATTACTTCAAGTAGTTTCCGAGTTCTGCTCTGGACAAACAAAAGTTAAGAAGAAGAAGAAGAATAATAATAATAAGAATAAGAATAACTACAAATACAGCATGTCCCCCCTTTCGGAGAAGGGGAGACATAATTATTGTACTGTATTGTATAAATGGTCTAAAGTCCCACAAACATAGTCTGCTGCAGAAGTTAACTGCAAGAGTTTGATACTTACAGTATACTGACTCGACTCATCATTGAAGATGCCATTGTTTGAAGATCTAAATATGAAGCCGGTTGTCGGGTCGATGCTAAATAGCACTGGAGCATTGTCATCACCAATAAGACTGTATGTGATGGTATTGTAGCGACCCTGAAATCATAACGATCAATAACTTGGTAACATATCATTTTCATTGGTCAACAAAAATTTTGAATGGTTAATTTATAATTATGACTCATGATATGTTGCCATTTTAACAGTTTCCCACATATAAAAATTCGGCAGCACACAACTTTGAAAAAATAATGTAGTAAAAAATATGGGAACTATAAATGAAAGAACAGTTATTGAATGAAATTGAAAACTCGGGCTAAAGTAGAAAATGCTTATAATGAACAATTTCTACTTTTGCCACAACATTTCCAAAGGACTTCAACTGCAGAGGTGTAAGAAAGCGTCTGTATGAGGGAAAGAGTTGATTCCAGTTATAGGCTTTTTTTGTGATAGACGACCTAAGAAAGTATGAGTTCAAGGATGAACCCTTTTCCATATACGACAAATCTGCAGCAGATGAAAATATCTACCTATTTTTCCACAATGTTTTCAAAAGTCATCTGCTACAAATGTGTCTGCATTTTATGTTTTTAATAGAACTAAAAGCACAAAGTACTAATGTATAGTTGCATATGCCCAAAGTCCTAAATAATAGTTGTAAATTCATGTTTTAAAATATTAAGAAAAGTTGTAAAGGCATCAATTGGTCAAAAGCAAGAGAAGTTGTAATGGCATGTGTAAAGTATTTAGAAAAGGCAATATGCGCAAAGAACTTATAAGTCATAACCCTTTCCCTCATATAGACGCTCTCTGATGCCTCTGCAGCAGAAGGCTTTTTGAAAACAAAGTGACAAAAGAAGAAATTGCTCAAAACAAGCAATTTCTCCTTTTGCCACAATGTTTTCCACTGTTAGTCATAGGTTATCCATTTAGTTAAAGAGATTTTCTTTTTTTTGACAAAATATGTTCAAAGTCGTCTGCTGCAGAATTGTCGTATGAGGGAAAGGGTTAATTTGCAAACTGTGATGGCTCATAATGAGCAAATAATCCTTATTGCCACAATGTTTTCAACTCTATTCAATAATTAAACTATCAGTTATAGAAACGTTCCCTGTTTTTATCTACATTATTTCAAAGTCGTCTGATGCAGATTTCTTGTATGTGGGAAAGGGAAACAGCCCAAGTTAGGTTCAAATAAAAACAACTCACAGCTGGGTCTGCATCTGTTGCGTTGACATCATAAACTCTCGTATTGAACTGTTGAGTTCTTGGAATGGTAATGTCTCTTGGGAGGTTTTGGAAGATTGGGCAATTCTGGTTACGAATCACGTTGATTGTAACAGTTGCCCGATTTTCTCCCAACCTTGATGGTGTGACCCCAAATCGTAAACCCTTACAGTAAACTGAAAGAAATAAAAAGGTTTTCATATGCGGTTTTGCCTTCCCTTTAATGATTTCTTGCTTGAATTGCAATTGAAACCTTTTTGTTTGTTTGTTTGTTTGTTTGGAGTTTAACGCCGCTTTCAACAGCTTTGGTCATATCACGGCGGTCAGTGCACCTACCCATGTTTTCCTGGCTTTCCCACACCAGTAATTACACAACATTCTTTCGAAGCCACTGACTACTTTCTCACATAGATCAGAGGTGAGAGGCAATGGAAAACATCGCCCGAAAGAATGTCGCCGCAACCGGGTATCGAACCCGTGACCTCCAGATCACGAGTCAGATACGCTACCAATTGAGCTACCCGGCCGGGTTGAAACCTTTTTGAGAATGAGACCCAGAACCCTTTGCGTGAACATCTGACGTCTCTTGACATCATCATGGCAAGAGGAAGATTTGCTCATAATGAGCATAATAGTCCCTAATGATTTCATTTCTATTCTACTCATTTATAGATTTTGTTTGCCTACATAATTGTAAAATGTTCTGCTGTTAATTGGTTGCATGTAGAAATTGCTTATGACAAATCGCCTATGGTAACACTGAGAACTTATTCTCTCAATATCTAATGCCATTTTGGATACATGAATGAAACCTGATAATCATTCAGACGAGAAGTTATGAAAACATCCCAAATGTTCCCTTTTCCCACAACTATTTTACTCAATGCAATAAAAAATATAATCAAATTCGGCGTTAACCAGGTTTTCTATAATGGAAGGTGTTTGATTAAGAATTAACAGATCTGTCAAATCTTTCTGTTAATAGTTAATCAAAGCTAGTAATTCAAGTAACAGGGAATATTTCTATTGATGAATAATCATAATTACTTTGTCAATTAAATATATCACAATTTTATCTAACAAATATCTGTTCAATACAGTCAATCGTGTGTTGATTGCCTCATTTATTAAGAACATATAATAGATAACAGATATTAAGCATTGTTGTAAGCAGCCACATTTTAGGATCCCTAATGCCAGGTTGATAATCAGTGATCTGCCTTAACCCTTTACTTGATAGTAACGCGTTTATGCCTTTGTTGTTGAAGTTAGATGCTTGAGTTACAAGTTTATGAAATATGCTCATTGCAAAATAGGGTGAAATTACAATCCAACGATGAGAATAAAATCCATGTTTGGAGTTTGTCGCCATGGTTACGAAGCATTTTTAGTTTGAGCATGATGCTAAAGTTGAGCATGATGCTCAAACTAAAAAAGCTCTGTTAGCTTGAGGACAAAGTTTGGAAAAAAAATAAATCTACTTTTAGTTTGTAACCGAAATCTACTTTGCAACGAGCCAATTTCCTATCCTTGTAATCTAAGTGTGTAACTACAATAGTAATAATTATGTTAACATGCGCAAATTGAGTAAGTTTCATGACCTCGGACCCAGATCAGACATTGTGCATATGACACAGCGTCTTGATATGGTGTATATCTGTTCCAAGCTATTTGAAAATATCTCTTTGGATGAAAAAGTTATTGTCCGGACAAGAAAAGTTCAACTGATGTCTATTTGTTGTCACTGTGACCTTGACCTTGAAGCTACAGACAAAACTTTTGCATGTGACACATCATATTGATATAGTTCATATTTGTGCCAAGTTATTTGAAAATATCTCTATGCATGACACAGTTATGGTCCGGACAAGAAAAGTTCAATTAAAGTCTATTTCTTATCACTGTGACCTTGACCTTGAATCTACAGATTTTTTTTTTGCATTTGGCACATCGTCTTGATATGGTGCATGTTTGTGCCAAGTTATTTGAAAATATCTCTATGCATGACAAAGTTATGATCCGGACAAGAAAAGTTCAATTAAAGTCTATTTCTTATCACTGTGACCTTGACCTTGAATCTACAGATTTTTTTTTGAATTTGGCACATCGTCTTGATATGGTGCATGTTTGTGCCAAGTTATTTGAAAATATCTCTATGCATGGCAATGTTATGGTCCGAACAAGGAAAGTTGCCCGCCCGCCGACTTCGCCAAACTAATAACCAGATTTTTCCTTTGGAAAACCTGACTTTATAAAAGTGGTCATTTTGTCGAGCTAAGGCAAAAAGTTTTCGAATAGAGACCACTAAAGAAACATTTTGGGCAATTTAGTTTGAAATTTGATTTTGGAGGAGATATGTTAAAGATTTTTCTATTTTAAGCATTGGTTGTAATCAATATGGTTTTAACCCTTTTCCTCATATAGACACTTTCTGATGCCTCTGCAGCAGACGGCTTTTTGAAAACATTGTGACAAAAGAAGAAATTGCTCAAAATGAGCAAATTGCTCAAAACGAGCAATTTCTCTTTTTGATACAATGTTTTCCACTTTTAGTCATAGGTTATTTTTTGACAAAATATGTTCAAAGTCGTCTACTGCAGATTTGTCGTATGAAGGAAAGGGTTAAACAATTCTGATAAAAGGTCAGGTCAGTAAGTTATTTTAAATTTGATCAGGGAGATGTCATTTTAAGCTCTGTAACCATCTTGTGCAGCAGAGAACAATATTTGAACAATTTTGATAAAAGGGCCGCTTAAAGAACAACATAATGTGAGCCGTTCCACAAGAAGACCAACAGTATGGCCTCTGCGTAATGTATCGACCCAGATCAGCAGTCTGCGCAGGCTTATCAGGGTCGACAAATTCCGTCTCGGTGGATAGATATAGAGTAATGATTCCTGAAACAAAAAATCCACAGGAGGCAAAAAGTGTCTGTCCGGGTCGATACTTTACACAGAGACCACAACGTTGTTTTTCTCGCAGGGCAGCTCTTGTGTAAATCTATTTGAAATTGGGCCAGTAGTTTAGGATTGATTGATTTATTGTTTTTGGATTAAACCTTTCCCTCATACAACAATTCTGCAGCAGACGACTTTGAACATATTTTGTCAAATAATGGAAAATCTCTATAATTGAATGGATAACCTATGACTAAAAGTGGAAAACATTGCGACAAAAGAAGATATTGCTCGTTTTGAGCAATTTCTTCTTTTGTCACTATGTTTTAAAAACCTGTCTGCTGCAGAGGCTTCAGAAAGCGTCTATATGAAGGAAAGGGTCAACATGGGCAGCCTATTTATTGAACCCTTTCCCACATACAAAAAATCTGCGACAGAATACTTTGACAATGTATGGTCAGAAATGTGTTTTGTTACTATGTTTTCAAAAAGCCGTCTGCTGCAGGTGTCAGAAAGCGTCTATATTAGGGAAAGGGTTAAATTCTGCTTTCAACATTTTTTCAGTCATACTGCAGTGGCCAGTTCATCTACTCATGTGTGTCCTTGCTTTATCAGACCAGTACTCCTCGCAAAAGTCTTTTCAAGCAACTGGATGCTTTTACACATATACTGTTAGCCCATTGGTGGAAGAAAAATGATGCTTGTCACAGTGACTTTTGTTAAACATCGGAAAGAATCTTGGCTAAGCAGGGTAGTGGTTAAGGAGGAAATGTCGTTTTAAAGATTATTAAATTTTTAGCTCTAGCATTCATCATGTGCAGAACAATTTGGACAGTTTTGGTAAAGGGCTACTAAAAGAAAACTGTGTTCAGATTGTTTGGTGTTTTACATTGCTTTCAACAGTTTACAGTAATATCATGGTGTTTTCTTGATAAGTTACCAGAACTACTGGTCCATTGATCCCGACACCAGCCAGTCAGTCATAATGCTAACCCCGCAACCCTGAGCGCAAAGGAAGGCAGCCATTTTTAAAGTCTTAGGTATGAACTGGCTGTGGATCGACCCTGCAAGCTCCTGCACCAAAGGTAGCATTCTACAACAACACCACCGAGGCTGTCAAACATTGTGAATTAATTTTGAATTCAGCAAGTGGTTTAGGAGAAGATGTTGTTTAAAGATATTTTTTTTTTTTTTAACTCTTATAGCCACCATGTGCAAGGAAGCGGAATAGTTTGAACAATTTTGGTAAAGGGCCATATCAGGAAATTTTGTGAAATTAATTGGAAATCAGACCAGCAGTTTCAGAGAAAATTTGAACAGACGAAATACAAACGTTGAGTGATCACAACAGCTCACCTTTTGCATGGGTTAGCTTAAAATAGCATACCTGGTAATTGGTTTAAAATTGACTTTAGTTTATAATGTTCTTTAACCCTTTCCGAAATACAACAATTCTGCAGCAGACGACTTTCAAAATGTATTGACAAAAACATGAAATCTTAATAAATGAGTTCTACAATTAAATAGAGTTGAAAACATTGAGGCAAAAGGAGAAATTGCTTGTTTTGAAAACCTTTCCCACATACAACAATTATGAGAAATTGCTTGTTTTGAGCAATTTCATCTTTTGTCACAATGCTTTCAAAAGTCATCTACTGAAGTTGTGTCAAAATGCATCTACATGTGGGAAAGGGTTAAAGAATAACAACTTACTTTCGGTTTAATTGTGTGCACCCTTTTCAAAATATTTCATTAACCGTTTTCCTCATATAGACGCTTTCTAACGCCTCTGCAGCAGACAGCTTTTTGAAAATAGTCACAAAAGAAGAAATTTTCTCCTTTTGACACATTGTTTTCCACTTTTAGTCATAGGTTATCCATGAAATTATAGAGATTTTCCATTTTTTGACAAAATATGTTCAAAGTCGTCTGCTGCAAGAATTGTCATATGAGGGA
The DNA here is from genome assembly GCA_031761405.1 of Serripes groenlandicus. Classification (NCBI taxonomy): domain Eukaryota; kingdom Metazoa; phylum Mollusca; class Bivalvia; order Cardiida; family Cardiidae; genus Serripes; species Serripes groenlandicus. The sequence continues at coordinate 1,941,829 of JASEVX010000027.1, forward strand.
AACGGTTAAACAAGAACAATTAAATAATCAAACACTTACAAAGAAGATGGTAGACCTGCAGGGTTCATAGAGGAGAGATCGCTTTACTGCAGTGCTCCTTCATTTATCAGGAAACACTCAAGGTCTTCAGGGTCCCTCGTTAGTCTTACAGTGTTGTGTGGTGCCTGAAATGATCAATCATTGGGGAAGTGCATCTTTGAATATTTGGGGGTCTCTGATTTGGAATCATTTAACCATTTCCCCCTCACTACAAATGAGCCATAAAGCGAGAAAACCAACATTATGGCATCTGCGTAATGTATCGATCCAGATCAGCCTGCACAGACTGATCCAGACCGACACCTTCCATCTCAGGGGATAGAGGTATAGAGCAATGATTCCTGAAACAGAAAATCCACAGGAGGCGAGAAGTGTCTGTCCGGGTAAGCCTGCGCGGCATGCTTAGGCTGATCCAGGTTGCAGAGTCAACAATGTTGGTTTTCTCGCGGGAAGGCTCAAATCTTCAACAGAAGACTTTGAAAACAATTTGGAAAAAAATATGAAAAAAACTCTGTAAATAAAAGTATAATTATCAAAAACAAAGAGTTGAAATATTGATGCAAAAGGAGAAATTGTTCATTATGATCAATTTCTACTTTTGTCACAATGTTTTTAACGCTTTCCCTCATATAGACGCTTTCTGACGCCTCTGCAGCAGACAGTTTTTTGAAAACAGTGACAAAAGAAGACATTGCTCAAAACGAGCAATTTCTCGGTTTGCCACAATGTTTTCCACTTTTAGTCATTGGTTATCCAAAATATATGTTCAAAGTCGCCTGCTGCAGAATTGTCGTATGAGGGAAACGTTTTAAAATGGTTGGCTGCAGAGACATCAAAATGTTTCTGTATCAGGAATAGGGGAAAAAGACTCATTGCCGCTAAACTTCTAGCTTTCATACTTTAAAAGCTGCATCTAGGCCTACATTTTATGTATAAGGACAGTCAGTGAAGGCTCTGATTAGAGTGGACAGTTGCACAGGCTAGCTAGAGTCTTCATTTCTTGATCATGGAACTAAGACTAAGACACTAAGGATGTTTTAACCCTTTCCCATATACAGATACTTTCTGATGCCCTTGCAGCAGACAACTTTTGAAATCATTGTGGCAAAGGGGAAATTGCTTATAATGAGCAATTCCTCCATTTGCCACAATGTTTTCAACTCTATTAGCCCTTTCCCTCATTTAGACGCTTTCTGACGCCTCTGCAGCAGACAGCTTTTTGAAAACATAGTGACAAAAGAAGAAATTGCACAAAACATGCAATTTCTCCTTTTGCCACAAATCTCCATAATTGAATGGATAAAATGGACAAAATATGTTCAAAGTCGTCTGCTGCAGAATTGTCGTATGAGGGAAAGGGTTAAATGATCATACATGTACTGTCATTTATAGAGATTTTCTATATTTTGGACTTGATCACGTCAAAGTCATCTGCTGCAGTTTTAGGGTATTTGGGAAAGGGTTAACTTATTTGTTATATATTCTATAGCCAAATCTAAGGAGAGTTGACCAAGTTGATATATGTCAGGCTTACTAATTGACTAGATTAGGCCAGGTTCCGGTCTAAAATTCAGAGGTCCAGATACAGAGGGGTATATATACAGCTCTTTTCCCCACAATATCTCTTTATTATCACACCAAACCCTGTTATGTGGGTACTCAGATGAATCGTCTCAATGAGACGATTCTTCTGAGTACCCACAACACAGGGTTTAGAACATGCAAAAACCCCACTATCTAGAGCTCTGCTAAATTATTAATCTATAGCTACCAATGGGTCATTATCCCTAGCTGAGACAGCAAGGATGGTTTCTCCGAGGGTGAATGTCTCGATCACAGTTTGTGAATAGGATTGATCCACGAAGAATGGAGCTTGGAAGTTCTGCTGTACGCTCAAACGACATACGAGGAAGCGGTTCATGGCTTCTGTAATTCCAAGATCACGAGCTTGTATTCTGACCTGTAATGAAAATGTGATAAAAGGTTTTTTATGACATTCTAGTTTTGGCTTCATGACAAGTCTTTTGAAACAGAATTATTTTCTGAATAAAGGAGAATTTGATCATGATGAGCAATTTTTTTATTCAAGTATATTTTCACATACATCCTTGAAGTCTATAATAACTCAATTTTTCAAAATTGATACGTATGATTTTAGCCCGTTCCCATCTGTAACAAATCTGCAGCAGACAACTTTGAACAGGGTTGAAATCATTGTGGCAAGTAGAGAAATTAGAATTTCTTCAATGTTTTGCAAAGGCGTTAAAATGCCTCTATATGTGAGAAAGACTTAAGGAAAAGGTGATTGAAAATGTGCACCAAGGGTCACCTTTGTCCAGGTCTTATAATTAATTGGAGTTTTTCTGCAGTATTTCAATAATGTCATATGTTCTACTTAGAACAAGTTTATAGCACACTACTTTGAAAATATTTTGGCAAAACTATCAGAAATAACTAGAAATATCACTGAAGGTGATGAATACCCCCAGCTGGTGCCTGACAATATACATATGTATGAGAAATTCATGGGGCCATAACTCATTTAAAAATAATTCCAGTGCAACACGCCGATAATATGCACAACTAGGCTTGGTATTATTCATTCTTGTGAAGTTATATTAAATTCTAATGAAGGGTTGCTGAGAAATAGTGTTCACAAAATATGGACATTATATATATGTAATATGTATGAGAAATTCAAGGGGCCATAACTCATTTAAAAATAACTACAGTGCAACACGTCCACAATATGCACAATAAGGCTTGGTATCAATCATTCTTGTCAAGTTATATTGAATTCTGACAAAGGGTTGCTGAGAAATAGTATTCACAAGAAATGTCCACAGACCAATGGACTGACAAACCGACCGACAAGCGTGACTCCTATATGGGGGTATAATTATTGAATAGGTTAAATCAGTGGCAGAAAGAGAAATTGCTCATTATGAAATAGTTATCCCTTTTGCCACACTGTTTTCAAAAGAGGTCTATTGCAAATGCGTCAAAAAGTGGCTGCAAGTCTGTAAAAATAGCATGTAAAAATCTGACAATTTAAACCTTTCCCACATATACTTTTTGACTCCTTTGTTGTAGACGACTTTTGAAAACATTGTGACAAATGAAGAAATTGCTCAAAATGAGCAATTTCTCCTTTTGACACAATGTTTTCAACTTTTTTCAGTAAATATAGCCTCATTTTAGGGATTGTCAATATTTTTGGCCGAGTGTTTCCAAAGTTGTCCGCTGCAGATTTGTTGTATGTGGGAAAGGGTTAAAAGTCCTCTTTAAAAGGGAAAATGTAAACTAACTGAATATTCCTCCGCGTTGCATTGAGACGAATCTCCGACAATGCTGAGGTCCCCAGTTACTTCGTTGATCGCAAACACTTGAATAGCCACTCCATCTCCAATGATTGAATATCTCACTTGTCCGAACGGTGTATTCTGACAATAAAAACAGGACTAGATAAGGAGGTGGAAGTTGTCCTTTACCACAAATATTTAACATACTACTCAACCAAACACTAAGTTGTGGGTACGCCAAAGAATCGTCTCAGTGAGACAATTCTTTTGAGTACCCACAACATAGGGTTTGAGTATCAAAGAACGATTTTAGAGTATCAAAGAAGGATTTTATAATCTAAATACTCACCTTATCTAGGTTATATTACAAGGATATCAAGTGAATCATAATCATGCATAAACCCTTTCCTATAATATACATAATGCCTCAGCAGCATATAAAAACATTGTGTAACAAGATGTGTTTGTGAAACTGATGCCCCCGAATAGCAATATCTAGGTCAAAGGTCAAGGTCGCAAGGTCAAAAATGTTGGCACTGACAGAAAGGTTATGTCACAAGGAATACACATGTGAAATATGGTAGCCATACCTGTTATGGTTCAAAAGTAGTGGTCAAGGTTAAAGTTTTTTTCGACAGACAGACAGGCCAAAAACTAGATGCCCACTGAATCGGTGATTCCGGGGGCATAAAAAGGAAAATATTCCATAATCATACTTTCTTAAATAGAGATTTTCAATATTTTTGGCAAAGTTGTCTACTGCAGATTGATTGTACGTGGGAAAGGGGGATTAAAAGTACGGTTTCACAATTTGAATAAAAAACAAAATGTGATAAATACTGTTAAGTTTTACATCATCATTATTACAAGAACATTGTGATAAATTGCAAGTTACGCAAAACATATTCTGGATTGAAATAAATTCTTTGTTCCAAAACATGCAGAAATCCCTTACCAAGCTAGTCTATCTGGCAAGATGTTAACATAAACATTTTCTATTGAAAACAATGTGACAAAAGGAGAAATTGCTTAAAAGGAGCAATTTCTCCATTTGCCACAATGTTTTCCATTTTTTTCAGCAAGATACCTGCAGTTAAAGAGATTTTCCATATTTTTGCCTAGAAGTTTTCAAAGTCGTCTGCTGCAAATTTGTTGTATGTGGGAAAGGGTTAACATAAGAAAAATAATAAAGATCTTACTTTTCAATAATCTGCTTAACCCTTTCAAAGCATTTTACCTTTTTACCCACTTGAAACGCATTTGCAGCAGAATTTTTTTGAAAATATTGTGACAAAAGGGGAAATTTCAATGAGCAATTTTTTTGTTTGTCATAAAGTTTTATACTTTATTCAATGATGCTACTCTAATGAATAGAAATTGTTCATACTTTCAGGGAAAAAAAATGGAAAACCTCTTTTAAATGAAAGTGTAACAAGAGATGTTTGTCAAACATGATGCCCCCCTTGAGTGCAATGTTGTCAGGAATATTTGGACAATTGAGTAACATTTGCATGGACCAAAATGCCAGTTGATTTGTCATTTCACATTGGATGTCTATGAGTCAATTTTAAGATTATGAACAATTTTCATTCAAAGTTTAGTCTTAATCACATTGTGATGATGACTGATATTTGCAGATATTATGTATCCTCCAGGTCAAGGCATTGTTGAGTTATCATTCGGACAAGCTTAAAAAAGGTTTTTGTGTTCAAGATCAATGTGACCTTGACCTTTGACCCAATGACCTCAAAATAAATAGGGTTCATCTACTAGTCAGGCCAAACCTCCAAGTCAAGTTTAAGGACCGTAGTTATCACTCGGACAAGCTCAAAAAAGGTTTTTGTGTTCAAGGTCACTGTGACCTTGACCTTTAACCCAATTATCTCAAAATAGGGTTCATCCATAGTTGGTCAGTCCCAACCTCCAAGTCAAGTTTGAGGACCATAGGTCAAGGCATTGTTGAGTTATCACTCGGACAAGCTTTGGTCTACAGACGGACGGACCGACTGACATGTGCAAAGCAATATACTCCTCTTCTTCGAAGGGGGCATAATAAGAAAAAAGTTTATCAAAACACTGTATTACATAATGTTTGAAGGGGGCATGATTATTGAATAGAGTTGAAAATATTGTGGCAAATAAAAGAAATAAATCATTATAATATAGATCAGCCAAAATTTAGTGTCAGCGGAACAGGACTTACAATATCGTCATCATCTGTATCTGTAACTTGTCTCAGAAATCCCTGGTTGTTTTGACTATTAAGACTTATCTCGCATACAGTATCCACAAACTGTGTTACATTCTCGTTTCTGACAATGTTCACCGTAACAAAAGCATTTCTCATTGCCGTCAGTGGGTTTGTAGGATCATTGTCTCGAACAGAAACTTCAAGCTGAAAAATAACAAGCAAATTCAGAGAATCATGGTCCCCCGCCAGGGTCAAGGTCACAAAAATTGGTATTGATGGAAAGGGGTTGTCACAAGGAATACACATGTGAAATATGAAAGCAGTACCTATTACGGTTCAGAAGTAAGGGCCATAACTCCATGAAAAATCATCCAACCGGAACGCAAACACGATATGCGCATCTACACTTGGTGGTGATCCTTCCTATGAAGTTTCATAAAATTCCAAAAAGCGGTTGCAGAGAAATAGCCCGGAAATGAATTTAGTCATACATAGCCTGATGGTGGAGTAAAGGGCCATAACTCCATGAAAAATAATCCAACCGGAACGCAAACACGATATGCGCATCTACACTTGGTGGTGATCCTTCCTATAAAATTTCATCAAATTCCAAAAAGCGGTTGCAGAGAGATAGCCCGGAAATGAATTAAGTCATACATAGCCGGATGGTGGGGTAAAACTCCGTGAAAAATCATCCAACCGGAACGCAAACACGATATGCGCATCTACACTTGGTGGTGATCCTTCCTATAAAGTTTCATAAAATTCCAAAAAGCGGTTGCAGAGAAATAGCCCGGAAATGAATTTAGTCATACATAGCCTGATGGTGGAGTAAAGGGCCATAACTCCGTGAAAAATAATCCAACCGGAACGCAAACACGATATGCGCATCTACACTTGGTGGTGATCCTTCCTATGAAGTTTCATAAAATTCCAAAAAGCGGTTGCAGAGAAATAGCCCGGAAATGAATTTAGTCATACATAGCCTGATGGTGGGGTAAAGGGCCATAACTCCGTGCAAAATAATCCAACCGGAACGCAAACACGATATGCGCATCTACACTTGGTGGTGATCCTTCCTATGAAGTTTCATAAAATTCTAAAAAGCGGTTGCAGAGAAATAGCCCGGAAATGAATTTAGTCATACATAGCCTGATGGTGGAGTAAAGGGCCATAACTCCGTGAAAAATAATCCAACCGGAACGCAAACACGATATGCGCATCTACACTTGGTGGTGATCCTTCCTATGAAGTTTCATAAAATTCCAAAAAGCGGTTGCAGAGAAATAGCCCGGAAATGAATTTAGTCATACATAGCCTGATGGTGGGGTAAAGGGCCATAACTCCGTGCAAAATAATCCAACCGGAACGCAAACACGATATGCGCATCTACACTTGGTGGTGATCCTTCCTATGAAGTTTCATAAAATTCCAAAAAGCGGTTGCAGAGAAATAGCCCGGAAATGAATTTAGTCATACATAGCCTGATGGTGGAGTAAAGGGCCATAACTCCGTGAAAAATAATCCAACCGGAACGCAAACACGATATGCGCATCTACACTTGGTGGTGATCCTTCCTATGAAGTTTCATAAAATTCCAAAAAGCGGTTGCAGAGAAATAGCCCGGAAATGAATTTAGTCATACATAGCCTGATGGTGGGGTAAAGGGCCATAACTCCGTGCAAAATAATCCAACCGGAACGCAAACACGATATGCGCATCTACACTTGGTGGTGATCCTTCCTATGAAGTTTCATCAAATTCCAAAAAGCGGTTGCAGAGAAATAGCCCGGAAATGAATTTAGTCATACATAGGGGTAAAGGAATGAGAAATAATAGTCCCCGCGCTTTCGCGAAAGCGGGGGACAAAAAGAGCATTCCATTCAACACATGTCTCGCCTGCAAGAGAGTGATGATAAATTGGACAAGAAAACGCCAATGCTTGGCTGCTTTTTTCTGCCCAAAAAAAGGGACATTACTGAATAATTATTAAAGCCAGGGTGACTTGGTATAGACATGAATAATGTTACAAGGAACATGTGTACCAAGTTTCATTTTGAAATGTTGAACGTTTTTCGAGTAACGAGATAAGGTTAAAAGTTTTGTGACGATGCTGATGACGACGACGCCAAGGGCATGACAATACCCTGATCTTTTTTCTTCGAAAAACAGACAAGCTTAAAATGGACAGACAAATTCTCCTAAGGACATCCCAATAAAGGTCATCTGAAATTGACCCTTTAAGGTTGATGTTTTCCAGTCCAATGAAATTGCACTATACAACCAATGATCGGTTCTGCTATCGAAATTGTTATTAACCCTTTGCCTCATACAACAATTCTGCAGCAGATGACTTTGAACATATTTTGTCAAAACTAAGAAAATCTCCAAAATTGAATGGATAACCTATGACAAAAAGTGGAAAACATTGTGGAAAAAGGAGAAATTTGCTAATTTTGTGCAATTTCTTCTTTTGTCACTATGTTTTCAAATGCCGTCTGCTGCACAGGCATCAGAAAGCATCTATATGATTAGGAAAGCGTTAAACAATCAGAACACTTTCCTCACTACTTCTCTATCTCAATTAAAGATCATTCTTTTATCCATCTCCAACAACATATAGGCTTTTTGACGTCTTTGGAGTAGATGAAATTTGAAAACACTTGACAAAATGAAGAAATTGCTCATGATGAACAGTTTTTTCCTTTTGCCACAATGTTTTCAACTCTATTCAAAAACTTAATTATAGAGACATATTCTATTTTTGTCAATATGTTTTCAAAGTGGTCTGATGCAATTTGCTGTCTGTGGGAAAGGGTTAACCCTTTACCTCATATAGACACTTTCTGGCGTCTCTGCAGCAGACAGCTTTCTGAAACCATAGTGACAAAAGAAGAAATTGCTCAAAATGAGCAATTTATCCTTTTGCCACAATGTTTTCCACTATCAGTCATAGAAAATCTCTATAATTGAATGGATAACCTATTTTTTGACAAAATATGTTCAAAGTGGTCTGCTGCAAAATTGTTGTATGAGGGAAAGAGTTAAGGAGTTTTTCCATAGTTTATCCTAGATGTTTTCAAAGTGGTCTGCTGCAGGTTTGTTGTATGTGGTACTGCCATAAACAGATGTATTTTGACAGCCTTGCATGAGATGACTATTACCTAGATGATTTTAATGTCATCTGCTGCAGGTTTGTTGTATGTGGTACTGCCACAAACTGATGCATTTTGATAGCCCTGCATGAGATGACTATTACCTAGATGATTTTAATGTCATCTGCTGCAGGTTTGTTGTATGTGGTACTTCCATATACAGATGCCTTTTGACAGCCCTGCATGAGATGACTATTACCTAGATGATTTCAATGTCATCTGCTGCAGGTTTGTTGTATGTGGTACTTCCATATACAGATGCATTTTGACAGCCCTACATGAGATGACTATTACCTAGATGATTTTAATGTCATCTGCTGCAGGTTTGTTGTATGTGGTATTACCATATACAGATGCATTTTGACGGCCCTGCATGAGATGACTATTACCTAGATGATTTTAATGTCATCTGCTGCAGGTTTGTTGTATGTGGTACTGCCATATATAGATGCATTTTGACAGCCCTGCATGAGATGACTATTACCTAGATGATTTTAATGTCATCTGCTGCAGGTTTGTTGTATGTGGTACTTCCATATACAGATGCATTTTGACAGCCCTGCATGAGATGACTATTACCTAGATGATTTTAATGTCATCTGCTGCAGGTTTGTTGTATGTGGTACTTCCATATACAGATGCATTTTGACAGCCCTACATGAGATGACTATTACCTAGATGATTTTAATGTCATCTGCTGCAGGTTTGTTGTATGTGGTACTGCTACAAACAGATGCATTTTGACAGCCCTGCATGAGATGACTATTACCTAGACGATTTTAATGTCATCTGCTGCAGGTTTTTTGTATGTGGTACTGCCATATACAGATGCATTTGGACAGGGCATGCAGAAGATGACTATTGAAAACATTCATATACTTTCATTCATTTGGCCATTCCACAATTTAACCTAGACATTTTGAATGCCATCTGCTGTAGGTTTGTTGTATGTGGCAAAAGGATAAGCAACAATAGAGAAATTACTTACCACAAGAACATTGGTGGTTATAAGAGTCAGAGACTGCTTAATATAGATCTCCCCTGTAAGCCTGGTTACTCCGACATAGTCAAAGGCTCGGTCGAAATCAAATCTGTCCACTGCTGTGTACATTGTATGGAGCCTTAAAGAGGAGAATGAATGAATGTATAGTGTTTTAAGGCGCATCGACAGCTAAGGTCATTTAGCGCGCATTAAAATTGAGTAGTACATGAAGTATTATTTAACAAGAGGCCCAAGAGGGCCAGTATCGCTCCACGGCCATAAGGGAAAAATAAAATCTCCAAACAGCCCTGCCCCGTGGTGGCTATTTTTTTTACCAACCACCATGGCTTAAAGGAATCTTGTAGAGTGTCACCAAAGGAATGTTTCTGCAAAATTATTTGAAAATATGCCTGACACTTTCGGAGGAGAAGATTTTTTAAGTTTTCACTATGGTCATATAAGTCAAAATAGCCCCGCCCTCTGGCGGCCATGTTTTTCGACCAATCAACATGGCTTGAAGGAATCTGATAGAGGGTCTCCCAATGAACATTTCTACAAAATTATTTGAAAATCGGCTGAACACTTTCGGAGAAGAAGATCTTTTAAGTTTTCACTATAGCTATATAACGCAAAAAAGCCCCGCCCCCTGGCGGCCATGTTTTTCGCCCAATCAACATTTCTTGAAGGAATCTAATTAAGGTTCACACAAGGAACATTTCTACAAAATTATTTGAAAATCGGCCTGACACTTTTGGAGGAAAGATTTTTTAAGTTTGCTCTTTAGCCATATAGGCAAAATAGCCCCGCCCTGTGACGGCCATGTTTTTTTACCAATCAACATGGCTTGAAGGAATCTGATAGAGGGTCACCCACGGAACATTTCTACATAATTATTTGAAAATCTGCTGAACACTTTTTGAGAAGAAGATTATTTAAGTTTTCACTATAGCTATATAAGGCAAAAAAGCCCCGCCCCCTGGCGGCCATGTTTTTCGCCCAATCAAAATTTCTTGAAGGAATCTAATAAAGGGTCACCCAAGGAACATTTCTACAAAATTATTTGAAAATCGGCCTGACACTTTCGGAGAAGAAGATTTTTTAAGTTCTCACTATTTTTTTCTTTCGGTTGCCATGGAAACCAGAATTTTGAATGGATCAAACAAATTTGAAGGAATTTAGTAGACGACATTGAGAGGATGCTTCCCATGAAGTTTCAACCAAATTGGCCAAGTGGTTAGGGAGAAGAAGTCGTTTAAAGGAAAAAGTTAACGCACGCACGCACGCACGCACGCACGCACGCACGACGGACAATTCGCCATGACATAAGCTCGACTGGCTTTCAGCCAGTGGAGCTAAAAATGAATATGTTTGATAGAACTATATAATGGGAACTGATGGAAGTAGAAATAAATAATGTTTTAGGACTAAAATCTTAAAGAAGAGAAAGTACAGTTTGTAACAGTGCTTTAGAAAAACAAACAATTTCAGAGGCTTAACTTTTACCTGATCTCTTTAACCCTTTTCCCAACTGCACAGTTGTTTGGACAAATTAGCAGAAGACAACATTGTGGCAAAAATATAAATTGCTCATCATGAGTTTTTGTGTTATGCCCCAATATATTCGTCTCTATTCAATGATTATTAGTCGCCGGGCAGAAGCCCGCGACTTCTATTTTTAATAGGTTTTCGGAAATCACATGGGAGGGGGGATTATTATTAGAAAGAAACACATTTAGATGTCTTGAACATATTACAATTGTGTTTGTTTAAAAACACTAAGTAATGACACATCTAAAATGAAATAAATATTCCGATGTTTTAGGTATTTTCAGTTTCTTTATTTTGACTCGCATTTATGTTTTTTTGTTTTATTTACGAAGACAAAACAGTCCCTATTTGCTAGAATGAAATACTGTATTTTACACTATATACTACATGTAATCAAAAGGCTATAACTACAAACCTTTACGTCGCACAGTCTAATGTTGTTTACATACGCGCACCTGCTGATGAAAATGACGTCGATTATTCTCCTTCTAATGGCAATTTTAACTTACTGAATGTTATCTTCGTGTTCAAAGAGGCTTTTTATCATGTATATCTAAAATATGAACTGTTTCTAAGCTAAAACTGTTGATCGCGTGACTCGCGAATACCAACTGCGTAGATCAATCTCCTTTGCAGAGAGCCGCTCTTTACACTCACTTACAAATAGTAAATCATATGCGATTTAAAATGTTTATTTGGTTCGAAACAAATGAAGAAAAGAACAAACCGAGATAAAACTGGTTTTAATAGAAAAATTACTTTGAACGAACACTCTCTGCCTATAAAGAGAGTTTCAAGAACGACACCTCTGCGAATAAGAAAGAATCGGGTCTTTCGTACAAAATTATTTCGTCCTTGACAATTTTAAATGTGTCATTTAATTCCCTAAAGGCATATTGCTTCCGATCTGCATAGTGTTATGCATCATTGACACAAGGGCGCTCATCATAATATAATAGTAAAACATGAGTAGTTTGTTATTTTCATTATGAAAAAGGAAGGAAATAATTAAAATAAATTAACATGTTGTAGGGCTCAGTTTATGTTCGAAATTAAGTTTAAATTATACAACAATTTCAATGAGATTTAACTGTTTAGTTGATATTATATTTCGAAGGTGGTCTAATTTATAAATATTGAACTACATTTCAACATTTGTTAAAGTATGATATAATTAGGATGTCAAGCTAATAATATCATCTTGAGAAAAAGAGAAAACTCGTGTATTCAGCGATTTAACCCTTATCTCATTGTTTTAAAGTAGATTGCTGCAAAGGTGTCCACTGTTGACTTTAATAGAGGAAAGGTAAAATGACGTGCTATTGCATGCAAATCCTAAATTGTCTGTTTTGTGGTTTTATTGAAAAATAATAAAATTCAAATATTCTGACAAACATCTTGAAAAGTGTATGTGGAATTCACAAATCTTATAATTATTCCTTAATGAAAGCACTGTATACATACTAAGACTAATGATTGGCAAGATTACTCATTTCCATTTACTGTTTATGATCAATAATTAGTTGGTTGTGTGTATGGTCAACCTACTTTGGAATGGGGATTGATCATAAACAATGAAAGGCTGCAATTATAATTCACTTCGTTGACAAAACAATGCAAGTTATGATACATTTTTACTTGACCCCACCCCTGATGTTCCAATATGCCCCTCAGTTGATACTACTATAATGTTAGTGTTATGCATAACTGCAGTATGGATTTCCGGCGACATTGATGCGTTGCATCAACTTTCTCTTGTATTTTCATTAATAGAGATTTTCTTTTTCACCTCAATAATTGTTGAAGTCGTCTGGTTAGTTGATTGTTTATTCTATTTTAGAAGTTGACAGGGGTCACACAACCAAAGAAGTTGTCTGCTTAATATTGGTTGTATGTGGGAAAGAGTTAACCCTTTACCACAAACAGACATTTTCTGACACCTCTGCAGCAGATGACTTTTGAAAAAATTGTGGCACACAGAAGAAAACGCTCACAATGAGTCTACTTTTGCCACTATGTTTTCACCTTTATTCAATTATTGAAAGTACAAGATTGGATTATGTGGGAAAGAGTTAACCCTTTACCACACAGACGTTTTCCGATACCTCTGCAGCAGATGACTTTTGAAAACATTGTTGCCACAGAAGAAAATACTCAAAATGAGAAATTTCTACTTTTGCCACACACAACATTTCCACCTTTATTCAGTTATTGTTCATTTGTTTTAGAGTTTTCAAATCTTTGCCAAGATACAGCAAATCTGCAGCAAACAACTTTGAAAATGTTTACTGAAAACTGAAAATCTCCATAATTGTAGGTATAATCACTGAAAATAAATTAAAACATTGTGACAAAAGGAGAAATTGCTTGTTTTGAGCAATTTCTCCATTTGTTACTATGTTTTCAAAAGTCATCTGCTGCAGATGCGTCAAAATGTGTCTACAGGCTGGAAAGAGTTAAAAGAAAAAGGCTGTACCTGTACATCTTGGTCAAATGCTTGCAGGGGTGTAATGGTGACTCCCGAGGTTCATTTACAGTCACCAAGTTATTCTGGGGCTGGAATTCAGGTATATTCAAGTTTCGTTACAATCCAATATTAATCGTGGCAGTTGCTAATCGCCTTGGAGTTCAACCATCTTGAGGTAAAACTTGAATCTGAAAATTGATATTTTTTTGGTTAATATCATTTTTAACAAGTTTTTAGTCATATCACGGCAGCCAGTGTACCTAACCATGTTACTTCCCTGCTATCTTAGACAATCTGACACCAGTACTATGAAGTAAAATTTCACAAGCATATGGATATCGGATACAGAAACAACTACCAAACTAGAAAGGTTGTTTTTATGAAAAAACATATGTCTCCCCATTGCAGTTTGTCAATGACTATTACAATATTGAACAAGGGGAGATAACTTTGCAATGAAGTAGCCCAGAGTTATAATTCAAGGTGCACAACTTCACATTGCCATCTGTCTATATTCCAAGTTACAATAAATTCCTTTAAGTACTTTCTTAGTTATGCTCTGGAGAAAGTTTACACTATTAAAATATTGAACAAGGGGAGATAACTCATAATTATTGCAAGGTGCACAACTTCACATTGCCATCTATCTATGTTCCAAGTTTCAATAAATTCCTTCAAGTAGTTTCTGAGTTCTGCTCTGGACAAAGTTTACACTATTAAAATATTGAACAAGGGGGAGATAACTCATAATTCTTGCAAGGTGCACAACTTCACATTGCCATCTAACTATATTCCAAGTTTCAATAAATTCCTTCAAGTAGTTTCTGAGTTCTGCTCTGAACAAAGTTTACACTATTAAAGTATTGAACAAGGGGGAGATAACTCATAATTATGGCAAGGTGCACAACTTCACATTGCCATCTATCTATGTTCCAAGTTTCAATAAATTCCTTCAAGTAGTTTCTGAGTTCTGCTCTGGACAAAGTTTACACTATTAAAATATTGAACAAGGGCAGATAACTTTGCAACAAAGTGGCCCAGAGTTATAATTCTTGCAAGGTGCACAACTTCACATTGCCATCTATCTATGTTCCAAGTTTCAATCAATTACTTCAAGTAGTTTCCGAGTTCTGCTCTGGACAAACAAAAGTTAAGAAGAAGAAGAAGAATAATAATAAGAATAAGAATAAGAATAACTACAAATACAGCATGTCCCCCCTTTCGGAGAAGGGGAGACATAATAAGGGAACACCCATCTTTATTGCCCAATTAGTTGACAATGGATATCGGATACAGAAACCACTACCAAATAAGGGAACACACATCATTAATGCCCAATCAGTAGACATAAGGGAACACACATCAGTATTGCCCAATTAGTAGACAATGGACATCGGATACAGAAACCACTACCAAATAAGGGAACACCCATCTTTATTGCCCAATTAGTAGACAATGGATATCGGATACAGAAACCACTACCAAACAAGAGATGTTTGTCAAACATTATGCCTCCTTCCTGGCAGTAAGGAATAAGTACATAAGACGTAAAAAAAGAAAAAAAAGGTTTAATATAGAGATGTACAGGTCCACAGAGTCTTTGTGCCATACCATTGTGTTAAGAATGAAGAGGGCGAGGCATTTTCAAGTTATCAATGAGACTAATGTTCCGCGATCAAGGTCACTGTGACCTTGACCTTTGACCTCAAAATAAATAGGGTTCATTTACTGGTCAGGCCCAACCTCCAAGTCAAGTTTGAGAACCATAGGTCCAGGCATTGTTGAGTTATCACTTGGACAAGCTTAAAAAAGGTTTTTGTGTTCAAGGTCACTGTGACCTTGACATTTGACCCAATGACCTCAAAATAAATAGATCTACTGGTCAGGTCCAACCTCCAAGATAAGTTTGAGGACCATAGGTCCAGGCATTGTTGAGTTATCACTCGGACAAGTTTAAAAAAGGTTTTTGTGTTCAAGGTCACTGTGACATTGACCTTTGACCCAATGACCTCAAAATAAATAGGGTTCATCTACTGGTCAGGCCCAACCTCCAAGTCAAGTTTGAGGACTATAGATCTAGGCATTGTTGAGTTATCACTCGGACAAGCTTTGGTCTACAGACGGACCGACCGACCAACCGACCGACAGACATGTGCAAAGCAATATACCCCTCTTCTTCGAAGGGGGCATAATAAGGGAACAGACATCTTTCTCGCCCGAGTAATAGACAACTTTGAAAACTTTGATCGATTGTGTTTAATACCATTTTCAAAGGAAAATTAATTAACCCTTTCCCTCATATAGACGCTCATATAGAGATTTTCTATTTTTTGACAAAATATGTTTAAAGTCATCTGCTGCAGAATTGTCATATGAGGGAAAGGGTTAAATCCAGGCTTTCATTTATCCTGACACCAGCTAGTCAGTCGTAGTGCTAACCATGAGCGCCAATGATGGCAGCCATTACTATCACTTTTAACCCTTTCCCTCATACGACAATTCTGCAGCAGACGACTTTGAACATATTTTGTCAAAAAATAGATAATCTCTATAATTGAATGGGTAACCTATGACTAAAAGTGGAAAACATTGCTGCAAAAGGAGAAATTGCTCCTTTTGAGCAATTTCTTCTTTTGTCACTATGTTTTCAAAAAGCTGTCTCCTGCAGAGGCGTCAGAAAGTGTCTATATGAGGGAAAGGGTTCAAGTCTGTCACCTGCCAAATCCAAAAGTGACGAATCGAGGATAATTGATGGATAAATTCAGTTTTACAGTTTTCAACATTGTTTAACCCTTTCCCACATACAAAACATCTGCAGCAGACGACTTTGAAAACGTCTAGGTAAAAAAGCACAGAAAATCCCTTGTTTTGAGTAATTTCTTCTTTTGTCGCAATGTTTTCAAAAAGCTGTCGGCTGCAGAGGCGTTAGAAAGCGAGGGAAAGAGTTAATTAAGTCCTTTCTCAGCCTACAGTTCACCTGCCCAGGAGTTTTCTGGCTTTCTGATACACTGTACTCCAACACAACTGGCTGCAATTTCACATTAGCTGTTATTCCATTGGTGGAGGATGAATGACGCCTCTCAACACTTTTGTCAAACATTGGAAAGAATGGGGTTCAAATTAACAGCCCCTTGATTGAAAGCATACATCAATATTGACTGAGCTATCAAGGCTTGTCGACAAATGATCAGAAAGATAAGTAGTACTCACAGTGTAGAACGAGTTGACATCATTCAAAAGTCCCAATGCGGTGGCAGTCACTATACCATTGGGGTTGATAAAGAATCTGTTCACGGCTGTACCATCTCCAATTATGGAATAGGTCACCGAGTTGTATGGAGTCTGTAAAAGATAAACATTCAGAATTTAACTCCTTCCAACATGCAGATGCTTATTGACGCCAGTGAAGACGACCACTCTTGTAATCATTGTAGCAAAAGGAGAAATTGCTCATTATTTGTCACAATAATTTCAACTCTTTTCAATCATTATGCATTTCATTTAGATCAAAAATTGTTGAAAAGGTCAATCGATTGCAACATACAACAAATCTGCAATAAACTATTTTCCAGCAGACGGTGTTTGATCAAAACAATTTTCTCGAGTTTATTTTTTTACTCAGAATTTTCAAAGCAACAGGCCCTTAATTTTTTTTCAAGTAAAGGTTTAATAGGCAACCTTTAACTTAAGTTTAAACTTATTTATTTACATCAATTGCAAAACAAGCTTTCAGCTTATATTAATCAGGCTTGATGTCTGCTTCCTGGAGACTTATATATAACGAGTACTCGTGCCGTTTGTGTAGAAAAAATCCCATAGGCAGGACCCGCTCATCATGGGACACGAACCCAGAACCTTTTGGTATGAGTTGTGGACGCTCTTCCTCTGCACCACCATCTTCCACAACCTTGTACTTTATACATATTCATTTTGAAGCCTCTGCAACCGATTTCTTTTGAAATTCTGTAGCAGACAAAAATCTCTAAATGAGTTTAATTATTAACAAGAGCTGTCGGAGGACAGCGCGCTCGACTATTCCACCACTTATTTAAGTTACTGAGATAATGGACTCTAATGTAGTTGCATGCAAAACATTAACCACAATTTCTTAGTGGGTGATAATTTGCATTATATGCTGGATAGTGTTATTTAACATGATTATTTTCATAGGTGTGATGGTTAGAAAGGGTTGTATAACCTTTCAATGGAATGCATCAAGTAGTTACTAAGATATTGACTCTTAATGTAGTTTAACGCAAACCTTTAACCATAATTTCTAAGTAAAAAAACGGCAACAATTTGCACCATATACAGGATAGAGTTATCTTAATTGGTTGTGTTTATAGTTGTGCAATTGGGAAAGGTTGTATAAAGTTTCAATGCAATTTTTCAAGTTGTAACTGAGATTACACTCTAAATGTAGTTGCAAAACTTTAACCAGAATTTCTAAGTCCAAAAAGGTCCATAACTTGCATAAAATGCTGGATAGAGTAATCATACTTGATTGTTTACATAGATGTGATGGTTGGTAAGGGCTGTATAAAGTTTCAATGCAATGCATCAAGTAGTTTACTAAGAGATGGTCTCTTTATGTAGTTGCATGCAAAACTTTAACCAGAATTTCTAAGTCCAAAAAGGCCATAACTTGCATAAAATGCAGGATAGAGTTATCATACTTGATAATCTACACAAGTGTGATAGTTGGGTAGGGTTGTAGAAAGTTTCAATGCAATGCATCAAGTATTTACTGAGACATGGACTCTTAATTTAGACCATAACTTGCATAAAATGCAGAATAGAGTTATCATACTTGATAATATACACAGGTGTAATAGTTGGGTAGGGTTGTAGAAAGTTTCAATGCAATGCATCAAGTAAATACTGAGATATGGACTCTTAATTTAGTTGCACGCAAAACTTTAACCAGAATTTCTAAGTAAAAAAAGGGCTATAACTTGCATAAAATGCAGGATAGAGTTATCTAACTTGATAATCTACATAGGTGTGATAGTTGGGTAGGGTTGTATAAAGGTTCAATGCAATGCATCAAGTATATACTGAGATATGGACTCTTAATTTAGTTGCACGCAAAACTTTAACCAGAATTTCTAAGTAAATAAAGGGCCATAACTTGCATAAAGTGCAGGATAGAGTTATCTTACTTGATAATCTACATAGGTGTGATAGTTGGGTAGAGTTGTAAAAAGTTTCAATGCAATGCATCAAGTAAATACTGAGATATGGACTCTTAATTTAGTTGCACGCAAAACTTTAACCAGAATTTCTAAGTAAAAAAAGGGCCATAACTTGCATAAAGTGCAGGATAGAGTTATCTTACTTGATAATCTACATAGGTGGGATAGTTGGGTAGGGTTGTAGACAGTTTCAATGCAATGCATCAAGTAAATACTGAGATATGGACTCTTACTTTAGTTGCACGCAAAACTTTAACCAGAATTTCTAAGTAAAAAAGGGCCATAACTTGCATAAAATGCAGGACAGTCGAATAGTCGAGCTAAAAAGGGTTAAGACAATGTTTTAAAAAGTCGTCTGCTGCAGATGCTTTATAAAAAGGTCTATAGGTGGAAACGACTAAAACTTCAAATTTGTTAAGATATTAACAAAAAGAACACAACACTTCCCTCATACACCATATCCATAGCAGACAAGACAAAACTATGAAAAATCTATATAAATAAAAAGCTTTATCAAATTTATTGAATTAAAAATGTTGAAAAAGGAGTAATTGCTTCTAACTTGCCACACTCTTTTCAAAATATATCTGCAAGAGGGAAAGCTTTAACCCTTTTCCTAATACGACAATTCTGCAGCAGACGACTTTGTACATATTTTGTCAAAAAATAGAAAATCTCTATATTTGAATAGACTAAAAGTGGAAAATATTGTGGCAAAAGGAGAGCAATTTCTGCTTTTGTCACTGTTTTCAAAAAGCTGTCTGCTGCAGAGGCGTTAGAAAGTGTCTGTATGAATGAGGTAAAGGGACAAAGGGGCTTATCAGTAAAAACATTGAAAACGAATCTTACGACTACATCAGCATCAGCGGTATTCACATCAAACACAGTGACTGCCTGGTTTATTGAAAACGGGATCGTTGTTGAGTATGGCGTATTTGAGAATACTGGCGTGAATGGATTACGAATAATAGTTATCTCCACATTGGCTGTATTTATTCCTGTAAGGCCTGCTCAATCAGTGACTCCGACAGTAAACGGAACTGTAGAGTATCCGAATTGTCATTATATAGGAGAATTTGGATTCGGATTTCTCCAGTGGTTGAGTTTAGTGAGAAGTAGGTCAGCATGCAGTTGGTTGTTGAAATTTAAGTTGTTGACAGAAAACACAAAGGTGTTATATGGAGACTGAAAATAGAAACAAGAGGGCCATGATGGCCCTATATCGCTCACCTGATTTAATAGAACTTCCATAGTTTTCAAAGTTTTTACTCTATACATATAAGGCAAACAAGTAACCCCCTGGTGGCCATGTATTTCAACGGATCGGATTTATTTGATCAACCTTGGTAGAAGGTCACCCAAGGAGCATTTGTGGCAATTTTTAAATCAGGCAGTTGCTTTTGGACAAGAAGTTTCTTAAAGATTTTACAATGCACATATAAGGAAAACAAGCCCCGCCCTTGGCGGCTATGTTTTTCAATGGATTGGATTCATTTGAACAATTTTGATAGAAAGTCCCTGAATGAACATTTTAGCCAAATTATCTTTAAATCGGCCCAGTACTTCTGGACAAGAAGATTTTTAAAGTTTAAACAATGCACATATAAGGAAAACAAGCTCCGCCCCCTGGTGGCCATGTTTTACAACGGATTGAAAATATTTGAACAATCTTGGTAAAGGGTGCCCCAAGGAACATTTGTGCAAAATAATTTTCAAATCGGGCCAGTACTTTTGGACAAGAAGGTTTTTCAAAGTTTTAACAATGCACATATAAGGAAAATAAGCTCCGCCCCCTGGCGGCCATGTTTTTCATGGATTGGAAATATTTCAACAATCTTGGTAAAGGGTGCCTCAAGGAACATTTGTGCAAAATTATTTTTAAATCGGGCAAGTACTTTTGGACAAGAAGATTTTTAAAGTTTTAACAATGCACATATAAGTTAAACAAGCTCCGCCCCCTGGCGGCCATGTTTTTCAACGGATCGGAAATATTTGAACAATCTTAGTAAAGGATGCCCCAAGGAACATTTGTGAAAAATAATCTTCAAATCGGACCAGTACTTTTGGACAAGAAGATTTATAAAGTTTTAACAATGCACATATAAGGAAAATAAGCTCCGCCCCCTGGTGGCCATGTTTTACAACGGATTGGAAATATTTGAACAATCTTGGTAAAGGGTGCCCCAAGGAACATTTGTGCAAAATAATTTTCAAATCGGGCCAGCACTTTTGGACAAGAAGATTTATAAAGTTTTAACAATGCACATATAAGGAAAATAAGCTCCGCCCCCTGGCGGCCATGTTTTTCAACGGATCGGAAATATTTGAACAATCTTGGTAAAGGGTGTCCCAAGAAACATTTGTGCAAAATAATTTTCAAATCGGGCCAGTAATTTTGGACAAGAAGATTTTTTAAGATTTGGCAACTTTCCCCTTTTCTGATGCAGCAGCAACCAAAGTTCTACTTGGAATTAAATTCTTTGAACAACTTTGAAAGAGGACCACCCAAGGACCATTCCTGTGAAGTTATTTTGAAATCTGTCCATTGGTTTAGTAGGAGAAGTCATTTGTAGGAAATTGTTAACAGACGGACAGACGACGACGACGCCGGATGGTGAGTGATCACAAAAGCTCACCTTGCACTTCGTGCTTAGGTGAGCTAAAAAGTGCACAATGTATTTTATAGTCCTTTTACTCAATAAAACATATTTGCCCGTCTTTTAACCATTTCCCTCATATGACAATTCTGCAGCAGACGACTTTGAACATATTTTGTCAAAAAATAGAAAATCTCTATAATAATTGAATGGATAACCTATGACTAAAAGTTGAAAACATTGTGTCAAAAGGAGAAATTGCTCGTCTTGAGCAATTTCTTCTTTTGTCACTATGTTTTCAAAAAGCTGTCTGCTGCAGAGGCGTCAGAAAGCGTCTATATGAGGGCAAGGGTTAAATTGATGAGATTTCAATAACTTGTTCATAACCAAGGATAAGATTTTTTGACCTAGTCAGAAATATAAATATGGAACCAGATTTCACTGACTGTCAGGAACTGAGAACAAGAGGGCCATGATGGCCCTGGATCGCTCACCTTAATTATACAATGCAAAACACATCAAGACAATTATTCTGAATGCAACCTCCACATTGCTAACAATATTTTCCTTCATTTGGCCAAGTGATCTATATTTTTTTTTACCTGAAATGACCCATATTCCAACATGGACTAGATATCATCAAGACAACATTCTGACGTTTCAACTTGCTCAAAGTAAAAATGCGACCTCCGGAGTTTGAACAATATTTTCCTTTATTGACCTAGTTTCTGATCCAATATGACCCATATTCGAACTTGACCTAGATATAATTCAGACAAACATTCTGACCAAATTTCAAGCTGCTGAAGCAAAAAATGTGGCATCCAAAGAGTTCACAAGATTTTCCTTCAATTTGATCTAGTGACCTAGTTTTTGACCCAGCATGACCCATAATCGAACTTGGCCTACATATCATCAAGAAAAACATTCTGATAAAGTTTCATCATGCTGAAATTAAAAATGCAGTATCCAGAGTGTTAACAAGATTACCCTTCAATTTGGCCTAGTGACCTATTTTTTAACCCGGCATGACCCATATATGAACTTGGCCTAGATATAATTTAGACAAACATTCTGACAAAATTTCAAGTTGCTGAAGCAAAAAATGCGGCATCCAAAGTGTTAACAAGATTTTCCTTCAATTTAACCTAGTGACCTAGTTTTTAACCCGGCATAACCCATATTCGAACTTGACCTAGATATTTTTAAGACAAACATTCTGACAAAATTTCAAACTGCTTAAGCAAAAATTGCGGCCTCTGGAGTGTTAACAAGATTTTCCTTCAATTTGACCTAATGACCTACTTTTTGACCCGACGTGACCCATGTTCAAACTTGACCTACATATCATTAAGACAAACATTCTGATAAAGTTTCAACATGCTCAAGTTGAAAATGTGGCCTCCAGAGTGTTAACAAGATTTTCCTTCAATTCGACCTAGTGACCTAGTTTTTGACCTCATATGGCCCAGTTTCGAACTTGTCCAAGATTTTATGGAGATGAACGTTCTGATAAACTTTCATGAAGATTGGATGCAAAATGTAGCCTGTAGAGTGTTAACAAGCTCAAATGTTGACGACGCACGACGGACGGACACCGGACAAAATGTGATCCCAATAGCTCACCTTGCACTTCGTGCATAGGTGAGCTAAAAATTAAAGTAATTTAAAACATGATATTCTTGATGGATGGAAATCTATTACTTATATAAATTATCTCCCATAACAGCGAAACAATATGACATATGCATGCAGACAGACGTATGGACAGAGAAGTAATCCTGATGTGATGCCCAGCCAAGGCAGGCAACACAAAAATTGAAGCAATCGTACATACCGCGTCATCACTATCTGATGACTATCTAACAGTCAAAACACTGGTTCCCAATTGACTGGACTCTGAAATGGTGGTCCTATAGGGAATATTTATGAAGAATGGATCGTTCTCGTTCCTGAAAATGTTGATAACCACCCTAGCATTGTTAACTGCCTGCCTGATTATCCCGGGCCTGGATGTTCAGAATCACTTGGTTGGTACAGTTAAGAACATCATGAAATTGACAATCTGAGCGGAACGTGATTGGATCGTGAGCGTGATTGGACCGAAGTTGGAACGCTTTATGAGCGGAACGGAATTTTGCGCTCTGAACGAAACAATCATAATGAACGAAACAATCCAATCACAGGAATGCTTCGCTCAATCTGAGCGGAACGGAAAAAAGCAATCATAATGTTATGATTGAGTGAACGCTTTATGAGCGGAATGGAACGTGAGCGGAGCGGAACGTTACGGAACGGAGCGGAGCGTGAGCGGTAGATTTGTCAATTTCAAGATGTTCTTATAGTTTAGAACATCATGTAATTGACAATCTGAGCGGAACGTGATTTGATCGTGAGCGTGATTGGAACGAAGTTGGAACGCTTTATGAGCGGAACGGAATTTTGCGCTCTGAACGAAACAATCATTATGAACGAAACAATCCAATCACATGAATGCTTCGCTCAATATGAGTGGAACGGAAAAAAGCAATCCCAATGCTATGATTGAGTGAACGCTTTATGAGCGGAATGGAACGTGAGCGGAGCGGAACGGAACGGAATGGAGCGGAGCGTGAATGGTAAATTTGTCAATTTCAAGATGTTCTTAACTGTACCTATGGTTGTCAGGGACACTTGTACGGTTAGCAGACAGGTGTAGGGGTTCAGGTAGAAATAGTTTGCCAAATTCTGGTTGTTATTGTTATTGTTTCCAGTAGAAGCACTTGAAATGGTACACACACCTTCCTCCTGTGAACAGGAAATAATATTCATTATAACCCTTTCCCTCATACAACAAATCAACAGCAGACAACTTTGAACATATATTGACAACAGGTTGAAAAATCTCCATATAAATGAGTTTAATTATTGAAAAGATTTGAAAATAGTTTGGCAAACAGAGAAATTGCCATAAATATTTACTGTTTGCCACAATAGATTCAAAAGTCGTCTCCTATAAAAGTGTCAGAAAGTGTTGGTGTGGGAAAAGGGTTACTTATTATAGGTAATATTTGAAGCCTCTTCAGTAAAGAAAGCGCTTATTATAGGCAAGTACTCCTTTCCATTATAAAAAGACAGTGGTGCAGAGGTAGAGTGTCGGCCTCTCATATCAAAGGTCCCTGGTTAAATCTTTCATTATGCCAAGAACATTATTCTCTGCTTCTAATACTAATTAATCAAAGGAGATATCTTTTCCCCGACACAGACAATATTTGATGCAATTGCAGCAGGCAACCTATATTGAGGGAAAAGTAGAAAATGTTTTTTTTTTTTAATAAGCAATTTCTCCTTTTGCTTAATGTTTACAACTTTAATCAATATTTGTTCCTTCAGTCGGTAGCGACGTGGGCTGTCAATCCAGGGGTTGTGAGCTTAAATCCCGGCACGGCCAACTTTCTTTCCGAGGATTGACAAAAGTCAATGCGACATGCGTCATTCGTCTCCCACCAATGGGCTAAGTCTATGTGGAAAAGCAGCCAGCTGCTTGGGAAGATTGTTGTGTGGAGTTAAAAACGACGTTAAACCCCAATAAATCAAATTAAATCAAATCCTTCATTTAGAGACAGTTTATTTTTGTTTTCAAAGACGTCTGTTGCATGTTGAAATGGGTTAATAGGTTATACTATATATACCAAATAACAAAACCTCTAGGAAAAGCAGTTTTGGACAAGAAGAATTTTATAGTTTATCCTTGAAATTCAAATCTTTCAACTTTTTTGAGTCATAACCAGTCCTGTGAAATTATCCAAACAAGCAGTTTCACAGGAGTAGGTTTGAACAGATGACAGACAGACAACAAAAAAAGATGATGAGAGATCACAACAGTATGTGCTCAGTTGAGCTAAATAAACCCCTTCCCACATACAGCAAATCTGCAGCAGACTACTTTGAAAACATATTGGCACAAACGTGAAAAACTTGTATAAATTGTTTAATTATTAAATACAGTTGATAATATTGTGGCAAAAGGAGAAATTGCTCTTTATTACCAATTTCTCCTTTTGTCACCATGTTTTCAAAAGTCATCTGCTGCAAAGGCGTCAGAAAGCATCTGTTTGTGGGATAGGGCTAAAAGGAGAAAGATAATGCCACTTACAACTAGGTCTTGGTCAATTATTGCTCTTGACTGAGTATAGATCACACTTCCTGGGGCAGTGTTAATATCAATGCCAGCAAAATAAGGTGCATTGTTGACAAAGACTGGTGGTGAAGTGCTCCTTCGAACCGTTATTCGAACAGTAGCCGTTCCAGTTTTTTCTGGAGATGATTGGTTTCTAGCGATAGCGAGGAACTGTAAAAAATATTTAGATTTTTAAAATTCAATTGTTTCTGTTTCCCTTATACAACAAAATCTGTAGCAGACGACTATGGAAACATGTTTGGAAAAATGTAGAAACAAATGTGATATTATTGAATAGAGTTGAAAGCATTGTTGCAAAATGAGAAATTGCTCATGATGCTACAGTGTATTCAAAAGTCGTCTGCTTCAGGAAATGGTCAAGTGTTGACTTTCAATAAATTAAAGTGACGGGCAGACTGGTGAACCAGTGATATTCTGGATATACACAAAATGTTATCAATTGATTGGGCATAACACCCTTTTCAACTGCTTTTAAGTTAAGTTAGTAGATCCTGGTGGCCAAATCAGTAACCAGGTGTGTCCGTGCTTTCTTACATCAGTCATCCATACAACATTCTTCCAAGGCAACTGACTGCCTTCCAATATTGATAATTATATCCCATTGGTGGAAGATGAACGATAATAGTTGCAATGACTTGACAATCATTGGAAACAACCAATGTCAGAGAGGGCTGCGAGCCGGGGTTCTAACAAGAGATCCCTGGATCATACAGACTAGGCTATAAATAGATCCGATATTCAATGCAGTATTTATGCCAATCAAAACAAGAGGCCCAAGAGGGCCAGTATCGCTCCACGGCCATAAGGCAAAAATCAAATCTCCAAACAGCCCTGCCCCGTAGTGGCCATATTTTTTACCAACCACCATGGCTTAAAGGAATCTTGATGAGTGTCACCCAAGGAATGTTTCTGCAAAATTATTTGAAACAAGAGGGCCATGATGGCCCTTGAATTGCTCACCTGATTTTTTTTTTTCACTTTAGCTATATAAGCCCCGCCCCCTGGCGGCCATAGTTTCCGACGAATCAACTTGGCTTGAAGGAATCTGATAGAGGGTCACCCTAGGAACATTTCTACAAAATTATTTGAAAATCGGCCTGACACTTATGGAGGAGAAGATTTTTTAAGTTTTCACTATAGCCATAAAAGGCAAAATAGCCCCGCCCCCTGGCGGCCATGTTTTTTGACCAATCAACATGGCTTGAAGGAATCTAATAGAGGATCACCCAAGGAACATTTCTACAAAATTATTTGTAAATCGGCCTGACACTTTTGGAGAAGAAGATTTTTTAAGTTTGCACTATAGCCATATAAGGCAAAATAGCCCCGACCCCCTGGCGGCCATGTTTTTCGGCCAATCAACATGGCTTGAAGGAATCTGATAGAGGGTCATCCAAGGAACATTTCTACAAAAAAAATTGAAAATCTGCCAAGCAGTTTGGGAGATGAAGAATTTTGAAGTTTTTTTCGTTTCGTTGCCATGGAAACCAGAATTCTGCATGGATCCCAAAAATTTGAAGGAATTCTGGTGAGGTCATTGAGAGGATGCTTTCTGTGAAGTTTCATCCCAATTGACCCACTGGTTACTGAGGAGAAGATGTTGAAGATTTTTTAAGTTTTCACTTTAGCCATATAAGTCAAAATAGCCCCGCCCTCTGGCGGCCATGTTTTTCGACCAATCAACATGGCTTGAAGGAATCTGATAGAGGGTCACCCAATGAACATTTCTACAAAATTATTTGAAAATCGGCTGAACACTTTCGGAGAAGAAGATGTTTTAAGTTTTCACTATAGCTATATAACACAAAAAAAGCCCCGCCCCCTGGCGGCTATGTTTTTCGCCCAATCAACATTTCTTGAAGGAATCTAATTAAGGTTCACACAAGGAACATTTCTACAAAATTATTTGAAAATCGGCCTGACACTTTTGGAGGAGAAGATTTTTAAAGTTTGCTCTTTAGCCATATAGGCAAAATAGCCCCGCCCTGTGACGGCCATGTTTTTTTACCAATCAACATGGCTTGAAGGAATCTGATAGAGGGTCACCCACGGTACATTTCTACATAATTATTTGAAAATCTGCTGAACACTTTTTGAGAAGAAGATTATTTAAGTTTTCACTATAGCTATATAAGGCAAAAAAGCCCCGCCCCCTGGCGGCCATGTTTTTCGCCCAATCAAAGGAATCTAATAAAGGGTCACCCAAGGAACATTTCTACAAAATTATTTGAAAATCGGCCTGACACTTTCGGAGAAGAAGATTTTTTAAGTTCTCACTACTTTTTTCTTTCGGTTGCCATGGAAACCAGAATTTTGAATGGATCAAAAAAATTTGAAGGAATTTAGTAGAGGACATTGAGAGGATGCTTCCCATGAAGTTTCAACCAAATTGGCCAAGTGGTTAGGGAGAAGAAGTTGTTTAAAGGAAAAAGTTAACGCACGCACGCACGCACAGACGCACGACGGACAATTCGCCATGACATAAGCTCGACTGGCTTTCAGCCAGTGGAGCTAAAAATCAATATGTTCTGTCCAGTACACTCGACTACCAAAAAAGAAAGCCATGTGATGCATGAGAACAAGGTAGTTTTTAGCAACAAATTGTTGGTTTGTTGGTTATGCATGACATTGATTTTGGCTTATAAACCGATCTCGGATCTATGAAATCTGGCTTTATACACAACATTCTACATATCAGTGGCCAAAACGAGCCAGTGCATGAGAAAAAAGATATAAGTTGGCATTTGGGAACAGTAAAGATCAAGATCAGTCTGAGCATTTGCACAGTCTCGTTCAAAATCTACACTGTTCTCACAAGCTTGTCTGATGCTTCTGTCAGTTTGTGTGTATGATGAAATGACTGCACAGTTAGGTGGACAGGTTAATCTCAACCTACACTGTTCAGAAGTGCAAACTTCTGTGATGATGTATGATGATAGAAATAGAGAAAATGCATTTTCAAACAGGAGCAGAAGATTTTGTAGGAAAATAATAATTTGTTCATCATGACTCATGAGCAACACTTCTCCTTTCCCATCTTCCGTCTTTAACCCTTTCCCTCATACGACAATTCTGCAGCAGACAACTTTGAACGTATTGTCAAAAATAGAAAATCTCTATAATTGAATAAAACCTATGACTAAACGTAGAAAACATTGTGGCAAAAGGAGAAATTGCTTGTTTTGAGCAATTTCTTCTTTTGTCACTATGTTTTCAAAAAGCCGTCTGCTGCAGAGGCATCAGAAAGCATCTATATGAGGAAAAGGGTTAAACTATAACACCGTTTTGAGTGTCTTTCATTCTTTTCAACAAATGATTTCAACTTAGAAGAGTCTATTACTTCCATATCAGGATGATAATAAAAGATCTTTTCTTCCATACCAGGTAGCTGTTGATGGCAGTATCAGTCAAAACTCGGCGGAGAGAAATCAAACCAGTAGATGGCCCCGTGTAGAAATTGTCAATAGGCGAGGCCCCGAAGCCGCCCTGCATCACGCTGCTGTATGAGATCACATCCTAAAGATATAAAATGAAAAATTAGATACAACAAAAGTGGACTGTTTGTAAACACTTTCAACTTTCAAAAGAAATTCCGTTACATCACAGCCATTCCAGGGCAAGTTACCAGTACACTGGCACTCATCTATAAAACTCTCCGTTTTAAAGCAGATCCCGTTATAACACTGGTCTTGCTTGGCTCCCAAAATTTATTGCATGAAATATTTGGGAATAGAATTATAAATTTTCAAAAACCTAACGTTTGAAACACCAAAATACGATCCGAGTAATATATCTCCACTGCAGTTAATCCACATGTTTGCATAACGCTTTGTTCAACATTACAACAATAGACGGGTAAAAAGTAGATATCGTTATCGGGCGACGGCAGTATCACGTTAAGTCATAACAATAGACAGATAAAAAATCGATATCGGGTGTAATTATTGTTTGCGCATTACGCTTATTGTGTTCAGTCACCTTGCAAACTGATACAACTTTAATTGACCGGCCCTGTCATGGTGTGACAAACGAACAAGCTCAATTTCAAACTTCATAATGTAACAAACAAATTTCGCAAAATTTTGTATGAATGTCATCCATTACTTTCTCATTTCTTCTATATCCGTAGTGAATACAACTTGGGAAAACCCAAAATATACACGTGACTATTCCAGCCAATCGTATTTGCGATATTTTGTAGTGAATATAACTTGGGAACGCAAATATTGCAAAACTATAAGTATACACCCAGCCACTTGGTAAATCTCGAAAGTTCACTGCAATTACGGCGAATTGTCAAAAAAATAACCCTGTAAAAGATCGACAATAAGAAATGCGTATTATTCGGTCCAAAAATATCTTGCAAGCTTGTTTTAGACAAAAACACTATCTCTTTGCAATTGAATTAGTGTATGCATTATATGTGAGTGGGTGGGGTAATGATTTTTGGAACAGCATTATCAATTTAAGCGGGTTATAGCACTGTGCGAGACCATGGCTCCCAAGTACAGTGTTATAGAGGAGTGTCAGTGTACTACTGGTCTATTTATTCCAACTCCAGGGGGTCCAACGTTATGTTTACCACAATATCCCGAGTGCTTTAGAGGGAAAGCCATTCTAACCATTTTTAACCTTTTCCCTCATATAGACGCTTTCTGACTCCTCTGCAGTAGATGGATTTTTGAAAACATAGTGACAAAAGAAGAAATTTATCAAAACAAGCAATTTCTCCTTTTGCCACAATGTTTTCCACTTTTAGTCATAGAAAATCTCTATAATTGAATTGATAACCTATTTTTTGACAAAATATGTTCAAAGTCGTCTGCTGCAGAATTGTATTTGGTTACATTGTTTTTAATCCTTTCACAAACCAGAGCAGAATGTTTTATACGCACTATCCTGTTTTTTTACAATTTACAGTGTTGATATTCTAAAATGGACGTTTTTGTGGAATTTTCTATACGCACATGCGTATTGTGCGTAATGGGCGGTACGCCCTTGCAATACAACAAAATGTTGCAGACGACTTTTAAAACATCTTTGCAAATATATGGAATATTTGTTTATTGAAAGTATAACTCTTCAAAAGAGCTGAAAACATTTTGACAAATCCAATTGAAATAATCTGAACAAAGACGGGAAAATATGAAAAAAGCCATTGCAGAACAGAATAGAAATTACTGTTAGAAAGAAAATTCATAATTGCAAGCATAACTCGCTCTTTGTTTTTCCTAAGCCATGTTTTACACAGCTTTCAACATTTGTTCAGTTATATCACAGACATTCCAGGGTAAGTTAATAGTACTACTGGTCCATTTATCCCGACACCAGGCTGTCGGATCTAACCAGAGAGTCCCTAGACTGGGATACCTAGTCAATACAGATAAAGCTATAGGAATGTGGGTTATTATCCATTCTACATAGAAAATATGTCAAAATGTGAAATAGTTCATTTGAATTTACCCTTTCCCACTTACAAGAAATCTTCATCAGACGACTTTGGAAAGATCTGCACAAACTATTGTAATTCTCAACAAATTGATGTAAATTTATATAAAGAGTTGAAAACATAAGGGACAATAGCGAAACTCATAATTTCTCCATTTGCCACAATGTTTTCAAAAGTCGTCACCTCAGATATGTCAAATGTGACTACAGGTGGAAAAGGGTTTATTTAGCTCACTCACGTAAACCACTAAACACTTACAAAGATATCACCATCATTAGCAGATAGCTGCACGATGCTCGAACCTAGAGCCAGATTCTCAGACACTTCTCGGTCATAAAATTGGAGTGTTCAAGTTGCGCGTGACAGTGATCGTGACCGTTGAATGTGCCTCCTGGGTGTTTGTTAAATTAAAGCTCCTGGTGGCTCGGACTTGTAGCTGTGAAAAAAAATTAGAAAATTAAACCATGAATTGTTTTTGAATTTTCGTTCATTATAATTAAGGTAGCATGCAGAGGAAAAACATCAATAACCTATGAACATTTCTGAAAAAACACTAACAGCAATTCTACCCTGAGTGACACTTATACATATGATAATCAAAAGTCGACGTTTTATATGAAAGTTTAAACAAGAATTTTTGATAACTCTTGATGCCTTGAAGCAGATGACTTTTGAAAACATTATGTTAAAAAGAGAAATGGCTTATTATGTTTTCAGCCTAATTTAATAATTTTACTTTTACTTACGGATGTTTTTCACTTTTTGTCCAAATGTGTTTTCAAATTTGTCTGCTGCAGATTTGCCATATGTCATGTAGGAGAGAGATCAAAACATAATTCAGTTAACCCCTTTCCCTCACATAGACGCTTTCTGACACCTCTGCAGCAGACGGTTTTTTGAAAACATGGCGACAAAAGAAGAAATTGCTCAAAACAAGCAATTTCACCTTTTGTCACCGTGTTTTCTACTCTGTTCAATTATTGTACCTTAATTTAAAGGGAGTTTCCAATTTTGATCCGGTATGTTTTCAAAGTCGTCGACTGCAGATTTGTTGTATGTGGGAGAAGGGCTAAAATAAAACTGAATCTACCGTATATGCAGTCTTTTTGTTGAGATCCAGACGTAGATCCGATCTCACCTGGATGTCTCCTGAAGTCGAGCTAATATTGAAGTAATCTGTCACGTCACTAAATCCCGTCACGCTGTAGATTACACAAGGCTAACAAATAAAAAGGACATGAATAACAAGCTGACCAACATGGCCATAAATCAATCACCTGAGTGTAGTAACCCTTTACCTCATATAGACAGTCTTTAATGGGCGGATATGGCTGGTTTGCGAAAGAAACCAAGCTCTCATCAATATTTAATTACTATTTAAGTTTGGTGAAGATCAGATACTAAATAAAGACTCTATTATGTTCACAAGCTCTATTATAAGAATTACAACAATTCCAAGGGCCATAATCCAGTCTTGCATAGGCAGATCTGGCTGGTTTGCGAAAGGAACCAAGCTCTCATGGATATCTAACTACTGTATAAGTTTAAATGAGATACAATCAAAACTAAAGACTTTATCACATTCATAAGCTCTATTTTAGCAATTCTGACAATTTCAAGGGCCATAATCCAGTCTTGCATAGCAGGATAAATCTGGTTTGCAAAAGGAACCAAGCTCTCATGAGTACCTAACTACTGTGTAAGTTTGGTGAAGATTAGATAGTAAATGGAGCCTCTATTGTGTTCACAAGCTCTATTATAGCAATTTTGACATTTTCAAGGGCCATAAGCCAGTCTTGCATGGGCGGATCTGGCTAGTTTGCGAAAGGAACTGAGCTCTCATGGATATCTAACTAATGTATAAGTTTGATTGAGATACAATCAAAACTGAAGACTGTATTGCGTTCACAAGCAATTGATTATGGTTGCATGGACAGACGCACAGACACCACGCCACGGCATAAGCATGGACGCACGCACGGACGACGGACACCACGCCACGGCATAAGCATGGATGCACGCACGGACGACGGACACCACACCATGGCATAAGCTCTTCTGGCCTTTGGCCAGTAGAGCTAATAAAACACCTTATCAGTAAATGTAATAAGGCATTATATCTTTGCAAAAAAGAGGACCACCAATCAAACATCGCTTTGAACATCGCTTTGAAGTTTGGTTGATATCAGTCCAATTATGGTTGAGAGGGAGATCTGTTGAAGCTAAAAGTTCATTTTACCCCTTTTACAATGCTGCCTGGCAGCTGGTTATTTTCCAACAAAATCAATATGGCTTGAACAAATTATGTAGTGTCGCTAACGGAAAATTTACGGTTAATTGTCGTGAATAATTTTATCATTAGAATTGAATTATGAAGTTTTATCCACTTTTCTGAGTCCGCCTCGTTTTTCAAAATTTGTACCAAATTATTCAGTGTATCTTTTATCCTATATGTACAGACTTTTTTTCCATAATTCAATTTATTTGTATGTGTTTCATGCTATATCACAGCATTACCTGAATAAGTTACCAGTGCTACCATGCTATATCACAGCATTACCTGAATAAGTTACCAGTGCTACTAGTTCATATATGCTAACACCAGCGAATCAGTCATGACTGCTAACCCAACAATGCTGAGCCCTAAGGTGGGAAAGCCATTACAACCATTTCTAAAATCTGGGGATCGAAACCACAGCTTAGGTGGACACTCTACTACTACACCACTGAGGCTGTCCTGACAGTTTAATTTATAAGGAGGTCAGTGAACTGGTCCTTTTACCAAAATATATCTCTTATTACCAAACGAAACCCTATGTTGCAGGTACTCAAAAGAATCGTTTCACCAAGACGATTCTTTAAAGTACCCGCAACATAGGGGTTGAGCAGTGACCCTGTTGTTACACCTGAAGAAACTGATAAGCTCTCTTGTATAGTCTCAAAATAATTTGGTGAGCTAAATGCTAGAGTGTCTGTTACTCGAAGGACGGTTACATGCATCTACATTCGTGCCAGTTCACCTTCTCATGTGTATTTCTTGCACCAATACTCCACACAACATTCTTTCCAAGCAACTGGTTTCTTTTCCACATAGAAAACAAATGAAGCTTGTCACAGTGACTTTGTCAAATTTCGGAAAGAATGTTGGCCTAGCTTGGGTTTGAAATCACAACCCCTGGACTGAAAGCCCGCTTATATAACTCCTAAAACAGGTAAACAGTTATAAAAGACACAAAAACCCACCCTGTAAAAAGTATTAAAGTTGCTGAGAACAGACTGAAGAAGTGTGATCATCCCTGTGTTTGGACTGATGAAAAAGATGTTCTGGATGTTCTGGTTGGTAGTTATTTGATGAAACACTGTGTTTTCAAGAACCTAAAAACAAACAACATAACTCTAGAAGGCTTCTTAACCCTTTCCCTCATACGACAATTCTGCAGCAGATGACTTCGTACATATTGTCAAAAAATGGAAAATCTCTATAATTGAACGTCAAAAAATAGAAAATCTCAATAATTGAACGGATAACCTATGACTGAAAGTGGAAAACATTGTGGCAAAAGGAGAAATTGCTCGTGTTGAGCAATTTCTTCTTTTGTCACTATGTTTTCAAAAAGCCGTCTGCTGCAGAGGCATTAGAAAGAATCTGTATGAGGGAAAGGGTTAAACCTTTTCCACATCAAATCAGACGACTGTGAAATTATAGTAAAACAATCTGAAAATCTTTATCAATGTTGGTATATTTACTGAAAAAGTTGAAAACATTGCGACCAAAGGAGAAAGTGCTTGTTTAATTATTAAACAAGACATGGAAATTCCATGAAACTAGGTTTTCTATAATGGAAGGTGTTTGATTAAGAATTAACAGATCTGTCAAATCTTTCTGTTAATAGTTAATCAAAGCTAGTAATTCAAGTAACAGGGAATATTTCTATTGATGAATAATCATAATCACAATTTTATCTAACAAATATCAGTTCAATACAGTCAATCGTGTGTTGATGGCCTCATTTATTAAGAACATATAATAGATAACAGATATTAAGCAACCTTTTGTTGCAAGCAGCCACATTTTAGGATCCCTAATGCCAGTTTGATAATCAGTGATCTGCCTTAACCCTTTACTTGATAGTAACGTGTTTATGCCTTTGCAAACAGACTAGATCCAGGGCCCGAGGTTATGAAACTTACTCATATCTATGCTATAATCTTTTAAATTGCCAAGTTATTTAATATGAAGCATATTTGTGCGAAGTTATTTGAAAATATCTAAATGCATGGTAAAGTTATGGTCTGAACAAAAAAAGTTTAAGTAAAGTATATTTTCTGTCACTGTGACCTTGACCTGGAAGCTAAACACATACATTGTGCATATGACACAGCGTCTTGATATGGTGTATATCTGTTCCAAGCTATTTGAAAATATCTCTATGGATGAAAAAGTTATTGTCCGGACAAGAAAAGTTTAACTGATGTCTATTTGTTGTCACTGTGACCTTGACCTTGAAGCTACAGACAAAAGTTTTGCATGTGACACATCATATTGATATAGTTCATATTTGTGCCAAGTTATTTGAAAATATCTCTATGCATGACACAGTTATGGTCCGGACAAGAAAAGTTCAATTAAAGTCTATTTCTTATCACTGTGACCTTGACCTTGAATCAACAGATTTTTTTTTTGCATTTGGCACATCGTCTTGATATGTTGCATGTTTGTGCCAAGTTATTTGAAAATATCTCTATGCATGACAAAGTTATGGTCCGGACAACAAAAGTTCAATTTAAGTCTATTTCTTATCACTGTGACCTTGACCTTGAATCTACAGATTTTTTTTTGCATTTGGCACATCGTCTTGATATGGTGCATGTTTGTGCCAAGTTATTTGAAAATTGTCTTGATATGGTGCATGTTTGTGCCAAGTTATTTGAAAATATCTCTATGCATGACAAAGTTATGGTCCGGACAAGAAAAGTTGACGCCCGCCCGCCGACTTCGCCAAACTAATAACCAGATTTTTCCTTCGGAAACCTGGTTAATAAAAAATATGTGGCAACATCACGAAACAATGTTTTCAAAAGTCGTCTGCTTTAAAAGCATCAGAAAGTGTCTACATGTGGGAGAGGGTTAACCCTTTCCCACATATAGACGCTGTCTGACGCCTCTGTAGCAGACGACTTATAAAAACATTGTGGCAAGAGAATAAATTGCTCAAATCCCTGACGCTAACCACTTGACCAAGGCGGAAGGGAAAGACAGAGATTTCATTGGGATAAGATGAGTTAACATTTGTTGTATGTGGGAAAGGGTTAATTGATTGATTGATTGATTATGATAAACCCATTCCACCATAAAACAAATAGACTTATTTGAAAACTTCTAAACAAAAATATGGACAATCTCTATCAGTGAAAGTATTATTATTGAAAGTGGTGAAAACTGACAAAAGCAGAAAAAACGTCCATATGCCATAATTTTGTGTTAACCCTTTGACGACTTAAAACATATTTTGTCAAAAAACAGAAAATTTCTATAATTGAATGGATAACTTATGATTAAAAGAGGTTTGATTGATTGGGGTTTAATGCCGTTTTCAACAATTTCTCAGTTATATCACGGCGGCCAGTTCACCTACTCATGCATTTCCTGGTTTTCTCACACCAGTACTCCACACAACAATCTTCCCAAGCAACTGGCTGCTTTTCCATATAGACATAAGCCCATTGGTGGAAGACGAATGACGCATGTCGCATTGACTTTTGTCAATCGTCGGAAAGAAAGTTGGCCGAGCCAGGATTCAAACTCACAACCCCTGGATTGACAGCCCGCGTCGCTACCGACTGAGCTACCGGGGATTAAAAGAGGAAAACATTATGGCAAAGGAGAAATTGCTTGTTTTGAGCAATTTCTTCTTTTGTCACTATGTTTTTAAAAAGCTGTCTGCTGCAGAGGTGTCAGAAAGCGTCTATATGAGGTAAAGGGTTAAAAAATGGCCTGCTGGAGAAATGTCAAAAATGATTGTCTGCTTCTGATGTGTCCCAATGCATATGCAAGTGGGAAAGCCTAAATTCTTGATTGATAGTTATTGAAAAAAAATTCAGTTATATCACGCCTTTTCCTGGGTATATTACCAGTACTACCGGTCCATTTATTACGAGACCAGCAAGTCAGTCGCAAAACTAACCCCGCAACCCAGAGCGCCAAAACGAGCAATTTCTCCTTTTGCCACAATGTTTCCACTTTTAGTCATGGAGATTTTCTATTTTTTGACAAAATATGTTCGAAGTCGTAACCCTTTCCCAAATACAGATCCTTTCCTACGCCTTTGCAGCTGACAACTTGAAATCATTCATAATGAGCAATTTCTCGTTTTGCCACAACTCTTTTATTGAGATGTTTAACATTTGTGCGGATATGTTCTTAAAGTCGTCTGCCTCAGATTTGTCATAATTTTATGTGGTCAAGGGTTTACATAAATTTTTTGATGACATGCTAGTGAACTTGAAATCATTTGAAAGGAAAAATTACTGATCCTAAACCCTTTCCCACGTTCTGACGCATCTGCAGCAGATGACCGACTTTTGAAAAAATTGTGCCACGATAATTTCAATAATAATACTTTCATCTATAAAGCTTTTCTGTATTTTTACCCCGATGCTTTCAAAGTCGTCTGCTGCAGATTTGTGTAAGTGGGAAAGAGTTAAAAAACTCTCCTTTCTCTAAAAACCTTTCTAATCATACTTTTGTTGGGCCAAGTCCTTCATTTTTCGATTATTTTCTACTTACTTCCAATTTCGAAGCCATTGTATGTTCACCCTTTCCCACATTCCGACACATTTTTAAACCTACGAAGCAGACTGCTTTTGAAATCATTGTGACAAAAGGTATAATTGCTCATGAAATTGCAATTTCTCCTTGAGACACAATATTTTTATCTCTTATCAATAACAATACTTTCATTAATAGATTTGTTGTATGTGGGGTTAACACTTTCCCTCATATAGACGCTTTCTGACGACTTTGCAGCAGACAGCTTTTTGAAAACAGTGACAAAAGAAGAAATTGCTCAAAACGACCAATTTCTCCTTTTTCCACAATGCTTTCCACTTTTAGTCATAGGTTATCCATTCAATTATAGAGATTTTCCATCTATTGACAAAATATGTTCAAAGTCGTCTAAGTCGTCTGCTGTAGAATTGTCATATGAGGGAAAGGGTTAAAGAGGCAGCTAAGCTTGCCATGCCAAGTCTTCCCTATAAGCCTCTGCAAAATGATTTATTTATAATTTACACATTATCATTTCATAAACATTTCAAATATTAACATCACTTACAGTAGTGTCGGCATCTGTAGCATTCAAATCAAGAATGAAAGTACCAATTGGTGCCGATTCAGCAATGGTGACTTTTTTGTGAAGACAGGAGGAAAAGCGTTCCTGTTCACATTTATTGTAAGGAAGGTAACAGCTGTTTGACTGCCAAACCCAAATTAATTTCCACCATTCACTGCATCAAGTCTCAACTGAAAAATTCCATGTTCAAAATATAATTAAAAATCTAGTAAAGTAACCACATTTCGGACATTTCCATACGTTTATTTAGAGTGATCTTAAATTGAAAATATGATCGAATCTAAATTGGTTGGTGAATACTGAAACAGATTAGTGTATGAAACAAGAGTTGTCGGAGGACAATATAGCTCGCCTATCAGGGCCATCGTCTATAAGGGCCTACTTCAGAACAGTTATAGCATTAGGTAAAGTCACACAGTATCACTTATAGCCTTTTCAATACTTGCATGCAAATGTTAACCAAGTCCATAAGGCCCTTTTGGGCATTTTAAATCTGTAAATTTATTTATATACGATAAACAACAGCATATACAGTGTCTGAGAAAAGGCTTTGCACGCAAAGGTTTGACCAAAAACGGTCACAATTCAGTCAAAATCCATTCCAGAGTTATGGGACTTGACATACAAGATCATCTTATGACCCTGAATAAGTGTGCGAAGTTTCAAAGCAACAGCATACACAGTGTCTGAGAAAAGAACTTGCACGCAAAGGTTTGACCAAGCTGGCATATAATGACCCTAAATAAGTGTGTGATGTTTCAAAGCAACAGCTTATACAGTGTCTAAGAAAAGGCCTTGCACGCAAAGGTTTGACCAAAATTCAAAGTCCAAAAAGGGGCCCAATTCAGTCAAAATCCATTCCAGAGCTATTGGACTTGACATACAAGGTCACCTAATGACCCTGAATAAGTGTGTGAAGTTTCAAAGCAACAGCATACACAGTGTCTGAGAAAAGAACTTGCACGCAAAGGTTTGACCAAGCTGGCAATGCGTACGCCAACGCGAACACGGACACCAACGTGATTACATAAGCTCCCCTATTTCTTCGAATAGGCGAGCTAAAAAATAGCCTATTTTATGTAAACTTTGCCGCATAAGACTAACAAGTTATAAGCCCTACCACCTATACAGAAAAAAGTGAATACCTCTGCAGGAGTGTATGTCAAAACTCCATTGGTCTAACATTGACATAGTAGTTAAAACACCAGTGATTGAAATTACAGGTTAGTCAAACGCCAAATGATAAAGGCATTATGATTAACAATTTCCCTCATACAACAAATCTACAGCAGACGGCTTTGAAAACACCTCGTAAAAAAGATGTTAATTAAACTTCTATAAATGATAAATTGCTCATGTTGAGCAATTTCTCCTTTTGCCACAATGTTTCAAAATGTCATCTGCTGCAGGGGCATCAGAAAGTGTCTATGTGGGAAAAGTGGTTAGGGAGAAGAAGTTGTTTAAAGGAAAAAGTTAACGCACACAGCTCGACTGGCTTTCAGCTAAAAATCAAACAAGCTAAATATGGGCAAATTTCACCCTTTCTGATGCCGCAGCAAATTCTCCGTAGAATATAAATATACTGTGCAATTTCTTCATTTGACACAATATATCCAAAGGTTGACTGCTGCAGAGGCCTCACCAAGGGTATGTATGTGGGTTAGGGTTGATATCTCAGGTTTATTTTAAGAGTAGTTCAGAATAGCATAGAACACGCAAAAGGAGGTATTGCCTTTTATCTTTTTATCTCCTTTTGACACAATGCTTTTTCTTTTACTAGAGGAAACAAAGCAGGGTTCAACATTAACTTTTGGAATGCACTAGACCTGACCTTATCTAGAGGAAACACACACAAATTATACAGTACTCTTTTCTGATTCCAAGTTAGAACATCAAATAATAACTAGAACTATCACTAAAGGTGATTAATACCCCGCCCCAACCCCTGACACATATTATATCTCACAGTATTATCTTTAACTCAGACAATTTGAATATCAGTATCAAAAAGAAATAATAAGATGATATCAAAAAGCAATATACAAATCTAATTTTAAAGAAATTTTGTCAAGAACATTTTCTAATGTGTAAAATACAATCCGCATAAAGTACTATTTCCTCATGAAATAAGATGTAACAAGATTTTTATTGTAAACTACATAATATTCACGAGGACCTATTTTCGATATTTTTCATGATTTTGATATTTTGATATTTTAATTTTGAGAATAAGTAGCAGAAGTTTAAATTTCACTTCTGATCGATATATTTTCGCAAGGTATTAATTTCGCGAGGAGGTCAGCTTGCGAATATTAGGGAATATAAAATCCTTACGTAATTCAGGTAGTTTACAGTAGCTATAATCTACTACTCCTGATTAACATTTATGCCAAGTATGAAGTAAATCCGGTTGAAACTGAAGGAGGTGTACAACAGATTAGATTTTAAAAAAAAAAAAAAATCCTATTTCAAGGTCAGAGGTCAAGGTCACAGGGACATGAAATTTGCGTCTTGCACATCTACTACTCCTGATTAACATTTATGCCAAGTATCAAGTAAATCAGGTGAACTGAAGGAGGAGTACAACGGAACAGATTTTGCGGGCAGACCGACCGACGGACCGACTGACGGACTGACAGGCTGATTCCAGTATACCCCCTTTAAACTACGTTTGCGGGGGTATACCGTGTATCCGCGGCCATAAGTCGAATTTTTGAGACTCAAATTTTGGTGTTGAAGCAGGGACTCGACTTATGACTGAATGACAATCTCTCCTAAGGCTACATTTTACAAGCGACAAACAATAGAGAAACTGCTTTTTATCAGCGATGCATCCTTTCCTTACATTTTTTTTTATCTAGTTTTAAAGCCGTAAACAAAGGAAAAATAAATACCATACCCTTTAAAATCCTTTTCAATTCAAAGTTAATTTGTCAAATTTACAGATGCGTATGAATGCATGTGAAAATGGGCAAGAGTGAAATCTATATAGACCTTTATTTCCGCAAACCATTTTCCCCAACAAATGAGCTACGTCATAAAATAGAGTATGTGCAGTTTAATCACACAAGTATTACTAAGCTAATAGTATCGTAAATTTAACATTAATTTATAGGGGTGTATTTCATTTGTCGCGGCTCAATCTCAGCTGGTAAATTAGTGACGTCATTTATTTGAGCCCTGTGTTTTTCATGCGACAAACAATTATAGGGCTAACGCAAGTCGGTTGTAACTACAGCCTGTTCCAGTGGAAATTACAACCGTTTTCATATAACCATAGAGTCCAAACTTCTTTCCATAGACCTTTAAAACCCTTGTCTTCACCTCTCTGTGAATTAGACACAATTTTAATAAACTTCGTCAATGCAATAACTAATAAAGGATTCTTTTCATGTTTGAAATCGGACAAATGTGTCTAAGGGTTGAATGCATGGAAGAAACACTGACATCGACAAAACCCTTTGTTCGAGTTTCGCGCTTTCATTTTTTATAGATTAAAACAAATATTAAGAAATTTGGACTAGTTAGTTTGTTTGGATTTATAAAATCAGGTTTGTGCATTATTATATTAATGTACAGTATCATTATCCAGTTTTACATCGAGAACCATGTTTTTATGAATTTTTTGCCGAAATTTTTAAATTAGTCGTCCCCCCGACTTATGGCTGGGAGTAACCTCAAAACCACCGAAATTGGGGTCAAATTGGACCCTCGACTTATGGCCGTGGATATACGGTAATAAATATTAACCCTTTTCCACATACAGACGCTTTCTGACACCTCTGCAGGACTGCAGCAGACGACTTTTTAAAACATTTTGGCAATGTTTTCAATTATTTTCAATAAATATACTTTCATTTAAGAGAGTTTCTCTGCTTTAGATTTATTGTTAATATGTTGCATTACGGATTTTTTTTCGAACTTCATATTTGAGCTATTTAAACTCATATTTTCATTTTCTACAAAATACTCCTTTCCATTTCGTCTGCTCATACAGCTTCTTGGACTCTTCCTTTCTCTTTCTTTTATTATAACTACCACCGTCATCCTTTTTATCGGACAAAAATCCGAATTGAAACAATTTATTTGACATGATTTTATTATTGACTGCTACGGTGAAAACCAATGTAAACTTAACCGAAAATTGGTCTAAACTATTGTAGTGAATTTGGGATGCCAAATTAATCTGCTAAGTATAAAGCTAGCATTCATGTGTATACTTGAATCAAACAATTTATTTTAGTTTAAATAAGACT
The DNA here is from genome assembly GCA_031761405.1 of Serripes groenlandicus. Lineage (NCBI taxonomy): Eukaryota > Metazoa > Mollusca > Bivalvia > Cardiida > Cardiidae > Serripes > Serripes groenlandicus. Next base: position 1,984,542 of record JASEVX010000027.1, read on the forward strand.
AATATCGCGAAAACATGAAGAGAAAAAACAAGATTACAATTTGAAATTGATTAAAAAAGAATTTGCAACTTTACGGACAATTCAATATCGGATGCCATGTAAACATACCGGAAATTATTCTAAACTATTGTGTAAATTGTAGGGATCCCAATTTAACTGGCTCTATAAATAGACACGGAATTTCCAAACATTTGAGAAGAGAATCGGCAGTCAATATTTACGTCCGTTAATCTGTTTGACAACACATTTCGGCAGATATTGATGGAATTAAAACACGACCAGTCTGTCTTGCCAGATACGAATGTAGCTAGACCGGACCAATGAACTATGTCATTCGTTATTTTTGTGCGTTCTGGGGCATTTACATCACGTGACTTCAAAACCTGACTTACTAATTATAGTAGATTTTGCAAGCAAATCTACTAAAAAACATTGTGTCAAATGGAGAAATAGCTCTTTATGAACCATTTTACCTTTTGACACAAGTTGTCTGCTGCAGATGGCTCAAAAAGGCATTTTAGTAAGGGTTAACCTATTTCTTATTTTTATTTTTCCAGACACCCATGAACATAAAGAAGTTTATATCAACTCCTGTAAATTTATGCTAATTCACATCCTTTTCCTACTATGTTTTCATTTCTGTATATAAATTATACCTGCTATTGTCCATATGTGCATTATTGTTCTAAGATTCTCTTAAAGGAAACATTTTTAAAGAAAGTACTATTACTTAAATGGTTAAGCACCCTGCTAGTAAATATATTTACAAAACATGTCATAGCACAGGTTTTCTCAAAGTATCAATTTAAGTCGTAGAAAAACAGAAATAATCTATAAACTCCATTTTTAACATTATTTCAGTAAATCTACAATTGCAAATTGTCCTACAAATTCATTTCCTATTTTTCTCACACAAGTGCTCAACATATCATTCAGCCCTGGCAACCAGCTCACTTTCCCGAAATGCCGAGCCGTGGTAGCTCAGTCGGTAGCGATGCAGGCCGTCAATCCAGGGGTTGTGAGTTTGAATCCCAGCTCGGCCAACATTCTTTCCAGCCTTTGACAAGTCATTATGACATGCGTCATTCGTCTTTCACTTATGGGCTTTTGAACAGTCTTTATGGAAAAGCAGCCAGTTGCTTGGAAAGTATGTGTGGTGTACTGGTGTAGGAAAACCAGGAAACGCATGAGTAGGTGAACTAGTTGCCGTGATATGAAAACCTTAATCACTTTCCCAAAAAGATAATGAAGAGAAACCAACCTGTCTGTCAATAATATTCTGCAGTACAATCCCCGGTTTCAGCAGACTGGCCCCTCAGTTGGCAATATTTCCCACCAGAACAATAGGTACATTCCTATACCTGTGGCAAACCCGGTGTGGGTCCAAAGTTACCAGCAGGGCAAGGCTGGACATCAGCACCTGTGCCCTCGGCGCAGTAATATCCCATAAGGCAAGCGTATTCTCTATCTTTTTAGTACAAGAGAACCCTGCACGGCATGTGTAGCAGATGGAAGCTCCTATATGGTTGGTGTATGACAAGTTTGGACAGAAAATGTTAGAAGGGGAACCAGTTGGACAGTAAGAACCGGCTGGACATATGTTCCCTGTTGGGGTATTTACTGTGGCATTCTCAACACAATAGTAACCTGTTAAGAAAAGGAACAAAATTAACCCTTTCCTCATATAGATGCTTTGTAATGCCTCTGCAGCAGACGGCTTTGGGAAAACATTGTGCCAAAAGAAGAAATTGCTCAAAACAAGTAATTTCTGCTTTTGACACAATGTTTTCAACTTTTTTCGGTTATCATACCTACATTTATAGAGCTTTTCCAAAGATACTTTCAAAGTCGTCTGCTGCAGATTTGTTGTATGTGGGAAAGGGTTGACACATCAGCAGCAGACAACTTTTGAAACATTGTGACAAAGAAGAAAGTGCTCATTGTTACCATTTACAATAAAGATTTCAACTCTCATTAAATAATTACACTTTAATTTATGTAATTTTCCGAATTCTTATGCAGAAGTTTTAAAAGTCATCTGCTACAGAATTGTTGTATGTTAGAAAGAATTAAAACAATTGATATTGAACAATAATTGAGCAGTGCTGTAAGAAAACCAAACTTTGTACAACTGATTCGGATATTTTACCCTTTCCCTCATGAAGACACTTTCAGACGCCTCTGCAGCAGATGAGTTTTGAAAACATTGTGACAAAAAGGATAAATCGCTTATGATGAGTAACTAGAGATTGCTTTTTTGAAAAAGCGCTTGTCTCCCCATTTGTGTGGTCGTAGGGGAGGAAAAGAAATGATGGAGATGAATTTTTTAGTTTTGGACTGGAGATGAAGCAACAGTGACAATCCTCAGTTATTGAGCGGAAACCATTTTTCAGCTGAGGGTTACCATGACCTTGGTCTTTGACCTAGTGACCTCAAAATCAATAGGGGTCATTTGCTGCTGGTGACCAACCTGCACACCAAGTATGAAGTTCCTGGGCCCAAGCAATCTTCAGTTATTGAGTGGAAACCATTTTTCAGCCAAAGGTAACCGCGACCTCGACCTTTGACCTACTGACATCAAAATCAATAGGGGTCATCTACAGGTTAGGACCAAGCTGTACACCAAGTATGAAGTTCCTGGGTATAAGCGTTTTTGAGTTATTGAGTAAAACACATTTTTCAGCTGAAGGTTACCGTGACCTTCGACATTTGACCTTGTGACCTCAAAATCAAACAAATTCAATAAAGGTCATTTACTGGTTAGGACCAACCTGCACACCAAGTATGAAGTTCCTCAATATAAGCATTCTTTAGTTATTGAGAGGAAACCATTTTTCAGCTGAAGGTTACCATGACCTTGACCTTTAAGCTAGTGACCTCAAAATCAATAGGGGTCATCTACTGGTGGTGACCAACCTGCACACCAAGTATTAACTTCCATGGCCAAAGCATTCTAGTTATTAAGCAAAAACAATGTTTCAGCTCATTGTCACTGTGACCTTTCAGCTCAAGGTCACGTGACCTTGACTTTGACCTCAAAATCAATAGGGTCTTCTACTGGGCATGGCCAACCTGCATACCAAGTATGAAGTTCCTCGGCCCAAGCGTTCTTCAGTTATTGAGCGGAAACCATTTTTTACCTCACAAGGTCACCATGACCTTGACCTTTGACCTTCTGACATCAAAATCAAAAGAAGTCATCTACTGGTCATGACCAACCTGCATACCAAGTATAAAGATCCTATGCCCAAGCGTTCTTCAGTTATTGAGCGGAAACAAGTGTGACAGATGTGACCTTGACCTTTGACCTAGTGACCTTAAAATTAATAGGGGTCATTTGCTGGTGGTGACCAACCTGCACAGCAAGTATGAAGTTCCTGGGCCCAAGCAAAAACTATTTATCAGCTCATTGTCACTGTGACCTTTCAAGCTCATGGTCACTGTGACCTTGACTTTAGACGTACTGACCTCAAAATCAATAGGGGTCTTCTACTAGGCATGGCCAACCTGCATACCAAGTATGGAGTTCCTCAGCCAAAGCGTTCTTCAGTTATTGAGCAGAAACCATTTTTTACCTCACAAGGTTACTATGACCTTGACCTTTGACCTTCTGTTATCAAAATCAATAGGGGTCAGCTACTGGTCATGACCAACCTGCATACCAAGTATGAAGTTCCTACGCCCAAGCGTTCTTCAGTTATTGAGCGGAAACAAGTGTGACAGACGGAAGGACGGAATGGGCAAAAACAATATGTCACCCCCATGTAATGGGGGAGACATAATTACATCTATTGTCACAATGTTATCAACTCTATTCAATAAGCATGTCTTTCTATATTATTTTTGAGATGTTTTCAAAGTCGTCTGCTGCAGATTTGTTGTATATGTTAATGACTGACAGATCCCTTCATGGAAACTCTTGACCCAAAATGTATAGTTGGATCTGACAACATAAAGGAATCAACTTATCTTTATCTATAATTGTCAAAAAAGCCCAACAGTAAGTTTTAAACTGGTGAACAGATCAAAATTAATAAAGACATTACAAAGGATATTATAAAGGATACCCTGAAATAAATCTCAAAAACATAAAATTAGAGCATTTGGGACTAGCATAGATCCAAACAAGTATGTGCATCTGATCAGGTTCTACACTGTTCACTAATTCAAAGATGGGTTCAAGACATTTCAGAAGATAGTATCCATTTTGATCTTTCAGCATGGCTTAGGCATATTTTTTTTTATCTCTGTGTGTATTAGTTAAGCTGAGGTTGATCTGCTCATATATCTTTGAAAAATACTATGGAAGATGTTACAACTACCATAACACAAAAGTTTGAACACTATTTTGCATCTATATAATGACTATATCTTATAACTTATTCACATCATTGTTTTCACATTATACTGCAGGCTAGCAAATGCATATGACCTCCAGTAAACAAACCTTAGGACCTTTGGGATCAGTCTAGATCAAGATCAACCTGTACATCTGGCTCTACACTGTTTTCTTATGTCAGAGAAGCCTTTAAGAAATATCTGACAAACAGGTAAACAATCAAAATATCAGTAAGAAAGTGTGCATTACCTTGTAAACAGTCACCCGCGAAATCCGATCACATTACTTTCTACTGGTGTACATGCTAGACAGTCACTAAGAGCAGATATTGTAGTATTTGGCTGATAAGTTCCAGCTGAGCAAGCTGTAGGTTGATGACGTGCTGTCGGACAATTAGATCCACTGGGACACTGGTCACCATAGCTTTTGCCCACTTGGTTAGCTTCCTCTGATGCATTGTAATATCAAGCCAGACAGTCTCCAGAAGGCGATGTGAGCACTGAATAATCGCAGTATTGGCAAGGGGCACAAGTAGTGCAATCAGCTAGGGCTGTGAGTTGTGAGGCACCAGCCTTTTGGATGGTTGACACATTTGGTGATGAAACCACACATTAAGAGCCCTGTGAGCAAGCTCCACCATTGGATGACGGGTTTGATTCTGTGGCTCCACTTGTGCAATAATATCCAGCTAGACAAACTTCTGTAGGTTCAACAAAGTTCTGTGTCTGTATAATGTATATTGGTATAGTCAGACCTGAAATAATTATTATGGAACTAGATATTTAGCTTTGTCACAAGGGCATCTTGGTGTAGTCAAACCTGAAATTATTATTATGGAACTAGATATCTAGCTTTGTTCATACTCTTTTGGATTTCTTGGATAAGTCTAAACAACTTACAGCTGCTTTTAATCCTTTCTCCAATGCAAATGCATTGTGATACATCTACAACAGACGACTTTTGAAAATATTGCGGCAATAGGAGAATCAACTATATTCAATGTTCACTTTTTTTTCTGGTATTTTCGAAGCAGTCGACAATCAAAATTTAACCTTTAAGAGTGTTTAGGCAGAAACACACACCTTCAAACTTAAAGAGCAGAACAGAGACTCTCTTACACTTTAACACAACAGTACACTTGGGTAATACTTCTAGCTCATATTGAGAAATTTCTTTCAACTCTTATGCTTTTTTTCATAGTGATTTTGCATATTTTTGCAGAGACACTTTAGCCCAAAATAAAAGATAACCGATCAAGTACACTACTGTTAATCCATATTCTCCTTACTTTCCAGCAGGACAAGCCAAGCAGTCTGTTTGTCCTGTGTTGTCTGGATAGACCCCAGCTGGACAATGTGACCGTGTTCCAGTACCTCCAGGACAGAAATGACAGACTTGACAAGAGTAGGTGGCAGAAGCCGAGGAGCTTGGACCCGCAGGACAATAATATCCAGCAGAACAAGGTCTGGTGATTCTGCGTGTCATTGGGTGTGGTGGCACCACCTTGCAAAAATAATCTGTAATAATAAAATGCATTGTAACAGTCCTGAAAGATCCGACCTGACCAGTGCTCGAACCTTAGACCTTTTGATCCAAAGTCGAGCGCTCTACCACATTCGCTGTTAACGCTAACTATATAGCAAGGCAGTATAAGTGTCCCCATATACATATCCCCTCCAATTTGAAATCTAAGAATGCTGTGAAACTTTCTCGAGGCTCTTCCTTAAAAATATACATGTATCTCTAATTTCACACATACAAATAATAAGAAGCAGATATCTTTGAAGTTCTATAAATCAAAGTATAACTTGAATATAGTTGAAAACAATGTTGGCAAAGGAGAGATAACTCATTGTTTTTGTAAGAAGAATTTTCATGCAATTCCTCTTTTTTCGTTGTATGTGGGAAAGGATTAACCACTTGCATTTTCCTTTTAAAATTATAAATTTCTTATGCTCCTACAATGGTTCAGCTCTTTATCAAAAGAATACTTTAAGTACTTGTCTTTGTTTTGTCAGATGTTTTTGAAAGCAGACAACTATAAAACAACATAATTATGAGGTAAATAGCAGACAGACTTACCTGAGCTACATTCTCCACTGACTGACAGGCGATCGGATATTTTGTACCTAAAGGACAGTAGGTACCTGGCCAGCATTTTCCTCGCGTGTAATTTAAGGCACGACATGAACAGTTTTGACACATCTGTGGCATTGGAATAGGGCAAGGCCATGGCTTGCATTGACTGGCCTATACAAAACCAGCCTCCAGTACAGTTCCCTGTTGGGATTGTCAGGACATCAGCTGGAAAAATATGTCATAAATGAATCATGTAACATGAATATCAACCTTTAGACATCTTCAAATTAAAATGTTCACACATGAAGAAACATTTTAAAACATCTGCAGCAGAAAACTTTTGAAAACAAGATGTGTTTGTGAAACACTGATGCCCCCCAATGGCAACATCTAGGTCAAAGGTCAAGGTCGCCAGGTCAAAAATGTTGGTACTGACAGAAAGGTCATGTCACAAGGAATACACATGTGAAATATGGTAGCCGTACCTGTTATGGTTCAAAAGTAGTGGTCAAGGTTAAAGTTTTTTTCGAGAATGGCAACATCTAGGTCAAAGGTCAAGGTCGCAAGGTGAAAAATTTTGGTACTGACAGAAAGGTCATGTCACAAGATATACACATGAAATATGGTAGCCGTACCTGTTATGGTTCAAAAAAAGAGGTCAAGGTTAAAGTTTTTATCGAGAATGGCAACATCTAGGTCAAAGGTCAAGGTCGTGTGGTGAAAAATGTTGGTACTGACAGAAAGGTCATGTCACAAGGTATACACATGTGAATTATGGTAGCCTTACCTGTTATGGTTCAAAAGTAGTGGGGAAGGTTAAAACAAAATTTGAGAATGGCAACATCTAGGTCAAAGGTCATGGTCGCAAGGTCAAAAATGTTGGTACTGACAGAAAGGTCATGTCACAAGGAATACACATGTGAAATATGGTAGCCGTACCTGTTATGGTTCAAAAGTAATGGCCAAGGTTAAAGTTTTTTTCGAGAATGGCAACATCTAGGTCAAAGGTCAAGGTCGCAAGGTCAAACATTTTGGTACTGACAGAAAGGTAATGTCACAAGGAATACACATGTGAAATATGGTAGCCGTACCTGTTATGGTTCAAAAGAAGTGGTCAAGGTTAAAAAAAAAATTGTGCAGACAGGCCAAAAAATTTTTTGGGTACTGACAGAAAGGTCATGTCACAAGGAATACACATGTGAAATATGGTAGCCGTACCTGTTATGGTTCAAAAGTAGTGGTCAAGGTTAAAGTTTTTTTTGTGCAGACAGACAGACGTGCAGACAGACGTGCAGACAGATGTGCAGACAGGCCAAAAACTATATGCCCCCCGAATCGGAGATTCCGGGGGGGGCATAAAAACGTGGCAAAAGGGAAATGTCTGTTCGTTACAATATTTTATATTCTTTTATAGTCATCTATATCGCCAGAAACTTCAAGGATGATTGCAGAACAAGGGAAGATCCTGATCGAACAGCATGAAGGCAAAGGCTGATATTGATATTTATTAACCCTTTCCCTCATAAAGACACTTTCTGATGCCTCTGCAGCATACAGCTTTTTGAAAACATGGCGACAAAACAAGAAATCCAACAAAAAAAAGCAAATTCTCCTTTTGTCACCATGTATAGTTGTCTATTGCAAGTTTGTTGTATGTGGGAAAGGGTTAATCAAGTCCCAAAGCTAATTTTTGTGTTACTTGGCCCAAATGTCTTATAAGATGCAGTTAAATATAAGACTCAACATGTAACAACCAATTTTGACTTATTTCAAAGCAGAAATCCAACAAAAAAAGTTGGTTCATAACTAGAATTAAATCATTTCCTGACAGAACTAACAATGTTTCGAATCTAGGCTAGCAGTCAGACTGAGCTCTTCTAAGGTACATCATCTAAAATATCTAAGGTTATGAGGTTGTGTTTTCACGACAGTATACATATAGTACCCTGCTGGACACGGGTAACAGCTTGATTGACCGTCAGTGTCACTGGAAGTCAATTCATAATAAACAATACAAAATCTCTTTATCCTTTTACACAAACTACAAATCTGCAGCAGAAAACTTTGAAATAATTTGTGTAAAATGTTAACTCAATAAATGAAAATAATTATATTCATGATATAAAGATAAAAAAACATTGTGTCAAATGGAGATATAGCTCTTTATTATCCATTTTACGTTTTGCCACAATGTTTTCTAAAGTGTCTGCTGCAGATGGGTCAAAAAGGCATGTCGGTAAGGGTTGACCCCTTTCTTATTATTCTTTTTACAGACACTCATGAAGATAAAGAAGTTTATATAATCTCCTGTAAATTTACGTTAATTTATATTAGTGCGGTGACAAGAAGGGAAAATTAAAAAAAATAATGGACCGAACTACCTCACGGCTGATTTTGGTTTTCTTTTAACCCTTTCCCTGATACGGCAATTCTGCAGCAGACGACTTTGAACATATGTCAAACAATAGAAAATCTCCATAATTGAATGGATAACCTATTGTGCAATTTCTTCTTTTGTCACTATGTTTTCAAAAAACCGTCTGCTGCAGAGGCGTCAGAAAGCGTCTATATGAGGGAAAGGGTTAAAGATAAATATACTACCCTTTGATTAAGGCCTGTCGTGAAGTACTGATGTGGTGAAGATTTTTGCAAAGTGAGGTCAAAGATCAGAAGGGTTGATTTTCAAAAATATCTTTTTCTTTACAATTTTGATAATTTCTCGGTAATATGCTCTGGCAATATTACATGAATTCAGCTTGTGATATCTACGCCTAATTGCCAGATATTAGAGAGATATAGCCCCACATCCAACATGTAAGAAAATAACAAGATTTATCTTTATCTACGTAAATTTTCAAAAAAAAAAATGATATCTTAGATTAAGCTATGCAATTGTATTTGACAGCATTTATAGACATTTTCAGACAAGTTTGGTTAACATGAAGAGAAAAAAATAAGGAGAAAGAGGTACAGTAACCCGATCCATGATTCATTCTTTTTTGGTTATTTGAACCCCGAAAGTAAAGGAAACATAAAAATAATCTTGAAGCTTGAAAGACAACAGCATGTAAACGATATTGTATGAAGTTTTCAGGCAAATAGGTAATTAATTAGAAGAGAAACAATATTTTGAAAACTTATGTGAAATAGCATAAAATGGAATATATAGCAGAGTCATGGGTAAAACCGATTTGAAATGTTGATTAGTATTAAATTTACCATCGATACCACGTCAAGGTTGGAGAACACTACCATGTTTTTTTTTTTTTTGGAGAGAACGAGAGAGATATGAGAGAATAGAGACATGCATACAGAGAGAGGGAAAGACAGACAGCTAGAGAGAAAAAGAGACATAAGAGGAGATTATATATAATGAGCTGCAGAGAGAGAAAGGGCGTTCAATCAGTATTCTCATCAGCGCAATCTTCTAAAACAGTCTGATGAGTAGGCTGGTTTCTGCAATCATCATTGCCCTGACAATAACATAATATTATGTTTGTGCACAACATATTATGTTCGTAGCATCCGCAATATTTGCTACAAATAGCTTTGCCTTTGCACGCGCAAACAAGATCCTGTAACAAGAGTTGTCGGAGGACAATATAGCTCGCCTATCAGGGATATCGTCTATCAGGGCCTACTTCAGAACAGTTATAGCATGGGTATAAAGTCCAAAATCCAAAAGTGGAATAATTCAGTTGAAATTGAATTTACAAAAGAAAGACAAGAATTACGCATAATTAAATGTCTCACTGTGTCCCCTGCTTTGACTATCAAGGCAAGTGTAAAACACAAAAAGTAAACAAAACTCTAACATTGAGCTAAACACAATTATTTTTAAACAAGAAATAATAAAAAAAAAAAGTTCAAAAATACAAGAAATTTAAAAAAAAAAATTGAGCTGAACACAAAGTTCCAAAATTCAAGAAAAAAAATAAAAAATAAAAAAATAATGCTCAAAGTTCAAAAATACAAAAAAAATGAAATTAATCCAACAAAATATGAAGAAGCTATGCCCAATTTTCGAAATCCAGCAAAAAACAAATGTTTTACCCCAAAAAATATGAAAGCCCTAGAACCAGTACTTATTGAGAAAAAAAAAAAATCGAAACTTTAACGTTGAGCTAAACGCAAAATTGAAAAATACAAGAAAAGAAAAAGAAAAAAATCCAAATGTTTGAAAAAAATCCATTCCAGAGTTATGGGACTTGCCATACAAGGTCCCCTAATGACCCTGAATAAGTGTGTAAAGTTTCAAAGCAACAGCATACACAGTGTCTGAGAAAAGGCCTTGCACGCAAAGGTTTGACCAAATTTCTAAGTCCAAAAAGGGGCACAATTCAGTCAAAATCCATTCCAGAGTTATGGGACTTGACATACAAGGTCCCCTAATGATCCTGAATAAGTGTGTGAAGTTTCAAAGCAACAGCATACACAGTGTCTGAGAAAAGGCCTTGCACGCAAAGGTTTGACCAAAATTCTAAGTCAAAAAAGGGGCACAATTCAGTCAAAATCCATTCCAGAGTTATGGGACTTGACATACAAGGTCCCCTAATGACCCTGAATAAGTGTGTGAAGTTTCAAAGCAACAGCATACACAGTGTCTGAGAAAAGGCCTTGCACGCAAAGGTTTGACCAAATTTCTAAGTCCAAAAAGGGGCACAATTCAGTCAAAATCCATTCCAGAGTTATGGGACTTGACATACAAGGTCCCCTAATGATCCTGAATAAGTGTGTGAAGTTTCAAAGCAACAGCATACACAGTGTCTGAGAAAAGGCCTTGCACGCAAAGGTTTGACCAAAATTCTAAGTCGAAAAAGGGGCACAATTCAGTCAAAATCCATTCCAGAGTTATGGGACTTGACATACAAGGTCCCCTAATGACCCTGAATAAGTGTGTGTGAAGTTTGAAAGCAACAGCATACACAGTGTCTGAGAAAAAGCCTTGCACGCAAAGGTTTGACCAAATTTCTAAGTCCAAAAAGGGGCACAATTCAGTCAAAATCCATTCCAGAGTTATGGGACTTGACATACAAGGTCCCCTAATGATCCTGAATAAGTGTGTGAAGTTTCAAAGCAACAGCATACACAGTGTCTGAGAAAAGGCCTTGCACGCAAAGGTTTGACCAAGCTGGCAACGCGGACGCCAACGCCAACGCCAACGCCGGGGTGATAACATAAGCTCCCCTATTTCTTCGAATAGGCGAGCTAAAAAGTCAGAAGACATGGGACGTTCAAAATATATTGGAACTATGGAGCTTATAATTTTCCAATCGCCATTCATATTCAAAAGATGATCTGGGTTGTGATTTGGCAATATGAGCATTCATCCAGGCGTACATTTGGTGTGAGACTCGAAGAATATGTTGTCAGAATGATACCTCTGAAGGAGGTAGTCTCACTAAGGAAGCATCTTTTGATACCGCCGACTTCATTCTGAGTTCATTGAGATCTTAATGTACAGATGTTGCCTTGCTTTTGGGGTCATACAGATCTGCGATGAATTGTCTGCCCACTTCAACAGATGTGTCAATATTAACACCAGCTAAATTTGGGAAAACAAACGCCTTATAAACCGTCTTTTTGCCAATGCCATAACAAGAAGACGTTGTGTCGCATCCTGTCAGATCGTGAGCAGCTGGTAGTGTGCTAGACATTACTGGCCCAATATCTGTGAATGTTTCATGCAGGTGTAAATCGTCTTTCGCTTTGGTTGGAGCAATGCATCCAGTTTGGAACCATAATTCAACAATGTTTGACATTTGTGCGAAATATTTTACACAAAGTAGTAAAATATCAATGTCTGATGACTTTATAACGATACGGCCACTAGAGTTTCTATTTAACATCTGTTAGCGAAAAAAGAATGCAGTATAATGATCGTGTCCACCTCTTCATCAGAATTGTTTCACAGTCTCAGGATTTTGAAAATATTCAGCCATGATAATTTCGTCGTGGTCTTGCAACGCGAATTCATTGTAGCGCTTGAGCGCATAGTCACCTAGAAATCTGACCAAACCCCGTTTATTTTCGGGTGTACATAGAAATTTCTTCCAATCTGGAATTGATCCGCCTTCAATTACCTGAAAACCCTTACCACCACTTGAAATATACCTTCTGATTATTACTGCTGATTTTGTAGAATGTACCACATCATACCAATCAAACATGTCTATGACACAGCCATAAATTTCAAAACAAGCTGTGAGGGTTTTAAAGTAGTCCTTAGCCAAATCGCCAACACTATTGTACCGTTTGACATGAAGACTTTGCACAATACCCATACCATCTCTAAGATTGACCGACTTTTTGCAGTGTGAAAGATGTACAAACCTCATTTTGCAATAAATGAATGAAATCTGCGTTGAAAAATTGAAAAATAGATGTTGGTATTCGACCGACAGGGTAGCTGCCAAAACCTTTTCAACAGTAACTTCATCTGGTACATTTGCCAGAGCTAAAACTCTATGAAAGACAAGCTCAGATTGATATGGGCTTTTTTCATATTGCTATATTGACATTTTAGATTCTACGGTTGGTCATATCGTCAAATGTTTTGAGTGAGGATTTAGAAATTGGAGAGTAAAAATCGCAAGTTTTGTTGTCATTGAAACAACCATTCATAAAAGACTGAAAATGATTTTTGTCCAGGTTCTACTCTTCTCAGGAGCGAATCATCAACTTTCTTATTGGCATGCAAACCTATGGCAATGTTAATAAGGGATTTGGGGCATGCTTCAATGTCGAATGGATCTGACATATTATGAGATCAGTTACATGCCGCTCATCGCGTTTCATCGCTGTATATCTATTATCTTCATGATCAATATCGGAGGCTAAAGCAATTCCAGACCTTTTCCTCATCTCAGAGGCGTACCTTGCTAGAATGTAGAGCAGATTTTTGCGCAGTCAATCTGACTATACCGCCCCGTCCCGTCAAATCCTTGATTATAGTCTTCTCTGTTTCCATATCACTCAATATACCATTGGATATACCATGCTGACTGCAAACTTTCCAGACATGTTTTCGAGGAGATTCAGCATGTCAATTAAATAAGCCATTGCCACCTGGAATAATTTGTCTTGTTTGCAATGAAAAAATATAGCAACATAGAAGACACCGATTATAGATGTAAAGTCCAATCTCCATCACACACTGCTCTGACTTGCATGACCATTACTTCTACGGCTCGTAAAAACATTTCCCAAAATTTGGAGATGCTTTAGAACAATACTCTCTAAAAGTAGAAATCAACGGAGAAAGTTGTCCCCGTAAAAGGATATAAGAACTTTTGAGATATCTATTACGTTCGCATTAAGGTCACCGAATGCATCATGACAGGCAAGCATTGTTTGCCAGAAGTGTTTGTTCATGTTAGCAATATTTCCTTGACTTATACAAAAATGCCTTGCACCATAGTACCATGATAGTTTCATACGCTAGAGTGTATGCTCTAACACCACGGTTAAACTGCTTACCTTGAATACAACCTGCATATGCACCTGCATCACGAAGTCCAGCTGATGCCCAGATCTTCCAGATTGCTGATATATAACACAATACCGTATGGAATCCACCTAACCTTACCACGTGTGCTTGGAAGATTGACCACTTTACTTGTATAAAGCTGTTGGTCAAAGGTCTTCACGGTCAAAGGTCTACATCGGGTTATTATAGCCTACTGTCTCTGACATCTCGAGGCATTTCTGCCGTCAATTAGTTCTGTATTCAGATCGACGTTTTGGGATCTGATAATTTCGTGATTTGCAGAAATTGCCAGAAAATCTCACATCAGTGTACGATGTGCAAGAGCGATGTGAAATAAGCTTTTTCGACCCATATTCATGATGCAGCTAAAGGACCAATGCTAAAGTAAAAGGTGTGTACTGGTTTTTATGAAGAGATATCATACACTCACCTAAAGCAATACATTTCCGTACTGTTTAACTTGAGAGTTCTTTGTAATTATCTTCCATGTGAAAACAATTGTCATCTACGAACTAGGCAAGACAATTAATCAGAGAGCTAGGAATAAATTGTGATGCTGTAGAGATGGAAACGTCTGATGCAAATGTATAGTAATCATTTGAAATTTCCAACGATCCAAATTTGCTTCTCAAATTGTTTGAAGCATCGTGAAGGGTCTGATCATGTTGCGGGCATGGCAGCGTGAAGCCTCGAAAACACTGATCGAGCTACTGGAAATCATATTTAATATACCCTGTTCTCTTTTAGTGTGTACAGCCATGGAATCACCTAAGTGATTTTCTAGTTTGCGTTGCAGTTTAGCAGTTGTATAATTGCTCTCAATTTCTTCTGTTCTGGAAGAAAGGATCAAACAAGACGTTTCTAGCAAAAAAGTCATCGAAAATGTTTTTTTTTCACAAACAGATCATCGTTTAGACTTTCTGTGAGTTAATGAAAAGCAACATTGTGCTCAGACTCGTGTGAGGCATCAGGACCAGGTTCCTTTTGTAAATTCAGCATATATTTAGCAATACATACTGAATGATACAGTGCCTTTACATTGAAATTATTTATGGAGAGTAAACTAACCATTTCATAGTCAGACTGACGCTTTGCGGCATTTAAAATAATATCGACATGCTCAGTCGAATCGACACGCCATATTAGTTGCTTATCTCGTTTATAAGATTTTTGTCTGCAGAAAAAGCATTGCGACCAGTCTAATGGTAATGCCATGGAGCGTGTCTTAAAGCAAGTTAATTCAACAACGGAACGTCCATCACAGACTGGTTTGCACTGGTCTTGTACTATTTGAAATGTTTCCAAATTTGATTACTAGCATAGGCTTCATAACACGACCTATGATAATTTAATTATTTATTGCAATTATTCTGGTTGAATCAAATTCATCATTAAAATCACACATCACATAAGTCCTCTCTGGGAGTGTCAAAATGCCATTACATAAATATCATATGACACTACTAGTTTGGTTTCAAGTCTTACGTACAAGTCTTTGTTACGATGCGAAAACGAACTATGAAAATGACATCACGTCAGCGATTTGACGTCATAACGTTAGTCACTTTGGCGCCGAAATCGGTAAATTTCACGTAGAAATATGGTAAACGTTAGTACATTATTTCGAAATACGCCTCATAAATCTCTTAATGTTATAAAAAGAATATCTCATTCGTGTTTATTTATTAGCACTAAGTCTTGTAGTAAACTCGTTAACTAAGCTGAATATGACGCTCGCCAAGGCTCGCGGTATATCATCTTAGTTAACTTGTTTAATAAAATCCTCTATTTAAGGAATGGAAATGTGAACATGTATATATAGTGACTATGTACATCCCAAATGAAAGGACCCTAACACACTGTAGTTGCGTTACATCGTTGTTTTTCTAGCCAGATAAATGTAGCCAGTGACGTAATCGATAAGATAACAGTTACGCAGGAAATGCACGTTAAAGGTTGATTCTTATGTTCCTCATTTTTTGATATATCTAAAAATTCTTGAGCTTTGGTTGTTCAACTTTTCTGTGAAAATAGACTACGGATGACATATGTAAACAAAAATATATACTTTAGCAGACAGGTAAGCTTGAAAAATGTCACATTCATTAAATAAACACTAAATTAATTCAAAATTTATTTTCATACGAATCTTAAGTTTTTCATTAAATAAAAGCTGATATATTGGTGTTTCATTTCATAGCATAGCATAATTTTGCTGAAACCATCATTAGGGAATTATTCACAACCGTTCCTGGGTTAACAAATTAAAATGAAATCTTGGAAAGCCTCCCTTTTTCGCGATTTTACAAAAAACTGCACCATGGGAAAACTCTACGACAGGGCTAAATTGAAAGAATAATGTTTAATCTATCCATATGTGGATTTTCAGCCGTGAGGTAAATTGGTCCATTAAACTTCAAAATAAGCAACTTTTCTTGATTTGTGACTGTACTATATCCTTTTCCTACAATGTTTTCAACTCTATATATAAATTATACCTGCTATTGTTCTATGTGTACATTATTGTTCTAAGATACTTTTAAAAGAAACATTTTTAAAGAAAGTACTATTACGTAAATGGTTAAGCAGCCTGCTAGTAAATATATTTACAAAACATGTCATAGCACAGGTTTTCTCAAGGTATCAATTTAAGTCTTAGAAACAGAAATAATATATAAACTTCATTTTTAACATTATTTCAGTAATGCTACAATTACAAATTGTCCTACAAATGCATAACTTCAGCTCCTGAACCAGCTCAATTTCCCGAAAAGATAATGAACAGAAACCAACCTGTCTGACAATAATATTCTGCAGTACAATCCCCGGTTTCAGCAGACTGGCCCGTCAGTATATTTTCCACCAGAACAATGGGTACATTCCGATAGCTGTGGCAAACCCGCTGTGGGTCCAAAGGTACCAGCAGGGCAAGGCTGGACATCAGCACCTGTGCCCTTGGGGCAGTAATATCCCATAAGGCAGGCGTCTGCTCTATCTTTATTGGCACAAGAGAACCCTGCATGGCAAGTGTAGCAGATGGAAGCTCATATATGGTTGGTGTATGTCCCGTTTGGACAGAAAATGTTTGAAGGGGAACCAGTTGGACAGTAAGAACCAGCTGGACATATCTTTCCTGTAGTACCATCTGTGGGAGCATTTACTGGGGCATTCTTTACACAATAGTAACCTGTTTAGAGAAGGAACCAAATTAACCCTTTCCCAGGTGGATTTAACCCTCTCCCTCATTTAGAAGCTTTGCAATGCCTCTGCAACAGACGGCTTTTTGAAAACATTGCAACAAAGGAAGAAATTGCTCAAAACAAGCAATTTCTGCTTTTGACACAATGTTTTCAACGTTTTTCATTTATTATACCTACATTTATAGAGCTTTTTCCAAGATAATTTCAAATTCTTCTGCTGCAGATTTGTTGTATGCGGGAAAGGGTTGACACATCAGCAGCAGACAACCTTTGAAACATTGTGACAAAGGAGAAACTGTTCTTTGTTTTACCACTAACAATAAAGATTTCAACTCTATTAAATAATTACACCTTAATTTATTTAATTTTCCGAATTCTTATGCAGAAGTTTTAAAAGTCATCTACTACAGAATTGTTGGAAAGAATTAAACCAATTGATAGTGAACAATAATTGAGCAGTGCTGTAAGAAAACCAAACTTTGTACAACTGATTTGATTTTGATATTTGACCCTTTCCCTCATGTAGACACTTTCAGACACCTCTGCAGCAGATGAGTTTTGAAAACATTGTAGCAAAAGGATAAATCGCAAATAATGATGAAAATATCAATGCTTTGGTGAACAACAGAGTAAAAAACGTTATTCAGGAGTCACATGGCA
This sequence comes from Serripes groenlandicus, assembly GCA_031761405.1. Taxonomy (NCBI): domain Eukaryota; kingdom Metazoa; phylum Mollusca; class Bivalvia; order Cardiida; family Cardiidae; genus Serripes; species Serripes groenlandicus. The sequence continues at coordinate 2,002,309 of JASEVX010000027.1, forward strand.
ACTTGTTGCGGGAAATAGGTGGATTTATAGACAAGATAAGTTATCCAAGCTCTTCTGCCTCTTCTAGTAATATTTCTTATTTAGACGCTCTGAAATTCAAGCGTTAAAGTAACGAGGAGCAATTAGAACAGAATTCCAAGGTTATCGCCAGGTGGGAAACTCCTGACCCAAAATGTATAGTTGGATCTGACATAATAAAGGAATAGACTTATCTTTATCTAAAATTGTCAAAAATGCCCTTCAGTAAGTTTTCAACTGGTGAACAGATCAAAATTAATTCAAGATATTTCAGAAGATAGTATCCATTATGATCTTTCAGCATGGCTTAGCGGGCATATTTTTATCTCTGTGTGTGTATTAATTGAGCATTATAAGTTTAATCTGCTCATATTTTCTTGAAAAATACTATGGAAGTACTTATGTTACAACTACCATAACACAAGACGTTGAACACTATTTTGCATCTATATAATGACTATATCTTATAACTTATTCACATCATTGTTTTAACATTATAGTGAAGGCTAGCACATTCATATGACCTCCAGGTAAACCAACCTTAGAATCTTTGGGATCAATGTAGATCAAGATCAACCTGTGCATCTGGCTCTACAGTTTTCTTATGTCAGAGCAGCCTTTGAGAAATATCTGACAAACAGTTTAAAGGTAAACAATCAAAATATCAGTGTAAGAAAGTGTGCATTACCTTGTAAACAGTCACCCGCAACATCCGATCACAGTACTTGCTAGGTGTACATGCTAGACAGTCACTGAGAGCAGTTCTTGTAATATTTGGCTGATAAGATCCAGCTGAGCAATCTGTAGGTTGATGACTAGCTGTCGGGCAACTAGATCCACGGGGACACTGGTCACCATAGCTTTTGCCCACTGGATTAGCTTTCTCTGATGCGTTGTTACAGTAATATCCAGCCAGACAGTCTCCAGAAGGCATTGTGAGCCCTGCGGAGTCGCAGTATTGGCCAGGGGGACAAGTAGTGCAATCGGCTTGGGCTGAGGGTCGTGAGGCACCACCATAGATTCCTTTTGGACGGTTGACAAAGTTTGGTAATGCAACCACACATTAAGAGCCCTATGGGCAAGCTCCACCATTGGATGACGGGATTGGTTCTGTGGCTCCATTTGTGCAATAATATCCAGCGAGACAAACTCCTGTAGGTTCAACAAAGTTCTGTGTCTGTATATTGTATATTGGTATAGTCAGACCTGAAATAATTATTATGGAAGACATTTAGCTTTGTCACAATGGCAACTTTGAGTAGTCGGACCTAGAATAACTATTATGGAACAAGATATTTAAGCATTGTCACAAGGGCCACTTGGTGTAGTCAAACCTGAAATAATTAGTTTGGAACAAGAAAGTAAGCTTTGTCACAAGGACATCTTGGTGTAGTCAAACCTGAAATAATTAGCATGGAACAAGATATTTAGCTTTGTCACAAGGGCCACTTTGTGTAGTCAAACCTGAAATAATTAGCATTGAACTAGATATTTAGCTTTGTCACAAGGGAAACTTTGTGTAGTCAGACCTGAAATAATTAGTATTGAACAAGATATTTAGCTTTGTCACAAGGTCAACATGGTGTAGTCAGACCTGAAATTATTATTATTGAACTAGATATCTAGCTTTGTTCATATTCTTTTTTATTGCTTGGATAAGTTTAAACAACTTACAGATGCTTTTAATCCTTTCTCCAATGCAAATGTATTGTGATACATCTGCATCAGACGACTTTTGAAAATATTGTGCCAATAGGAGAAATCAACTATATTCAATGTTCACTTTTTTTTTCTGGTATTTTTGATTGATTGATTGTGGTTTAATGCCGTTTTCAACAATTTTTCAGTCATATTACGGCGACCAGTTCACCTACTCATGTATTTCCTGGTTTTCCGACACCAGTACACCAAACAACATACCTTCCAAGCAACTGGCTGCTTTTCCACATAGACTGTTAAACAGCCCATTGCTAGAAGACGAATGATGCACGTCACAATGACTTTTGTCAAACGTCGGAAAGACTGTTGGCCGAGGTGAGATTCCAACTCACAACCCCTGGATTGACAGCCCCTGTCGCTACCGACTGAGCTACTGGGTCTCGGCTGGTATGACTATTTTAGCAAGTACGGAGACACATTTGTCAGAATTGTCAGTATCTGTAAAAATGTTAAGTAATATGTTAATTCAGTAATGCGACAGAGAAGAAACATCATGGTGAAAGGAGGAACACAAATTATGAGCGTTTCCTCCCTTTCTCAAAATATTTTTTTTAAGACAATGCAACTCAATTATTTACCCTTTACTTAATTCAGACAGTATTTTGACGCCTCTGCAGCAGGCCACTTTTGAATTTATTATGGCAAAAGGAGAGATTGCTCATAATAAGCAAATTCCTCATTTTGCCACAAAGATTTCAATTCCATTCAATGATCATACTTCCAATTATTGAGATTTTCCATGTCTTTGCCCAAATGTTTTCAAAGTCGTTTGCTGCAGATTTATTGTATGTGGGAAAGATTTAAAGATAACTGATCCAGTAAACTACTGTTACTCCATATTCTCCTTACTTTCCAGCAGGACAAGCCAAGCAGTCTGTTTGTACCGTATTGTCTTGATAGACCCCAGCTGGACAATGTAGTCGTGTTCCAGTACCTCCAGGACAGAAACGACAGGCTTGACACAAGTAATTAACCGAAGCCAAGGAGCTTGGACCCGCAGTACAATAATATCAAGCAGAACAAGGTCCGAAAATTCTGCCAAAGCTTGAACAATAGTACCCAGCTGTACAGGTCACAGTTTGTGGGGTAAATGTTCCCTGTGTTGGATGAGAAGGAGCCTGCGGGGCAAGGTGTTGGTGCATTAGATCTGGCTACACAATAATGGTTGGCAGTACACAGCGTGTCATTGGGTGTGGTGGCATCACCTTGGCAGTAATAATCTGTTATACTAAAACGCATTGTAACAGTCCCGAAAGATCCAACCTGACCAGTGCTCGAACCTTAGACCTTTTGATCCAAGTTGAGCGCTCTACCACGTGGCTATAAACGCTAACTATATAGCAAGGCAGTATAAATGTTGCCATATACATATCCATTTCTTGAATCTAAGAATGTTGTGAAACTTTCTCGAGGCTCTTCCTTATACATATACCTCTCATTTCACACATACAAATAATAAGAAGCAGATATCTTTGAAGGTCTATAAATCAAAGTATAACTATTGAATAAAGTTGAAAACAATGTTGCAAAAGGAATTTTGTAATATGAACTTTCATGTAAAGTTAAGAATTGAAAACAATTTGGGAGAAGGGGTAAAAGGGTATTTTAAGCAATTCCTCTTATTCCGAAAAGTAGTCTTCCGCTAAAGCAACAAATGGGGAAAGAGTTGTGTTTTCTATAGTAACTATCCTACCTAATTTTTGAACTTCTGTTTTATGTCATTGATGAGTTTTGCTGAAGAAATTTTGATGACCCTTTCCATCATACGACAAATCTGCAGCAGAGGATATTTAAAGTATCTGGGCAAAATTATAGAATATCTAGAAATAATAGTTTGATTATTGAACAGAGTTGAAAACATTGTGACCACATTGTTTCCAATAGTCGACTGCTGCAGAGGCATCGGAAAGCATCTGTATGTAGGAAAGGGTTAATTTCTTTAAAACATCATTTAACAAGAAACCTCTGAAGACGGCAAGGCCGGATTGTCGGCAATTTGACCTCGAAAATCAACAAACCAAGGTCAAGGTCAAAGTAACCATAGAAATCATAAGAACTTGTTACTGGTTACCTTCAGGCAAAGTTTCAAGTTTGTAACCCTTTCCAGTGCTAAGTTTTTGCCTCAACCTGAAACTTTAACCAAAATGTTGACAGACAGACGACCGGACATCGCCAATCTATAGATCAGAATTGCTAGAGCAATCCGGCCAAAAACAGTTATTTGCTTTGTCAAGATAGTTCATTCTATTCCTCTGATGCATTCGGTTTGATAGAAGAAATAAGAAGCAGATATCTTTGAAGCTCTATAAATCAAAGTACAAGAGGAAGTTGATGCAACGCATCAATGTAGCCGGCAATCCATACTGCAGTGATGCATAACACTTACATTATAGAAGTTGAAAACAAGAGGGCCATGAGGCCCTGGAATCGCTCACCTGAGAATGGGCTTTTTAAGACTTAACTCTTATGCCAATGGCAATATCATCAAGACAAACTTTGTCACAAAAAATCATAAATGTGATCTAGAAGTGTTAACTAGATTGTTCTACAATTTGGCCTAGTGACCTAGTTGTTGAATTGACCTGACCCATAATTGAACTTGGCCTAGATATCACTAAGACAAACATTCTGACAAAGTATCAAAATGCTCAAGCCAAAAATGTGGCTTCCAGAGTGTTCACAAGATTTTCCTTAAATTTGACCTAGTGACCTTGTTTTTGACAGGACATGACCTATATTCGAACTTGGCCTAGAAATCATCAGGACAAACTTTCTGATAGAGTTTCAACATGCTCATGTTCAAAATGCGACTTCAAGAGTGTTAACAAGATTTTCCTTAAATTTGTCCTAGTGACCTAGTTTTTGACCTGACATGACCCATATTTGAACTTGGCCTAGATATCATCAATTTGTTTGTTTGTTTGTTTGGAGTTTAACGCCGCTTTCAACAGCTTTGGTCATATCACGGCGGTCAGTGCACCTACCCATGTTTTCCTGGCTTTCCTACACCAGTACTTACACAACATTCTTTCGAAGCCACCGACTACTTTCTCACATAGATCAGAGGTGAGAGGCGATGAAAAATCGCCCGAAAGAATGTCGCCGCAACCGGGTATCGAACCCGTGACCTCCAGATCACGAGTCAGATACGCTACCAATTGAGCTACCTGGCCGGGCTAGATATCATCAAGACAAACATTCTGACAAAGTTTCAACTTGTTCAAAATGCGACTTCCAGTGTTAACAAGATTTCCTTTAAATTTGGCCTAGTGACCTAGTTTTTGACAGGACATGACCCATATTCGAACTTGGCCTAGATATCATCAGGACAATTTTTCTGATTAAGTTTCAACATGCTCAAGTTTAAAATGCAGCTTCAAGAGTGTTAACAAGATTTTCCTTCAATTTGGCCTAGTGACTTAGTTTTTGACCCGACATGACCTATATTCGAACTTGGCCTAGATATCACAAAGACAAACATTCTGACAAAGTTTCAACATGCTTAAGCCAAAAATGTGGCTTCCAGAGTGTTAATAAGATTTTCATTAAATTTGGCCTAGTGACCTAGTTTTTGACCAGACATGACCCAGTTTCGAAATTGGCCTAGATTTGATCGAGATATATGTTCTGATAATCTTTCATGAAGATTGTATGCAAATTGCTGCCTCTAGAGTGTTAACAAGCAAATGTTGACGAAAGACGACGAGCGACGGACAAAAGGCTATCACAAAAACTCACCTTGAGCACTTTGTGCTCTGGTGAGCTAAAAACCAGTTATCAACTGAGGGGCATATCATATCATATTATAAGATAAATTTGTGAATTCCACATACACTTTTCAAGATATTTGTCAGAATATTTGAATTTTATTATTTATCAATAAAACCACAAAACAAGACAATTTAGGATTTGCACGCAATAGCACGTCATTTTTACATTTCCCCTATTACAGTCAACATTGGACACCTTTGCAACAATCTACTTTTAAAACAATGAGAAAAGGGTTAAATCGCCGAAGACATGAGTTTTCTCTTTTTCTCAAAATGATATTAGTTTGGCATCCTAATTATATAATATTTCAACAAATGTTAAAATGTAGTACAATATTTATAAATTAGACCACCCTCAAAATATAATATCAGCTAAACAGTTAAATTTCATTTAAATTGTTGTATAATTTCAAACTTAATTTCGAACATAAACTGAACCCTACAACATGTTAATGTATTGCGATTCTTTCCTTCCTTTGAACTACTCATGTTTTAAAATTATATTATGATGAGTGCCCTTGTGTCAATGGTGCATAACAATATGCAGATCGCAAGCAAAATGAAGCTGCTGAGACTGTGTCAGATATACAGCAGTCTAGAAACTGTGTCTCAGCTGACAGAGTATGGGATCTTTTATGTCTGAATCCAGACAACCACCATCTTGTCACAGCATGTTTTGGGTCATGAATCAGGGCAAAATCAGCAACTTTAATCTCATCAAAATATCAAGTATTCCAGCACCAAGCCTACACCTCCTGTCAGATTTTATTCTGTTCATTGTGGAAAAAGCTCTCTCACATGATGCATTATTGGAAACAGGAATCTAGAGTATCATTCTCGATTCCTTTGGAATCATTTTAAATTATTTTCCTGCTAGGATCGGATGTTTTGAAAACTAATATAAATGTTGACATATAAATCATACACTGTCCCGTTTCAGTGACTGACCTAAATCAGTGACCTTGTTATTTCGCATATGCTCTTCCATTTGAAGAGTTTTATGGTATGTAGCAATATCTTTTGTGGTCTCAAGTTTAAACATATAAACACAGAAATGATTTTTTGGATAGGTCACAACCCTTTTTATCATGTAGAGGGTGTGCTTTAAGTGCAAAAACATCCATTTCTTCTATTTCGTAGTGAATACAACTTGAGGAAACCCAAAATATACACGTGACCATTCCAGCCAATCGTATTTGCGATCTGATCTGTAAATTAAAACTAATTTTAGACTTCCGAAATCCCAAATGTATGCGGTAAACGTCATAAATATTGAGTCCGTTGAAGAGGCATGCGCACGAGACGTATATCGATTCTAAACTTCCGCTAATATTACAAAACAGAAAGTTTACTCCCAGCCACTCGGTAAATCTCAAAAATTCACTGCAATAACTGTGATTTGTCAAAGGGCTATTCCAGTAAAACATATGTCCCACCCCAGGAAGGCACTTTCAAAATTGACCAACCCCCTTCAGAAGTTTATTTGACTAGAAAAGAACCCCCTTTAGAATATTTTCTGAGCAAATTCTGACCCCCTTCAGAAGTTTATATTTTTTGTTGCAAATTTCAACCCTCAATAGCAGTTTTGTCGGACTTCTGATTAGGACTTACTATAAGTGTATTCATGGTCCAACAGTAAGTTTCTGCTCTTGCATCGTAAGTAAAGATGTTGATTCTGACAGGAATTAAAATACACATGAATTTGTATTGAGGTTTAAGACTGATTTTCAACATCTTTGGTCATTTAAAGGCGGTCAGTTATCCATACCCTCTGTTCCTGGAAGACCCAGTACTAAGCCAAACCCAAACAACTGACAGTTTCCTCATATAAATCAGAGGCGGAGGCCTCGAACTCGGAACCTTCAGGTTACTAACCTAGCATATTACCAACCACGCCACAAAGGCCTTCATTAAGATATTTCAAATTAAATTTGAACAAGAAAATGTGTCCATGGAACACAGATGCCCCAGTCGACAGTCAGATGAACAAATGTAGGGTCACAAATAGCTTTATTCAACAATTAAACAAAATAACTTTTTTTTCCGATTTTCAGTACCATACCGTTTTGATCGTATCTCGAAAATTTGTCTTCAAACGAATTCTGTACACTACGTTTGAGAAATATATTATGTGGTTAAAACAAAACGTTTTTTCTTCATCGGACAGTCTGTCTGTCACAGTGATTCAGATTGCAACTCAGTCTTTTAAGACAGCTGTCCTAAATGTAAAAAAAAAACCAGGCCATTTTGTCCTAAACTTAAACAAGAGGGCCATGATGGCCCTGGATCGCTCACCAGATTTTTCTTTTCACTATAGCAATATAAGCCCTGCCCCCTGGTAGTTTCCTACCTTGGCTTGGCTTGAAAAAATCTAAGAGGGTCACCCTAGGAACATTTCTAGTAAATCTTTTGAAAATAGATCAGACACTTTCGGAGGAGAAGATTTTTTAAGGTCCACTATATCCATATAAGGCAAAATAGCTCCGCTCCCTGGAGGCCATTTTTTTATGACCAATCAAAATGGCTTCAAGATATCTGATGGAGGGTCACCCAAGGAACATTTCTACAAAATTATTAAACAAGAGTACCGCGGTACATATACGCCCGTCAGGAACTTCTTTACAAATATTCTAAGTCCAAAAAGGGGCATAACTCATTCAAAAATTGACGAAATCCCAGGAAATATGTACTTGATCTGTGACACATCACTACAAAGCCTTATACAAAATTTCAGCTCAATAGCTCAAAGTATGTAGGAAAAAAGTGTGGTAAACCCGAACGGACGGAGGGAGGGACATATATGACCATACCATAATACGTACCGTTTTTAAGAAACGGTCGTATAAAAATCGGCCTGACACCTTTGGAGGAGAAGATTTTTAAAGTTTTCACTATAGCCATATAAGTCAAATTAGAGTTAAATGATAGAGGGTCACCCAAGGAACATTTCTACAAAATAATTTGAAAATCGGCCAGACATTTTTGGAGAAGAAGATTTTTTAAGTTTTCACCTTAGTCATATAAGTCAAAATAGCCCCGCCCCCCTGGTGGCCATGTTTTTTGACCAATCAACACAGCTTCAAGGAATCTGATAGAGGGTCACCCAAGGAACATTTCTAAAAAATGATTTGAAAATCTGTCAACCAGTTTGGCAGAAGAAGAATTTTGAAGTTTTTTTCATTCCGTTGCCATGGAAACCAGAATTCTGCATGGATCCCAAAAATTTGAAGGAATTCTGGTGAGGCCATTGGGAGGATGCTTTCTGTGAAGTTTCAGCCCAATTGACCCACTGGTTACTGAGGAGAAAAAGTTGCCGGACAAAAGGCGATCACAATAACTCGCCTTGAGCAAAGCTCAGGTGAGCTAAAAATTCAAACCCAGAAAGGCCACTTTTAGATGCGCTTTCCAAACTTACACTTACTGATGAACACCTATTAAAAATCTGCAGCAATATTGAAAACCTTTTAGAATTACAGTTAATATACTAACAGGTTAAGAAAACATTGTGGCAAAAGGAGAAATGAGCAATTTATTCTTTTCCACAATGTTTTCAAAAGTCTTCTTCAGGTGACTGTCTAGCTTGTATTTTAAACTTATTTAGTGTTAAGCTGGAGTGAATTATTGTAATTTTCACTTTAAACTAAATTTAAACATAAGTAAAGAGGGAAGAGAAAAAGTCATCTAATTGACTGTGGTTTCAGAGGAAAATGAAGCATTTCCACTATGTGACAGGGGATATACCTGGACAGTCTAAAATGTTTAAAAATTCAAGTAGGCTTGTATATTTATGATGTGGGGGATTCTCTTCTTTTTTTTAGACCAAAAAACGTTTTGAGTGTCTTGTAAATTATGGCCTTTTCATTTTCGCTGCTGGCCTTTATCACAACTTGTTCAAAGTTTGGCAGCAGATTTGCACAAATCACAGAGGCCTTATGGTTTTTGCTGTCTGCGTGCCTCTTTAATGTACTGGTCCGAAAATAGGAAGTCCCGTCTGTCAATGCATTTTTTATATGTTGTGTGCACAAATTGTAGCCGTTTTTCTGCATTGAAATATGCTCAGCCAGAAATTTTGAAACGCTCTAGACGATTTGACAGGCAAATCAGGTACAGTACTTATTGAGGAGTTGGGCATTTGTTCTTAATCGGCTGAATTTTGATTATTTTTTCCGTTTTAATGCTTGTCGACGCGTTATCTTTCCGAAAAAAAGAAACGATTGTCGAAAATGTTTTCGTTCCGACATTTTGAAAGGGTTTAATCCGGGTTCTTAAAAGAGGCCCTACGATTGGCTGATATTTAATGAGCCAGCCAATGAAATCAAGTTTTACATCAATGATCATTAGACGCTTTACATGTAGTATACTTTAATGCATTGTAACTGCTATGAAGCGCGTACGTAACTCGACAAAACGCTTTTTGTTTATTATGAATCAAAATGCGTCTACTGCACATGATATTTTTCAGTTGGCTTCGCGGAGATTAACTCTAGCGATGTCATATTTCCGATGCCCGACGCCAATCTGATTCTGAATCTCTGCAGTCAATATAAATGAGCAGATACGGACAGAGGAAAAAAAGAAAATGATGCCCCCCTTTAGAAGCGAAATTGGACTTTTCACCACCCCCTACAGTAGCAAATTAAGAAAAAGACCTTCCCCCTACAGAATTTTTTTATTTTGCCGTCCTGGGGTGGGACATATGTTCAACTGGAATAGCCCTAAGAAATAACCCTGTAAAAGATCGATGATTAGAAATGCATATTATTCGGCCAAAGAATTTCACTGCAAAAATATGCTGGTGCCTGAAATCTCACCTCGCAATTTGAAATTGCACTTGCAATTCGCAGGTATGCGAGCTTAAATTCGTGACACGTGATCAACAGTTTTAGCTTAGAAACAGTTCATATTTAAGATATACATGGATAAACATTATTAAATGCATTCTTAACAAATCAAGACATCTCTTTGAACATGAAAATAACATTCGGTAAATTAAAACTGTGATTAAAAGAAGAATCAAACACGATTTGTATCTCGATATTGACACAACAATCTGCTGCAAGTCTAATAGGGACTGAAATGTCTTCGTAAATAAAACTAAAAAACATAAATGCGAGTCAAAATAAAGAAATTGCAAATACTTAAAACATCGGAATATTTATTTTATTTTAGATGTGTCATAACTTAAGTGTTTTTAAACAAATGCAATTGTAATATGTTCAAGACATTTAAATTTGTTTTTTTCTAATTATAACACCTCCTCCTATGTCATTTCCGAAAAGCTATTAAAAATATAAGTCGTTGGCTTCTGCCCGGCGACTAATAACTATTGAATAAAGTTGAAAACAATGTTGCAAAAGGAATTTTGTAAGACGAACTTTCATGTAAAGTTAAGAATTGAAAACATTTTGTGAAAAGGAGTAAAAGGGTATTTTAAGCAATTCCTCTTATTCCCAATTTTTTTGAACTTCTGTTTTATGTCATTGATGAGTTTTGCTGAAGGGATTTTGATGAACCTTTCCATCATGCAACAAATCTGCAGCAGACGACATTAAAAGTATATGGGCAAAATTATAGAATATCTCTGGAAATAATAGTTTCATTATCAAACAGAGTTGAAAACATTGTGGCCACATTGTTTCCAATAGTCGACTGCTGCAGATGAGTCGGAAAGCATCTGTATGTAGGAAAGGGTTAATTTCTTTAAAACGTCATTTAGAAATAGTTATTTGCTTGGTCAAGATAGTTCATTCTATTCCTCTGATGCATTCGGTTTGATAGAAATAATAAGAAGCAGATATCTTTGAAACTCTATAAATCAAAGTATAACTATTGAATATACTTGAAAACAATGTTGCAAAAGGAGAGATAACTCATTGTTTTTGTAAGAGGAATTTACAATTCATATGACCTCCAGGTAAACAAACCTTAGGACCTTTAGGATCAGTGTAGATAAAGATCAACCTGTGCATCTAGATCTACACTGTTTTCTTATGTCACAGTTTTAAGGTAAAGAAGATGTGTTTGTAAAACACTGATGCCCCACGAATGGCAACATCTAGGTCAAAGGTCAAGGTCGCAAGGTCAAAAATGTTGGTACGTACTGACAGAAAGGTCATGTCACAAGGAATACACATGTGAAATATGGTAGTCGTACCTGTTATGGTTCAAAAGTAGTGGTCAAGGTTAAAGTTTTTTTCGACAGACAGACAGACAGACAGGCCAAAAACTAGATGCCCACCGAATCGGTGATTCCGGGGGCATAACAATCAAAATAGCAGTGTAAGAAAGTGTGCATTACCTTGTAAACAGTCTCCCGCAACATCCGACAGTACTTGCTAGGTGTAAATGCTAGACAGTCACTGAGAGCAGTTCTTGTAGTATTTTGGCTGATAAGTTCGAGCTGAGCAAGCTGTAGGTTGATGACTAGCTGTTTGACAATAAGATCCACTGGGACACTGGTCACCATAGCTTTTGTTCACTGGGTAAGCTTCCTCTGATGCGTTGTTACAGTAATATCCATCCAGACAGACTCCAGAAGGTGTTGTGAGCCCTGCAGTGTTGGCCAGGGTGACAAGTAGTGCATTCAGCTAGGGCTGTGAGTTGTGAGGCACCACCATAGGTGCCTTTTGGACAGCTGACAAAGTTTGGTGATGCAACCACACATTAAGAGCCCTGTGAGAAAGCTCCACCATTGGATGACGGGTCTGGATCTGTGGCTCCACTTGTGCAATAATATCCAGCGAGACAAACTCCAGTAGGTTCAACAAGGCTCTGTGTCTGACAGTAGTTAGCCTGTTGTACACTGTACATTGTGACTCATTGGTCAGTGCTGATGTATTGCTGAAAGTGCCTATTGGACACGGATTTTAGACAGCAGGCTGGGTTCCTTCTGGGCAGTAAAATCCAGCAGGGCACTCTTTAGGCATCGTCACACCAATGGTATCCCCACCACTGCAATAATAACCTGCATCGCAAGGGCCATTTGGTGTAATCAGACCTGAAAAAATTATTATGGAACTAGATATCTAGTTTGCTCATATTCTTTTTTATTTCTTGGATAAGTTTAAACAACCTACAGCTGCTTTTAATCCTTTCTCCAATGCAAATGCATTGTGATACAGACGACTTTTGAAAATATTGTGGCAATAAGAGAAATCAACTATATTCAATGTTCACTTGTTTTTTCTGGTATTTTCGAAGCAGTCGACAATGAAAATTTAACCTTTAACAGTGGTTTGGCAGAAACAAACACCTTAAACTTAAAGAGCAGAACAGGGACTCTCTTACACTTTTTTTCATAGTGATTTTGCATATTTTTGCAGAGACACTTTAGCCCATTCCTACATACAACAAAACTGCACCAGAGACATCTAGTTTAAATTGAGGAAAATTTCTATAAACAAAACTACAATTATAACTAGAAATATCACTGAAGGTGATAAATACCCCCAAAACAGCACCTTGACTCAAAATCAAAATATGGCTTCCAGCTGACCAACAAAAGGGCCATAACTCTGTAAAGTAACATGCAATTGTAAAATCTTTATGATATGCACATCTCCTCTTGGTATAGAAGCTTCATGTAAAATGTTATTGAATTCCACCCAGTGGTTTGTAAGAAAAAGGCCGGACGAAATATGGCTTCGGACAAAATATGACCGAAGCTTCATGTAAATTTGTATTGAATTCCACCCAGTGGTTTGTAAGAAATAGGCCGGACAAAATATGACCAACAACTAAATAAGTAAAAGGGCCATAACTCTGTAAAATATCATGCAATTGTAACCCCTTTAGGATATGCACATCTCCTCTTGGTATAGAAGCTTCATGTAAAATTTTATCGAATTCCACCCAGGGGTTTGTAAGAAATAGGCCGGACAAAATATGACCAACAACTAAATAAGTAAAAGGGCCATAACTCTGTAAAATATCATGCAATTGTAATCCCTTTAGGATATGCACATCTCCTCTTGGTATAGAAGCTTCATGTAAAATTGTATCGAATTCCACCCAGGGGTTTGTAAGAAATAGGCCGGACAAAATATGACCAACAACTTAATAAGTAAAAGGGCCATAACTCTGTAAAATATCATGCAATTGTAACCCCTTTAGGATATGCACATCTCCTCTTGGTATAGAAGCTTCATGTAAATTTCTATTGAATTCCACTCAGTGGTTTGTAAGAAATAGGCCGGACAAAATATGACTTTGGACAAAATATGACCAACAACTTAATAAGTAAAAGGGCCATAACTCTGTAAAATATCATGCAATTGTAACCCCTTTAGGATATGCACATCTCCTTTTGGAATAGAAGCTTCATGTAAAATTCTATTGAATTCCACCCAGTGGTTTGTAAGAAATAGGCCGGACAAAATATGACCAACAACTTAATAAGTAAAAGGGCCATAACTCTGTAAAATATCATGCAATTGTAACCCCTTTAGGATATGCACATCTCCTCTTGGAATAGAAGCTTCATGTAAAATTCTATTGAATTCCACCCAGTGGTTTGTAAGAAATGGGCCGGACAAAATATGGACAAAATATGACCAACAACTTAATAAGTAAAAGGGCCATAACTCTGTAAAATATCATGCAATTGTAACCCATTTAGGATATGCACATCTCATCTTGGTATAGAAGCTTCAGGTAAATCTTTATTGAATTCCACCCAGTGGTTTGTAAGAAATAGGCCGGACAAAATATGGCTTCCGACCGACCGACCAACCAACCGACCGACCGACCGACACAGTGACTCCTATATACCCCCCCAAAACTTTGTTTTTTGGGGGTATAATTATATTAGTGTTGAAAACATTGTGACAAAAGGAAAAATTGCTTATGTGCAGTTACTTATTTTGCCACAATGTTTTAAAACATCGTCTGCAGTTGAGAAAAGGTTAAAAGTTGTCTCTTGCAGATTGTTTGTATAAGGAAAAGGGCTTTCTTAAAATATTATTCATATCTCACCGTTAGAGCAGCAGTAGTAACCTGATGTACATGCCTGACAGGAGCTTTGCATCTGTAATCCTGCACTATTCGAAAATGTTCCTAGAATGTTTCTATACTTGATCCTTCTACACAGAAAGAGCCCGCCGGACACTCATATCCTGTTGTTCTGTCTGTTGGGGTCGAGGAGTTTGCACCACTCAAACATACATAACCAGCGCTACAATTACCATTTGGGGTTGACAGACCTGTAAATCATATAATATAGTTTTACAATTTGACAATATAATTGACCGAATTCTATAAAAAATATTTATTTTCATTGGGTTGGGATGTTTTGTGAAAATACACAAGGCAGGATAGATGGCACACAGTTTTAATTCAATGAAAAAGCATGTATTTCCTTTAATGTCTACCGGCATTTAGGATTAATAAAATGAAAAAGAACGTATCTCCTTTCATATCTACCAACATATAGGATAAATAGAATGAAAAAGCTGCACGATTTCCTTCCATGTCTACCAGATAAATAGAACGGAAAAATAAATTCTTGATTCACAGTGCTATTGAACAAATAAATGACTTGTTTTACCACAGTGTTCGTTATGTTTGTTTACTCAGATCAAGAAATATAATTATGTGTCTATGAAGTTAAAAGAAAATATTTTGAAAGTCGACACTTTCCCTGAAGCAGGTTTATCTTGCCAACATTGCTGTAGATGGAATTTCTCCTGGTCCAACACTGTTTTCAAAAGTTGTCCACCACAAAAGCGTAACAATTTTTAATCTATATGAAGTAAAGGGTTAACCTGTAACTGTGGATCCACAAAAGCGTAACAATTTTTAATCTATATGAAGTAGGGATGGCAACGGTTTGCGATATTACTAACCGGTTACTCATATAATTTAGTAACCGGTTACTCGGTTAACCGTATAGATTCATAGACAATAAATTTGAGTTTTGTTATTGTTGTTCTTCTTTTAACTCGCATTTCCCGGTCATGTTTAAATCACACTAGAACATTGTTATTCGTTCGTGTCAACCAACTTATTGTTTTATTTTTTTAATTTAAAGTTGAGAAAATGATCGGTTTTTTTTTAACGAAGTGACCGTTATAAGATTTATAATATGTCAAATGAAAGAGATGCATAGCTGCATATTTTCAAATACCAACTCATGGGGAAATGTGTTAGAAAACTACTCTTTAAATCTTCTAATCCAATTGGTGTATAATTTACAAATACAACAATTCAAATTAAATTCATTCCAATAACATTAATAAGTCCTTATCATATATTTCTAGCCTTGTATCAGTTTTTTTTTAAATGTCCTGTAATTAATCGTTTGATCAGCCACAATTATTCGATAACAAACGATCATCAATACAATCGAGTGTGGCCGTTTTCACAGTAATGTTAACATTCCCGATCGAAGTGTGAATAATTAACTTCTGGTCAGATACGTGTGACAAATTGAAAAGAACAAAAGGTGAAATACAACTGTGTATATATTTTATTTATTTTCCGGGTACGCGGTTACTTGAATTACTAACCGATTAATCGAAAACATACAGTTAACCGGGTAACCGATTAATCGTTGCCATCCCTTATATGAAGTAAAAGGTTAACCTGTACCTGTGGATCCACAATAAGAGCTGGCTACGAAAGGTGTACAGTTTACTCTCCATGAGGAGACCTGTCTGGTCATAAAATGTTCTTTACTGGACAAGGATAGACATTAGTAGTGTTTTCTAGACAGTAATGGCCGGTAGGACAGTTTGTAGGGGTGATAACTACTGTGGACACATTTAATGTGGCTGTAGCCTCTACAGGGTCACATGAGTATCTGGGGAAGAAGATGGGATTGATTGGTTTTAACCTCTCTTTTAACAGTATAAAAGATATCCATCTCCCACATGTAGATGCTTTCTGACACCTCTGCAGCCGACGCCTTATGAAAACATTGTCGCAAATTAATATTTTCAACTTTTGTCTTGAAAATTGGGAAATTTTCTTCAGTTTATAAAACAACGTTGGATAATAGAAAATGCCCTCTGTAAATACTTCAAAATTGTCAGTATCTGTGATAATGTTAAGTAATATGTTAATTCAGTAATGCGACAGAGAAGAAACATCATGGTGAAAGGAGGAACACTAATTATGAGCGTTTCCTCCCTTTTTTTCAAAATATTTTTTCAACGCAACTCAATTATTATAGAAGGAGAAGCTGCTCATAATGAAAATTTTCCTACAATGTTTTCGACCCAAATGTTTATGAATTGTATTTCCAATTATTACGATTTTAAAGTCTTTTATCATCAGATTCTTTCAAAGCAGAGGACTTTAACCCTTTCCCAAATATAGACGCTTGCTGACGGTTCTGCAGCATACCACTTTTGAAATAAAAATGCAGTTAAATATAAGACTCAATATGTAACAACCAATTTTGACTGATTTCAAAGCAGAAATCCAACAGAAAAAGTTGGTTAATAACTAGAATTAAAAGATTTCCTGATAGAACTAACAATGTTTCGAATCTAGGCTAGCAGTCAATCTGAGCTCTTCTAAGGTACATAATCTAAAATATCTATTTAACATCAATTTAAGTAAGTCATAGAAACAGAAATAATCTATAAACTCCATTTTTAACATTATTTCAGTAATGTTACAATTGCAAATTGTCCTACAAATGCATTTCCTAGCTTTCTCACACAAATGCTCAATACACCATTCAGCCCCGTCAACCAGCTCACTTTACCAAAAAGATAATGAAGAGAAACCAACCTGTCTGACACAATGTTTTCAACTTTTTTCGGTTATCATACCTACATTTATAGAGTTTTTCCAAAGATACTTTCAAAGTCGTCTGCTGCAGATGACTTCAGAAACATATTTGTAAAAACATGAAAAACATTATAAATGAGGGTTTAATTATTAAAAAGAATTAAAAACATTGTGCAAAGAATAAATTGCTCATTATGAGCAATATCTCCTTTTGCCACAATGTTTTCAAATTCCTTCTGCTGCAGTGGCATCTGTATCTGGGAAAGGATTAAATAATTACACTTTAATTTATGTAATTTTCCAAAAGTCATGTGAACTGGTTGCCATGATATGACTGAACAACTGTTGTAAACGGCGTTAAACCTTAATCAATCAATCACTATCCCGAAAAGATAATGAAGAGAAACAAACCTGTCTGACAATAATATTCTGTAGTACAATCCCCGGTTTCAGCAGACTGGCCCCTCAGTTGGCAATATTTCACACCAGAACAATAGGTACATTCCGATACCTGTGGCAATTACTTCTAGTGTCACAATGTTTTTAACTCTATTCAATAAGTATGTCTTTCTATATTATTGTTGAGATGTTTTCAAAGTCGTCTGCTGCAGATTTGTTGTATATGTTAATGAGTGACAGATCCCTTCATGGAAACTCTTGACCCAAAATGTATAGTTGGATCTGACAACATAAAGGAATCAACTTATCTTTATCTAAAATTGTCAAAAATGCCCAACAGTAAGTTTTAAACTGGTGAACAGATCAAAACTAGAAATATCACTGAAGATGATAAATACCCCCAAAACAGCACCTTGACTCAAAATATGGTTTACGACCGACCAACAAAAGGGCCATAACTCTGTAAACAAGAAAAAGTAACAAAGGGCAATAACTCTGTATTTAGATTAAATAGAGTTATGGTTTCTGTACACTGCACTTTCTCTCAATGTGTTGTATCATCCTATGAAGTTTTATTAAATTCCAACAATTAGTTTTAAAGTTATGCTCCGGACAAGACTCTACGAATATGAAAAAGTAACAAACGGCAATAACTCTGTCATTATGTAAAGTAGAGTTATGTTTCTTGTACACTGCACTTCCTCTGATTATGCTCTACCATTATATGTAGTTTTATTAGATTCCATCTATTAGTTATTAAGTAATTCTCCGGACAAGAAAAAGTAACAAAGGGCAATAACTCTGTATTTAGATTAAATAGAGTTATGGTTCCTGTACACTGCACTTCCTCTCAATGTGTGGTATCATCCTATGAAGTTTTAATAAATTCCAAGAATCAGTTTTAAAGTTATGCTCTGGACAAGACTCTACGAATAAGAAAAAGTAACAAAGGGCAATAACTCTGTAATTATGTAAATTAGAGTTATGGTTCTTGTACACTGCACTTCCTCTGATTATGCTCTACCATTGTATGCAGTTTTATTAGATTCCATCTGTTAGTTATTAAGTAATTCTCCGGACAAGAAAAAGTAACAAAGGGCAATAACTCTTTATTTAGATTAAATAGAGTTATGGTTCCTATACACTGCACTTCCTCTCAATGTGTTGTATCATCCTATGAAGTTTTATTAAATTCCAACAATTAGTTTTAAAGTTATGCTCCGGACAAGACTCTACGAATAAGAAAAAGTAACAAAGGGCAATAACTTTGTATTTAGATAAAATAGAGTTATGGTTCCTGTACACCGCACTTCCTCTCAATGTGTTGTATCATCCTATGAAGTTTCGTTCAAATCCTATGTTGCATTGTTAAGATATGGTCCAGACAAAATATGGCTTCCGACCGACCGACCGACCGACCGACCGACCGACCGACACAGTGACTCCTATATACCCCCCCAAAACTTTGTTTTTTGGGGGTATAATTAATAAAGACATTATAAAGGATAACCTGAAATAAATCTCAAAAAACATAAAATTAGAGCATTTGCGACTAGCATAGATCCAAACAAGTATGTGCATCTGATCAGGTTCTACATTGTTCACTAATTCAAAGATGGGTTCAAGACATTTCAGAAGATAGTGTCCATTTTGGTCTTTCAGCATGGCTTAGTAGACATATTTTTATCTCTGTTTGTATTAATTAAGCTGAGCAGCATTTGAGAAATATCTGACAAACCGTTTTAAGGTAAACAATCACATATCAGTGTAAGAAAGTGTGCATTACCTTGTAAACAGTCTCCCGCAACATCTGACATGCCAGTTTGATCACAGTACTTGCCAGGTGTACATGCTAGACAGTCACTGACAGCAGTTGTTTTAGAATTTTGGCTGATAAGATCCAGCTGAGCAAGCTGTAGGTTGATGACTAGCTGTTAGACAATAAGATCCACTGGGACACTGGTCACCATAGCTTTTGCCCACTAGATTAGCTTTCTCTGATACGTTGTTACAGTAATATCCAGCCTGACAGTCTCCAGAAGGCATTGTGAGCCCTGCGGAGTCGCAGTATTGGCCAGGGGGACAAGTAGTGCAATCGGCTTGGGCTAAGGGTTGTGAGGCACCACCATAGGTGCCTTTTGGACGGTTTACAAAGTTTAGTAATGCAACCACTTATTAAGAGCCCTGTGGGCAAGCTCCACCATTGGATGACGGGTTTGGTTCTGTGGCTCCACTTGTGCAATAATATCCAGCAAGAAAAACTCCTGTAGGTTCAACAAAGTTCTGTGTCTGTATATTGTATATTGTTATAGTCAGACCTGAAATAATTATTATGGAACTAGATATTTAGCTTTGTCGCAAGGGTAACTTTGTGTAGTCAGACCTGAAATAATTAGTATGGAACAAGATATTTAGCTTTGTCACAAGGGCCACTTGGTGTAGTCAGACCTGAAATAATTAGTATGGAACAAGATATTTAGATTTGTCACAAGGGCAACTTGGTGTAGTCAAACCCGAAATAATTAGTTTGGAAAAAGAAAGTAAGCTTTGTCACAAGGGCAACTTGGTGTAGTCAAACCTGAAATAATTAGCACGGAACAAGATATTTAGCTTTGTCACAACAGGAACCGTGTATAGTGTCCCTGAATGGTCACAAGAACAACTTGGTGTAGTCAGACATGAAATTATTATTATGGAACTGGATATCTAGCTTTGTTCATATTCTTTTTTATTTCTTGGATAAGTTTAAACAACCTACAGCTGCTTTTAATCCTTTCTCCAATGCAAATGCATTGATATACATCTACAACAGACGACTTTTGAAAATATTGCAGCAATAGGAGAAATCAACTATATTCAATGTTCACTTTTTTTTCTGGTATTTTCGAAGCAGTCGACAATGAAAATTTAACCTTTAAGAGTGTTTTGGCAGAAACACACACCTTCAAACTTAAAGAGCAGAACAGCGACTCTCTTACACTTTAACACAAAAGTAAATTGGGGAAATACTTCTAGCTCATATTGAGGAATTTCTTTCAACTCTTATACTTTTTTTCATAGTGATTTTACATATTTTTGCAGAGACACTTCAGCCCATTCCTAAATACAACAAGAAGGCCATGATGGCCCTGGATCGCTCACCTGATATTTTTTTTTTTAACTTTAGCTATATAAGCCCCATCCCTGGCGGCCATAGTTTCAGACCAATCAACTTGGCTTTAAGGAATCTGATAAAGGGTCACCCTAGGAACATTTCTACAAAACTATTTGAAAATCAGCCTGACACTTTTGGAGGAGAAGATTTCTTTTAAGTTTTCACTATAGCCATATAATGCAAAATAGCCCTGCCCACTGGCGGCCATGTTTTTCGACCAATCAACATGGCTTGAAGGAATCTGAAAGTGGGTCACTTAAGGAACATTACTACAAACATTATTTGAAAATCGGCCTGACACTTTCTGAGAAGAAGATTTTTTAAGTTTTCACTACAGCCATATAAGGCAAAATAGCCCCGCCCCACTGGCGGCCATGTTTTTCGACCAATCAACATGGCTTGAAAGAATCTGATAGAAGGTCATGCAAGGAGCATTTCTACATAATTATTTGAAAATCTGCCAACCAGTTTGGGAGAAGAAGATTGTTTAAGTTTTCACTATAGCCATATAGGCAAAATAGCCCTGCCCCCTGGCTGCCATGTTTTTCAACCAATCAACATGGCTTGAAGGAATCTGATAGAGGGTCGTGCAAGGAGCATTTCTACAAAATTATTTGAAAATCGGCCAACCAGTTTGGGAGAAGAAGATTTTTTATGTTTCCACTATAGCCATATAAGGCAAAATAGCCCCGCCCACCTGGCGGCCATGTTTTTCGACCAATCAACATGGCTTGAAGGAATCTGATAGAGGGTCATGCAAGGAGCATTTCTACATAATTATTTGAAAATCTGCCAACCAGTTTGGGAGAAGAAGATTGTTTAAGTTTTCACTATAGCCATATAGGCAAAATAGCCCTGCCCCCTGGCGGCCATGTTTTTCGACCAATCAACATGGCTTGAAGGAATCTGATAGAGGGTCATCCAAGGAATATTTCTGCAAAATTATTTGAAAATCGGCCTGACACTTTCGTCGGAGAAGATTTTTTAAGTTTTCATTATAGCCATATAAGGCAAAATAGCCCCGTGATCACAATAACTCACCTTGAGCAAAGCTCAGGTGAGCTAACAAAACTGCACCAGAGAACATCTAGTTTAAATTGAGAAAAATTTCTATAAGCAAAACTATAATTATAATTATATTAAGTGTTGAAAACATTGCAACAAAAGGAAAAATTCCTTATGTTACTCCTATTGACACAATGTTTTAAAAAAATTATTCATATCTTACCTTTAGACAGGGCGTTTCTTTACTTGATTCTTCTACACAGAAAGAGCCCGCCAGACACTCATATCCTGTTGTTCCGTCTGTTGGGGTTGAGGAGTTTGCACCACTCAAACATACATAACCAGCGCTACAATTACAAGTCGCGGTTGACAGACCTGTAAATCATATAATATAGTTTTACTACTTGACAATATTGACTGGATTCTATGCAAATATTTATTTTCATTGGGTAGGGATGTTTTATGAGAATACACAAGGCAGGATAGATGGCACACAGTTTGAATTAAACAAGAGGGCCATGATGGCCCTTGAATCGCTCACCTGATTTTTATTTTTTTTTCACTTTAGCTATATAAGCCATGCCCCCTGGCAGCCAGTTTCCGACCAATCAACTTGGCTTGAAGGAATCTGATAGAGGGTCCTAGGAACATTTCTACAAAATTATTTGAAAATCGGCCAGATACTTTTGGAGGAGAAGATTTTTTAAGTTTTCACTATATCCATATAATGCAAAATAGCCCTGCCTACTGGCGGCCATGTTTTTTGACAAATCAACATGGCTTGAAGGAATCTGAAAGTGGGTCATCCAAGGAACATTTCTACAAAATTATTTGAAAATCGGGCCGACACTTTTGGAGAAGAAGATTTTTTAAGTTTGCACTATAGCCATATAAGGCAAAATAGCCCCGCCCCCACCCCCCCCCCCCCCCCCCCCCTGGCGGCCATGTTTTTCGACCAATCAACATGGCTTGAAGGAATCTGATAGAGGGTCACCCAAGGAACATTTCTACAAAATCATTTGAAAATCAGCCTGACACTTTCGGAGGAGAAGATTTTTTAAGTTTTCACTATAGCCATATAAGGCAAAATAGCCCCGCCCCCCTGGCGGCCGTGTTTTTTGACCAATCAACATGGCTTGAAGGAATCTGGTAGAGGGTCATCCAAGGAACATTTCTACAAAATTATTTGAAAATCTGCCAACCAGTTTGGGAGAAGAAGAATTTTGAAGTTTTTTTCGTTTCGTTGCCATGGAAACCAGAATTCTGCATGGATCCCTAAAATTTGAAGGAATTCAGGTGAGGTCATTAAGAGGATGCTTTCTGTGAAGTTTCATCCCAATTGACCCACTGGTTACTGAGGAGAAGATGTTGAAGATTTTTTAAGTTTTCACTTTGGCCATATAAGGCAAAATAGCCCCCGCCCCCTGGCGGCCATGTTTTTTGACCAATCAATATTGCTTGTAGGAATCTGATATAGGGTCACCCAAGGAACATTTCTACAAAATTATTTGAAAATCGGCCTGACACTTATGGAGGAGAAGATTTTTTAAGTTTTCATTATAGCCATAAAAGGCAAAATAGCCCCGCCCCCTGGCGGCCATGTTTTTTGACCAATCAACATGGCTTGAAGGAATCTGATAGAGGATCACCCAAAGAACATTTCTACAAAATTATTTGAAAATCAGCCTGACACTTTTGGAGGAGAAGATTTTTTAAGTTTGCACTATAGCCATATAAGGCAAAATAGCGATATAATTATGTGTCTATGAAGTTAAAAGAAAATATTTTGAAAGTCGACACTTTCCCTGAAGCAGGTTTATCTTGCCAACATTGCTGTAGATGGAATTCCTCCTGGTCCAACACTGTTTTCAAAAGTTGTCCACCGCAAAAGCCAGATCTGGCAAAAGCGTAATAATTTTTAATCTATATGAAGTAAAAGGTTAACCTGTCCCTGTGAATCCCCATAAAAGCTGGCTGAAAAGGGTGAGAAGAGCTGCTTTAGTGTTTTCTAGACAGAAATGGCCAGTAGGACAGCTTGTAGGTGCATGATAACTACCGTGGACACATTTAATGTGGCTGTAGCCTCTACAGAGTCACAGTATCTGGGGAGGAAAATGTATTGATTGCTTCTAACCTCTCTTTTAACAGTATAACAGTTATCCATCCCCACATGTAGATGCTTTTGCCACATTGTTTTCAACTCTATTGAATAATAATACATTCTTTAAAAGTGTTTCCATATTTTTGATCAAATGGTTTCAAAGTTGTCCGTTGAAGAATTGTTGTTTATGGGAAAGGGTTATATCACATTGACCTGTTCACCTTTTCATACGTTTCTTGTCACCAGTATTCCACACAACATTCTTCCAGGGCATCTCAGGAAAGTGAGATGGCTTCATTAAGTTTTTATGTCATTTTCACCAGAATATCACTTCTTTCATGGCAAACAGTTAATATACTGTTTTCTGGCTTTCTCAAACCATTATTCCTTATATAAAAATCCTGGGCTACACAGGAAAAGAAGAAATTGTATTTCCAATTATCACGATTTTACAGATATTAATATCCTCAGATTCTTTCAAAGCAGAGGACTTTAACCCTTTCCCAAAAACAGACGCTTGCTGACGCCTCTGCAGCAGGCCACTTTTGAATTCATCAATTTCTCCATTTTGCCACAAAGATTTCAACTCCATTCAATGATCATACTTCCAATTATTGAGATTTTCCCAGTCTTTGCCTAAAAGTAAACTACTGTTCTCCTTACTTTCCAGCAGGACAAGTCAAGCAGTCTGTTTGTCCTGTGTTGTCTTAATAGACCCCAGTTGGACACTGTGACGTGTTCCAGTACCTCCAGGACTGGCTGGACACAAGTAGTTGGCAGGAGCCAAGGAGTTTTGACCCGCAGGACAATAAGATCCCACAGAACAAGGTCCGTTGATTCCGCCAAAACTTGAACAATAGTACCCAGCGGTACACAGTTTGTGGGGTCAATGTTTCCTGTGTTGTATGAGAAGGAGCCTGCGAGGCAAGGTGTTGGTTCATTAGATCCAGCTACACAATAATGGCATCGTATGGTGTGGTGGCACCACCTTGGTAGTAATAACCTGTAATAATAAAACGCATTGTAACAGTCCTGAAAGACCCGACCTGACCATTGCTCGTACCTTAGACCTATAAAAGCTAGATATATAGCAAGGCAGTATAAGTGTCCCAATATACATATCCATTCATCCTCAAATTTCTTGAAGCTAAGGATGTTGTGAAACTCGAAGCTTTTCCTTATACATATACGGCTCATTTCACATATATAAATTATAAGAAGCAGAGCTTTTTCTTATACATATACGGCTCATTTGACACATATACAGTTAAACTTGTATTAAGAGACCACCCAAGGGAAATGCTATAAGTGGTCTCTTAAGACAGGTGGTCTCTTATTGAGGTACAAATGTATTTTTCTTTTTTTGGGTCTTATGTATACTACATAATACATGTACATGTATTGGTATTAAAGAATAAATAACAATAAACATTGTGTTGTTCTTCTAATTTTATTTTTTAATTCACTATTAATAATATTTATTTGCAAAAGTGTAAGTTGATAAATAAAATATATATAAATTTAATCACAAACTTGATTGTTATTTATTATTTGATGTTTTTGTTTAACTTTAACATGAAAAGGATATGTACATGTATGTTCAGAAGAAGAATAGAGCACAACTTCTTACTAAAAAAGTCACTGATCGTGTTCCGTTTCAAAGACTGTCCATCTAAAAACAAATTTTTAAGGAGTCATTTAAAGACATAGTCAGGTTTAACATTTTTGAGTGTCCACAGATTTGCTAATTAAATCTAATAATGAATGTATATTGTTTTATGGTGCATCGACAGCTAAGGTCATTTAGCGCGCAATTAAATTTAATTATTCATGATCCCTGGGTAAACAAACCAGTACTAGGCTAGAAAATGTGCCTTGCCCAAGGGCACTCCACCATGACCGCAGTGCCGCGACTGGGGATTGAACCCGGGACACCCGGTTTCGAAATCCCCGACGCTAACCACTCGACCACAGCGGATTCCTTTAAATCTAATAAAAGAGCCGATTAAATAAACGTGCTATCACCATTAGAAAGCAAAAAACAAACACAGATCCAATTAAAGAGATCAAAAAGTCGGACCAAAATTGTCATAATCAATCCACAAACAATCCCAAAACTATCCACGGGTGATTTAACACGGTCAATAATTGACGTTAAAGTGTATTAAGTACAAATTGATAAACCTGCAATTATTGGCTTTTACCACTGCGATACATCTGCAGTATTTCAGAGTCATAACAAAGACAATAACTGTAGCTAAAATGTATTAAATACAAACTGCTAACAAGGCAATTATCGGTTTTTAACAGCAGGATCTCGCTTATTGCAGGTTAATTTATGACTAAACAAGAGCGCCAAATGTCACAAAATACGCCCGTCCTGTTTTTTTGAGACCAAGTATAGTGGTAATTGGTTGTACGTCAGCCAAACTTAGAGAGCGGACACTGTTAGTACAGTTTTGGCCATTTCGAGGGACATAATTGTGTAGTGACTAAGATAACGTTGTAAGTTATCAAACGTAACCAAGATATTCTGCCCATAAACATATTGTCTAAATTTGGTGATGATCTGATAAAGGCTTTACAAGTTATTTAGCTGACAAGATCAATATTAGGTAATTTCTATAATTAAAGGGCAATAACTCTCTATCGACTGGAGCAATATGGCTAGTTATCGAACTTGTCCAAGATATTACGCCAATACACATTCTGACTAAATTTGGTGATGATTGGACAAAAGCTCCAAAAATTATTGAGCTGACAAGACCAATTTTAGGTAATTTCTATAATTAAAGAGGGATAACTCTCGATTGACTAAAGGGATATGGCTAGTTATCAAAATTATCCGAGATATTATGCCAATACACATTCTGACCAAATTAAGGAATGATTGGATAAAGGCTTCTAAAGTTATTGAGCTGACAAGACCAATTTTAGGTAATTTCTATAATTAAAGGGTGATAACTCTCAATTGACTTAAGCGATATGGCTAGTTATCGATCTTGTCCAAGATTTGATGCCAATACACATTCTGACCAAATTTGGTGATGATTGGACAAAGGCTCTTAAAGTAATTGAGCTGACAAGACCAATTTTAAGTAATTTCTATAATTGAAGGGTGATAACTCTTGATTGACTAAAGCAATATGGCTAGTTATCAAACTTGTCCGAGATATTATGCCAATACACATTCTGACTAAATTTGGTGATGATTCGGCAAAGGCTTCTAAAGTTATTGAGCTGACAAGACCAATTTTGGGTAATTTCTATAATTAAAGGACAATAACTCTTGATTGACTTAAGCGATATGGCTAGTTATCAAACTTGTTCGAAATATTATCCGAATACACATTCTGACTAAATTTGGTGATGATTGGACAAAGGCTTCTTAAGTTATTGAGCTGATAAGACCAATTTTGGGTAATATCTATAATAAAAGGGCAATAACTCTTGATTAACTAAAGCGATATGGCTAGTTATCGAACTTGTCCGAGATATTAGCCCAATACACATTCTGACTAAATTTGGTGATGATTAAACAAAGGCTTCTAAAGTTATTGAGCTGACAACATACTGGACGCCGCCCGCCCGCCCACCAGCCTGTACGCCGCAGGTAAAACTATAATACGATCCGTTTTTTCAAAACAGGCGTATAAAAACATCGGGGGGAGTTCAATGTGGTCGCTTACACCAGGGGGTTGGTTATACCAGGTGGTCGGTAGTACAGGTTTGACTGTAAATTATAAGAAGCAGATATCTTTGAAGCTCTATAATACAGATTATGGCCCTAGCTATAATCTCATTTATTTTGGGGCTGACAAAACTTTGTTGGTTGGGAGATGCTTTTGAATTGGGTTTTTGGAGTTTTGGGAATCGTTTTCTTCCGGGTAAAATCATCTGCCTGTTATGATAAAGTCTAGACTACAAAGCGCTTGCAGTCACTATTGGATTTGATTAAGCGTCTAATCACCTGTTACGCAAAGTCTCGGACGCTTCAAAAATTTGAGAATATTCGGAACACTCGGCCTTTTTCCAATCAGCTTCGAGGAACCATGCACAAAATAGATTTCGGTAGTTTGTAAGTGAAAGCGACTTGCTCACACGCATTAGTCTAAAGAAATTCAAGGTATGCCGTTTTTTAAAAAAGGAAGCATCGAAGTGGGGAATTGTAGATGTTAGGAAACTTATCTACTCAGTATTGCCTACAAGAAGTCATTTCCTACTGTTCTGAGATTGGTTATTCCCTGATTCATGCTTTAACCGTAATGCTTGCCGTATCTTGGACTTTGCTTAAGATGATGCAAATGGTTACCCATTTTCACGCTCTTAATTTAGTGGTGTACTAACAAAAGCTATATGCTCATTATGTTTACCTACTCCTTACATCCGTCTTAACGTAATGCTTCAGCTTGGTTCACAAGCCGCACCATTTCTTAGTTTATTTACAGATATTTGGATCATGGGTGATCTCTGATTGCCAGAGTGGAAGGATGAGCTAATTTAAGCAGGTCACATGGTCTGGGTTTGTATGATTAAAAGGTGTCAGTGGTATTTGCTGAAGCCGACTGCTTCCCAAGTTACAGTTTATATCACCCGTCACCAACAGTCAGTCATGATCATAGTTCTCCTATCCTAGATGGGAATGATCTTGTTGGTACTACACAATGGAAACTTATGAAGTACATGAAAGTAGACTTCTATTATATTGCTTCTACAATCCCCTCTGTTTTTATTGCTTGGTGAGAAATCTGGCCAACCCGCAAGGGGAGGGGTTGCTCACGATGAGCAATATTTCTCCTTTTGTCACCATGCTTTCAACTCAATCCAATAATAATTCTCTCATTTGTAGACATTTTCCACATATTAGCCAATCTGTTTTCAAAGTTGTCTGCTGCAGAATTGTTGTATGTAGGAATGGGATAACTTATCATCATCATACATTCTTTCCGACATTTAACAGAGGTCGCTGTGACACGTCGCTGTGACACGTCGCTGTGACACGTCGCTGTGACACATGTCGTTCGTCTTTTACCAGTGGACTAGCAGTCTATGTGGAAAAGCAGCCAGTTGCTTGGAAAAGTAGGTTGTATGGAGTACTGGTGTGAAAAAATCCAGGAAACATGAGTAGGTGAACTGGCTGCAGTGATATGACTGACTAGCAGTCTATGTGGAAAAGCAGCTAGTTGCTTGGACAAGTATGTTGTATGGAGTACTGGTGTGAAAAAACATATGAGTAGGTGAACTGGTTTAACGGTGTTAAACCCAAATCAATTAATTGGTGAGAAATCATCATGGATTTCCTGGAGAGCCCTAGAATCTAATCAATTGAGCTATTGGGGAAAAAATAAGTAACAAAAGAAACACATTAATACAACTGGATATCAGATTGTGAGGAATTTATGGAATGGTAGATCAATTATATGGGAAATTGATACCAATAGGAGTAGGTGAACTGGTTTAACGGCGTTGAACCCAAATCAATTAATTGGCGAGAAATCATCATGGATTTCCTGGAGAGCCCTAGAATCTAATCAATTGAGCTTTGGGGGGAAAAATAAGTAACAAAAGAAACACATTAATACAACTGGACATCAGATTGTGAGGAATTTATGGAATGGTAGATCATTTATATGGGAAATTGATACCAATATAAGTAGGTGAACTGGTTTAACGGCGTTGAACCCAAATTAATTAATTGGCGAGAAATCATCATGGATTTCCTGGAGAGCCCTAGAATCTAATCAATTGAGCTTTGGGGGAAAAAATAAGTAACAAAAGAAACACATTAATACAACTGGACATCAGCTTGTGAGGAATTTATGGAATGGTAGATCAATTATATGGGAAATTGATACCAAAATAAGTGGACTTGTGAGGCTGATAGATAGGCCGCTGAATGGGGGAAAAATTTATACTAAATTTTCTGTGGCGGATTCTAGCGGCCAGTGAGTGGGCGGCATAGTGATCTAGCATACCTAATAGTCAGAATTCATTGTTATTTATACCTCCAACGTCGACCTCGAGGCTTGGACTCTGCATCAGTCAGGAACGGTGCCTCGGGTGTCACGGACGAGGAGCTGGGAACTGTGACTTTCACAGGATTCCAACAATCCTAAGTTTAATTCATGGCTTTGTCAATGGCACGCACCATTGATAAATTATCTATAGGGGAGAGGGATGCCCAGAACAGGCAGGGGATGTCTTGTCGCGTATCCCTCGCGGAACCCACTTTTAGGCATTTTATAATTATGGAGGAAGGAATTAATTAAAGTACATACTGTTGTGGTTTGTTTGTTTGTTTGTTTGGAGTTTAACGCCGCTTTCAACAGCTTTGGTCATATCACGGCGGTCAGTGCACCTACCCATGTTTTCCTGGCTTTCCCACACCAGTACTTACACAACATTCTTTCGAAGCCACTGACTACTTTCTCACATAGATCAGAGGTGAGAGGTAATGGAAAACATCGCCCGAAAGGATGTCGCCGCAACCGGGTATCGAACCCGTGACCTCCAGATCACGAGTCAGATACGCTACCAATTGAGCTACCCGGCCGGGTTACTGTTGTGGACTGGAAGGAAGGGATTAAGAAATAAAAGCTTACTTTGGAAAGGAATGGATTAATAAATAAAAGCTTAATTTGGAAAGGATTGGATTAAAAATAAAAGCTTAATTTGGAAAGGATTGGATAAAAAATAAAAGCTTAATTTGGAAAGGATTGGATTAAAAATAAAAGCTTTATAAGAGTATGTACAGTCTGGAATAAAAGCATAATGATTGCACTTATTAGTTACATATAGTTGGTGCGTGCAACTGCATAACAGTCTAATGATCACTGTGCCGTCCTCCATGATGGCTGAATACCACTTGCGTCCAAATTATCTCCACAATAATAGTGTTAATA
This sequence comes from Serripes groenlandicus, assembly GCA_031761405.1. Lineage (NCBI taxonomy): Eukaryota > Metazoa > Mollusca > Bivalvia > Cardiida > Cardiidae > Serripes > Serripes groenlandicus. Next base: position 2,033,113 of record JASEVX010000027.1, read on the forward strand.
ATGTGTGTTGTTATTATTTATTGTCTGGGAATAAATGTGTTGTATTTGATGATTTTACTTTTATGTTATTTTATTGCGGCGGCATCCTAAAATAAATCAATGAATATAGTTGAAAACAATGTTGCAAAAGGAGAAATAATATTTATTCTCAACTCTTTATCAAAAGAATACTTCCAAGTACTTGTCTTAATTTTTTCAGATGTTTTTGAAAACAGACAACTATAAAACAACATAATTAAGAAGTAAACAGCAGACAGACTTACCTGAGCTACATTGTCCCTCTCGAGTAGCCAATCCCCTCTGACTGTAGTAGTAACCACCATCACAGGCGATCGGATAGTTTATACCCGCAGGACAGTAGGTACCTGGCCAGCATTCTCCGCCCATGTAATTTGTGACGGGACATGAAAATTTTGACTGGTCCATGGCATTGGAATAGGGCACCGGCATGACATGTTGGGATTGTCAGGCCATCAGCTGGGAAAATAGTGTATAAATGAATCATGTTACATGAATATCAACCTTTAGACGTCTTGAAATTAAACTTTTCACACATGCAGACACATTTTAAAACATCTGCAGCAGAAAACTTTTAAAAAAGGTGGTAAAAGGGAAATGTATGTTTGCCACAATATTTTATATTCTTTTAAAATCATCTGGAGCTGATTCATTGTATGTAAGAATGAGCAAATAGCAACATCAATGACATTGCATATCTATGTAGATAGCTTTTGCTCATAATAGTTCGCTAGAAACATCAAGGATGCTTGCAGAACAAGGGAAGATCTGGATCAGACTGCATGAAGGCAAATGCTGATATTGATAGTTATTAACCCTTATGGTGACAAAAGAAGAAATTGCTCAAGACTAGTAATTTCTCAATTTGTCACCATGTTTTCAACTCTATTCAACTATTGTACTTTCATTTAAAGAGAGTTGACTGCTGCAGAGGCTTTGGAAAGCATCGGTATGTAGGAAAGGGTTAATTTCTTTAAAACATCATGTAACAAGAAACCGCTGAAGATTGTCGGCAATTTGACCTTGAAAATCAACAAACCAAGGTCATGGTCAAAGTAACCATAGAAATCAATAGAACTTGTTACTGGTTTCCTTCAGGTAAAGATACAAGTTTAAAACCCTTTCCAGTGCTGAGATTTTTCCTCAACCTTAAACTTTAACCAAAATCTTGATGGACAGACGGACGGACATTGCCAATCTATAGACCAGAATTGCTAGAGCAATCCGGCCAAAAATAGTTATTTGCTTTGTGTAGATATTTCATTCTATTCCTCGGATATGTTTGGTTTGATAGAATTTTTCATAGTACTCAGGCTAGTTTAAACATTTCTTGAAAGCAGAAGGATTTTGATAACATTTTGGATAAAAATGTGATTCCTTAAAACCAGCATTTCTACTTGTTCCGACAATATTTTCCACTTTGTACCTCATTTCTTATAATGTTACATTTACCGTAGATATTCATTTTGTCCAATGTTTTCAATTCAATTCAATATTTAAACTGTTTTCTAAGTTGTTTGCTGCAAATTCGTTGTATGTAGGAAAGAATACTATTTATAATGAGAAATGGGATATTTTGTACCTGCAGGATAGTAGGTACCTGGCCAGCATTCTCCGCCCGTGTAATTTGTGACGGGACATGAACAGTTTGACACTTCCGTCGCATTTGAATTGGGCACCGGCATGGCTTGAGTTGACTGGCCTGTACAAAAACAGCCTCCAGTACAGTTCCCTGCTAGGATTGTGAGGCCATGTGCTAGGAAAAAATGTCATAAATGAACCATGTTACATGAATATCAACCTTTAGACATCTTGAAATTAAAATGTTAACACATGCAGACACATTTTAAAACATCTGCAGCAGAAAGTTTTTGAAAAAAGGTTGCAAAAGGGAAATGTCTGTTTGCCACAATATCTTATATTCTTTTAAAGTCATCTGGTGCTGGTTCATTGTATGTAAGAATGAGCAAATAGAAACATCAATGACATTGCGTAACTATGTAGATGGCTTTTGCTCATAATAGCTCGCCAGAAACATCAAGGATGCTTGAAGAACAAGGGAAGATCCTGATCAGACAGAATGAAGGCAAAGGCTGATATGGATAGTTATAAACCCTTTCCCTCGTATAGACGCTTCTTCAGCAGACAGCTTTTTGAAAACATGGCGACAAAAGAAGTAATTTCTCAAAACGAGCAATTTCTCCTTTTGTCACCATGTTTTCAACTCTATTCAACTATTGTACTTTCATTTAAAGGGACTTTCCAAACAAATTCAAGTGTGATTTCTATTCATCTGCTGCAAGTTTTTTATATGTAGGAAAGGGTTAATCAAGTCCCAAAGCTAATTTTTGTGTAACTTGGCCCAAATGTCTTATAAGATGCACTTATATATAAGACTCAAACATGTAACAACCAATTTTGACTGATTTCAAAGCAGAAATCCAACAGAAAAAGTTGGTTCATAACTATAATTAATTAATTTCCTGACAGAACTAACAATGTTTCAAATCTAGGCTACTGTCAGACTGAGCTCTTCTAAGGTACTAATCTAAAATATCTTTTGGACTTCAAACTATATGCTGTGTTCATTCTTTTGAGTACCTACAACATAGAGTTTGACAATTCAATACAATATTTTTTATTTCGATGATCAGAGGGCAACAAAAGGCGTAGTAATTAAATTAATATGAGAGAAGAAGTTGGCCGAGCCGGGATTCGAACTCACAACCCCTGGATTGACAGCCCGCGTCGCTACAGACTGAGCTACCGGGGCTCGGCTAACGAACAAGGGCATTTCACACCAGGAACGCATGTGTTGCATGCGAAAGTCATATAATAAGTGAGAACATGGAAAGACAAAAATATACACACTCCAAACGCAGCATGCTAAAGTTATGGTTATGGTGCACTGCAAATCTGTAGGTCATACGTTACCTACAAACCAAGTTTGAAATGGATACAATGGAAATTAATTGAGACAATCACTGAACTAAATAAGGAAAAATGGAGATAACTAAAATAAACAGACCAGAGTTATGTACCTAGTACTTTGCCATTCACCTGATCACACGGTATAAGTGTGACCACTTTGAAATAAATCTGCCATACAGTAACAACGTGTTGACCAATACATGCAATCCATGACGAACGGACGAATGCACATTCAGGCAGACAGCAGGCCGGACGCCGGATTATACCTCCAAGTTTTACAGACAGAGACGACTCATAAAGTATTGATTACAGAAGACTGGTTCGATGCGTCTCCGAAATGGGACTGTACAAGGTTAATTTATAAACAAAAACATTTAGACTACATTTCTAGTTTATATGTCAACAGATACATCTAGGACTAGAATACACATTGACGGACGTTGAGTCTTCAATTAATGCACATGCATATACTTAATAAATTTTGTCCCAAAATTACTAGAAGCGCTTCAATAATGACCTTGCAGTTATAACTCGTGTGTATGTTGACATTTTCGGCCAAATTTCTTCCCGACGTTTGACAAAAGTCAATGCGACATGCGTCATTCGTCTTTCACCAATGAGCTAAGCCTATGTGGATGAGCAGCCAGTTGCTTGGGAAGATTGTTGTGTTGAGTACTGGTGTGAGAAAACCAGGAAATACATTTGTAGGTGAACTGGCCGCCATGGTATTACTGAGGAAATGTTGAAAAACGGCGTTAGTGTACTTTTTCGAAAGCAGCCTGAGTATGTTTCGCCACTTTTCCAAAAATCAGTTAACACTCCCTAATCTGAAGTCCATACTTACTGTCACAATACCGGCTGGTCGGACATTCTAAACAATCAGCTAGGGCATCTGACCCTGAGGCTGGCTTAGAGAAACCTTTAGCACATGGAGAGTGTGGGCTCTGTTGTGCTGTCAGGGCAATAGTAACCAGTGGTAACCAAGGTATGAGGTTGTGTTCTCACAACAGTAGTACCGTGCTGGACACGGGTTACAGATTGATTGACCGTCAGTCTCACTGGAAGTAAATTTATAATAAACAATACAAATCTCTTAATCCTTCACCACAAACAACAAATCTGCAGAAGAAAACTTTGAAAAAGTTGTGTGTAAAAATATTGAAAACCCCAATAAATGAAAACTAGAACTATCACTGAATGTGATTAATACCCCCGAACGCCGCCCTGATAGGAAAGGTTGTGAAATATTTAGAAACCCCACCTTAAAAGGACAATGTTATGGATCGGGTTATTCTTGTTTTGTTCATTTTTGGATAACAAAGGGCAATAACTCTGTAATTATGTAAATAAGAGTTATGGTTCTTGTACACTGCACTTCCTCTGATTATGCTCTACCGTTGTATGTAGTTTTATTAGATTCCATCTGTTAGTTATTAAATAATTCTCCGGACAAGAAAAAGTAACAAAGGGCAATAACTCTGTAATTATGTAAATTAGAGTTATGGTTCTTGTACACTGACTTCCTCTCATTATGCTCTACCATTGTATGCAGTTTTATTAGATTCCACCGGTTAGTTATTAAGTAATTCTCTGGACAAGAAAAAGTAACAAAGGGCAATAACTCTGTATTTAGGTAAAATAGAGTTATGGTTCTTGTACACCGCACTTCCTCTATATGTGTTGTATCATCCTATGAAGTTTTATTAAATTCCAACAATTAGTTTTAAAGTTATGCTCCGGACAAGACTACGAACAAGAAAAAGTAACAAAGGGCAATAACTCTGTAATTATGTAAAGTAGAGTTATGGTTCTTGTACACTGCACTTCCTCTCATTATGCTCTACCATTGTATGCAGTCTTATTAGATTCCATCTGTTAGTAATTAAGTAATTCTCCGGACAAGAAAAAGTAACAAAGGGCAATAACTCTGTATTTAGGTAAAATAGAGTTATGGTTCCTGTACACCGCACTTCCTCTCAATGTGTTGTATCATCCTATGAAGTTTTATTAAATTCCAACAATTAGTTTTAAAGTTATGCTCCGGACAAGACTCTACGAACAAGAAAAAGTAACAAAGGGCAATAACTCTGTAATTATGTAAATTAGAGTTATGGTTTGTGTACACTGCACTTCCTCTGATTATGCTCTACCATTGTATGCAGTCTTATTAGATTCCATCTGTTAGTTATTAAGTAATTCTCCGGACAAGAAAAAGTAACAAAGGGCAATAACTCTGTATTTAGATAAAATAGAGTTATGGTTCTTGTACACCAAACTTCCTCTCAATGTGTTGTATCATCCTATGAAGTTTTATTAAATTCCAACAATTAGTTTTAAAGTTATGCTCCGGACAAGACTCAACGAACAAGAAAAAGTAACAAAGGGCAATAACTCTGTAATTATGTAAAGTAGAGTTATGGTTCTTGTACACTGCACTTCCTCTGATTATGCTCTACCATTGTATGTAGTTTTATTAGATTCCATCTGTTAGTTATTAAGTAATTCTCCGGACAAGAAAAAGTAACAAAGGGCAATAACTCTGTATTTAGGTAAAATAGAGTTATGGTTCCTGTACACCGCACTTCCTCTCAATGTGTTGTATCATCCTATGATGTTTTATTAAATTCCAACAATTAGTTATAAAGTTATGCTCCGGACAAGACTCTACGAACAAGAAAAAGTAACAAAGGGCAATAACTCTGTAATTATGTAAATTAGAGTTATGGTTCTTGTACACTGGACTTCCTCACATTATGCTCTACCATTGTATGTAGTTTTATTAGATTCCATCTGTTAGTTATTAAGTAATTCTCCGGACAAGAAAAAGTAACAAAGGGCAATAACTCTGTATTTAGATAAAATAGAGTTATGGTTCCTGTACACCACACTTCGTCTCAATGTGTTGTATCATCCTATGAAGTTTTATTAAATTTAAACAATTTGTTTTAAAGTTATGCTCCGGACAAGACTCTACGAATAAGAAAAAGTAACAAAGGGCAATAACTCTGTAATTATGTAAATTAGAGTTATGGTTCTTGTATACTGCAATTCCGCTGATTATGCTCTACCATTGTATGTAGTTTTATTAGATTCCATCTGTTAGTTATTAAGTAATTCTCCGGACAAGAAAAAGTAACAAAGGGCAATACCTCTGTATTTAGGTAAAATAGAGTTATGGTTCCTGTACACCGCACTTCCTCTCAATGTGTTGTATCATCCTATGAAGTTTTATTAAATTCCAACAATTAGTTTTAAAGTTATGCTCCGGACAAGGAAAATCGCAACGGACCAACCGACCGACCGACCGACCGACCAACCACAGGGTGACTCCAATATACCCCCTCTAAACTTCGTAATTATATTCATTATATAAAGATAAAAATCATTTGTGTCAAATGGAGTAAAAGCTCTTTATGAACCATTTTAACTTTTGCCACAATGTTTTCTATAGTTATCTGCTGCAGATGGGTCAAAAAGGCATGTTGGTAAGGGTTAACCCATTTCTTATTTTTATTTTTCCAGACAACCATTAAGATAAAGAAGTTTATATCAACTCCTGTAAATTAACGTCATTTCACATCCTTTTCCTACAATGTTTTGAACTCTGTTTATAAATATACCTGCTATTGTCCATATGTACATTATCGTTATAAGATACTCTTAAAGGAAATATTTTTAAAGAAAGTACTATTACGTAAATGGTTAAGCACCCTGCTTGTAAATATATTTACAAAACCTGCCATATCACAGGTTTTCACAAGGTATCAATTTAAGTCTTAGAAACAGAAATAATCTATAAACTCCATTTTTAACATTATTTCAGTAATGCTACAATTGCAAATTGTCCTACAAATGCATTTTCTAGCTTTCTCACACAAGTGCTCAACACACCATTCAGCCCCAGCAACCAGCTCATTTTCCCGAAAAGATAATCAAGAAAAACCAACCTGTCTGACAACAATATTCTGCAGTACAATCCCCGAATTCAGCAGACTGGTCCCTCAGTTGGCAATATTTCCCACCAGAACAATGGGTACATTCCGATACCTGTGGCAAACCTGCTGTCGGTCCAAAGGTACCAGGCTGGACATCAGCACCTGTGCCCTCGGGGCAGTAATATCCCATAAGGCAGGCGTCTTCTCTATCTTTGGTGGTACAAGAGAACCCTGCATGGCATGTGTAGCAGATGGAAGCTCCTGTTTGGTTGGTGTATGTCCCGTTTGGACAGAAAATGTTTGAAGGGGAACCAGTTAGACAGTAAGAACCAGCTGGACATATGTTCCCTGTAGTACCACAAGGTAATGCACACTTTCTTACACCGATATTTTGATTGTTAACCTTAAAACTGTCTGTCAGATATTTCTCGAAGGCTGCTCTGACATAAGAAAACAGTGTAGATCCAGATGCACAGGTTGATCTTGATCTACACTGATCCCAAAGGTCCTAAGGTTTGTTTACCTGGAGGTAATAATATAAAAACAATGATGTGAATAAGTTGATAATGATAAGATATAGTCATTATATAGATGCAAAACCGTGTTCAAAATCTAATTAATACACACAGACATAAAAAATATGCCTGCTAAGCCATGCTGAAAGACCAAAATGGATACTATCTTCTGAAATGTCTTGAACCCATCTTTGAATTAGTAAACAGTGTAGAACCTGACCAGATGCACATCCTTGTTTGGATCTATGCTAGTCACAAATGCTCTAATTTTATGGGATCAAAGAATTCTTTTAAACTGTTTACTTGATATGGTATTTTTTCACTCTTTCCAATGTACATAAAATCTGCAGAAGGTGACTTTGAAGATATCTAGACAAAACTGTGTGCCTAACAAAAGGTAAACAAAATCTTTTTTAAGCGTCAGGTCATTAAACCCCCTTTCCCACATTCAACAAATCTGCAGAAAATGGCTTTGAATGAATGAATGAATGTATATTGGCGCATCGACAGCTAAGGTCATTTAGCGCGCAATTAAATTTAATTATTCATGATCCCTGGGTAAACAAACCAGTACTAGGCTAGAAAATGTGCCTTGCCCAAGGGCACTCCACCATGACCGTAGTGCCGCGACTGGGGATCTAACCAGGGACACCCGGTTTTGAAATCCCCGACGCTAACCACTCGACCACAACGGATTCCTAAAAAAATGACTTTGAAAACATCTATGCAGAAATTTTAGCTACAAAACCAGAACAAGCAGATTCAGAGGAGAAGATTTTTAAAGATTGGACGTTTTGCCCCCTTTCTGATGCCGCAGAAACCTAAGTTCTCAATGCAATTTAAATCTTTGAACAATTTTGAAAGAGGGCCACCAAAGGAACATTCCTGTTGAGTTAAGTTGAAATTGGTCATGTGGTTAAGGAGAAGATGATGTTTAAAGCTAAAAGTTAAGGACAGACAACGGATGACAGACAGAAAGTGATCAGAATAGATCCCAAATCAGGTGATATAAAAGAAGACCATTGGAACTAAGCAACCAGAGAAGAACAAGATCGGCTTGCACCACTACACAGTTGATCACAATTTCATTGTTGCAAATAGATAAACAAATATTCTAACTAAATTCTGATATTATCCTTTCCCATATGCAGACACCTTTTGATGCATGAGCAATATCTCCTTTTGACATGATGTTTTCAACTGTTTTAAAAAATTATAACTTTTATAGATATTTTCCAGATGTTTTCAAAAGTGTCTGCTTAAGATATGATGTTTGTGGGTAACGGTAAAAAAATATTGCATGAACTTTACCTGTAAGTTCCACTGGCACAACCTAGAGGATAGCTATTTCCTACGGGACTATAGTGACCAATAGGGCAAGGTCCACTTGTAGCGTCGGCTGTTGGATTATTTGGTGAACTGGCACCCTCAAGACAGTAAAATTCTGTATAACAGTCACCTGTTGTTTCAGTGAGTCAGGTAGATCCACAGTATTTCCAAAAGGAACACTGTGTGCATAAGTTTGACATGGTAAGCCCTGTTGTGCTGCTATAGGTGCCTTGTGGACATGGGTCAGGATTTAACGTCATTGCTTGACAGAAGCTGCCGGCTGGACAGGTACCAGATGTTCATTAGGATCCAAATGGTGTGGCCGACTCTGCTCCTGATGTGCAGAAATAAGCTGCATTACAATCTCCTGCTACTGATGTTGCAGCTGGAGTGTCACAGTATTTGCCTCCAGTGCAAGGTGTTCAATCCGCCTCAGCAGCCAGACCTGTTGTGTTACTGAATGTGCCTATAGGGCACTGCTCATAAACAATACCAGCGCCTGTCGAACAGTAATTCCTCACTGGATAATCTATTGGATTGATACCATCTGTGCAATAATGTCAAGCTGTACAGTTATCACATTGTCATTGTCCCTGGCCTGGCATATATATTCCTGGATGATAAGCAAGAGGCGCTGTGATACCAGCAGGGCAATAGTGACCAATGGTACAGGTCCCTAGAGGTACCATCAGTTTGGGTTGCTATTCTGGCACCACTTGTACAGTAATATCCGGCATCACATAGTCCTGTTGGAACGATGAGCTCAGTTGTTCAACAGTAATTTTCCACTGTACATGCTGAACACTGTCCTGATGTAGCCAGTCCGGTATTGTTGGAGGCAGTTCCAATAGTACATTGGGTTGGATTGATCGTTCCTGTACAACAGTATCATACAAAAGCCCTATCACAAGTACTTATTGAAAATAATTAAAAAATTAAATAAAACAAGAAACCGCTGAAGACGGTAAGGCCGGATTGTCGGCAATTTGACCTTGAAAATCGACAAACTAAGGTCAAGGTCAAAGTAACAATAGAAATCAATAGAACTTGTTACTGGTTACCTTCAGGCAAAGTTTCAAGTTGTGCTGAGATTTTGCTTAACCAGAAACTTTAACCATTTTGCCTAACCTAAAACTTTAACCAAAATGTTGACGGACAGACAGACGGACAGACGGACATCGCCAATCTATAGACCGGAATTGCTTAAGCAATCCGGCCAAAAAGCAAACAAATATTGTAAATAGTTTGAATGAATGAATGTATATTGTTTTATGGCGCATCGACAGCTAAGGTCATTTAGCGCGCAATTAAATTTAATTATTCATGATCCCTGGGTAAACAAACCAGTACTAGGCTAGAAAATGTGCCTTGCCCAAGGGCACTCCACCATGACCCCAGCTTAACCAAAACATGGTCGATGTTATCATCGCATTACTTCTCAAAAGTATTCAGCTTTCCTCTTTTTACTTCTTTAAAATCGAATTTACATAAGCGAACAAATTGGATAGTTCGCCATTTTGTTTTCTGTACGAAATCGTTACAAAAAATAAATGAAATATCACCAAACTTCATATGGTTATTGAATGAATTAAATACATAATTATTTCGTTAATTATTTGATTCGTTTATATACTAAATTCGGTAAACAAGCGACACCTCAATGAATATAGTTGCGATTCAGTTTATCGTTTCGAGGGGAATATTTTCTTGATTTACATCAACTTGAAATTCAAATATATCTGTTAAGAACAAAAGAGAGTGTGAGTTCAGTTGAAAACATGCAATATATATGTAAACAATTACTTATACTTGGAAAATTGCCATTATTTGAGAAAGGAAATGGAAAGGACCAGTATTCGGATAAACCTAAAATCGGATTGATTGATCGATTGATTGGTGTTTAACGCTGTTTTTAACAATTTCTCAGTTATATCACGGCGGCCAGTTCACCTACTCATGCGTTTCCTGGTTTTCTCACACCAGTACTCCACACAACAATCTTCACAAGCAACTAACTGCTTTTCCACATAGACTTAGCCCATTGGTGGAAGATGAATGACGCATGTCGCATTGACTTTTGTCAATCGTCGGAAAGAAAGTTGGCCTAGGCGTTTCCAAAGTCAACTGCTGCAGATTTATTGTATGCTGATAATGGTTGAAATTAATAAAAACATATATGGTATTCTGAAGTGAAATGGAACCCCAATTAATAGTGCATACTTAAGAATTATTAAAATGTGCAAAACAATAAATGACAAAAATACTTACCACATAATGACATCAATTGTTCCGTTCATCTTGTTAATCCTTCGTTGGTCGATCGTTTGTTAGTCTTGTCTGCACCAGCTCTCTCATTTGTATTCAGAAGTAAAATGGAATGAATGAATGAATGTATAGTGTTTTATGGCACATCAATGGCTAAGGTCATTTAGCACACATTCACATTATAAATGAGAAGTACATGTAGTATGATTTAAAATTGAATATGTTTGATAGAACTATATAATGAGAAATGATGGAAGTGGAAACAAATTGTAGGTAATGAAGAAAACAATTTATGTACATGAGATGGTCATACAAGAAATTCCTCCCCTATCCATAAAAGGACTTCCAAACAACAGGAGACGGTATATGTTGTACCAAAGATGAACACTGAATGAAAGTATAATGCTTTATGACTAAAATCTATGTAATTGGAATGGAATGTAGTATGTTATATAAATAAGAGTGTATATATATATGTAGACAGATAACAAGAGGCCCATGAGGGCCTATGCTCTACTAGAATGGTTCTTTGGTCATTTTCAATCCAGAGCATGTATGGTGAAGATCGGATAGTAAATGGAGGCTCTATTATGTTATTATTGCTACGAGAAATTTGAAATCAATGTAACAACAAATGGACAAACTATATATGTACAATTCTCAAAATCGACCAAAATATATCAAAATATTTATGTTTTTTAGCCATCTGATCTGAAGATCTTCCTTATCACGTATATGAGCTTGTATTTATTTCCACAGTCAAGATCATAAGCGGAGTCTTATGTATGGACAGGGGCAATTTATTGAAATGGTTACGTTAAGTCAACTATAACTAGAACTATCACTGAAGATGATAAATACCCCCTAAACAGCACCTTGACATACACCATAACTTAATTAGTAAAAGGGCCATAACTCTGTAAAATATCATGCAATTGTAACCCCTTTATAATATGCACATCTCCTCTTGGTATAGAAGCTTCATGTAGAATTTTATTGAATTCCACCCAGTGGTTTGTAAGAAATAGGCTGGACAAAATATGGCTAAACAGCACCTTGACCTACACCATAACTTAATTAGTAAAAGGGCCATAACTCTGTAAAATATCATGCAATTGTAACCCATTTAGGATATGCACATCTCCTCTTGGTATAGAAGCTTCATGTAAAATTTTATCGAATTCCACCAAGTGGTTTGTACGAAATATGGCTTCCGGCCGACAGACAGACAGCCCGACACAGTGACTCCTATCTACCCCCTCTTCTTTGAAGGGGGTATAACTATAAAGATATTGAATATCTGCTTTCCTATTCTTAGAAACAGTGACCTTGACACCCAAAACAAAATCTGAATGAAGATATTCATAATATGTTTAAGTACATCATGTTTTTATTGCTACGAGAAATTTGAATCAATGTAACAACAAATGAACAAGCTATGTCCAATTCTCAAAATCAACCAAAATACGTCAACAAATTTATGTTTTTTACCCCCAAAAAACAGGCCCGCTTTGCATATTTACCATACAATGTGAAGAAGGATATAAGAGGAACAGGTTTTCAAAGTTTCAATGTAATAGGTTTAGTAATAGTTTAGTGACCTAAATGTAAAACTTAACCAACTATGTCCAATTCTCAAAATCAACCAAAATCCATCAAAATTTATGTTTTTTATCCCAAAAACCAGGCATACTCAGCAACTTTATCATACAATAGGATTGATAGTTTCCATGTAAGTGACCTAAATGCAAAACCTAACCAGCACTGCCAATTCTCAAAATTAACCAAAATACATCAAAATTGATGTTTTTCACCCCAAATAACAGGCCACACTCAGCCTCTATAGAATACAATGTGATGAAGGGTATTAGATGAACAAGGGCAAGTTTCTGCCTTCTAGAAGAAAGGGAAGGTTCATTAGCTTCAGCATAAAGACTTAACTGGAGAGGTTCTAAAAGCTTTAAGGGCAAGGCGACGACCTTGATTATGTATGGGATAAGCAACTGAATGTAAGATTTGCGAGAAAACCATAAACAATAGAGCTATAATCAAGTTTAAAACAAATAAGGGAGCATTACAAACATAAAAGTACTTTCCTTTCAGCTCCCCAGTCAGAATGGGCTACAACCTTGAGAAGGTTTAACGCTTTTTGACATTTTTATTTAAAGCCTAAATATGTGGATTTGGGATGAAAGTTTTGGGTCAAAGATTACAATAAGAAACTTGAACTTCAATGCGAGAATTATTCATATGAAGATCTGGGTCTGGGTGGAACCACGTTTATTACAGAAGTGCATGCATTTGGTTTTGGTCTTGGAAAATTTAAAATCATTTTCGTCAGACCATGTTTGAAGTTTATTCAAGCCTTGTTGTAGTTGACGTTCTATAATGTCCGTATTTTTCGAACGAAAACAAATAACAAAATCATCCACATAAAGGGAGCATTCAAGACCTGGGTTATTAGCATTAACAATAGAATTGATTTTCACACTAAATAATGTGACCGATAAAATGCAACCTTGAGGAACACCCATCTCTCACAAGCACATGATAGGGTGTTACCAACACAAACACGAAAGCGGCGTTCATCCAAAAATGCAGCAATAAATAGAGGTAGATGGCCTCTAAGACCAAAGTCATGGAGATACAAGCACTTTCAAGATCAAAGAATAATGAGACAACATGTTGCTTATTAATAAAGCCTTCTCTAATAAAAGATTCAACAAGAAACCGCTGAAGACGGTAAGGCCGGATCTTCGGCAATTTGACCTTGAAAATCGACAAACCAAGGTCAAAGTTACCATAGGAATCAATAGAACTTGTTACTGGTTTCCTTCAGGCAAAGTTTCAAGTTTGTAACCCTTTCCAGTGCCGAGATTTTGCCTCAACCTGAAACTTTAACCAAAATGTTGACAGACAGACGGACATCGCCAATCTATAGACCGGATTTGCTAGAGCAATCCGGCTAAAAACGAACTAGATGATCAAGTGAACTTCGTTGCCGACAAAAACTGCTTTTAACACTGGCAATAAGATTGTTCGATTCTAGGAACCATACAAGTCGGTCATTAACCATTCTTTCTAATGTTTTGCAGATAAAGCAATGGGATGATAGTTGCAGCAGCTAGGATTAGGTATCTTTGCCCGGTTTTAGGATAGGTATAACAATAACCTCTTGCCACAACAAAGGAAATTCACCAGACTGCCACACATCAGTAAAAATATCCAATAAACAAGAGGGCCAAGATGGCCTTAAATCGATCACCTGAATGAAAGTTAATTAGAAGCAAATATTTAACTGCAAATATCTGTGAAAATTTGATGAGGAGTGCAAATGAAACTGCAGGGAGTGGACACTCAGTTAAAGAAATAGTTTATCAGTAAAAGCCCTTTAATAAGAATGGAATTATAAAGTTTTGTCATTTTGCACCTTTCCTGATGCCGCTTTGCTGCCCTGTTTATCAACGAAATCAATATGGCTTGAACAGTTTTTGTAGAGAGTCACCCGAAGAACATTTCTGCCAAATTATCTTGGAATCTGACAAATGGATTATGGAGATGGAGGTTTTTAAAGTTTTGGTATTTTTCTCAATTTCTAATGCCGCAGCAACAAAAGTTCTAGACAGAATGTAAGTCTTTGAACAATTTTGAAAGAGGACCATCAATGGAACATCCCTGTGAAGTAACGTTGAAATTGAGTGGAAAAGTAGGAGTTGTCGTTTGTAGCTAAAAGTTCAATTTACCCCTTTTGTGATGACGTGAGGCTGCTATGATTTTGTAACCAATCAATACGGCTTGAACAAATTAAGTAGAGGATCACTTAAGTAAGATTCCTATTAAATTTTCTTAATATCAGACAAGAACTTAAAACAAGAGCACCGCGTAATTAAGGCACATATGCAGACGCTCGACTGATAGGGAGAATTTTTTTTTAAAAAAATGAGCTTAACAAAAAACCTTAACCGGACGACCACACCGCCACCGCCGCCGACGACGCCAGGGTCATGACAATAGCTCTTGTTTTTTTCAAAAGTCGAGCTAAAAATGGAATTTCCAAATTTTGTCATTTTGCCCCTTTTCTGATGACTCCTGAATGCCATGTTTTTCAACCAAACAATATGCCTTGAACATTCTTTGTAAAGGGTCACCCAAGGAACATTTCTACTAAACTATATTGGAATCTGACATGCAGATTCAGAGGAGAAGATTTTTAAAGTTTGGACATTTTGCCCCCTATCTGATGCCGCAATGGTTCTCAATGGAATTTAAATCTTTGAACACTTTTGAAAAAGGGCCATCAAAGAAACATTCCTGTGAAGTTTGTATGAAATTGGTCCGGAGGTTTAGGAGATGTTTAAAGCTAAAAGTTAACACTGGACGACGGACAAAAAATGATCAGAATAATTATCTCACCTTGAGCCTTTGACTCTAGGTGATCTAAAAACCAGAAAGAGATGTGAAGCGTAAATGCTTAAGAAATTGATAATGGATTTTGTCTTGGCCAGGACAGGTATCATGAGCTTTACACACGGCAGACCGGAGTTCTTTTAAGGAAAACAGTAATTAACCCTTTTCTTCATATACAAGTTTTTTGTTCGATATATATTAACCATCATTTTGAGTCAGATTTTTTTAAATTGTTGATAAATTTACTGTGACAGGTGAGAGAGAACAGGTGAGAAAAAAAAAAAAAATACAAAAAAATATATTGTTTACCAAAATTACCTACAATCAATAACACAAATGTTTACACTAAAACAATAACATAACCAGAAGTCACCTTAGAATGGGCTAGTTTATGAAATGTTCAAGCAAATTCAATCATTAGGAACGTTATTTCAAAAAACATGCATGCACAAATATTTTCGCCGTCCGCCATTTTGAAAATCGGGATGATTCGCAAGATAAATCAAGTATACATCGATTGGAAAATCTCGATCATTATCAAACTGGTAAGAATGAAACAAAGAAAACTATCCTACGTACAAATTCACCGTAACTGATACGTGGGATTATTTAAATTCCTCTTTCAAGGCGAATTTCCAAACATGCATGCACAAAATCGTTCTATCTCCCTAATACTATATGGATATACAGTATACAAAAGTTCATCAAACGATATAAAGCCATCGGTCTAGAAAATATGAGACGGAGAAAATAGATGCATTTTGTGCATTCTGGGGGAATATCTTAGAAAGACTTATTTAATAATCTTTGTTAATTTTTACCCTCGCCGTTCAGAATTAACTATTTGGCGCGCAGCTATTGTCTGTCTTGACCATTTGTTTAACAATATGGACCAAGGACCAAGGGTTTTTTATATTTACTATTTATTAAATTATACTATAAATGATCAGTTATGTGCTGTTGTTTTTCCTATATATCAAATGACTATACTACCCGGAGGTTTAAACAAGAGCACCGCGTATGGCACGGACGCTTGACTGATAGAAAACAGAAAAAAAGCTGAGCTGAACAAAAAACCTTAACCGGACGACCACGCCGACGCAATGCCATGGTCATGACAATAGCTCTCGTTTTTTCAAAACTCGAGCTAAAAGGGATTCCTAAAAACAATACCACAGGTATCTCTCCTGTCAAAAATTTATCAGGGCCACAAGTTAAAAATTCTTTACCATATGTACAATATATTAAAAAGGTTTAAAATGTAAAAAAGCATATATACAAAAATACGAAATGAAAAGGTCTGTGCTGTTCTTTAAAGGAAGTTCAGAGAAGATGTATATAACATTGACCTCTCTGATTTCCTTTCCCCACCTAATGGTGTAAAAACCTTCATTATTATAATTTTTAAACATTGACAAACAAAAAATAAACACAAAAGTGCGACAGTATAAGAAAAATTAATTTAAAAAATCCTTGATTGAAACAAATCAGATTTGTAACAATTTGCACAGCACAACCTTTTCATCATAGTTATGGGTTTACCCTTGCCAGGAGGCATAAAAAGCATAGTTTCCCTCTGACAATTGCAAACCACTATTAAAACAATGGGGAGATTGACGTAAAAGCGTAAAACGTTTTATTAAGTTCATACATAAATTATTACTAAATGTCACCATAATAATATATTGATTTTTAGACGACATCGGGAAGTGAATCGAAGAGCTCTCATTAAATTAAAAGGTTTAAAATGTAAAAAAGCATATACACAAAAATACGAAATGAAAAGGTCTGTGCTGTACTTAAAAGGAGGTTCAGAGAAAATGTATATAACATTGACCTCTCTGATTTCCTTTTACCACCTAATGGTGTAAAAACCTTCATTATTATAATCCTTGATTGAAACAAATCAGATTTGTAACAATTTACACAGCACAACCTTTTCATCATGGTTATATGGGTTTACCCTTGCCAGAAGGCATAAAAAGCATAGTTTCCCTCTGACAATTGCAAACCACTATTAAAACAATGGGGAGATTGACATCAAAATGCGGTTAAAATAAATTTGGGAGTATTGACCATTAAAAAATAAAACGTTATCTCCCTTGTTCGTCCTCCATTTGTAGTGTATGTTGGACACATGTGTTTTTCATGGATTTTAAATTGAATTTTAACTGTTCCATCGGAACAATTAAGTAGTTGCATTAAACCACGAGACATATAAGGTATTTATACATTAATCAACCTAAGAGTGGTTATTAAATTGACTTTGGATTATTGTGAAATCACTGTAAATCATGATTCGTAAAAACAAAAACAAAAATCTGCTGACGTCATACATATTATTGGGGCATAACACAGAACATACATAAGAATCAAATAAGATGAGAGAGCTCTCCGAACACTTAATTGTATGGGCTATCTTTAAAGAAAAACAGTAATTAACCCTTTCCTTCATATAGAAGCTTTTTGATGCCTCTGCAGAAGGCAGCCTTTTGAAAACATAGTGACAAAAGAAAAATTGCTCAAAACGAGCAATTTCTCCTTTAACCACTGTTTTCCACATTCAGTCATATGGATATTTTCTAGTTTTTGACAAAATATGTTTTAAAAACGTCTGCTGTGTGCTTGTCAAAATGCGTCTGTAAGTTGGAAAGAGTTCAACAGACATATATAGGTTGCAAATAGCTGTTATGTCAGTATTGTAATTGTCCAACTAATCACCTATAAAATGCACAAATTGGTTCCATCTCCCTAATTTTCTGTCTTTTACGGTTTTCACTTCTATGTGCATCTAATGAGACAGAGAAAATAGATGCATTTTGTGCATTTTGAGGGAATATCTTAGAAAGACTTTAATTGATATCAGCTATTTATAAAGATTATACAGCTGTTTAACTACTGAAGAAACCTTGTGACGGTTCTGTAGCTAACATCTCTTTGCTTTAATTTGTTATGCCGGAAGGTATTTGTAACGTCGAAAATTGTGGCGAAAGACTTTTGACCCAAGAGTATATGTCTATTAATCTTAGTGTGCATTTATTCCAATATTCACACTTTTCAACTACTCCTGTTTATTTAAAACTTTCGTAGTTCCTTCAAGAACCAGTAAGTTACTATTTTGGCTTGCCTTGATCTGTGATTAGTTCCCCTGAATAGATCATCATTTTTGGCTTGCCTTGGTGTTTCTGCCTCTGTATAGAACGACAACCTTCCTGGCTTGCCTTGACCCGTCATTGATGGAAGGTATAAATCACCATGTATTTATTTATTGGGGCTTTACGCCGCTTTCAACATTATTTCAGTTGTATCACGGCGACAGTTTACTTATTCGTGAACCCTGGGTAAACAAACCAGTACTAGGCTAGAAAATGTGCCTTGCCCAAGGGCACTCTACCATGACCGAGGTGCCACGACTGGGAATCGAAACCCAGGACACCCGGTTTCGAAATATACAAGAGTAATAGAAAATTGGAATTTCATAATGTAAAACTTAATTCTAGAGTCAGGCAATTTTGCCTAGCATGCAATTGTACAATTTTCACACCTAAAAAACTTAGTGTATTACACTAATGAGTGGTAATTTTCACCACAATTAACTTAGAACTACTTTGCCTGGTATTGGGGTTAATATTATTTTTTTGGGGTCTTTTTTTTGCCCTTTTTTTTGCCTTTTTTGTTTGGTCTTTTTTTTTTCCCCTTTCAACCTTGCACTATTTTGTGGTTGTAATTCATTAAGTAGTTTTTGTTAGTACTTGACTCCATGCATGCTAAAACGGCAGATTTCGTCAACCGTTTATGGTGAACAATGCAATCAGTTTGGATCCAGATCACACCCCACATAACATGGAGTTGACTCATGATACAAAAAGTTCGAAGATCAGATTCTTTCTAGACAATAGAAAATATTTTTCAAAAGTGCTGCAGATGACACTAGTTTAGCGTGCATCGATTCAAGAATAGAAATATTTATGAAATTATATAATAATTATATATATGTAATAAAATTATACAAAAATGTACTATTTATTTAAATTATACTATAAATGATTAGCTATGTGCTGTCGTTTTTTCTTATATATTAAATGACTATACTACCCGGAGGTTTAAAAAAGGATTTCTAAAAAACAATATCTCTCCTGTCAAAAATTTATCAGGGCCACAAGTTAAAAATTCTTTACCATATGTACAATATATTCAAATTCATATTACCTCCGGGTATAATTATATATCAATGTTTTGAAATAAACATTGTTTAGTTTTTAAAATGTGGTTGTATCATAGATAAGTTTTTATATTACAAGCCTCCACATTGGACGAGATTTCAATCTGTTTTCATGTCCTAGCTCGAAGAGTCTTGAGAAACCAATTAGGATGTAAGCAATGTAGTGACACGTAAAATCTCCTCCAACCGGGAGCCCCATAATATTTTATACAGGTGGAAGGAAAGGGTGACATTCCTGCAAAGGGCGACAAAGTTTAACTCTGTCACCCTCTACAGCAAAGACACCCTTCACTCCCACTACCATAAGGATATGCCTGTTTGTTAAAACCCTCCTGATTGGTCCAAATTTCAATCCGTTTACCCACCCAAGCTTGGCCAAAAATGATCTAAAAAATGATCCATTTGATGCAGGCCGAGATAGTCGGAAATTAGCTTTATAGATCTAATTTTCTGCATCCAACCAGGTGAGGAGGGCTTTCCTTTTGATTAACCCTCTCCCCCACAAGTCACTCCTACTTTTCCTTCCACATTCTAAGAATTAATTTATTATACCTTAACATAGGGAGAGTTTCTAGATTGCTGCACAGTGATCTTGTGTGGAAAAGGGTCAAGCATAAAAAGTTTTATTATTTAAAAGTTCATACATAAATTACTAAATGTCACCATAATAATATATTGATTTTTAGACGACATCGGGAAGTGAATCGAAGAGCTCTCATTAAATTAAAAGGTTTAAAATGTAAAAAAGCATATATACAAAAATACAAAATGAAAAGGTCTGTGCTGTACTTAAAAGGAGGTTCAGAGAAGATGTATATAACATTGACCTCTCTGATTTCCTTTCCCTACCTAATGGTGTAAAAACCTTCATTATTATAATCCTTGATTGAAACAAATCAGATTTGTAACAATTTGCACAGCACAACCTTTTCATCATGGTTATGGGTTTACCCTTGCCAGAAGGCATAAAAAGCATAGTTTCCCTCTGACAATTGCAAACCACTATTAAAACAATGGGGAGATTGACATGAAAATGCGGTTAAAATAAATTTGGGAGTATTGACTATTAAAAAATAAAAAGTTATCTCCCTTGTTCGTCCTCCATTTTTTAGTGTATGTTGGACATGTGCGTTTTTCATGGATTTTAAATTGAATTTTAACAATTACATAGTTGCATTAAACCACGAGACATATAAGGTATTTATACATTAATCAACATAAGAGTGGTTATTAAATTGACTTTGGATTTATGTGAAATCACTGTAAATCATGATTCGTAAAAACAAAAACAAAAATCTGCTGAGGTCATACATATTATTGAGGCATAACACAGAACATACATAAGAATCAAATAAGATGAGAGAGCTCTCCGAACACTTAATTGTATGGGCTATCTTTAAAGGAAAACAGAAATTAACCCTTTCCTTCATATAGAAGCTTTTTGATGCCTCTGTAGAAGACAGCCTTTTGAAAACATAGTGACAAAAGAAAAATTGCTCAAAACGTGCAATTTCTCCTTTAACCACTGTTTTCCACATTCAGTCATATGGATATTTTCTATTTTTGGACAAAATATGTTTTTAAGTCGTCTGCTGCGTGCTTGTCAAAATGTGTCTGCAAGTTGGAAAGAGTCAACAGACATATATAGGTTGCAAATAGCTGTTATGTCAACTTGTAATTGTCCAACTAATCACCTATAAAATGCACAAATTGGTTCCATCTCCCTAATTTTCTGTCTTTTGCGGTTTTCACTTCTATGTGCATCTAATGAGACAGAGAAAATAGATGCATTTTGTGCATTTTGAGGGAATATCTTAGAAAGACTTTAATTGATATCAGCTATTAATAAAGATTATACAGCTGTTTAACTACTGAAGAAACTTTGTGACGGTTCTGTAGCTAACATCTCTTTGCTTTAATTTGTTATGCCGGAAGGTATTTGTAACGTCGAAAATTGTGGCGAAAGACTTTTGACCCAAGAGTATATGTCTATTAATCTTAGTGTGCATTTATTCCAATATTCACACTTTTCAACTACTCCTGTTTATTTAAAACTTTCGTAGTTCCTTCAAGAACCAGTAAGTTACTATTTTGGCTTGCCTTGATCTGTGATTAGTTCCCCTGAATAGATCATCATTTTTGGCTTGCCTTGGTGTTTCTGCCTCTGTATAGAACGACAACCTTCCTGGCTTGCCTTGACCCGTCATTGATGGAAGGTATAAATCACCATGTATTTATTTATTGGGGCTTTACGCCGCTTTCAACATTATTTCAGTTGTATCACGGCGACAGTTTACTTATTCGTGAACCCTGGGTAAACAAACCAGTACTAGGCTAGAAAATGTGCCTTGCCCAAGGGCACTCTACCATGACCGAGGTGCCACGACTGGGAATCGAAACCCGGGACACCCGGTTTCGAAATATACAAGAGTAATAGAAAATTGGAATTTCATAATGTAAAACTTAATTCTAGAGTCAGGCAATTTTGCCTAGCATGCAATTGTACAATTTTCACACCTAAAAAACTTAGTGTATTACACTAATGAGTGGTAATTTTCACCACAATTAACTTAGAACTACTTTGTCTGGTATTGGGGTTAATATTATTTTTTTGGGGTCTTTTTTTTTTGCCTTCTTTTTGCCTTTTTCATTTGGTCTTTTTTTGCCCTTTTTTTGGGTCTTTTCTTTGCCCTTTTTTTGGGTCTTTTCTTTGCCCTTTTTTGGGGGTCTTTTTTGGTCTTTTTGGTCTTTTTTTTTTTTGCCATTTTTTTTTGTCTTCCCCCGTTTAACCTTACACTATTTTGTGGTAGTAATTCATTAAGTAGTTTGTGTTAGTACTTGACTCCATGCACGCTAAAACGGCAAATTTCGTCAACCGTTTATGGTGAATCAGTTTGGATCCAGATCACGCCCCACATAACATGGAGTTGACTAGTGATCCAAAAAGTTCGAAGATCAGATTCTATCTAGACAATAGAAAATATTTTTCAAAAGTGCTGCAAATGACACTAGTTTAGCGTGCAGAGATTCAAGAATAGAAATATTTATGAAATTATATAATAATTATATCTATGTAATAAAATTATATAAAAATGTACTATTTATTAAATTATACTATAAATGATTAGCTATGTGCTGTTATTTTTCCTATATGTTAAATGACTATACTACCCGGAGGTTTAAAAAAGGATTTCTAAAAAACAATATTTCTCCTGTCAAAAATTTATCAGGGCCACAAGTTAAAAATTCTTTACCATATGTACAATATATTCAAATTCATATTACCTCCGGGTATAATTATATATCAATGTTTTGAAATAAACATTGTTTAGTTTTTAAAATCTGGTTGTATCATAGATAAGTTTTTATATTACAAGCCTCCCCATTGGACGAGATTTCAATCCGTTTTCATGTCCTAACTCGAAGAGTCGAGAGAAACCAATTAGGATGTAAGCCATGTAGTGACGCGTAAAATCTCGTCCAACCTGGAGCCCCGTAATATATTATACCGGTAGAAGGAAAGGGTGACATTCCTGCAAAGGGCGACAAAATTTTAACTCTGTCAACCTCTACAGCAAAGACAATTTTCACACCTGAAAAACATAAGTGTATTACACTAATGAGTGGTAATTTTCACCACAATTAACTTAAAACTACTTTGTCTGGTATTGGGGTTAATAACATTTTTTTAGGGTCTTTTTTTTGCCCTTTTTTTTTTGCCTTTTTTTGGTCTTTTTGGTCATTTTTTTTTCCCCTTTTAAGTAGTTTGTGTTAGTACTTGACTCCATGCACGCTAAAACGGAAGATTTCATCAACCGTTTATGGTGAACAATGCAATCAGTTTGGATCCAGATCATGCCCCACATAACATGGAGTTGACTCGTGATCCAAAAAGTTTGAAGATCAGATTCTTTCTAGACAATAGAAAATATTTTTCAAAAGTACTGCAGATGACACTAGTTTAGCGTGCAGAAATGGTATTGGGGTTAATAATATTTTTTTAGGGTCTTTTTTTTGCCCTTTTTTTTTTGCCTTTTTTTGGTCTTTTTGGTCATTTTTTTTTCCCCTTTTAAGTAGTTTGTGTTAGTACTTGACTCCATGCACGCTAAAACGGAAGATTTCATCAACCGTTTATGGTGAACAATGCAATCAGTTTGGATCCAGATCATGCCCCACATAACATGGAGTTGACTCGTGATCCAAAAAGTTTGAAGATCAGATTCTTTCTAGACAATAGAAAATATTTTTCAAAAGTACTGCAGATGACACTAGTTTAGCGTGCAGAAAATTAATGGTATTGGGGTTAATAACATTTTTTTAGGGTCTTTTTTTTGCCCTTTTTTTTTTGCCTTTTTTTGGTCTTTTTGGTCATTTTTTTTTCCCCTTTTAAGTAGTTTGTGTTAGTACTTGACTCCATGCACGCTAAAACGGAAGATTTCATCAACCGTTTATGGTGAACAATGCAATCAGTTTGGATCCAGATCATGCCCCACATAACATGGAGTTGACTCGTGATCCAAAAAGTTTGAAGATCAGATTCTTTCTAGACAATAGAAAATATTTTTCAAAAGTACTGCAGATGACACTAGTTTAGCGTGCAGAAATGGTATTGGGGTTAATAACATTTTTTTAGGGTCTTTTTTTTGCCCTTTTTTTTTTGCCTTTTTTTGGTCTTTTTGGTCATTTTTTTTTCCCCTTTTAAGTAGTTTGTGTTAGTACTTGACTCCATGCACGCTAAAACGGAAGATTTCATCAACCGTTTATGGTGAACAATGCAATCAGTTTGGATCCAGATCATGCCCCACATAACATGGAGTTGACTCGTGATCCAAAAAGTTTGAAGATCAGATTCTTTCTAGACAATAGAAAATATTTTTCAAAAGTACTGCAGATGACACTAGTTTAGCGTGCAGAGATGCAAGAATAGAAATATTTATGAAATTATATAATAATTATATCTATGTAATAAAATTTGAAAAATGTACTATTTATTAAATTATACTATAAATGATTATCTATGTGCTGTTGTTTTTCCTTTATGTTAAATGACTATACTACCCGGAGGTTTAAAAAAAGGATTTCTAAAAAACAATATCTCTCCTGTCAAAAATTTATCAGGGCCACAAGTTAAAAACTCTTTACCATATGTACAATATATTCAAATTCATATTACCTCCGGGTATAATTATATATCAATGTTTTAAAATAAACATTGTTTAGTTTTTAAAATCTGGTTGTATCATAGATAAGTTTTTATATTACAAGCCTCCCCATTGGACGAGATTTCAATTCGTTTTCATGTCCTAGCTCGAAGAGTCGAGAGAAACCAATTAGGATGTAAGCAATGTAGTGACACGTAAAATCTCGTCCAACCGGGAGCCTCATAATATTTTATACAGGTGGAATGAAAGGTGACATTCTTGCAAAGGGCGAAAAAGTTTAAATCTGTCACCCTCTACAAGCAAAGACACCCTTCACTCCCACTACCATAAGGATATCCCCGTTTGTTAAAATCCTCCTGA
This sequence comes from Serripes groenlandicus, assembly GCA_031761405.1. Taxonomy (NCBI): domain Eukaryota; kingdom Metazoa; phylum Mollusca; class Bivalvia; order Cardiida; family Cardiidae; genus Serripes; species Serripes groenlandicus. The sequence goes on from JASEVX010000027.1 coordinate 2,058,257, forward strand.
TTGGTCCAAATTTCAATCGGTTTACCGACCCAAGCTTGGCCAAAAATGATCCATTTGATGTAGGCCGAGAGAGTCGGAAATTAGCTTTATAGATATAATTTTCTGCATTCAACCAGGGGGGCTTTCCTTTTGATTAACCCTCTCCCCCACAAGTCACTCCTACTTTTCCTTCCACATTCTCAGAATTAATTTATTATACCCTAACATAGGGAGAGTTTCTAGATTGCTGCAGAGTGATCTTGTGTGGAATTAAGAGTCAAGCGTAAAAAGTTTTATTATTTAAAAGTTCATACATAAATTACTAAATGTCACCATAATAATATATTGATTTTTAGATGACATCGAGAAGTGAAATAGAGAGCTCTCATTAAATTAATAGGTTTAAAATGTAAAAAGCATATATACAAAAATACAAAATGAAAAGGTCTGTGCTGTACTTAAAAGGAGGTTCAGAGAAGATGTATATAACATTGACCTCTCTGATTTCCTTTCCCCACCTAATGGTGTAAAAACCTTCATTATTATAATTTTTAAACATTGACAAACAAAAAATAAACACAAAAGTGTGACAGTCTAAGAAACATTCATTTAAAAAATCCTTGATTGAAACAAATCAGATTTGTAACAATTTGCACAGCACAACCTTTTCATCATAGTTATGGGTTTACCCTTGTCAGGAGGCATAAAAAGCATAGTTTCCCTCTGACAATTGCAAATCACTATTAAAACAATGGGGAGATTGACGTCAAAGTGCGGTTAAAATAAATTTGGGAGTATTGACTATTAAAAAATAAAAAGTTATCTCCCATGTTTGTCCTCCATTTGTAGTGTATGTTGGACATGTGAGTTTTTCATGGATTTTAAAATGAATTTTAACTATTCCATCGGAACAATATACATGTAAGGAATTTTATACATTAATCAACCTAAGAGTGGTTATATAATTGATTTCGTAAAAACAAAAAATGGATTTCCGATGACGTCATACATTCTATTGGGGCATAACACAGAACATACAGTTTTACAATGATCGAGATTTTCGAAGCGATGTATCCTTGTTTTACTTGGGATTCATTCTCGCGAATCGTCCCGATTTTCAAAATGGCAGACGACGAAAATATTTTTGCATGCATGTTTGGAAATTCCCCTCGAAAGAGGAATTTAAATGATCCCATGCATCAGTCACGGTAAATTTGTACGTTGGATAGTTTTATTTGTTTCATTCTTACCAGTTTGATAATGATCGAGATTTTCCAAGCGATGTATACTTGATTTATTTTTGCAAATCATCCAGATTTTCAAAATGGCGGACGGCGAAAATATTTGTGCATACATGTTTTTTGAAATAACAATCCTAATGATTAAATTTGCATGAACTTTTCATAAACTTACCCATTCTAAGGTGACTTCTGGTTATGTTATTGTTTTAGTGTAAACATTTGTGTTATTGATTGTAGGTAATTTCGGTAAACAATATTTTTTTTTTTCATTTTTCTTTCTCACCCGTTCTCTTTCACCTCTCACAGTAAATATATCAACAATTTGAAAAAAAAATCTGACTCAAAATGATGGTAATTATATATCGAACAAAAAAATTAACCCTTTCCCTCATACGACAATTCTGCAGCAGACGACTTTGAACGTATTTTGTCAAAACATAGAAAATCTCCACAATTGAATGGATAACCTATGGCAAAAAGTGGAAAACATTGTGGCAAAATGAGAAATTGCACGTTTTGTGCAATTTCTTCTTTTGTCACAATGTTTTCAAAAAGCCATCTGCTGCAGAGGCGTCAGAAAGCGTCTATATGAGGGAAAGGGTTAATGAGTTTGTACACTTTTGTTCAAGTATTAACCATATAAACCATGCATATATGAACATACTCTTTAAGAAAAATATTCAGTAGATGGGATATATAGGTATTGGAAACAAGAGGGCCATGATGGCCCTAGATCGCTCACCTGATTTTTTCTTTTTATCACTTTAGCCATTTAAGCCCCGCCACCTGCTGGCCATAATTTCCGACCAATCAACTTAGCTTGAAGGAATCTGATAGAGGATCACCCTAGGAACATTTCTACAAAATTATTTGAAAATCGGCCTGACAATTTCGGAGGAGAAGATTTTAAGTTTTCACTATAGCCATATATAAGGCAAAATTATAAGCCCCGCCCCCTGGTGGCCATGTTTTTTCACCAATCAACATGGCTTGAAGGAATCTGATAGAGGGTCATCCAAGGAAGATTTCTACAAAATTATTTGAAAATCGGCCCGACACTTTAGGAGGAGAAGATTTTTTAAGTTTTCACTTTAGCCATATAAGGCAAAATAGCCCGCCCCCATTCTGCATGGATCCTAAACCTTTTAAGGAATTCCGGTGATGTCATTGAGAGGATGCTATCTGTTAATTTTCATTCCAATTGACCCACTGGTTACTGAGAAGAATAAGTTAATACACGACAGACGACGCACGACGCACAACGGACAAAAGGCGATCACAATAACTCATCTTGAACAAAGCTCTGGTGAGCTAAAAACAATTCAGCACTGTAAGGGTTTACCCTTTCCTTCATACAGAAGCTTTACTCAGGGCAGACCGGACAATAGAGAATGAATTTTTGCAGTTATGGCGTTGATGTAATGAAGGTCCATTGCTCATAAGTGCGATTAGCACTTTGATTATAATTGTCTTCAGAAATTTTAAGCCAGAAGGGGTCGTGAGGATTCTGAGTAGAAACATATCACTTGTTTGAAGACTTAACTGATTGACAATAGGGTAAAATACAATAAAGAATTTCCTATAGATCTTTAAAATAGCTCAATCATACTTTGATAATATTTCAGAAAAGCATATTAGGGCATTCCCTAAAAATGGCTACAAGTATTTAGGGCGAACCCCAATCTATCGGTCTACTTGGTTCTAGCAATTGCAATGTAGAGATGACCCAGTTAACATCAGCCAAATTTCACCTGATAATGTGGATGAATTGTATGGGAATATCATTATGATCACAGGTGCCCGTCTCGTTTAAAATCTAAAAATAGCATTTTACAATATATAGTAAAATGCTATTTTTAGATTTTAAACGCGACGGGCACCTGTGATTATGATTCTCTATTGAATAACAGGAATTGGCCATGATCAATCAGGCACATAATATATTTAAGTAATTTGTGAAGACAAGAGTTTATCTCTGATGTCATAAAGGATGCTGATTCTCATGACAATAGACTAGTTGAAGTTGTAAACACGTTTTTACAACTTGTAGAGAGCTAAACAGGCACTGACGAGTGTGTGAATGGATGAAATTAGACCCAACTTGTGAAATGTCAAGCTGACATAGTTTCCTAAAAGCAAAATAAGTGTGAACTAGTAAACTTTTTACAAGAAGATTTGAAAAATGTTTAATCCAAAATCAGTCAAGATGAACCAAATAATCAAAGAGTGTATGGAGGCAGCATTCAAAGATTTTAAGGTGATAAATCATATGGCGCTGCAAGTGCAAGTGTAAAAGTACCATTATAAGAACGTTTTTCTAAATATGTTTAGCAGAATAAAAACTGCAGACAATGCATTTAAAATTACCATGAAAAGTTAGCGAATGCTACTATGAGAGCAGATCGTCAAATTGGTAAATTGGAAACTTGTTGAACAATCTTGATAAACATGAACATGAAAAGGTTAACAGGAAACACCCAATGGGAAATAACGACAGGTTGAAAAGTACAATGAGCCTGACTGAGAAACCATTGAATACCTGTTAAGGGTAAATGAAAGAATTTCAAACCTTTCCCATAACGATGGGGAGTTCATTTATCTACCAGTTCTGCACGTGATTGACCCTGTGACATGTACAATACACATTAATCATGCTGGGAGCATACCAATAGTATTTCTGGTCATATCTCAAACAACATAGGACCTGATAAATGGCGATGATTTTATCATTAAAATAGGCACAAGGAGCATTAATTGCGTGAAAAGTAGTATTTGTAATGTTATGGCCAGAACACTGTTGAGTAAAGGAATAAATTATAGAAGAAAGAAAAGTACATATCTGTGGTGCCATGTTGATATTGGCCGGATATCTATACTGGGAGGTGTCAAATTGGAATCTCCAATGTGAAGCTTGGTCAATAAGGGAAATTATGAATATTGAAAAGCTGCAGTATATAAGAGGTCTGAGACCCGCCCTCTGGGACATAAGACATAAGCCAAGCCTACATTGTGTAGGTGCTCCCAAGATCAGATTCTTTGGGTGAGAATGAGGGCCAAGAGTAGACTGATAGATCCGGTTAGATCCTCTCTGCCAGGACCATATGGTAGTAGCAATGGTGTTGCATTGAGATTACGGCCGCTTTGCGCTAATGGGACATTTACTTAAATATCTTGTTCAAACATGGCGCAACTTAAATGACTAATACAAATTGATATTGTTAGATGTGCAATATGTCAGAATGGCATCATGTGTGAGAAGTAAATATTAAATATTGTATTAGTTTTACAAAGCAATGCGAAGTACTTAAAGACATACGTTACAAATGTCGCCAATGATAAGGATGACATATACAGTAAATATCACAAGAGCTGTCCACAAGACAGCATGCTATACTATTTGGCCATTTCATACTAAAGTCAACAATTATGACTGAGATAGTGGCTTGACGGTATAGTACTATAAATGATGTTGGATAAGTCATTTAAATAGCATATACTGTTTGTGAAAAAAGGCCTTGCATGCAAAACTTTAACCCAAATTTTTAACTTCAACAAGGGCCATAATTTTATTAAAATAATCCATAGAAAATGTGGGGTCATGCATTATGCAAGAAAGAACTCGCTCTGTGAAGATGGGGACTGTCCTTTTCACCACAATCAAGCTAGGCTGAAACTGGGTTTCAACATCCGCTACTTTCACTCTCACACAAGGTCAAAATACCTAAAATGATCAAATCAAACAGTTGCAGTTCATCCTCTACATATTTACAAAGAATTTACACCCATTGTAACATATCCAATGCAGTCTGGGCCAGATGTACAACCATTTCTAGGCAAACAAATTTTGTGAAGTTTCAAAGCAATCCTGTGAGTGGTTACTGAGAGAGATATGTGCATGATAGAACCTTGCATGCAGAACTTTAACTAAATTTTAAAAGTCAAACAAAGCCATAATTTGTACTAAATTCATTCAAGAGTTATTTAACTTGAATTTCTCACACCCTTTAAAGACATGAATGAAGTCTCAAGTCAATATCATTTGTGGTAACTGAGATTTTTCCATGATAGTACCTTGCTTGCAAAACTTTAACCAAAGCTGCAATGCCCAGGCTGATGCCAACACTGACACCGACGCCTACATACAAGTGACTGTAACAGCTCTCCATTTTCTTCGAATAGTCGAACGAAAAGTTCTCACTCTAAAAAACCTAATCCTTTTCCCCTATAAACAAATTTGCAGTAGACAGCTTTAAAAACATCAGAAAATGAATGAAAATTGTAATATCATATCTCCTATTCCAAATAATTTCAAGATGTATCATGTGCCCCGTAATTTGATTATTATTATATTGTAATTTAGTTTGATGATCATTTTGCCACAATTGTTTTGAACTTACGTCTGCTGCAGATACCTCAAAATGCATTGATCTGCATGTGGGAATGGGTCTATCAAACAAAGCATTATAATCAAAGTAGTACTTACTCGTTGACTGTTCTGAATGAAGAGAAATTTGTGATGACGACCCTGGTTTATAATCCGGCACTAAAGTTGCACGTTGATGATAGTTAACTCCTAGGTGAAATGAATGTTGCGATGATGATGATGCACTTTGGGCAGCTGTTGAGCCCGCAAAAGTTTTTGATTTGGGTATATTTCGATACCCATCAATTGTGTTCCTTTCCACTAAAATCACATTTCTTGTATTACCTCCGACTGTTCGGCGAGCATATCTTTTACTGGGGGACCTGAAATATACAGAAAGTGAAATTAACCCTTTCCCACAAATAATGAATCTCCAGCATAAATAATTATGACCGAGTAATTTCAACTTTTGCTACAATGATTTCAAAACACGTCTGCTGCAGATGCATCAGAAAGTGTCTATATGTGGTAAAGGATTAAAACACCATGAAACAATGTTAGCTAAAATATAGGCAGAAGGTTCTAGGTATTTGCTCTTTTTAACCCCTTCCAATATGCATACACATTGTGACGCATCTGCAGTAAACGACTTTTGAAAACAATTTGGCGAAAGGAGACATAGCTCATGATGAGCAATATCTTAATTCACTATAATGTTATCAACACTACTCAATAATCACACTTTCACTTAACCCTTTCCCTCATATAGATGCTTTCTGACGCCTCTGCAGCAGACGGCTTTTTGAAACGTGCAATTTCTCTTTTGTCAGATGTTTTCTACTTTTAGTCATAGGTTATCCATTCAATTATAGAGATTTTCCATTATTTGACAAAATATGTTCAAAGTCGTCTGCTGCAGAATTGTCGTATGAGGGAAAGGGTTAAAGAAATATTTCAATTTTTAGCTCACCTATGCACGAAGTGCAAGGTGAGCTATTGTGATCACATTTTGTCTGGCGTCCGTCGTGCGTCGTCAACATTTCAGCTTGTTATCACTCTACAGGCTACATTTTGCATCCAATCTTCATGAAAGTTTATCAGAACATTCATCTCCATCAAATCTTGGACAAGTTCGAAACTGGGCCATATGAGGTCAAAAACGAGGTCACTAGGTCAAATTGAAGGGAAATCTTGTTAACACTCTGGAGGCCACATTTTCAACTTGAGCATGTTGAAACTTGATCAGAATGTTTGTCTTGATGATATGTAGGTCAAGTTTGAATATGGGTCATATTGGGTCAGAAACTAGGTCACTAGGCCAAATTGAGGGGAAATCTTGTTAACTCTTTAGAAGCCGCATGTTTTGCTTCAGCAGCTTGAAATTTGAGCTGAAGTAGAGGCAAAGTTCGAATATGGGTCATGCTGGGTCAAAAACTAGGTCACTAGGCCAAATTGAAGGAAAATCTTGTTAACACTTTGGATGGCGCATGTTTTACTTAAGCAGCTTGAAATTTGGTCAGAATGTTGGTCTAAATGATATCTAGGCCAAGTTCGAATATGGGTCATGCCTGGTTAAAAACTAGGTCACTAGGCCAAATTGAAGGGTAATCTTGTTAACACTCTGCATTTTTATAAATTGAGCATGATGAAACTTTATCAGAATGTTTTTCTTGATGATATGTAAGTCAAGTTCGATCATGGGTCATGTTGGGTCAAAAAAAAGGTCACTAGGCCAAATTGAAGGAAAATCTTTACTTTGGAGGTTGCATTCAGAATTATTGTCTTCATGTGTTTTACATTGCAGTACATTGTATAATTAAGGTGAGCGATCCAGGGCCATCATGGCCCTCTTGTTTCTGCTGTATGTTCTGCCGGTTGTATGTCTCCTACAGATTTGTTGAATGTGGGAGGGAGCTAAGATGAGACAACAGCGATGGGTTCAAACAATCGGGTATTGTGAAGAAATAAAGGTGAATAAGACCTTACCTAGTCTGGGGAAAACTGGACGTGTTTTTAAAATATTGTTAGAAAAGGTGTATCTATCATTTTAAACAAATTATTTAAAAGGCCGACTTCAATCTAGAAATTGAGAGAAATTCTGACAGTCTGACAAGGGCCTGAACTTGACTAAACAAGAGGGCCATGATGGCCCTATATAGCTCACCTGATTTAATAGAACTTCAATAGTTTTCAAAGTTTTTACTCTTTTTAGGCCAATACTTTTGGACAAGAAGATTTTTAAAGTTTTAACAATGCACATATAAGGAAAACAAGCTCCGCCCCCTGGCGACCATGTTTTTCAACGGATCAAAAATATTTGAACAATCTTCGTAAAGGGTGCCCCAAGGAACATTTGTGCAAAATAATTTTTAAATCGGGCCAGTACTTTTGGACAAGAAGATTTTTAAAGTTTTAACAATGCACATATAAGGAAAACAAGCTCCGCCCCCTGGCCGCCATGTTTTTCAATGGATTGGAAATATTTGTACAATCTTGGTAAAGGGTGCCCCAAGGAACATTTGTGCAAAATAATTTTTAAATCAGGCCAGTTCTTTTGGACAAGAAGATTTTTAAAGTTTTAACAATGCACATTTAAGGAAAACTAGCTCCGCCCCATGGCGGCCATGCTTTTCAACGGATCGGAAATATTTGAACAATCTTGGTAAAGGGTGCCCTAAGGAACATTTGTGCAAAATAATTTTCAAATTGGGCCAGTACTTTTGGACAAGAAGATTTTTAAAGTTTTAACAATGCACATATAAGAAAAACAAGCTCCGCCCCCTGGTGGCCATGTTTTTCAACGGATCAAAAATATTTGAACAATCTTGGTAAAGGGTGCACCAAGAAACATTTGTGCAAAATTATTTTCAAATCGGCCCAGTACTTTTGGACAAGAAGATTTTTCAAAGTTTAAACAATGCACATATAAGGAAAACAGGCTCCGCCTCCTGGCGGCCATGTTTTTCAACGGATTGGAAATATTTGAACAATCTTGGTTAAGAGTGTCCCAAGGAACATTTGTGAAAAATAATTTTCAAATCGAGCCAGTACTTTTGGACAAGAAGATTTTTAAAGTTTTAACAATGCACATATAAGGAAAATAAGCTCCGCCCCCTGGTGGCCATGTTTTTTAACGGATCGGAAATATTTGAACAATCTTGGTAGAGGGTACCCCAAGGAACATTTGTGCAAAATAATTTTCAAATCGGGCCAGTACTTTTGGAAAAGAAGATTTTTTAAGATTTGGCAATTTTCCCCTTTTCTGATGCCGCAGCAACCAAAGTTCTACTTGGAATTAATTTCTTTGAACAACTTTGAAAGAGGACTACCTAAGGACCATTCCTGTGAAGTTATTTTGAAATCTGTCCATTGGTTTAGTAGGAGAAGTCATTTGTAGGAAATTGTTAACAGACGCCGACGACGACGGACGGTGAGTGATCACAAAAGCTCACCTTGCACTTCGTGCTTAGGTGAGCTAAAAAGTCCCCTGAAAACATTGAAGATTGCAATTAGATAATTGTCCTTTTTTGGTAGCATGCAAATATTCAAAGGGTTGATTTTTGTACAGTATCTCTCCATGTCCTGTATTTGTTAACCCTTTCCCTCATATAGATGCTTTCTGACGCCTCTGCAGCGGACAGCTTTTTGAAAACATGGCGACAATAGAAGAAATTGCTCAAAATGAGCAATTTCTCCTAATGTGTCTCCATGTTTTCAACTCTGTTCAATCATTGTAATTTCATTTAAACGGAGTTTTTTTTCAGGTATGTTTTTGAAGTCATCTGCTGCAAAAAATTTATATGTGGGAAAGGCTTAATGCTTTCCTAAACTTAAAATTTAGAAAACAATGTAGGACAAAGAAATATTTGCTCAAAACTAGCAGTTTTTCAATTTCCAAACAATATTGCAAATATTTGAACAATCTTGGTACAATGTAAAGGGTGCCCCAAGGAACATTTGTGCAAAATAATTTTCAAATCTGGCTAATACTTTTGGACAAGATTTTTTTTAAAGTTTTAACAATGCACATATGAGGAAAACAAGCTGTGCCCCATGTTTTCCAACGGATCGGAAATATTTGAACAATCTTGGTAGAGGGTACCCCAAGGAACATCTGTGCAAACAAAAATTCAAATCGGGCCAGTACTTTTGGACAAGAAGATTTTTTAAGATTTGGCAATTTCCCCCTTTTCTGATGCCGCAGCAACCAAAGTTCTACTTTGAATTAAATTCTTTGAACAACTTTGAAAGAGGACCACCTAAGGCTAAAGTTATTTTGAAATCTATCCATTGGTATAGTAGGAGAAGTCATTTGTAGGAAATTGTTAATAGACGACGATGACGGACGCCGGACGGTGAGGGATCACAAAAGCTCACCTTGCACTTTTTGCTTAGGTGAGCTAAAAACAATGATTTACATTAATTTTATGACTTTGATTACATAATTGATAATGTGTATCTCAATTATATTGTATGTGATGTTTTTAGAAGGCCTTAGATATATATGTGTTATCCAGCTGATGTAACTACATGCGAAGAATTAATAGTATAATATGTTGTCGTTTTCAAAATGTTTTTGATGTACCATTTATAGTTTAATTAAGATATCACATTAATAACCTTTAACATGATAAATCTCTTATTTGTGTATGTATTATATCAGTTTGAAATTACCGTAATTGGAAAAAAAAACACTGTCAACAGTATTGCGAGTTGAAACAATGATCTAACTGTTTCAACAGTTAAACATGTCCTGTATATATATACCGACTTATTGTGGTGATTGGTTTCACAGAAACAAAGACGAAAACATTTACATAGTTAGTTTTGAACAGCCCGTTTACTTTTTATTCCTTACTGCAAACCAATTAACCTACATCCGTTTAACCACCAAATATATAGTTCCATCAGTGATGCAGAGACACGATTAATAATAATCATGTCAGTGCTACTTTGGTACCGGATTGATACTAAGATTTGAGATTTATTGAGATAATATCTACATGGAGTTAAATTATGTAAATATTATCTTTCTTCATGTTTGGGCAGATAATAAATATCATTGCGCGTTCTATAACTCTCATGATACTCAAAACACCTCAATGACGCAGTAGAAGGCGTCTGGAAATTCCAAAAGCTTCTATAAATAGCTTGCGAGAATGGTTATCGATTGTTCTTAAATCTCAATATTATAAACGCTTTATTTTGTAGTTGTTGCAATATATGAAAGCGTCTAGATGATAAGACTTAACTGGTTTACAAAGGTTTAAAGGACTCCGTGTCATGCAATGTACAAGATAGACATGTCTGTACGTTCTAGCGTCAATTAGCAATCAATGTTGAAAGCGTAGCCGAATTGAGTTGGAGATCGAGCATTATTGTATATATATATTGAAAATCACAAGGCCTACCCCGAGATACTGCTTGTTATTTTGCAGGATTTCTACACGATAATAGAGGCCTGTGCTCAGACAATGGGCACAGAGACTACTTCACGCCAGTAAACTGAGGATCTCGGCCGTTCCAGATGTCGCCTGGAAACAGAAGTGCTGCTTCTACATACGGAAGAAGAAACTGGAACGCATACAGACAATAGGACAAAACCGGCAGACACACAAACTATTTAAACATAAATCTATATAGGACATTACAAAATATATGTACTGAGTGTAATGAGGTAAACTGTGTAGTTATTATCGGTGAAGAACAAGATCATTGCAGTAATTTGAATAATTGCAACATCATACATAGACCTAATGATGTTACTATAGCCCTCAGAACCAAACTTAACTGTGATGAAAAATCAGAGCCTTTATATGAAATGTATTCTACCGATCTCGTAAAGAAAACACACCAACAACCACCTAGTATGACCTTAAATGATTCAGCCATCAGTCAAAGCACTTGTCTTAGTAATACTTCATTTAACTACAGTAAGAAAGGTACCCATATTTTTAATTCGAATATTTGTCATTTAATGCCCAAACTTGGTGAAGTATCATTGTTTATCATGCAATGGGCAGATTACGTGACGTATAACACTGGTATAATAAACCTTTTGTTTACATGTCTACTGGTATGATAAACTTTTATCTTTATCACTCTACTTATTTTTCGAAATGACGTAATTGCTGGAACTACTTTTTCTGAAATATAAATGAGCCGTTCTACCAGAAAACTCTTGAACCGGATCAGCCTCAGCATGCCGCGCAGACTTACCTGGACAGACACGTTTCGCCTCCTGTGGATTTTCTGTTTAAGGAATCATTGCTCAATACCTCTTTCCCCCTGAGACGGAATGTGTCGTACTGGATTAGTCTGCCCAGGCTGATCTGGATCGATACATTACGCAGAATCCATAATGTTGATTTTTTATTGTGGAACGGCTCAATTATGTTGATAGAAATAAAGTTATTATTGTTTTAATTACATTTCAACAAATTTTACAATGCAAATACAAATCGAAAAGAATATCGTTATATAAATCACATGGAATCTGCATGTTCAGTCTTACTTGATGAACTGTCTTTCTTCGATGAAAATGTAGCATACATAGACCTGTTTATTCACGTGATCAGTTCATAGGTAACCTTGTTTAAATACAATCTGAAGCGAGTAATGTCCTATAATGAGAAGCATATCTATGTTTCCACAAGTAATTTTAATACACTTAAATAATTCCACGTTAAACGACAAATGTTTTAATTTCTATCGTCAGTCTGTGTTCTACCACGAGAAAGTGTTTCGAACAGCCTCATCTACCCATGGATCCTCTTTCATACAGCAGTTCCGACAGAAAATTATTATGGGTTCGAGATCCCTATCCAGAAAATGTTTCTTATTGTTAAATAACTTCATCATTTACGTACAGCTAGTGTTTAAATGATCATTCTTAAAACTAAAAGTTTCGTAATGTGTCTTCGACATGTCTACCCACAACAGTGACGGTATCCTTTTCCAAAAATGAATGTCTCCAATATAAACGACGACTAAGCCTAAGCATCACACTTGTCTTGAATATATAGTCAACTGTATTTAAACTTTGAGTGTTACTTGAACTTCCATAGCCTGAACTAACTTTATACATTGACTTTCAGATCCAACACAATTATTCATTTTCAAAACACGGCCTTTGACATACATGTTGACCTATCTTGTGTACTGAAGCGACGGCCAATCCGCAATACTTACACTTCTACTAAGACTATAATGTTCCGAGTTAATATTGCCATTTTAAGGTATTATGTCACACCAGATATACAAATTAAGTAGTAATAATCGAAAAATATGGAGTTGAAGTGGGAACTCTTTAGCTTCCGTATGTCATGTGTACACAATGTAATTCGGCGCGGATTTATGCACGCGCGTGACATCATTCTATTTTAGGTGAGGTCATTCATGAATGGGCTTTTGTAATTTTGTATGTTATTTATTAAAGCTAGTTAAAATGAATGTAGATTTACCTGAAAACATGATTTTGAATGCAAGATAAATAGAATATTACGTCCTTGACTTTCGCCATGAACTTTATATGACTCGGCTAGGAGAAATGATAATTGTCTTGCCAAAGGCTTGAAAATTATCAATTTCCCAACCTCGTCAGATCAAGTTCATATCTTAAGTCAGGGACATAATATTCTCTATTTATATGTCAAATAAATGATCGTACAAGCGTTGTCTAGAATATGAAAACGATGATATAGAATCTGTGTAGATTCAGATTAATAATACAAACAGTAAAGCTTTGTTTATCGACCTCCTAATGCAGGGCAGACTTGGATCAATTTATACAAAGCACAACTAGATAGAGTCGATTTATCGCGGTAGGAATATTATATACTTGGCTATTTTAATATTAATTATTTATCGGAAAATACGAATATACACTTTAAAAACACTAAATGGGTTGACTTAGTTTTAAAATGTGATTTCGTGCAACTTGTGGAATCTTGTTGAATCTTCAACGTGTGAAACTAAAAACTCAGAAACAATAATAGATCATATTTATACACAATCATGTTACGTCAATTTGGCCTAGTGACCTAGTTTTTGACCAGACATGACCCATGTTCGAACTTGGCCTAGATATCATCAAGACAAACTTTCTGACAAAGTTTCGATGTGCTCAAGTTTAAAATGCAGCTTCCAGTGTTTTAAAATGTGGCTTCCAGAGTGATAACAAGATTTTTGTTCAATTTGGCCTAGTGACCTAGTTTTTGACCTGACATGACCCATATTCAAACTTATCCTAGATATCATGACAAATATTCTAACGAGGTTTCAACATGCTCAAGCCAAAAATGTGGCTTCCAGAGTGTTAACAAGATTTTCCTTAAATGTGGCCTTGTGACCTAGTTTTTGACCCGACATGACCCATATTTGAACTTGGCCTAGATATAATCTACACAAACTTTCTGACAAAGTTTCAACCTGCTCAAGTTTAAAATGCGGCTTCCAGAGTGTTAACAAGATTTTTGTTCAATTTGGCCTAGTGACCTAGTTTTTGACCCAACATGGCCTATATTCGAACTTGGCCTAGATATTACCAAGACAATCATTCTGACAAAGTTTCAACATGCTCAAGCTTCCCGAGAGTTAACAAGATTTTCATTTAATTTGATCTAGTGACCTAGTTTGTGACCACACATGACCCAGTTTCAAACTTGATGGAGATTGATGGATATTCTGATAAAAACTTGATGAAGATTGGATGCAAAATGTTGCCTAAAGAGAGTTAACAAGCAAATATTGACAACGAACAACGGACGCCGGACAAAAGGCGTTCACAAAAACTCACCTTGAGCATTTCATTCTCTTGTGAGCTAAAAACTGATATCATACAAATATCAGTCCGGTTTCCGAAGACCATTCTGGTATTACAGCACTGACAAGGTTAATAGATTCTTGGCTGAAAGATATAGACGAAGGCAAAATCATCGGCAGTGTGTACTTGGACCTCCGTAAAGCCTTTGATTTAGATGATCATAAAATTTTACTCCACAAACTTAAACTTTATTATTTTAATGAATCAGCATTAAGACTTTTCAATTCTTACTTAAAAGATCGAAAAACAAAGCGTCGTAATAGGAAACAACAGATCTGATAAACTCCTTATACAATCTGGCGAGGCTCAAGGATCGATCCTCGGCCCATTGCTATTTTTAATCTATATAAAAAACATTGTTTATGAGTGCGACAAAAATAATATTGATATGTATGCCAACGGCGCAACACTGTATCAATCAGGCAAAAATTTATTTGACATTCAAATCACGCAGCAAACAAAACTGAGTAATATTAGAAATTGGTGTAAAGTAACAATAAGGCGAACAATCCTTTAACAAGAGGCCCATGAGGGCCTATGCTCTACTGGTATGGTTCTTTGGTCATTTTCATGAAGATCGGATAGTAAATGGAGGCTCTTTTGTGTTCACAAGCTGTATTATAGCAATTTTTACAATTTCATGGGCCATAATCCAGTCTTGCATGGGCGGATCTAGCTGGTTTTCAAAAGGAACCAAGCTCTCATCAATATTTAACTACTATCTAAGTTTGGTGAAGATCAGATAGTAAATGGAGCCTCTATTGTGTTCACATGCTCAATTATAGCAATTTGGACAATTTCAAGGGCCATAATCCAGTCTTGCATGGGCGGATCTGGCTGGTTTAGGAAAGGAACCGAGCTCTCATGGATATCTTACTACTGTATAAGTTTGGTTGAGATACAATCAAAAGTGAAGACTATCGTGTTAAAAAGTTCTTTTATAGCAATTTTGACCATTTCAAGGGCCATAATCCAGTCATGCATGGGCGGATCTGGCTGGTTTTCAAAAGGAACCGAGCTCTCATGGATATCTAACTACTGTATAAGTTTGGTTGAGATACAACCAACGTGAAGACTATCGTGTTAACAAGCTCTTTTATAGCAATTTTGACCATTTCAAGGGCCATAATCCAGTCTTGCATGGGCGGATCTGGCTGGTTTTCGAAAGGAACCAAGCTCTCATTAATATCTAACTACTGTATAAGTTTGGTTGAGATACAATTAAAAGTGAAGACTGTATCGTGTTAACAAGCTCTTTTATAGCAATTTTGACCATTTCAAGGGCCATAATCCAGTCATGCATGGGCGGATCTGGCTGGTTTTCGAAAGGAACCGAGCTCTCATAGATATCTAACTACTGTATAAGTTTGGTTGAGATACAATCAAACGTGAAGACTGTATCGTGTTAACAAGCTATTTTATAGCAATTTTGACCATTTCAAGGGCCATAATCCAGTCATGCATGGGCGGATCTGGCTGGTTTTCGAAAGGAACCGAGCTCTCATGAATATCTAACTACTGTATAAGTTTGGTTGAGATGCAATTAAAAGTGAAGACTGTATCGTGTTAACAAGCTCTTTTATAGCAATTTTGACCATTTCAAGGGCCATAATCCAGTCATGCATGGGCGGATCTGGCTGGTTTTCGAAAGGAACCGAGCTCTCATGGATATCTAACTACTGTATAAGTTTGGTTGAGATACAATCAAAAGTGAAGACTGTATCGTGTTAACAAGAAATTGTTTAAGGACGCACACACGCACGCATGCACGGACGACGGACACATCGCCACGACATAAGCCCTTCTGGCCTTTGGCCAGTAGAGCTAAAAATGAAATGTATGTTAATTGGAACAGCCAACAAAATAAAATCTTGAATTGACAATAGATAATGTAGCTTTAAACAATGTAACAGAACAATAAATATTGGGAATTTATATTGACCAAACACTCTCATGGAACACTCAATTGACGTAAGTCAGAAAAAAGATTAATACCAAAATGTCATTACTTAAAAAAATATCGCACTTCATCTCTTTTGACATGAAAACGATTTTCTACAATGCGTACATTGTACCACTACTTCATTATTTATCCCATATTTGGGGTACTTGTCAAAGAAAACAAGAGGACCATTAGGCCCTGGATCTCTCACCTGAGAATGGGCTTTTTAAGATTACCTCTTTCCGCGCCAATGGCAATATCATCAAGACAAAATTTCAAGATACTCAAGTCAAAAATACAATCTCTATAGTGTTAACAATATTGTTATACATTATGGCCTAGTTTTAGACCTGACCAAACCCATATTTGATTTGGCCTAGATATCTTCAAGGCAAATATTCTGACAAAGATTCAAAATGACCCATAATTGAACTTGGCCTAGATATCATCAAGACAAACTTTCTAATAAAGTTTCAACATGCTCAAGTTTAAAATGCGGCTTTTACAGTGTTAACAAGATTTTCTTTAAATTAAGCCTGGCTACCTAGCTTTTGACCAAACATGACCTATATTTCAACATGCTCAAGCCGGAAATATATCTTCCAGAGTGTTAACAAGATTTTCCTTAAATTTGACCTAGTGACCTATAGTTGTTGACCGGACATGACCAAGTTTTGAACTTGACCTGGATATCACTAAGACAAACATTCTGACAAAGTTGTAACATGCTCAAGCCAGAAATGTAGCTTCCAGAGTGTTAAAAAGAGTTTCCTTAAATTTGACCTAGTGACCTATATAGCTAGTCTTTAACTGGACATGACCCAGTTTTGAACTTGGCCTAGAAATCACTAAGACAACATTCTGACAAAGTTTCAACATGCTCAAGCCAAACATGTAGCTTCCAGAGTGTTAACAAGAGTTTCAAATTCAAACTTGGCCTGAATATCACTAAGACAAACATTCTGACAAAGTTTCAACATGCTCAAGCCAAAAATGTGGCTTCCAGGGGTCTATTTCTCCAAACTTCGTAAAGTTACGGACCCATAAAGTTACGATTTCCGTAGAATTGAAAAAGTTACGGAAGAGATGCAGAGTTTCAAATTGCATTTCTCCAAACTCCGTATCGTAGTCGTATCTTAGTTGCAGAGTTATGGATATATTACGTCATTTCTGCTTCCATCCGGGTCATTATTTTGTTTCTCCTGCCTTGTTCTGTTTCAAATCATGTTAGATCTACAGATTGAGCTAAGGAATGCTCCTTTAAAGGGATTTATAGGCATGGTAATGCAATACAGTGCTAGATTATTATAGCCAACTATACATACAGAGTACACAGTATACGTCCATGAATAGACCTGGGGGATCAGTAGACTAAGCAGAGTTTAGATAACCAAGAGTAACTGGCATTGTGATCCCCTAAGTCAAACTCCCGTGGCAGTGCTATTCTTCAACATATCACTTCGGCGGGCAAAGTTTTAGTCTCAGCTTCCACCATAAGATAGCTCAACTAAATTAATTTGAAAATCAGCTGAACACTTTTGGAGAAAAATATTTTTTAAGTTTTCACTATAGCTTAGTATATAATCACACAAGGAACATTTCTACAAAATAATTTCAAAATCTGCCAACCAGTTTGGGAGAAGAAGAATTTTAAAGGTTTTTTTGTTTCATTGCCATGGAAACCAGAATTCTGCATGGATCCCAAAAATTTGAAGAAATTCTGGTGAGGTCATTAAGAGGATGCTTTCTGTGAAGTTTCATCCCAATTGACCCACTGGTTACTGAGGAGAAGATGTTGAAGATTTTTTAAGTTTTCACTTTGGCCATATAAGGCAAAATAGCCCCGCCCCCTTGCGGCCATGTTTTTTGACCAATCAACTTGGCTTGATGGAATCTGATAGAGGATCACACAAGGAACATTTCTACAAAATTATTTGAAAATCGGTCGACACTTTTGGAGGAGAAGATTTTTTTTTAAGTTTGCACTATAGCCATATAAGGCAAAATAGCCCCGCCCCCCCCCCCTGGCGGCCATGTTTTTCGACTAATCAACATGGCTTGAAAGAATCTGATAGAGGGTCACCCAAGGAACATTTCTACAAAATTATTTGAAAATCAGCCTGACACTTTTGGCCATGTTTTTCAGAGGAGAAAATGTTGACGGACGCCGGACATAGGGCGATCACAATAACTCACCTTGAGCACTTCGTGCACAGGTGAGCTAAAAAGGGTCACCCAAGGAACATTCTACAAAATTATTTGAAAATCGGCCTGACGCACAGACGCGCGCACGACGGACAATTCGCCATGACATAAGCTCGACTGGCTTTCAGCCAGGAGCTAAAAATGACAATTTTTCATTTCAACGCAATATGTGTTGATACAGAGTAGAATTGATATATCATGTAGTTATGCATCTTTCAGGCAGATTTAACAGTTTTATTATCACGTAGTTGTATTGTTTACAGAAAACATCAAGTTTACATTGTCCTCTTAAAAAACAAGAAGCCCATGAGGGCCTATGCTCTACTGGGATGGTTCTTTGGTCATTTTCAATCCAGAGCATGTATGTATGTATGGTGAAGATCGTATAGTAAATGGAGTCTCTATTGTGTTCATAAGCTGTTTTATAGCAATTTTGACAATTTCAAGGGCCATAATCCAGTCTGCATGGGCGGATCTGGCTGGTTTGCAAAAGGAACCGAGCTCTCATCAATATTTAACTACTATCTAAGTTTGGTGAAGATCGGATAGTAAATGGAGGCTCTATTGTGTTCACAAGCTGTATTAGAGCAATTTTGACAATTTCAAGGGCCATAATCCAGTCTTGCATAGGCGGATCTAGCTGGTTTACAAAAGGAACCGAGCTCTCATTGATATCTAACTACTGTATAAGTTTGATGGAGATACAATCAAAACTGAAGACTTTATCGCGTTCACAAGCTGTATTATAGCAATTTTGACAATTTCAAGGGCCATAATCCAGTCTTGCATGGCCGGATCTGGCTGGTTCGCAAAAGGAAGCAAGCTCTCATGGAAACCTAACTAAGTGTAAGTTTGGTAAAGATCAGATAGTAAATGGAGCCTCTATTGTGTTCACAAGCTCTATTATAGCAATTTTGACAATTTCAAGGGCCATAATCCAGTCTTGCATGGGCGGATCTGGCTGGTTTGCGAATGGAACCAAGCTCTCATGGATATCTAACTACTGTATAAGTTTGATTGAGATACAATCAAAACTGAAGACTGTATCGCATTCACAAGCAATTGTTTACGGACGCACACACACACAACGGACACCACACCACGGCATAAGATCTTCTGGCCTTTGGCCAGTAGAGCTAAAAACAACTTTAAATCATACTGTAATGAAATAAACAAGAGCACCGCGTACGGCACAGACGCTCGACTGATAGGGAGAAAAAATAAATAAAAAAATGAGCTAAACAAAAAACCTTAACCGGACGACCACGCCACCGCCGCCGACACCAGGGTCATGAAAATAGCTCTCGTTTTTTTCAAAAGTCGAGCTAATTAAAAAACTTAACCGGATGACAACACCTTCAGTGTAGATTTTCTAAGTCCAAATGGGGGGGATAATTTGGTCAATATTAAGTTCAGGGTTATGGAACTTGTTGTATCAAGTTATGTTAAGACATTGAATAAGTTTAGGAAGTTTCAAAGCTGTAGGTCAAATTGTGTTTCAGTTATCACCATTTTTCTCCCTTCAAAGTAGATTTTCTAAATCGAAATGGGGAGATAATTTTGTCAATACTATTTACAGAGTTATGAAACTTGTTATATAAGGTCAACTTAAGACACTCAGCAAGTTTGTGAAGTTTCAAGCAAAAAAAAGAAAAGTTTTTAAGATATGAAAAATCATGAGTAAAAAATTGTCAAAAACCTGAGCTAAACAAAAAACCTTAACCTTACGTTTTGAAGTTTTAAGTGAAACAAATATAGATTTCCAGCTATATACTTTTATTATTTAACATATTATGATTATGTTTATGAAGTTTAGTGACTTTAACAGTAGTAGCTTATTAGAAAACAGAAAAAAAGCTGAGCTGAACAAAAAACCTTAACCTGACGACCACGCCGCCGCCGCCAACGACGACCACGCCAGGGTCATGACAATAGCTCTCGTTTTTTTCAAAACTCGAGCTATAAATAAAAAAACTCTTAGTAAAACGGCGAGAAAAAGCTTATCTAGTCAAAGGAATGTCACCGCGAATCCGCGATGGTTCCACCGCAAATCCGCGATTATCAGTTTTATTAACCCCCTGGGGTTATCTTGTTGCGTCCGCGATGGTAAATAAAATAAAATCGCAGTGATGGGTGGCTTTCCACCTATCTTCTAGACCAAAATAATTGTCCGCGTTGAGATTTGTCAGCGGTGGCTCGCAGGCAATGCGTTTTCCGCGTGAGCTGTACTGTAGTGACCTAGTTTTTAACCTCACATGACCCAGTTTCGAACTTGGCCTAGATATTACTTAGACAAACATTCTGACAAAGTTTCAAAAAATTCTGAAAAATTCAAGGGGCCATAACTCATATAAAAATAATTCCAGTGCAACAAGCAGACAATATGCACAAGTAGGCTTGGTATCAATCATTCTTGTGAAGTTATATTAAATTCTGATAAAGGGTTGCTGAGATATAGTGTTCACAAAATATGGACATATATGTAATATGTATGAGAAATTCAAGGGTCCATAACTCATTTAAAAATAATTCCAGTGCAACAAGCAGACAATATGCACAAGTAGGCTTGGTATCAATCATTCTTGTGAAGTTATATTAAATTCTGACCCAGGGTTGCTGAGAAATAGTGTTCACAAAATATGGACATACATACATGTAATATGTATGAGAAATTCAAGGGGCCATAACTCATTTAATCAAAGTACTGAAAGTACTGCTGGAAGGTGATTTTAGAGCGATGTTACACAAGTGCAGAAGGGATAATGAATTGTATGCAAGGTATGAACAGATCATGGCTAGGATATATGGATAGGAACAAATGAGAGCAAATATGTTGGAAAATAAATGATTATTTGGGGTTTAACGCCGTTTTTAACAATTTCTCAGTTATATCACGGCGGCCAGTTCACCTACTCATGCATTTCCTGGTTTTCTCACACCAGTACTCCACACAACAATCTTCCCAAGCAACTGGCTGCTTTTCAGCATAGACGTAGACCATTGGTGGAAGACTAATGACGCATGTATAAAAAGAATAAATCAAACAAATATAATAACAAGAGGACCATGATAGTCCTATATCGCTCACCTGATTTAATCAAACTTAAAAAGTTTTCATTTTTCTGCGTCTATACATATATACGGAAAACAAGCAACACCCCCTGGTGGCCATCTTTATCATCCTATCAAAATAATTTGAAGTCTTAGTAGAGGGGCACCATTCATGGCAAATGGACAAGAATATTTTTAAAGTGTTTACCTTAACAAGTCTATGTAAAACAAGTGATCCCCAGGGTGGAGCCATGTTTGATTTGTTTGTTTGTTTGGAGTTTAACGCCGCTTTCAACAGCTTTGGTCATATCACGGCGGTCAGTGCACCTACCCATGTTTTCCTGGCTTTCCCACACCAGTACTTACACAACATTCGTTCGAAGCCACTGACTACTTTCTCACATAGATCAGAGGTGAGAGGCAATGGAAAACATCGCCCGAAAGAATGTCGCCGCAACCGGGTATCGAACCCGTGACCTCCAGATCACGAGTCAGATACGCTACCAATTGAGTTACCCGGCCGGGTTGGAGCCATGTTTGACATCAGGGCTATAATAATTTGACCAATCTTGGTAGAAGTCCACTCGATGAAGTTAGATTTCAAATATTAAACTTTTAGACAAGATCTTGGTAGAGGTCCACTAGATGATGCTACATACCCAATATAAAAGGCCTGGGCCCTCTACTTTTAGACAAGAAGATTTGTTTAAGTTTTTCCCCTATACAATTCTATGTGAAACAAGTGACCCCCAGGGGAGGGGTCATTTTTTACCCCATGGCTATAATTTGAACAATCTTGGTAGAGGTCCACTAGATGATGCTACATACCCAATATCAAAGGCCTGGGCTCTCTACTTTTAGACAAGAAGATTTTTAAAGTTTTTCCCCTATATGAGTACATGTAAAACAAGTGACCCCCAGGATGGGGTCATTTTTTACCCTAGGGCTATAATTTGAACAATCTTGGTAGAGGTCTACTAGACGATGCTACATACCAAATATCAAAGGCCGGCGCCCTCTATTTCCAGATTTTTTTTTTTCTTTAAATTTTCTCTATATGAGTCTATGTAAAACAATAGACCCCCAGGTCAAGAAAAATTTTAAAGTTTTAACAATGCACATAAGGAAAACAAGCTCCGCCCTATGGCGGCCATGTTTTTCAACGGATTGGAAATATTTGAACAATCTTGGTAAAGGGTGCCCCAAGAAACATTTACCCCATGGCTATAATTTGAACAATCTTGGTAGAGGTCCACTAGATGATGCTACATACCCAATATCAAAGGCCTGTGCTCTCTACTTTTAGACAAGAAGATTTTTGAAGTTTTTCCCCTATATGAGTACATGTAAAACAAGTGACCCCCAGGATGGGGTCATTTTTTACCCCAGGGCTATAATTTGAACAATCTTGGTAGAGGTCTACTAGACGATGCTACATACCAAATATCAAAGGCCGGCGCCCTCTATTTCCAGATTTTTTTTTTTCTTTAAATTTTCTCTATATGAGTCTATGTAAAACAATAGACCCCCAGGTCAAGAAATTTTTTAAAGTTTTAACAATGCACATATAAGGAAAACAAGCTCCGCCCTATGGCGGCTATGTTTTTCAACGGATTGGAAATATTTGAACAATCTTGGTAAAGGGTGCCACAACCCATACAGATCAAACCCTTTGCAAAATATTTGCAGAATATGTGCAGAATATATTCCTTTCAAACTACTATTTGCACTCTATTTGCAAATGCTTTGCGGAAAGTAGCTGCAAATACTTTGCAAATATCAATATATCTGGCAAAGGCATTGCAAACGTTAACTTATAGATAACTAAAGTAGCTGCAAATACTGTGCAAATACCAACTCTGTCTGTTTATATATATGGCAAATAGTATGCAAATAGTAACTTATTAATTATATAACTGAAGTTTAGCTGCAAATACTTTGCAAGTACTAACTTAGTCTATTAATATTCTTGCAAATACATTGCAAATACTAACTTTGTCTGTAAATATTCTTGCAAAGGGTATGCAAAGGGTAACTTAGAATTTCAAACAGTGCAAGTAGTTTGCAAACACTAACTTATCCCCTGAATGATATTTTCCAAATACAAAGTTGTTGGACTTCAAATGAAATTATTACAATAGTTTTATAAATTATTGACTGATTTAACCACTATATATAACCAAAACATGTGTGCAGCTTATATAAAAGTGTGTATATAAATTCAGTATAATTTTACATAAACATGATGTTTTCAGTTGAAAATGCAAAAGCCAAAGATATGTTTGGCTAAAACATACATTCTGTAGCAGACGACTTCAAACGCATTTTGTCAAAACATAGAAAATCTCCATAATTGAATGGATAACCTGTGACAAAAAGTGGTAAACATTGTGGCAAAAGGCGAAATTGCACTTTCTTCTTTGTCACTATGTTTTCAAAAAGCTATCTGCTGCAGAGGCGTCAGAAAGCGTCTATATGAGGGAAAGGGATTGTCCCTGAAGTGTTCAGGCCCTAAATATAATTTATAAAGAAAATTGAATTCTGGTTTTATTGATGCATGAATCATAACAATCTTTTCAGGAATAAATTGACAATCGTAGTTCGAAGTTTGATTTACAGGTATTTTTCGATCCTCCTGTAGAGTCGCATTTCAACATGTGGGTCAGTTTAAAAATAAATGCGATCACATGATTGATTTGCATATTAATGAGATCACATGATCCAATCAGGTCAAATATATAACTTCCTGTTGATTTTTCAATCATTTTCCAGTCGCGATTATTTATGAAAATATCGGCACGGAAAGTTAAGAGCATGGTGTTCCGCATCTGGTAAGTATTTATTTTACGATTCAATACATTTGAAAACTTTAAATCAATAACTTTAATTTGATGTAAGAATAAACAAAATCCGTCCACAAACAACGATAGCATGCAAATTTAAAGTTCAAAGGTCACGCTTTTCGAGCATGACTCGGAGGTCAATATACGACGCCATTTTGTCAATATTAAATCGCTGGAGAAAATACACTACAAACCCCGAAATCAGCGCTAACACACAGTCTTGATTAATATTTTGATGAATAATCAGATAATTAATATGATTTTATGAAATAAACCCGTTAATATTTGTTATTCAGCCATTATACTTAAATCCGTTAAACTCTAAACAAAGGGTCACGATTACGTAAATTTTCATAATAAGAAAACAATAACATTGGCGAAAATATTCGCTTACGTGCGAGTTTCTAAACAGTTTTAGAAATGAAACATATATACTCTTGTCATTGCATTGCACACTTATTTAGATGCTAGTTATTATTTAAAACGAAGCCAAATTTTTTATTTTAAAATTGCCAACAGGAATTGATTTCGGACAGTCACATTTTCGGATACGTCAAATGTAGCAATGTTGTTGTCATCATACATATTCGTGATGGACGTGACACATTATAAATATTATGTGTATTTTCAATGATTTGACATTGTATTAATTAATAAGATGAACCCTTTCCCACATGCAAAGATATCTACCATAGAACTGATTCTTTGAAAACATTGTGGAAAAGGACGCTTTTTTCAAAACTTATTCAATAATTATATTTTCTCTTATATTAGAGATTTTTTAATCATTTGACATGATATAAAATTATAACCTTACCCACCCGTAGACACATTTGCAACCGATTTTTAAGACATTGTGGAAAAAGAGGATCTTTCTTCAAACTTAATAACTTATTGCAACATCTGCAGCAGATTTTATTTAAAACATTGTGACAAAGGGGGATTTTTTTCTGCAAACCATATTCAATTATAACACTCCTCAATAAAGAGATTTTCCTTAATTTGACCAAAATGTTTTCAAAGTCACTGATGCAGATCTGTCACATGTTGCAATGGATTTATTATTAATTGGCTATAATTGCTATAGATAAAGTATAACCTGTACTGAATTCTTGGAATGAAAATAAAAGACACACATTTACTTTTTCATTTATTTTCATAATTTTATGAATCATGTACATATTTCAGACTTATGACATGATGAATGGTTTATAATGGTATCCAGCCAACACAAGACAATTGATCATCCCTGAATCACCACTGTCCATCCTGTAAAGATGTTAAATCCCAAAAGAATGTATCAAGAATGACATGAAGATGAAAGATGATGGTGTTATAATTTCAAACATTGAAGCATTGAATGATGATGCCATAAGGTCAAATTTGAAAGATGACAGAGGAATTTTTTCTAATGATCTTATGCTGTGTGTTATTGATTTATTTGGAGCAGATCATGCCTAGTGACAAAAGAAGAAATTGCACAAAACGTTACTCACTGTTATAGGTTATCCATTCAATTATAGAGAACTTCTATTTTTTGACAACATATGTTAAGTTGTCTGCTGCAGAATTGTTGTATGAGGGAAAGGGTTAAATCATATAAAATATAGAGGTTATTTATTTCATATTTTATTTATATTTTAAATGATGTTTAATTAAAATAAAGCTTAAAATGGTAAACATATATCTGGATTTATATATACCTTAATTCCCAAGTTTTTAGAATGTAATCTATTTGCAGACTGTTTGCAATCTAGTTGCAGACCGTTTGCAATCTATTTGCAGATGGTTTGCAATCTATTTGCAGACTGTTGCAATCTAGTTGCATAGTATTTGCAATCTAGTTGCAAAGTATTTGCAATCTAGTTGCATAGTATTTGTAATCTAGTTTCAAAGTATTTGCAATCTAGTTGCATAGTATTTGTAATCTAGTTGCATAGTATTTGCAGATTTTGCTGTTGAATTGGCTGCAAACATTCTGCAAAGGGTTTTTTGAATGCTTCATGTACCCTTTGCAATCTGTTTGCAAACTGTTTGCACAGATCGTTCCAAATCTACCCGTCTGCAGAATATATTCTGCAAATATTTGTAGAATATATTCTGCAAACACTTTCGCAAACAATTTGCAAAGGTTTGGAATATATTCCGCAAACACTCCCATTCGTAGGGGAAGGAACATTTGTTCAAAATATTTTTTAAATCGGGCCAGTACTTTTGGACAAGAAGATTTTTAAAGTTTTAACAATGCACATATAAGGGAAATAAGCTCCGCCCCCTGGCGGCCATGTTTTTCAACAGATCGGAAATATTTGAACAATCTTGGTAGAAGGTACCCCAAGGAACATTTGTGTAAAAATAATTTTCAAATCGGGCCAGTACTTTTGGACAAGAAGATTTTTTAAGTTTTGGTTAATTTCCCCTTTTTTGTTGCCGTGGCAGCCAAAGTTCTGCATGGAATAGAATTCTTTGAACAAGTTTGAAAGAGATCCACCCAAGAAACATTCCTGTAAAATTATTTTGAATTTGGTTAATTGGTTTAGGAGGAGAATCACAAAAGCTCACCTTGCACTTTGTGCATAGGTGAGCTAAAAAACACAAACACTTGTTGTTTAGTTTATACGGTTATAGTATATAATTTCGTAAGAACGCCTTCATCATTATAATACAATAATAGAAAAAGAATACAAACTTCAGAATTGTTGACAGCTAGACATTATATTATATTCACATTAGTTAGCAAAAACTGTCAAGAAGTGAGGAGTATTGCATACATACAATTCACTTAGAAATTGCATTGAAGCAAAATATATTTTTTCATATTTAGACAGAAATGTACTGGAAACAATGAAATTCAATCATATCTGTCAATAGCTAATGCTATCTTTCTATGCGTCAGTATAAGGACAAAGATATTTATAGATAGATATTCTTTATTTCCTTCTAACTTGACGCGAACATTATTGCAAATGTAAAATTAATTCATGTTTTCATATTTTCATTCATAGCATAGTGTGTGTGTATATATATATAATTATATATTTATGTTCTCACTTTTGTAATGTTTAATAGGAAATTTACTTGCTCAATATGAATGAAAACATGAATTAATTTTACATTTGCAACAATGTTCGATAAACTGTGATTGAATGAGGATACAACGTAGAATGTAATGTTTTCTCCTTGCATGAAAGCATAATTAAGTATCAGTGTGCCCTCAATTTAAATTAAAACCAAAGGCTTCTTTTCCCACAACATTTTTTGTCAAGAGCTACAATATCTAAAGAGGCAAAATGTTAGGGTGTTTATCTAGTATGCATGAGTTCGATTTTACCATACCAATTCAGGAAAAGTGATTTTCACATATTTCGCCTTTTCCCTGGTAAATCAGTTGGTTACTAAGCAATGCGGGCTGTCAATACAGCAGTTGTAAGTTTGAATTGAAGCTCGGCCATCATTCTTTCAGTCAATGTGTCAAGCATCATTCATCTTTCACCAATGGGCTAACAGTCTATTTGGAAAAGAAGCCAGTTGCTTGGAAAGAATGTTGTGTGGATTACTTGTGTGAGGAAGTCAGACAACACATGAATAGGAGAATTGGCCGCCGGCATATGACTGAACAATTGTTGTAAACGGCGTTAAAAGTCCAATCAATCAATCCTTTTTATATAATCATTCTGTAATTTACCATTTAGAATGCCCCCCTAATCCCCTAATACATATTTTAAATCGTTCATCAAATAATTGGTTTATGCAAATAATGTATATGTCCGACATTGTCGAATTACGTATAGGCAGTGGTACAAAACATCTGGAACGTAGAATTATCTACGTTCCTGTAATAGCATCCCTCATCATAAAAGTATGAAATAAAGTATGAAAATAATTCAAATACTTCATTATAGATCTAAACAATGATGCTGTTTACACATTGAATTATATAACTTTGCATTTTGTAGAGAAAGCAAATTATAAGACGCAAATACATTTTCAGTTTGAAAATGAAGTATAAACTATATATTCTTCATTCAACTGATTGTAAATGAAAAGACTATTAGGTAGATTTTACTTTGAATTCATCGCACTATATTGATTAGTGTATGTGTAACGAAAACGTTCGGTATACGTTGCATTTGATATGCAAATTTACATCACCGTTTCGAAGTGATGAAGTTTAGGATTACATTAATAAGACAATGGGACCCCTTCAGGGTTGAGTATACTTTTCGCTGAAGGGATTTTCTGCGTCTTTAGCCCGGCACGTTACATTGGTGGCAGCGGTGGAATGAAGACAACTGCCATACCAGAGTTGCCTTACCCACGGATTTCCCAGGCCAAGACTCGGGACGAGTCTTCTCGGAGTGGGAAGTAGTGTAACGAAAACGTTCGGTATACGTTGCATTTGATATGCAAATTTACATCACCATTTCGAAGTGATGGAGTTTAGGATTACATATATAAGACAAGTGGACCCCTTCAGGGTTGAGTATACTTTTCGCTGAAGGGATCTTCTGCGTCTTTAGCCCAGCACATTACATATGTATAAAAAAGTTCCTGTAGAATTAAATGTTATAGGGCATATTCCATTTGGGTCAGCAGGCAATCGCATAAGAAAGAGATTATAACATAATAATCACCTTCCAAAAATGATTCCAGTGCAACACGCCGACAATATGCACAACTAGGCTTGGTATCAATCATTCTTATGAAGTTATGTTAAATTCTGACCAAGGGTTGCAGAGAAATAGTGTTCACAAAAAATACACATATATGTAATATGTATGATAAATTCAAGGGGCCATAACTCATTTAAAAATAATTCCAGTGCAACACGCCGACAATATGGCTTGGTATCAATCATTCATGTGAAGTTATGTTAAATTCTGACCAAGGATAGCAGAGAAACAGTGTTCACAAAATATGGACATATATATGTAATATGTATGAGAAATTCAAGGGTCCATAACTCATTTAAAACAAGAGGGCCATGATGGCCCTGGAATCGCTCACCTGATTTATTTTTCACTTTAGCTATATAAACCCTGCCATCTGGCGGGCATAGTTTCCAACCAATCAACTTGGCTTGAAGGAATCTGATAGAGGAACATTTCTACAAAATTATTTGAAAATCTGCCTGACACTTTTGGAGGAGAAGATTTTTTAAGTTTTCACTATAGCCATATAAGGCAAATAAGCCCCGCCCCTCTGGCGGCCATGTTTTTCGACCAATCAACATGGTTTCAAGGAATCTGATAGAGGGTCACCCAAGGAACATTTCTACAAAATAATTTCAAAATCTGCCAACAAGTTTAGGAGAAGAAGAATTTTTAAGTTTTTTTCGTTTCGTTGCCATGGAAACCAGAATTCTGCATGGATCCCAAAAAATTTAAGGACTTCTGGTGAGGTCATTGAGTGGATGCTTTCTGTGAATTTTCATCCCAATTGACCCACTGGTTACTGAGGAGAAGATGTTGAAGATTTTTTAAGTTTTCACTTTGTCCATATAAGGCAAAATAGCCCCGCCCCCTGGCGGCCATGTTTTTTGACCAATCAACATGGCTTGAAGGAATCTGATAGAGGGTCACCCAAGGAACATTTCTACAAAATTATTTGAAAATTGCACTGACACTTATGGAGGAGAAGATTTTTTAAGTTTTCACTATAGCCATAAAAGGCAAAATAGCCCCGCCCCCTGGTGGCCATGTTTATTGACCAATCAACACGGCTTGAAGGAATCTGATAGAGGATCACCCAAGGAACATTTCTACAAAATTATTTGAAAATCGGCCTGACACTTTTGGAGGAGAAGATTTTTTAAGTTTGCACTATAGTCATTTAAGGGAAAATAGCCCCACCCCCCCTGGCGGCCATGTTTTTCGACCAATCAACATGTGTTGAAGGAATCTGATAGATGGTCACCCAAGGAACATTTCTACAAAATTATTTGAAAATCGGCACGACACTTTCGGAGGAGAAGATTTTTTAAGTTTTCACTATAGCCATATAAGGCAAAATAGCCCTGCCCCCCTGGCGGCCATGTTTTTCGACCAATCAACATAGCTTGGAGGAATCTGACAGAGGGTCATCCAAGGAACATTTCTACAAA
Organism: Serripes groenlandicus; assembly: GCA_031761405.1. Taxonomy (NCBI): domain Eukaryota; kingdom Metazoa; phylum Mollusca; class Bivalvia; order Cardiida; family Cardiidae; genus Serripes; species Serripes groenlandicus. Next base: position 2,088,808 of record JASEVX010000027.1, read on the forward strand.
ATTATTTGAAAATCTGCCAACCAGTTTGGGAGAAGAAGAATTTTGAAGTTTTTTTCATTTCGTTGCCATGGAAACCAGAATTCTGCATGGATCCCAACATTTTTAAGGAATTCTGGTGAGGACATTGAGAGGATGCTTTCTGTGAAGTTTCATCCCAGTTGACCCACCGGTAACAGAGGAGAAAATGTTGACGGACGCCGGACGCCGGACATAGGGCGATCACAATAACTCACCTTGAGCACTTCGTGCACAGGTGAGCTAAAAAATAATTCCAGTGCAACACTCCGACAATATGCACAACTAGGCTTGGTATCAATCATTCTTGTGAAGTTATATTGAATTGTGACCAAGGGATGCTGAGAAATAGTGTTTCCACAGACAAACAGACCAACGGACCGACAAACAAACCGACCGACCGACAAGCGTGATTCCTATATACGTATCCGGGGGTATAATAAGACCCTATACCAATAACAACTTAATTCAATTACATGTTGAATGTGCTTAAAGAAAAACATATTAAAATTGTTAAATTGTATCTGCCTTTTGTTAACAAAAACAATTTTTAACGAATTATTTTTTCTCAAAAAATAATACAGTTAACGAGATCGTATTTAATTCCGGAAGTCACGGTTAAACTACACTTCCGCTTAGAATACACATTCGCTGCACCTAAATAGTCCTAGTATTTTTTCGATATTAAAATGACTTCTACGTGTTATTTCGATACAGTGAAGTCATAATTATACTATCGAATCATCATAGATAATCAATTTTCTAGAAAATATCAAATTAACAGTACGCGCATAATTATATATTTCATTTGTCGGCGTATAAGCCACGAGTATGAATTTTAGTCGTATGCCCATTCACTAGAAGTCGACCCCACATAACGATGATCAAAGGGGCTTTCTAATTATAGATCATGGTTTACATACGCGCGCATTCAGTTAGCTTAATATATATACGAAAGTAACGCTCAAACGTTGTATCAAAGTACCGTGGTGCAATGGAGAGCATGTAGAACTACTAATCATGGACTACTTCTTGACGCGAGTTCGAGTCCTAATAGAAACTGTTCTTTTTTCTTTTTTTTTAATTCTTATTTTATGCGATTTGTTAAACATTATAGATTTATAATAATTAATTCACTCTCATGAAACATAGTTATAATATAAGCCGAAATCCTGGATCCGGCCCTGGTGACGAAAACAAATCGAACTAACAATGTAAATCTCACAAATATGCCATGGGTGTTTTGACAGACTTTACGCAGAGCTCAGGGAAAGAGTTAGTGTGCATGTTAAACGCTCGCATCGCCGTTGAAATGCTACATTTACTAAAACTGTCAACTGATAAAAAAAAATCTCTGGACAAAAATATTAATAATAATAAAATAGACTAAATTGTGCAATAGCATGATCAATTGCATTCATAAATTAGATTTTACAAATGTTCAAAATAATTCGTTACTAGTACTTCAGTACTTTGATTCCTTTCCATAATGTTCTGATTTTGTTTTTTATGTATTTCTTATGTCAATATATCATTTCATGTTCTCATCTATCATTCACCGTCTTATGTACAATGTATCATACCAACATTCACCTTATTCAAATTGAAATGTAGTTTCTATTTGAAGGCCACATGGCAGATAAGTTATATGCAATTCATTTGTTATATTGCTTAATGTGCAACCATCGTTAAATAAAGATTTTATTATTATTATTATTATTATTATTAGTCGCCGGGCAGAAGCCCGCGACTTCTATTTTTAATAGCTTTTCGGAAATCACATGGGAGGGCGGCTTATTATTAGAAAGAAACAAATCTAGATGATTTGAACATATTACAATTGTGGTTGTTTACGAACACTAATAAATGACACATCTAAAATGAAATAAATATTCCGATTTTTTAATGTTTGCAGGTTTTTTTATTTCACTCGCATTTAAGTTTTTTGTCTTATTTACGAAGACAAAAGTGGTCCCTTCAAGACGTGAACCAACACCCCCTAATGCAGACTCTTATGTGTCATCATTGAGGTCAATTTCGGATTCTCCTTTTAATAGCAATTTTAACTTACTAAATGTTGATTTCATGTTCAAAGAGATGTCTTGATTTGTGTAGAATTCATTTAATAATGTTAATCCATGAATATCTAAAGTAGGAACTGTTTCTAAGCTAAATATAGACCCTATTCTGTTGTGTAGTTTCGTGACCTTTAACATCGATTTTCGCGCATGCGCATTTCGATATGAAAAAGCGAGTGATATTATTTTATATTTTAGACAAGTACAAGACGAATGTTTGACGCAAAGCGTCAAAGAGAAGCCGCAATATTTCGTTGTACATGTAGAAATAACAAAAAAAGAACATTTTTAAATCCACAAACAATAGAACAATTTAAACTGTAGACGGTAATGCTGATATATTTCTCCTTTTGAAGACTTTTGTTTTCTTCAAATTACCTCCCTTTAAAGCAATACCAGGATATTTACCTTGTGATTCGAATAAGATTGACAAACATTGAAATTATATGAATGAATACTATTATTTAAATAAGTAACAACAGCAAAATTAAATTTAAGCCAGATAAATGTGTACACATTTCGTTATTTTTTTATAGATACCCTAATGTATAGGTATGTATATAAAATTTATAAGCAAATGTTTTCATTACTGCGTTCCTAATGATTGAATAGACTAAGGAAAGTCAAGAATACATAAATAAATCAATGCAGTCTTTTCCGGCGACACTGATGCCTTGCATCAACTTTCTCTTGTATACCCTTACAAAACCCTCTGACGATGTGAATGCATCTGCAGCAATCATATTGACATATTTATTTGAAAAAAATCAAATGTCCATATAAATAGTATTTGTCTGTTGATTGATTCGAGTTTAACGCCGTTTTTAACAATTTCTCAGTTATATCACGGCGGCCAGTTCACCTACTTATGCATTTCCTGGTAAAGCGACCAGGAGGTCACAGGTTCGATCCTGGCAGTGTCATACTGTAAGTAGTAATGACCCAGCTGGTGAGGGAACATGCAACCTCCCAAAATTGGTAATGATAAAGCGATAAGTAGGAACAAATAAAATTTAGTTATTTGCAATAACCGTTTAAAAATAATTTCAGATCAATGTTGATGCAGTTGTCAACCTGCATTTAGCAACAGAATTTACCAAATTCGTTTAACAAGAAAATTAAATTTTCAAAATAATAGAAATATATCAGAATAATTGACATCTCTGGCAAATTGAAGTTTGAAAACGAGAGAAGCTCTTATCATAAAGCATTTACCCTTTACCTATGATAACAAATCTGCAGCAGACGACATAGAAAAATTCTGGGTAAAACTATTGAAAACATCTGTTAACCCTTTCCCTCACATAGACGCTTTCTGAGGCTTCTGCAGCAGACAGCTTTTTGAAACGCTTTCTGAGGCTTCTGCAGCAGACAGCTTTTTGAAAACATAGTGACAAAAGAAGAAATTGCTCGTTTTGAAATTTCTCCTTTTGCCACAATGTTTTCCACTTGAACAGAATGGAAAACAGTCTTGCAAAGGGACAGGACAGATTGCTTGTTTTGACAAATTTCTCCTTTTGACACAATGTTTTCAAGCAACGTCTGCTGCAGATACAGATACATCAAAATGTGTCTATAAGTGTGAAGGGTAACAAGAGGGCCAAGATGGCCCTAAATTGATCACCTGAATGATAGTTAATTAGCAGCAAATATTTAACTGCAAATATCTGTGAAAATTTGATCAGGAGTTCAAATGAAACTGCAAGGAGTGGACACACAGTTAAAAGAACAATCTTGATAAAGGGTTCCCATAGGAACATTTTGTGCAAAATAATTTTCAAATTGGGCTTATACTTTTGGACAAGAAGATTTTCAAAGTTTTAACAACGCACATATAAGGAAAACGGGCTCCACCCCCTGGCGGCCATGATTTTCAACGGATCGTAAATATTTGCACAATCTTGGTAAAGGGTGCCCCAATGAACATGTGTGCAAAATAATTTTCAAATTGGGCTTATACTTTTGGACAAGAAGATTTTCAAAGTTTTAACAATGCATAAGGAAAACAAGCTTCGCCCCCTGGCGGCCATGTTTTTCAACGGATTGGAAATATTTGAACAATCTTGGTAAAGGGTGCCCCAATGAACATTTGTGCAAAATAATTTTCAAATCGGGCCAGTTCTTTTGGACAAGAAGATTTTTTAAGTTTTAACAATACACATATAAGGAAAACAAGCTCCGCCCCCTGGCGGCCATGTTTTTCAACGGATCCGAAATATTCGAACAATCTTGGTAAGGATACCCCAAGGAACATTTACGTGTGCAAAATAATTTTCAAATCGGGTCAGTACTTTTTGACAAGAAGATTTTTAAAATTTTAACAATGCACATATAAGGAAAACAGGCTCCGCCCCCTGGCGGCCATGTTTTTCAACCAATCGGAAATATTTGAACAATCTTGACAAAGGGTGCCCCAATGAACATATTATGTGGAAAATAATTTTCAAATCGGGCCAGTACTTTTGGACAAGAAGATATTTTAAGTTTTAACAATACACATATAAGGAAAACAAGGTCCGCCATTTTTTTTAACGGATCCGAAATATTTGAACAATCTTTGTAAAGGGTGCCCCAAGGAACATTTGTGCAAAATAATTTTCAAATCGGGTCAGTACTTTTTGACAAGAAGATTTTTAAAATTTTAACAATGCACATATAAGGAAAATAGGCTCTGCCCCCTGGTGGCCATGTTTTTCAACCGATCGGAAATATTTGAACAATCTTGGTAAAGGGTGCCCCAATGTAAATTTTGTGCAAAAGAATTTTCAAATCGTGCCAGTACTTTTGGACAAGAAAATTCTTAAAGTTTTAACAATGCACATATAAGGAAAATAAGCTCCGCCCCCTGGCGGCCATGTTTTTCAACGGATTGGAAATAATTGAACAATCTTGGTAGAGGGTACCCCAAGGAACATTTGTGCAAAATAATTTTTAAATCGGGCCAGTACTTTTGGACAAGAAGATTTTTTAAGATTTGGCAATTTTCCCCTTTTCTGTTGCCGCAGCAACCAAAGTTAGCAATGGAATTTAAATCTTTGCACAATTTTGAAAGAAGTCCACCAAAGGAACATTCCTGTTAAGTTTGGTTGAAATTGGTCAAGTGGTTAAAGAGGAGATGATCTAAATGTTAACGACGGACGACAGACGGCGGACTACGCCAGACGGACACAAAAGTGATCAGAATAGCTCACCTTGAGCCTTTGGCTCTAGGTGATCTAAAAACAGTGAAATTATATAGTGATACATTTCTCTGTTTTTTAATTACTATACAGTCAACATACAGCTTGAAAATATCTTGGAAACAAGAGGGCCATGATGGCCCTTGAATCGCTCACCTGATTTTTTATTTTTTTTTCACTTTAGCTATATAAGCCTCGCCCCCTGGCAGCCATAGTTTCCGACCAAACAACTTGGCTTGAAGGAATCTGATAGAGGGTCACCCTAGGAACATTTCTACAAAATTATTTGAAAATCGGCCAGATACTTTTGGAGGAGAAGATTTTTTAAGTTTTCACTATAGCCATATAATGCAAAATAGCCCTGCCTACTGGCGGCCATGTTTTTTGACCAATCAACATGGCTTGAAGGAATCTGAAAGTGGGTCATCCAAGGAACATTTCTACAAAATTATTTGAAAATCGGGCCGACACTTTTGGAGAAGAAGATTTTTTAAGTTTGCACTATAGCCATATAAGGCAAAATAGCCCCGCCCCCCCTGGCGGCCATGTTTTTCGACCAATCAACATGGCTTCAAGGAATCTGATAGAGGGTCACCCAAGGAACATTTCTACAAAATCATTTGAAAATCAGCCTGACACTTTCGGAGGAGAAGATTTTTTAAGTTTTCACTATAGCCATATAAGGCAAAATAGACCCGCCCCCCTGGCGGCCGTGTTTTTTGACCAATCAACATGGCTTGAAGGAATCTGGTAGAGGGTCATCCAAGGAACATTTCTAAATAATTATTTGAAAATCTGCCAACCAGTTTGGGAGAAGAAGAATTTAGAAGTTTTTTTCGTTTCGTTGCCATGGAAACCAGAATTCTGCATGGATCCCTAAAATTTGAAGGAATTCTGGTGAGGTCATTAAGAGGATGCTTTCTGTGAAGTTTCATCCCAATTGACCCACTGGTTACTGAGGAGAAGATGTTGAAGATTTTTTAAGTTTTCACTTTGGCCATATAAGGCAAAATAGCCCCCGCCCCCTGGCGGCCATGTTTTTCGACCAATCAACATTGCTTGAAGGAATCTGATAAAAGGTCACCCAAGGAACATTTCTACAAAATTATTTGAAAATCGGCCTGACACTTATGGAGGAGAAGATTTTTTAAGTTTTCATTATAGCCATAAAAGGCAAAATAGCCCCGCCCCCTGGCGGCCATGTTTTTTGACCAATCAACATGGCTTGAAGGAATCTGATAGAGGATCACCCAAGGAACATTTCTACAAAATTATTTGAAAATCGGCCTGACACTTTTGGAGGAGAAGATTTTTTAAGTTTGCACTATAGCCATATAAGGCAAAATAGCCCCGCCCCCCCTGGCGGCCATGTTTTTCGAACAATCAACATGGCTTGAAGGAATCTGATAGAGGGTCACCCAAGGAACATTTCCACAAAATTATTTGAAAATCGGCCTTACACTTTCGGAGGAGAAGATTTTTTAAGTTTTCACTATAGCCATATAAGGCAAAATAGCCCCGCCCCCCCCTGGCGGCCATGTTTTTCAACCAATCAACACGGCTTGAAGGAATCTGATAGAGGGTCATCCAAGGAACATTTCTACAAAATTATTTGAAAATCTGCCAACCAATTTGGGAGGAGAAGAATTTTGAAGTTTTTTCGGTTTCGTTGCCATGGAAACCAGAATTTTGCATGGATCCCAAAAATTTGAAGGAATTCTGGTGAGGTCATTGAGAGAATGCTTTCTGTGAAGTTTCATCCAAATTGACCCACTGGTTACTGAGGAGAAGAAGTTGACGCACGACGCACGACGGACGACGGACGACGGACAAAAGGCAATCACAATAACTCACCTTGAGCAAAGCTCAGGTGAGCTAAAAATCGGCCCGACACTTATGGAGGAGAAGATTTTTTAAGTCTTCACTATAGCCATAAAAGGCAAAATAGCCCCGCCCCCTGGCGGCCATGTTTTTTGACCAATCAACATGGCTTGAAGGAATCTGATAGAGGGTCACCCAAGGAACATTTCTACAAAATTATTTGAAAATCGGCCTGACACTTTCGGAGGAGAAGATTTTTTAAGTTTTCACTATAGCCATATAAGGCAAAATAGCCCCGCCCCCCCTGGCGGCCATGTTTTTCGACCAATCAACATGACTTGAAGGAATCTGATAGAGGGTCATCTAAGGAACATTTCTACAAAATTATTTGAAAATCAGCCTGACACTTTCGGAGGAGAAGATTTTTTAAGTTTTCACTATAGCCATAAAAGGCAAAAGAGCCCCGCCTTGGCGGCCATGTTTTTCGACCAATCAACATGGCTTGAAGGAATCTGATAGAGGGTCACCCAAGGAACATTTCTACAAAATTATTTGAAAATCGGCCTGACACTTTCGGAGGAGAAGATTTTTTAAGTTTTCACTATAGCCATATAAGGCAAAATAGCCCCGCCCCCCCTGGCGGCCATGTTTTTCGACCAATCAACATGGCTTGAAGGAATCTGATAGAGGGTCATCTAAGGAACATTTCTACAAAATTATTTGAAAATCTGCCAACCAGTTTGGGAGAAGAAGAATTTTGAAGTTTTTTTGGTTTCGTTGCCATGGAAACCAGAATTTTGCATGGAATTCAAAAATTTGAAGGAATTCTGGTGAGGTCATTGAGAGGATGCTTTCTGTGAAGTTTCATCCAAATTGACCCACTGGTTACTGAGGAGAAGAAGTTGACGCACGACGCACGACGGACGCCGGACAAAAGGCGATCACAATAACTCACCTTGAGCAAAGCTCAGGTGAGCTAAAAATGTGAAACATCTCCATATAATTATGACAGTCAGTTTTTAATGATTACGAATGGTTATAATCAGTTGTACTTGTATGCGTGCATAGTCAGCTTATAATGATTACGAAGAAATCACATTTTGTTCATTCGTTCATCAAACTTCTTGTCTTTTGGAATAGTATTGCCCTCTTGCACTAAATTTAAATTGTTTTTATAAGAACAAACATGTGTTTGTGTTTGCCTCTATATTTAATATTTGATATCAAATTAAAACAAGAGGGCCAAGATGGCCCTAAATCAATCACCTGAACATCAAATATCTGTGAAAATTTGCTCAGGAGTTCAAATGAAACTGCAAGAAGTGGACACTCAGTTAAAATAATAGTTTATCAGTAAAAGCCATTTGTATCTTGAAATCTAACAAGAACTTTAATAAGAACGGAATTATAAAGTTTTGTCATTTTGCACCTTTCCTGATGCCGCTTTGCTGCCCTGTTTGTCAACGAAATCAATATGGCTTGAACAGTTTTTGTAGAGAGTCACCAAAAGAATGTTTCTGCAAAATTATCTTGGAATCTGACAAATGGATTATGGAGATGGAGGTTTTTAAAGTTTGGGTATTTTTCTCAATTTCTGATGCCGCAGCAACAAAAGTTCTACACAGAATGTAAGTCTTTGAACAATTTTGAAAGAGGACCATCAAAGGAACATTCCTGTGAAGTAAAGTTGAAATTGATCGAGTGGAATGGTAGGAGTTGTCATTTCTAGCTAAAAGTTCAATTTACCCCTTTTGTGATGACATGAGGTTGCTATGATTTTGTAACCAATCAAGACTGCTTGAACGAATTAAGTAGGGAATCACTGAAGTAAGATTCCTATTAAATTTTCTTAATATCAGACAAGAACCTAAAACAAGAACTGTCGGAGGACAGCATGCTCAACTTTTCCACCGCTTATTTGATTACTGAGATAATGGACTCTAATGTAGTTGCATGCTAAACATTAACCACAATGTCTTAAAGGGTGATAATTTGCATTATATGCAGGATAGAGTTATTTAACATTATTATTTTCAAAGGTGTAACGTTGGGAAGGGTTGTATAACGTTTCAATGGAATGCATCAAGTAGTTACTAAGATATGGACTCTTAATGTAGTTGCACGCAAACCTTTAACCATAGTGCAACAATTTTCACCATATGCAACTAGTTCAAAGTTATTGCAAAACACAGTGTTTTTTTCGTTAAAGGTCAAAGTGACCTTGACCTTTCACCTTATGATCCCATGACCTGTTTGAGTCAAGTGCTGATCATGACCATTACCCAAACTAAGTTTCAGGGTCATAGGCCTAAGCAATCAGTAGTTTTAAAGCAAGGAATGTTTCTGTATTGAAGGTCACAGTGAACTTGGCCTTTTACCTATTTACTCCAAATTCTCCAGGTATCACCAACTTGCTATGATGTATGTCCATACCAAGTTTGAAGATCATAGGCCTAGGAGTATGTAAGTTATAAGGGTAAATGCTAGTCACTCCAAACTCTCTAGGCAAAACCAACTTGAAGATCACAGGCCTAAGTGTATGTTAGTTATAAGGGTAAATGCTAGCTTGCACGAAAACTTTAACCATGAACTGTTTCCATATAGAAGGTCACAGTGACCTTGACCTTTGACCTACTAACTCCGAAGTTTATAGGCATCACCAACTTGCTATGAAGATTTACAATACAAAGTTTAAAGACCATAGGCCTCAGGCCTCGATAAATCCACTCGCCCGCTCGCATTTGCGAGTGAATGTTGAGGTCGGGCGAGAAACAAATTGATCAAGCTCGCCCGATAGGGCGAGTAAGATTCTCCAGATTCAATTACGGACCCATTCACAATTCTGGCCGTCTAGCCTAATTTTAATTTTGTAACTTGCTTTTCTGACAAAATCAAAAACATTCTCGGCCTGTCGCTGTTGTTTACATTTTAAAACAAATCGCAACATTTCTCAGTGCCGTATATCCATTCAGGTGTTGCAATTATTTATCCGAAACAAATATTTAACGAAATAATTATATTTCTTATTTGTACAATAAGTATTGGGAGTTGGGTGATATTTCGTTTAATAATTTTTTACCCATTTCGTCTTGTCGTAACCACGTGTTTTTAAGAAAAAACATGGCGTCCGACGAAATTTTTCGCTGATGTGAATTGGATTTTCATGTATTTAAATGATAAGCTGCATATTTTTTAGACTCAATTTAATGTTAAATATGATATTTTATCGTTGCAATAGCTGTCTATGTTGATAACGTTAACCGCGCCGGCGGATAAATGAGAACAAAATTACTTATTGAAGACGCATGCATTTATAACTAAAGCGTCTAGATGATTTATTAATACGATGAAAACGATTTGACCTAAATGTCAAGAAATAATAAATATCAGAAAAACTACCATCAGCGCCTGAAAAAGGCTATAAAACGATCAATTTTGTATTTGGTAAGGCTGAAGTTTCCTATGGTCTTATGAAACAATAAATGATTGAAACCATTGCTTTTACAGTGAATTTGAGTCAGTGGCTGCAAAACAAGCCCATGAGTATATTGTGTGGCAGTTTTTCCCCCGTAAAAGTGCAGGGCTAGTAACTTTTGTGCAGGGCGAGTACATTTTTAGGGTCACTCGCCCTGCAGGGCGAGTGACCCTAAAAAAATTTGTCGAGGCCTGGGCCTAGGCATATGTTAGTAATAAGGGTAAATGCTAGCTTCCACAAAAACTTTAACCATGAACTGTTTCTAGATAGAAAGTAACAGTGACCTTGACCTTTGGCCTACTGACTACAAACTGTGTAGGCATCCCCAAATTGCTATGAAATATGTCCATACCAAGTTTGAAGATCATTGGCCTAGGCGTATGTTAGTTATAAGGGTAAATGTTAGCTTGCACAAAAACTTTAACAACGACGGCGACGATGACGGCGACTACAATAGCTCCCCTTATTCTTCGAATAGTCCAGCTAAAAATGGAATTTCCAAATTGTGTAATTTTGCCCCTTTTCTGATGCCTCCTGAATGCCATGTTTTTCAACCAAACAGTATGCCTTGAACAATCTTTGTAGAGGGTCACCCACGGAACATTTCTACCAAACTATATTGGAATCTGACATGCAGATTTAGAGGAGAAGATTTTTAAAGTTTTGACATTTTGCCCCCTCTCTGATGCCGCAGCAACCAAAGATCTAAATGGAATTTAAATCTTTGAACAATTTTGAAAGAGGGCCACCAAAGGATAATCTCTGTGAAGTTTTGATGAAATTGGTCCTGTGGTTTAGGAGGAGATGATGTTTAAAGCTAAAAGTTAACAACGGACGAGGGACAAAAAGTGATCAGAATAGCTCGCCTTTGGCTCTAGGTGATCTAAAAAGTTAAAATAATTCAACAAATACATCCAATATTTGCATCAGCGTAACATCCAAACTTTTGGGTGCAGACTGTACGTCTCTTAAAGTTGCAAAAATAAAGCAAGTCTAACGATGAAAAGAAAACAATATCAAGAATGATAAACAAAACATTCAATATTTACACGCCTAATAGATATACCAGACCGCGTTCACCTAAGCAGGGCTCGCGCTGTAGGTCGCCATTGTCGCCAAAAGGCGATTATTTAATGAAGACGGCGATTATTTTGTTAATTTGGCGACGGAAAATGGCGATTATTTTATTTTGCAACTGGATAAAAAAAATCGTCTGCTAATCGCGTGTGAGAGCTTGAAAACATGTGTCAATGAAGCGTGAACGGCCTTGTTTATCTCAAGTGTAATACGCCGGTGTTAATTACAAGATTGATTGGCCGCGGGTCATCGCCTTATCAGTTAATCCTTGAGCGTGTGTAATACACTTCGAAGACTGTGCAACTTATCACCTTTCATTGTACATTTTAATCGCCCCAATTTAGAATGATAACAGCTTAAATTAATTCAATGCCGATATAATTTTCGATGCATCCAATTTTTAAAAAAGACGGACATGTTTATTAAATCTAACAGATTTGTTTACCTTGCAAACAAAATGGCGGACGATCAATGTGGATTCGATTTTCATGTATTATTGAAGTGGTTTTGAAACGTCGGTTGCAAAACAAATACGAGCAAATACTTGTCTAAATGATAATGGACTATTTAAACACAGACTTTGTTTTTGTTTAACTGGAAGGGTTTTCCGGAAATTAACTTTCACTTTGGTAATTGTATGCAGACTGTTTCGTACCCTTTACGTTTCGTAACAGAAATAAATTGTCTGACACTTTTTCATTTAACTTTTGAATATCTGAACAGGATTCACTAATGACTAAACATTATTTTGTCTAGGCCAGAGCCAGCCCTGCCTAAGGAAACCTAAATCGCAACTGTTAATTTTATTTTTCATGTTTTCGTCATAAGCAATTAATTACATATCAATTTGTTCACTTGTTTCAGAAACTGGAAACATTTTCTTGTTCAAAAAGATAATGGTATCCCTTGCAACAGTTCTTATCCAATCATATTGATGTGTATTTCTTACAACTATCCAATTAAAACGTGACGACAATTGAAAACGCAACGGTGTTTGAAAAACAGACGGCCCTCTATGTTTGACATATTGTTTGACATATTATGGTTGCTAATTGACTAGAAATAATATTCATATCGCCGACTACCTGTTTGTCGTAATTGACGCGTGATTGCAATCAAATCGCCAAACATAGTGATTAAAGAAATAATTGCTCGTTTTGAGCAATTTCTCCTTTTGCCACAGTGTTTTCCTCTTTTAGTCATAGGTTATCCACTCAATTGAAGAGATTTTTTTTGACAAAATATGTTCAAAGTCGTCGGCTGCAGAATTTTCGTATGAGGGAAAGGGTTAACACCGCTTTTAACAATTTTTCATTTGTTTCATGGCAGTCAGTTCACCTACTCATGTGTTCCCTGGTTTTCCAGACAACTGATTGTTTTTCACATAGACTGTTAGCTTATTGAGAGAATATTGATGGAAGAGGAATGACTCTTGTCACAGTGCATTTTGTCAAACGTCTGAAAGATTGTTGACTGAGCTGGAGTGTAATCATAAACTTAAGTTTTGACAACACCAAACTTATTTTCTCTTTTCCAGAGGCAACAACAAATTGAAAGACCATCTTTCCTGCATGAGTCGATCTGGCCATTCTACACATTTATACCAATGTTTGGGAGCCAAACATGAACAATCAGGTAGAATAACACATTTGTTTGATAGTCTGCAGATATGCATTAACTCTACAAGAACAATTCTACAGTTATATCATAGCGTTTCCTGGGTAAAGTACCAGTATCACTGGTCCATTTTATCCTGACACCAGACAGTCAGTCATAATGCTAACCCCTCAACCCTGAGTGCCAAAGAGGGCAGCCATTACTACAATTTTCTTTCATATGACCCAACAGGGGAAAGAACCCACGACCTCCTACACTCGAGGTGGATGCTCTTCCACTACACCACCGAGGCGGTCGAAAAGGAGAAAGCAACACATGAACAAGTTCCCTTCTTCCCACAAAAAACTTTTTCAGTCAACCTGGTCTCAAATTATTTCAGTTATCTTGATATATTTTTCTTGCTATAGATGGTATGAATCTTTGACCTTTGAAGAGCTAAATGCTAGGTATAAGTGAGGTTATGGGCAAGTCAGTGTCAGTTAACCCTTTCCCTCATATAGATGCTTTCTGACGCCTCTGCAGCAGACGGCTTTTTGAAAACATAGTGACAAAATTTTGACAAAATACGTTCAAAGACGTCTGCTGCAGAATTGTCGTATGTGGGAAAGGGTTAAAACAACTGCATGTTATAACATAGAGTGAGAAACTTTTTTTGACACATGCGTCATGCTGAATTTTATTTTTATTTTATTTACAGGAAGATACATCTTTACTTAACCCTTTCCCTCATATAGACGCTTTCTGACGCCTCTGCAGCAGAAAGCTTTTTGAATATCCATTCAATTATGGAGATTTTCTATGTTTTGACAAAATATGTTCAAAGTCGTCTGCTGCAGAATTGCCGTATGGGGGAAAGGGTTAACTCTTTTCCACATACAGCAAACCTACAGCTGACGACTTTGTAAGCATGTTGGCAAACAAACTTGAAATTTCTATAAATGAAGGTATACTTACTGCAAACAGGTGAAAACATTGTGGCAAATGGAACAAGAGGCCCAAGAGGGCCAGTATCGCTCCACGGCCATTAGGCAAAAATTAAATCTCCAAACAGCCCCACCCTCTGATGGCCATGTTTTTGACCAATCAACATGGCTTTAAGGAATCTGATAGTGGGTCACTCAAGGAACATTTCTACAAATTTTTTTGAAAATCGACACTTTTGAAGGAGAAGATTTTTTAAGTTTTCACTTTAGCCATATAAGGCAAAATAGCCCCGCCCGTGGTGACCATGATTTTCGACCAATCAACTTGCCTTGAAGGAATCTGATAGAGGGTCACCCTAGAAACATTTTTACAAAATTATTTGAAAATCAGCCTGACATTTTCGGAGTAGAAGATTTTTTAAGTTTTCACTATAGCCATATAAGGCAAAATAGCCCCGCCCTCTGGCGGCCATGTTTTTCGACCAATCAACCTGGCTTGAAGGAATCTGATAGAGGGTCTCCCAAGGAACATTTCTACAAAAAAAAATTGAAAATTGGCCAAACACTTTCGGAGGAGAAGATTTTTTAAGTTTTCACTTTAGCCATATAAGGCAAAATAGCCCAGCCCCCTGGCCGCCATGTTTTTCGACCAATCAACATTTCTTGAAGGAATCTGACAGAGGGTCACTCAAGTAACATTTCTACAAAATTATTTGAAAATCGGGAGAAGAAGATTTTTTAAGTTTTCACTATTTTTTACTTTCGGTTGCCATGGAAACTAGAATTCTGGATGGATAAAAAAAATTTGAAGGAATTTAGGAGAGGACATTGCTTACTATGAAGTTCAACCAAATCAACCAAGTGGTTAGGGAGGAAACAAGAGGCCCAAGAGGGCCAGTATCGCTCCACGGCCATAAGGCAAAAATCAAATCTCCAAACAGCCCTGCCCCCTAGTGGCCATATTTTTTACCAACCACCATGGCTTAAAGGAATCTTGTAGAGTGTCACCCAAGGAATGTTTCTGCAAAATTATTTGAAAATCGGCCTGACACTTTCGGAGGAGAGGATATTTTAAGTTTTCACCATAACCATATAAGGCAAAATAGCCCCACCCCATGGCGGCCATATTTTTCAACCAATCAACATGGCTTGAAGGAATCTGATAGAGGGTCACCCAAAGAACATTTCTACAAAATTATTTGAAAATCTGCTCAACACTTTCGGAGAAGAAGATTTTTTAAATTTTCACTATGGTCATATAGAGCAAAATAGCCCCGCCCTCTGGCGGCCATATTTTTCAACCAATCAACATGGCTTGAAGGAATCTGATAGAGGGTCACCCAATGAACATTTCTACAAAATTATTTGAAAATCGGCTGAACACTTTCGGAGAAGAAGATTTTTTAAGTTTACACTATAGCTATATAAGCCAAAATAGCCCCGACCCTGGTGGCCATGTTTTTCCACCAATCAACATTTCTTGTAGGAATCTAATAAAGGGTCACCCAAGGAACATTTCTACAAAATTATTTGAAAATCAGCCTGACACTTTCGGAGGAAAAGATTTTTTAAGTTCTCTCTTTAGCCGTATAAGGCAAAATAGCCCCGCCCTCTGGCGGCCATGTTTTTTAACCAATCAACATGGCTTGAATGAATCTGATAGAGGGTCACCCAAGGAACATTTCTACAAAATTATTTGAAAATCAGCCTGACACTTTCGGAGGAAAAGATTTTTTAAGTTCTCTCTTTAGCCGTATAAGGCAAAATAGCCCCGCCCTCTGGCGGCCATGTTTTTTAACCAATCAACATGGCTTGAATGAATCTGATAGAGGGTCACCCAAGGAACATTTCTACAAAATTATTTGAAAATCGGCCGGACACTTTCGGAGGAGAAGATTTTTTAAGTTTTCCCTATAGCCATATTAGGCAAAATAACCCCGCCCCCACCTGGCGGGCATGTTTTTTGACCAATCAACATGGCTTGAAGGAATCTGATAGAGGGTCATCCAAGGAACATTTCTACAAAATTATTTGAAAATCTACCAACCAGTTTGGGAGAAGAAGAATTCTGAAGTTTTTTTCATTTCGTTGCCATGGAAACCAGAATTCTGCATGGATCCCAAAACTTTGAAGGAAATTTGATGAGGTCATTGAGAGGATGCTTTCTGTGAAGTTTCATCCCAATTGACCCACTGGTTACTGAGAAGAAGAAGTTGATGGACGACGGACGCCGCACAATGGACGACGCATGATGGACGACGCACTACGGACGCCAGACATAGGGCGATCACAATAACTCACCTTGAGCACTTCGTGCACAGGTGAGCTAAAAATTAACACACAGACGGATGGACGCACGACGGACAATTCGCCATGACATAAGCTCGACTGGTGGAGCTAAAAATTGCTTGTTTTGAGCTTTTTCTCCTTTTGTCAGTGTTTTTCAAAAGCGTCTTTATGTTAGAAAGGATTAAAACAGATGAAAGTACCAAATGTGAAAAACACTCTGAGCCTTCCTCAATCCTGCAATGTCCATACTCATTTCTTGAACCAATCAGCTAGTCTGTTCATACATATGACAAATTCTGCAGCAGACAACTTTGAACATAATGCGTCAAAAAATAGCAAATCTCTATAATTGATAACCTATGACTAAAAGTGGAAAACATTGTGGCAAAAGGAGAAATTGCTTGTTTTGAGCAATTTATTCTTTTGTCATTATATTTTCAAAAAGCTGTCTGCTGCAGAGGTGTCAGAAAGTGTCTATATTAGGGAAAGGGTTAAATGTAGTAGAAAGCACTGTTGTAACAGAGAAATTGGTCATTTTGAGCAGTTTCTTCTTTTGCAAATATGTTTTAAAAAATGATCTGTTGGAGAGTGACAAAATGTGTCTTCACCAGGTGGGAAAAGGATTAAATGAGAAATAAAGCTAATGTAACAAGGACAGTTGTATACAAGAGGGCCATGATGGCCCTGGAATCGCTCACCTGATATTTTTTTTCACTTTAGCTATATAAGCCTCGCCCTCTGGCAGCCATAGTTTGCAACCAATCAACTTGACTTAAAGGAATCTGATAGAGGGTCACCCTAGGAACATTTCTACAAAATTATTTGAAATCGGCCACACTTTTGGAGGAGAAGATTTCACTATAGCCATATAATGCAAAATAGCCCTGCCCACTGGCTGCCATGTTTATTGACCAATCAACATGGCTTGAAGGAATATGAAAGTGGGTCACTTAAGGAACATTTCTTGAAAATTATTTGAAAATCGGCCTGACACTTTCGGAGAAAAATATTTTTTAAGTTTTCACTAGTTTTTTTCGTTTCGTTGCCATGGCTATATCAGGCAAAATAGCCCCGCCCCCCTGGCGGCCATGTTTTTTGACCAATCAACTTCAACATGGCTTGCAGGAATCTGATAGAGGGT
The DNA here is from genome assembly GCA_031761405.1 of Serripes groenlandicus. NCBI lineage: Eukaryota > Metazoa > Mollusca > Bivalvia > Cardiida > Cardiidae > Serripes > Serripes groenlandicus. The sequence goes on from JASEVX010000027.1 coordinate 2,106,423, forward strand.
CACACTAGGAACATTTCTACAAAATTATTTGAAAATCAGCCCGACACTTTCGGAGGAGAAGATTTTTTAAGTTTTCACTATAGCCATATTAGGCAAAATAGCCCCACCCCCCTGGCTGCCATGTTTTTCGACCAATTAACATGGCTTGAAGGAATCAGATAGAGGGTCTCCCAAGGAACATTTCTACAAAATTATTTGAAAATAGGCCTGACTCTTCCGAAGGAGAAGATTTTTGAAGTTTTTTTCGATTCGTTACCATGGAAACCAGAATTCTGCATGGATCCCAAAAATTTGAAGGAAATCTGGTGAGGTCATTGAGAGGATGCTTTCTGTGAAGTTTCATCCCAATTGACTCACTGGTTACTGAGGAGAAAAAGTTGACGCACGACGCACGATGGACGCCGGACAAAAGGCGATCACAATAACTCACCTTGAGCAAAGCTCAGGTGAGCTCATTTAACAGTTGATCCTAGTGTTTATAACAAGCATTTACTTTGATGTTTTTGTTATCTTTGTTTTTCAGTCAGAATATTTTTATTGGCAAAAGAATGTTACATTATACGTGCTGTCCTGTTTTGGGATCTTTTTGACATTGTTTAATGGAGCATTTCTTCACTTTCAAACATTGTTGATCACTACTCACTATCATTAAAGTTATATATTCTTTTTCTTCATGTTTTCAATTTGGAAAAGTTGTTCTTTTACAATCGTTATATGGGCGATGAATGGTAAAAACATCCAATTAATTTCTCTATTGAAAGTTTTCTTTCTCATTGGAAGCCGCCAGGCTTCCTGTAGGGATGCTTAGTAATTTCAGACAAGGAGAATATTTAGATCTGCCAGCGTGACCACATATCTTGATTTCTCTTTGTCCTTACTAAGTACATTCATTTAAGGTTATGACTTTTAAAACATCCCTTTTACACTCTTTATACATGTGTAAGTTTCACAAATTAAAAACAAAAGACAAAGGCCAGTACAGTCAAACCTGTGCTAACGGTCACCTGTAATTAGCAGCCACCTGCCTTAAGCGGCCAGTTTCAGACCCTCCCGTCGAAATTTACTGTATAATTTAACTGCAATAGGCGGTCACCTTATCGACGCGGCCAGCGGCCAACATTTTTGGTCCCAAATGCATTAAAAACCTCCTAAAACGGTTTTACCGTAAAATATCGATTTTGGCATATATAAAAATTTCATTACGGCCACAGAATTAATATTTATTTAAAGTACTAAAAACCAATTAAATCAAATAAATATAATATATTTTTATTTAAAATAAGTTGCTTTTAGTTTGAGTTGGATGAATCGTACTAGCTTATTTTAGGACTTCCAAGTTTTAAAAGTTTAATAAATATATCTTTATCAACAAGAGGTCGTATTTTACATTAACATTTTGGATTGAAAAGTTTGAGGGCGCCATATTATTCTCAACCAACATTCAACTTGCTGAAATGTGATGCAGAGCTATTATTAATTTAATTCAAACTTGTCTTTTCTTCTTCTTAACTAAATTAATGTTTAGTCTTATCAATATAAGAATTCAGCACTGGTGTGTTTTCTAATCATTTGATTTTGAATTTGACATTTTCATCTCTAGTTTATCTGTTCAATTTTTAGCTTACATAAACTGAGCCAATTAGGCTTAAGTCAACAAACTGAAACTAGATAAAACAAGAGGGCCATGATGGCCCTTGAATCGCTCACCTGATTTTTTATTTTTTTTCACTTTAGCTATATAAGCCTCGCCCCCTGGCAGCCATAGTTTCCGACCAATCAACTTGGCTTGAAGGAATCTGATAGAGGGTCACCCTAGGAACATTTCTACAAAATTATTTGAAAATCGGCCAGATACTTTTGGAGGAGAAGATTTTTTAAGTTTTCACTATAGCCATATAATGCAAAATAGCCCTGCCTACTGGCGGCCATGTTTTTTGACCAATCAACATGGCTTGAAGGAATCTGGAAGTGGGTCATCCAAGGAACATTTCTACAAAATTATTTGAAAATCGGGCAGACACTTTTGGAGAAGAAGATTTTTTAAGTTTGCACTATAGCCATATAAGGCAAAATAGCCCCGCCCCCCCTGGCAGCCATGTTTTTCGACCAATCAACATGGCTTCAAGGAATCTGATAGAGGGTCACCCAAGGAACATTTCTACAAAATCATTTGAAAATCAGCCTGACACTTTCGGAGGAGAAGATTTTTTAAGTTTTCACTATAGCCATATAAGGCAAAATAGCCCCGCCCCCCTGGCGGCCATGTTTTTCGACCAATCAACACGGCTTGAAGGAATCTGATAGAGGGTCATCCAAGGAACATTTCTACAAAATTATTTGAAAATCTGCCAACCAATTCGGGAGAAGAAGAATTTTGAAGTTTTTTCGGTTTCGTTGCCATGGAAACCAGAATTTTGCATGGATCCCAAAAATTTGAAGGAATTCTGGTGAGGTCATTGAGAGGATGCTTTCTGTGAAGTTTCATCCAAATTGACCCACTGGTTACTGAGGAGAAGAAGTTGACGCATGACGCACGACGGACGACGGACGCCGGACAAAAGGCGATCACAATAACTCACCTTGAGCAAAGCTCAGGTGAGCTAAAAATCTCTTTCTTTAATCAACTTACCTTTACTTAATCAATCCAAGTAAAAACAAGTGTCAGAGTCACTTTTTAAATGGTTAATCCCACTAGTGCATCCAATTTATTTCTGTTTATATATTATGCAAACTCATAACTGGTGCATTCTTTAAATATAACTAAATCTAGTTTGAAGTAACTTTTTAAAATTTCACAGCAATCCATATATTTCTTTAAAACACTCTTCAAGCCTGTGTAAATTGTCAAGGCCTTGGGATTTGACCTATAAATAGTCACATGTTGTGTAGGAGCTATGACATCATCAGTGAGTGGAGTGAGATTTTACACAGAATCTATTTAAAGTTAGCCAAGTAAAATTTTACTTCTAAACAAACACTTACAGTGTTTATAATGAGTTTAAATATTTTTGTTCAGTGATTTTAAAATAAGGGGCATTGAAAGATTTGTTTTCAATATTTGTAATTGAAAATATTTAGTAAATAATTACTAATCTTATATATCTGGTATTTCAATTTATTTTAATGGTATAATGATCTAACATGTATATGCAAAAACCAATTCAAATATTATATGTGCATTGTCTGATCTTGATCTACACAACTAAATAGTAATGGTAAATACAAAATAGATATTACCAGACTCAGAGAGATTATTTAACTTTAAAAGATCTGTGATATAACAAAGAAGAGTACAGTTCTTTATGGATTATTGCATTGTTATATAATTATGCCCCCTTCAAAGAAGAGGGGTATATTGCTTTACACATGTCGGTCCGTCGGTCCGTCGGTAGACCAAAGCTTGTCCAAGTGATAACTCAACAATGCCTGGACCTATGGTCCTCAAACTTAATTTGGAGATTGGGGATGACCAGTAGACGAACTCTACATATTTTGAGGTCATCAGGTCAAGGTCACAGTGACCTTGAATGCGAAAAGCTTGTCCAAGTGATAACTCGACATTGCCTGCACCCATGGCCCTCAAACTTGACACGGAGGCTGGGCCTGACCAGTAAATGACCCTTATTTATTTTGAGGTCAGTTGATTAAAGGTCAAGGTCACAGTTACCTTGAACCTGACAAGCTTGTCTGAGTGATAAATCAACATTGCCCCAACCCATGGCCCTCGAACTTGACATGGAGGATGAGGTGACCAAAAGAAGCCCCTATTGATGTTGACGTCATTGTGTCAAAGGTCAAGGTCACAGTGACCTTGAACGCAAAAAGCTTATCCTAGTGATAACTCGACATTGGCTGCACCCATGGCCCTCAAACTTGACATGGAGGCTTGGGATGATCACTAGATGACCCCTATTGATTGTGAAGACATCAGGTCAAACATAAAGGTCACCGACCTTGAATGAAAAATTTTGTCGGAGTGATAACTCAACATTGCGTGCACCCATGACCATAAAACTTAACATGGAGGCTAGGGGTGAACAGTAGATGACCCTTATTGTGAGATAACTAAACAATGCCTGGAGCTTTAGTCCTCAAACTTGACTTGTAGGTTTGGCCTGACCAGTAGATGGCCCCTTTTGATTTTGAGGTCATCAGGTCAAAGGTACAAAACCTTGTCAGAGTGATTACTCCAAATTGCCTGCATCCATGGCCCTAAAGCTTGACATGGAGGCTGAAGGTGACCAGTAGATGACCTATATTGATTTTGAGGTCATCAGGTGAAAAATTGTCCCAAATATTCCTGGGGGGGGGGGGGGGGGGGGGGGGGGGGGGGGGGGGGGGGGGGGGCATAATGTTTGACAAACATCTCTTGTTATGGTCAAAGTTTGATCGACATATTTATGCAATAAGAATTAACTTTACACACAAAATGATGATGACTATCTAGAGAGAGTTTCACAGTTGTCAAATCCTCCCTGCATGATGATTCCATACATATTATTTGGAGGGGATTAGAGCTATGGTCAGTCTGTCAGATATATTTATACTTGTTTGGTGTTTTATGCAACTTACAACATACATTAATTCCTACAGACATAATATGGCGTTGCCTTGGTTTATTACCAATAATGTGCCAAGGAGGGAAGACTACCATTTCATAGTCTTTGATGTGACCATCCCAGTGATCAAATAACTCTTTTTTTAAAAAAAAATAAGATTCAAGAAAATTGGTAGATAGATTTCTATATGCATAGACCTTTCTAGCAGAAACATGTGATGTGCATAACCTTCAGATTGCCCTACATGCACATTACTACAATAATATGACATAGCAAGTTTGTGCCCACCACTTAACCCTGCAACAAATCTGCAAATATGACATAGCAAGTTTGACAAACATCTCTTGTTATGGTCAAAGTTTGATAGACATATTTATGCAATAAGAATTAACTTTACACACAAAATGTTTGACAAACATCTCTTGTTATGGTCAAAGTTTGATAGACATATTTATGCAATAAGAATTAACTTTACACACAAAATGATGATGACTATCTAGAGAGAGTTTCACAGTTGTCAAATCCTCCCTGCATGATGATTCCATACATATTAATTGGAGGGGATTAGAGCTATGGTCAGTCTGTCAGATATATTTATACTTGTTTGACAAACATCTCTTGTTACGGTCAAAGTTTGATAGACATATTTATGCAATAAGAATTAACTTTACACACAAAATGATGATGACTATCTAGAGAGAGTTTCACAGTTGTCAAATCCTCCCTGCATGATGATTCCATACATATTAATTGGAGGGGATTAGAGCTATGGTCAGTCTGTCAGATATATTTATACTTGTTTGGTGTTTTATGCAACTTACAACATACATTAATTCCTACAGACATAATATGGCGTTGCCTTGGTTTATTACCAATAATGTGCCAAGGAGGGAAGACTACCATTTCATAGTCTTTGATGTGACCATCCCAGTGATCAAATCACCCAGATAGGAAAAATAAATAACAAAATGATTTTTAACTCTTTTTTTAAAAAAAAATAAGATTCAAGAAAATTGGTAGATAGATTTCTATATGCATAGACCTTTCTAGCAGAAACATGTGATGTGCATAACCTTCAGATTGCCCTACATGCACATTACTACAATAATATGACATAGCAAGTTTGTGCCCACCACTTAACCCTGCAACAAATCTGTAGCAGACAACTTTATACATATCTAGACAAAAAAAGTGGAAAATCTCTGTGAATGCAATTATAATTTTTGAGGTATTTAAAACAAAAAAATATGTTATATTTCTATCATTGACAGAGGCAGAAAATAGAGTACAACTCATCGTGACAAAAAGAGATGTTTTCAAACATGCTCTGAATGTTTGAAAGGGATTAATGAAATGGAGTTTTTGATAATTCAAAGTATAAGAACTTGGTTTAAAAAAAATGGGTTAACATTTTGGCATATGTTCCTTTAATCAAAGTTTATAATTGCATAATGTCAAGTGATTTCAAAATGTATTCATGTCTGTTGACAACAGGACACAGTCTATTTCTTCTGATTATGATCTTGAAGTGTGACCTTGACCATAGAGCTACAGCATTGGTTTTGTATGCAACAAAGTACTCATATTGTTAAAGTTAGCAACTATGCCAAGAACTTTGAAATGTCTGTAGCATTTGACAATGAAATGTGGCATTAACCTGTGAGTTGCAACCCTTATTTGCATTAAAATGAACATTTATACAAAATTATTTGGAGGGAAAAAATGCTTATATTGGTACAAGTTAATGCCCTGACAAGCTTGTTTTAACCTGATTTGACATTTGACCTTTGACCTTGATGCATGACCTTGACCTGTGAGTTACAACTCTAAGTCTTGTATGTGAAACACTGTCTCATAAACATTAACATTAGTGCATAATTATCTGAAAATATGTAAGTTGAAGTTGAAAAAATTATGAATAGTTATATTTTCGCTTGTTTTTGAACTTTGACCTTAAAGTGTGACCTTGACCTTCAGCTGTCAGCCTAAGTGTTGCAAATAATAAACTGCCCCATTAAGATAAACAATTGTACCAAGTGATTTGAAAATACATAAATGTGTTAAGAAGTTAAAGAGATAATTGTTTTATATATCATTTTTTCAAAGTCATTCAAAACATCGTTTTTTTAAATCTGCAGGAAACAAATTTAGAAGCTTTTCATGAGCAATTAATTTCAACTCTTCTGGCCTAGGTTTCCATGCCAATATCTTGAAAACATATACACTTCATACATCACTGATAAAAAACTGTGTCACATACTCAACAGCTCCATACCTATATGGATGAAATAGAAATCTTCTTTTTTACTCTTATTTGGGTTGCCATGGTAACTGTATCTGACACCATAAAGTCTTCATTGCAACAAGAGTTCCAAAATTCAATTATGGCATCACTAGCCAAATAATTTTCATTTTAATAATTTCTATCAAAAGAATAGCCCATTAATTAGAATAGAACTTCACTTAAAAAGTATTCAAAATTACTGCTCTTTGAAGCCTCATTAGAACATAATTATTTAGAATGTTAGCAGGTGCAAATTGATCCTATTTTCTTTCGATGAGAATTCAACGCAGATACCTTGGCAACATGTTAAACAAAATACATAGCAGATTAAACAAGAAATCAGTTGGTCAGCAGCTCTGCAGCCACTTTTGTGAGGCAGAACCTTCTATTAAGCATGTGTCTAGGTTGCCATGGAAACTGTATCTGACACCATAACGTTTTTATTGCAACAACAGTTCCAAATTTCAATTATGGCATCACTAGCTAAATAATTTTCATTTTAATAATTTCTATCAAAAGAATAGCCCTTTAATTAGAATAGAGCTTCACTTAAAAAGTATTCAAAATTATTGCTCTTTGAAGCCTCATTAGAACATATTTAGAATGTTAGCAGGTGCAAATTGTTCCTATTTTCTCTCGATGAGAATTCAACGCAGATACCTTGGCAACATGTTTAACAATATACATAGCAGATTAAACAAGAAATCAGTTAGTCAGCAGCTCTGCAGCCACTTTTGTGAGGCAGAATCTTCTATTAAGCATGTGTCTTGGTTGTCATGGTAATGGCTAGGATTTTATAAATGCCAACCTAAATGGATAAGATACAACATTCTATTTCTGCATCACATGCCAAATTATTTTGAGTTCTGACATTTTTCAACAAAGTTACAGCTATTTTAAACATAGGATTGAAAAAAATGAGAAAAATTGAAAACAATTCAGCAGTGAGCTGACATAGCCTTCAAAACAATTCAGCATGGTAAGGGTTAATTGGCCGTAAACAAACCAAACAAAGCTGTTATTGTGTTCTACATAATCGCCATTTTTCCGACTCAAACCAAACAAAGCTGTTATTGTGTTCCGACTCAAACACGAGTGTAGTGCGTGATAATTTTCACATCTCTATTTTTAGCTCGCGTAATTGGTAAAATAGACAGATCAAAGTGTTTTGTGTAAACACGTTAACTGTGAAAAAGTCGGAATATAAAAAGATTAAAGAAGCCAACGTTTTTGAGACGATAATTAGCATGGCAGTTTGTTCCTGCTTTTAACGAACGATAAGGAATTAACTCATTAAGATCACACTTGTAAAAAGCGCTTATTGTGGAAAAATATAAAACTTTGGAAATGATTTATTGTGATTTAAATCATAAATGTTTTGATTGTCAGCGTGTTAACAATGCCACCAGAACGGAAGTGTTTGACTTTGGATGAAGGTGTTGAGGTTGCGAAATTGTTAGAGTCTGGTAAAAGCAGTAGATTTATCGCGGATAAATTGGGTGTTGGGAGGACCCAAATTCAAAATCTGTGTAAACGGAAACGTGAAATTATGGAGGAGTAAGATTCTAATTCAAACCTGGAGAGTAAACGTGTTCGTCGAGTGACTGCCAATGATGGGATTTTCTGAACTTCTAACAAACTTGAGACTGGAATCCCACTCCAAGCAGAAGAAAATCAATGATTTGTTTAAATAAATTAACCCATCAACAGTTACTGTTACTGTGTTTAAGACAATGAGTGGTAAATGAACAGACAAATAAACTAGATAAAGAATGAGATTCAATATGTTTATTATGGTATATTTACGCATTGGCGCAGTGAAATAGAGAATGGCGCAGAAGAATTCCTACAAATGGGCCCTTCGCGCGCCCGAAATTGAGGCTTAAAATTTGCCGTATCGACTAAAAAGTTAGTAAATAAAGTCGAAGGGAGAACAGAAAAGATATCAATTACCAAATAAATATCAGACCTTTCATGAGACAAAAATGACAGAAGTTTGTTACACTTTCAAAACTCAAAACAGTTGATTTAAACAAAACGAAAGTGTTGTCGCCATTTTCCTATGACATAATGCCTCGTTTTGTAAGTGGGCATCTCCGCGCACCTGTTAATGAACACGCATTGATCGTGTAACGAAATCGAGGTGGGGCGAAACGCCGAAACCGCGATAATGAATGGGAACGAAAAAGAATGGTAGACAAGGACGCATATTTCAATATGGCGGCGAAACGTAAACAATCGATGTCTTTGTTAAATTATTTCAAAGGCTCTGCCCCTAAAAAGCAATCCCCGAATAAAGATGAGAACGGTAACAGTGAAAATGAGTCTGAATTAAGTGATAGCGTCAGCGAGTCAAATAAAAACGAATCCGTCAACCTGTCAGGCGACTTGTCAGAAAACCCATCGACGTCGTCTGCATCAAAAAACCGTCCTTTCCATAAAAAGTGGCTTAATGATTTCAAATGGTTGAATTTTAATGAAAATGCAAATGCAATGACATGTACTTTATGTTTGAGACATAAGAAAGTAAATTCACTAACAAATGGGAAATGTAACAATTTCAAAACATCCACATTAACAAGACATGCCGACAGCAAAGATCACAAAGAATCGGTCCTTGCAGAATCAATGAAGGGCACGCTTGAACAATCAGTGAACAAGTTACTTGATACAAAGGAAATTGCTGTTATGAAGGCCATGAAAGTAGTATTTTGGATGGCTAAAGAAGACATATCAATTGTAAAGTTTGAAAGTCTCCTCTGTTTGTTAGAACACTTAGAATGCCCTGACATTTTGAATTTAAAGACCAGTCAAAATATCACCTACAAATCTGATAAATCTGCAAGTGACTTTATTCAAACTTTAGCTAACACAATTAGGAAGAAAGTATTTCAGCGCATTGAAAGGTCACCATTCGTCAGCATCCTCTGTGATGAAAGCACAGACATTGGTATAAAGAAGAAAATGAGCGTTTATGCAAGGATCATTGACCCAGAAAGATATGAGCCTGCAACATTGTTTGTGTGTAATGAGGAAATAGAAAGTGGAACCGGTCTTGGGATTTTTGAAGCTTTACATAGCATGAGTGGGGTGAAAGACATTCCTAGGGATAAAGTTATGGGTCTTGGAACAGATGGGGCTAAGGTAATGACAGGTCTAGGGAAAGGTCTCACTGGGTACATGACACGGGAAAACCCTATGCTTATTAACTACCACTGTATTGCCCACAGACTTGCACTAGTGACATCTCAAGCAGCAGATGAAGTACCATATTTGGTTTGCTATCAGGAAGTGTTAACAGGCATATTCTACTTCTTCAAGGCTTCAGCCAAACGATGTAATAATTTAAATGAAATTCAGAATGTTTTGAATGAACCAAACCTGAAAGTAAAAGAGGTACATGAAGTTCGATGGATGTCTGTGTTTCTTGCAGTGGAAACAGTCTATAAAATATTGGACTCTCTAATAACTATGTTTACAGAAAACAAAGACGCAAGGGCCAAAGGATACTTGAAGAAAATGATACAGTATGACTTTATAGCAACCACATATCTACTCATGGATGTACTCCCTGTGGTCACTGAGCTATGTTTGCTATTTCAAAAGGCCAACCTAGATGTAAGCTATGTGAAAGTTGCTGTTGATGCCTGTAAGAATCAGCTGGTTGCCATCAAGGAGGGTAAGTCTCCTCATTTGGAGAAATTGGTGAATAATGACTTGACAGTGGAGAATGGTAAAGTAGTTTTCAAGGGCAACCACATTGTCCAGGGAAGGCAGTCCATTGATAACATTAAAACAAAATTTATTGATTCCATACTGAAAAAGGTGGAAGAGAGATTTCCTGATAATGATAGCAATATCATGTATGCATTTGCAGTTCTTTCCATGAGACCAATCAGTTTCTGCTCACAAAAAGACATTGAAACATGGGGTGATGACAAACTGGAAATTTTAATTGCACAGTATGGTGAGAGTAAAGTTTCAACACCAACAATGGACCAGCCAGAAGTGACCAGGGAGCCTATAATTGACCCTGTTGCAACAAGAACAGAATGGCAGAATGTGAAACCTCTAGTGCTACAAGAGGGTTATCCAAGGGACAACATGTCAACATTATGGTATTTGATTTTCACCAACTACAAGGACCAATTCCCCAATTTGTTGAAACTGGCAGCACTGGCTATTACAGCACCAATACATACATCAGATTGTGAGAGAGGGTTCAGTGCCCAGAACTTGGTGAAAACCTCAATGAGAAATAGACTAGGGTCAGAAACAGTGGACAATTTGTTAATGATAAAGATAGAAGGTGGTAAGATGGAGGAGTTTAACTTTGGTGAAGCGCTAAAATTATGGAGAGAAAAGCAGAGAAAGATCTTCTGTGTGAAAACTAAAGTGTAAACAATTCAATTGTTGATTAAAGTTATAGGTTAAAGTAAATAAAAGTTAATTGTTTAAAACTGTAAATCATGTTAGTTCCTTTGCTTAGCTGAAGACTGAGCCAGATTTTTGGTGCCCAAATTCAGTCAGGTAAAACCGTAAATAATATTTTACAATGGCCCAAAGTTTTTGAAAATGGCCCACCTTTTTCAGACTCAGTGGGCCTTTGGCCCAATGTTTTCAAAATCTTGGCAGATCTCTGATGTATACATAGTATCACATACATAAAAAAAGAATATGTGCAATCATGTTTACAGTTGAGCTTAACATGAATGTGTGTGTTCTTTTTACCAATATACAAAAATACTTTGCTAATCTGGGTGAAAATTGATGACCCTGTAGAAGGCAGCCACCTGTCTTAAGCAGCCAATTTGGCCCTTTGGCTGGCTGCTTAAGACAGGTTTGACTGTATATTAATTGAATGTATGTACATTTTTATTTAAGCAAAATTCATACTGTATCTACTCTAAACAGTAAAACTGAATTGGTTACCTGCCTCAGACGCTTTATTAGTTAGATAGTATCATATGTTAAACCAGGAACCATAAACAAGAAAGGCGCGCAGTAAATGTAATCTGGTTCCTTACAGGCTATCATATATTACGCAGTAATTAGATGAAGAAGTGCAGACATGAACATATATAAACCACAGGAATATCTGTTTCAAGATAAATTTTACCGTCTAGTTGAAATGTTAATGTTTATCAAACTTATTCCTACAAATCACAAGAAAAAAATCCTGGTAGTACTTAAAGGAAGGTTATTTGAAGTATACGCACAATTTTACTAAGTGCAGCAAATATTTTTCCCATTTGGTCTGACACCTTTGTCTAATAATACACATGTATGACGATTTAAATAAACAATTTAAAGGGAATACAAATATTTAACAGAGTTAAACATTTAAATACATGTTCAACAGCTAACCCTTTCCCACAATAGATTTTCATTTTCACAATTGTCATCTCAAAGTGCAGACATGAACATATATAAACCACAGAAATATGTGTCAAGATAAATTTTAGCTAGTCTCAATATAAAATCACAAATATTGGAAATATACTTATACACAAACGGACGTTTCTAGTTTTAGTACATACAAGAACGGTTCATACTTGGCTTAAATTTAATTTTGATGTTGTTACTAATTTAAATAATAGTTTGCATTCATATAATTTCAATGTTTGTCATTCTTATTCATACAAATCACAAGGTAAAAATCCTGGTATTGCTTAAAGGGAGGTAATTTCAAGTATACAACAGTCCTCAAAAGGATAAATATATCAGCATATTACCGTCTACAGTTTAAATTGTTCTAATGTTTGTGGATTTAAATTATCTTTTTTCTTATTTCTACATGTTCAACGAAAAAACTGCGACTTTTCTTTGACACTTTGCGTCAAACATTCATCTTGTTCATTACTCATACATACAACACATTTCTGATATTTCAACAAAGATTTTGAAGATTTTAGGAGTTAAATAATTGGGAAAGTTTAGTGTTTGATCAGATCATCCCTTTTTGTTCTTGACACAATATTTGCAAACATTGTAGACCTAGAAAAGCCTGCATGTATGTGTATATATAGGTGCAGTCTACCTGTTCTTTCATTTTACTTACTCTTTCCCAGAAGTAGAATACTATCTCATAACCCTTATCCAAACAACAAGAACCTTTAAATTTATTATTACATGTCGGTATAATGTAGTCAAAACTTGTGTGAGCGGAGCGGTCACCAACTTTAAACGGTCACTTTAAATCCATCCCAACAAATCATACTCTATAAACTGCCTTGATCAGCGGTCCCGTTAAAACGCGGCCAACGGCCACACTTATTGGTAGAGATTAACTGTAATCTTATTGTGTACAACGGTCAATCAACACGCGACTTAAGATTCACCAGGTGTTAAATTATCGATGTTTAATACATACAGGTAAATAAAGCATACTGTGACAAATCCATTATCGGGTTTTTTCATACGCGTAAAAGCCGATGTGTGTGTCGATTGTTACATGATTCATCGGCAAGAAATTGTGATTTTGGTTTATTTCGGTTTACTTCGTCAGATGGCAAAATTGATAAATTGAAAAAAAAAATTAGCATTTTAGACCGAAAGACAGTACATTTATATATTAAAATGAACGTGAATTTCCACTAAGAGAAGCCCCTAGTCATAGGATAGTCCTATAACCATTTTAAATTGAAAGACTATCGGATAAAATTTGTGCAAAAAAAAGCTAGACGTATATTCGGAGGCCGTTTTTTCCGGATACGTTGTTCGGCGAATTTTAAATTAATGTAAACTAGAACTATCACTGAATGTGATTAATACCCCCGAACGTTGCCCTGATAGGAAAGCTAGTGGAATATTAAGAAACCCCACCTTAAATTCCAACTTGTAGTTTTAAAGATAATCTCAGGATCAGAAAAAAGTAAGAAAAGGCGATGAAAATTATTCTACGAACAAGAAAATGTAACGAAGGGCAATAAATCTGTAATTAGCTAAAATAGAGTAATGGTTCTTGTTCACTGCACTTCCTCTCAATGTGTTGTATCATAGTATGAAGTTCTATTAATTCCATCCAGTAGTTTTGAAATTGTTCTACACTCAACAAAAAGTGACAAAGGGCAATAATTATGTAAATTAGAGTTATGGTTCTTGTACACTGCACTTCCTCTCATTCTGCTCTATCATTGTATGAGATTTTATTAGATTCCATCTATTGGTTATTAAGTAATTCTCCGGACAAGAAAAAGTAACAAAGGGCAATAACTCTGTATTTAGGTAAAATAGAGTTTGCTCCTGTACACCGCACTTTCTCTCAATGTGTTGTATCATCGTATAAAGTTTTATAAAATTCATACAATTAGTTTTAAAGTTATGCTCCGGACAATACTCTACGAACAAGAAAAAGTAACAAAGGGCAATTACTCTGTAATTAGGTAAAGTAGAGTTATGGTTCCTGTACACCAAACTTCCTCTCAATGGGTTGTATCATCGTATGAAGTTTTATTAAAGTCCAACATTTAGTTTTAAAGTTATGCTACGGACAGGGAAAAATGCAACGGACGGTGACTCCAATATACCTCCTCTAAACTTCGTTTGTCGAGGGTATAAAAATATTTTGTAGTCAAGTTAGTAGTCTACGTCGGTTTCAACCAAAAAATAGATAGCACGATGAAATAATTGCTAGAAAAAATTCTTCAAATCTTCATAACAATGTTGAAATATTATGTTTAGCTCTATAAATAAACACTGCTGTGTGATATGTTGTAAATAAACAGAAAACATTGTAACATTTTTAAAAAAATCCACATTCATATGCTTTATCTGCAGAAGACGATTTTTGAAAACACTGTTAACAAGAGTTGTCGGAGGACAATATAGCTCGCCTATCAGGGCCTACTTCAGAACAGTTATAGCATTAGGTAAAAATGATCCTGAATAAGTGTGTGAAGTTTCAAAGCAACAGCATACACAGTGTCTGAGAAAAGGCCTTGCACGCAAAGGTTTGACCAAAATTCTAAGTCGAAAAAGGGGCACAATTCAGTCAAAATCCATTCCTGAGTTATGGGACTTGACATACAAGGTCCCCTAATGACCCTGAATAAGTGTGTGAAGTTTCAAAGCAACAGCATACACAGTGTCTGAGAAAAGGCCTTGCACGCAAAGGTTTGACCAAATTTCTAAGTCCAAAAAGGGGCACAATTCAGTCAAAATCCATTCCAGAGTTATGGGACTTGACATACAAGGTCCCCTAATGATCCTGAATAAGTGTGTGAAGTTTGAAAGCAACAGCATACACAGTGTCTGAGAAAAGGCCTTGCACGCAAAGGTTTGACCAAGCTGGCAACGCGGACGCCAACGCGGACGCCGGGGTGATAACATAAGCTCCCCTATTTCTTCGAATAGGCGAGCTAAAAATGCAGGAATTGTTTTCACTTTTGTAAATGATTACTTTCCTAGCAGTTACTTTGTGAACTGACAAAACTTGAACAAATCCGTTCAAGTCATGACATTTGTGATCAGCAGCCACCAGTTTTATCATGTCCCTTGGGAGGCTGAACGCAAGTTGACTGTATGAGAGTTAAAGACTCTTTTCAGTACCTTATGGAAACTTGTTTTGAATTATATTTATGTCAGACATTGTTTTATATGCTGCATGCAGCATTTGCTAGCTAATGAATATTGACATTCAAATATCAACAAAGCAACAAAAAAACGTTGAAAAAATCTTGGGAAAATCATTTTTAAATCAGGTCAAAACTTTTGGAATTTTAGTTTAGATGCAAATGGAAATTGTCTTACCCCGTTCTTTTCTTGATAAAAGTATCTGTTTTTACTCGACTTCGAGCAATTTCCCTGTATAATCTCGTGCACTTAACTTGAATAACTTTACACAGGGCACGCTTTAAACGGTTAATAGGTTTCGCGAACACAAAACAAAGTATAAAATGCGGATGCGATTTGCGGACAAATGCAATATAAAAAGAAAATGCGGACAAGTGCAAAAAGATGGAAAATGCGGACATAGAATATAGAGCGAACCTGCGGACGCACGGGAAACACACGGATGGGGAAACTAGTCGCCATGGTATGACCATTTAAGACGGCTTTTGAAAACAACATGGCATTAATGAGCAATTTACCCTTTAGTCACAATTATTTTGACTATATTTAATAAATAAACACACATTTATGGACACTTTTCACTGTTTGCCAATATGTTTCCAAAGTTGTCTGCTGCAGATTTGCTGTATGTGGACAATGGTTTAACTTTCTCAGCAATGCATCGTTGAAAACTCATTGAAGTTTATGCGGTATATACATTGTACTCTAAAGAATATTTCAGTGAGATGATTATCTTTAAGCACACACAACACAGGGGTTTGGAGATGAAATTAGGATAGTACTCGCCCTATCCATTGAGCCACGCGGTGACACAACAACCAGCCTTTCTAAAATTGCAAACAGCACATACCCAGATCAGCCAAAACATCCGGGTATACAGTGTAATCGTATAGCTCCCCTGTGTGTCGGGCAGTTCGAAACTTAAGCATCATCTCGAAGAATGTGCATCGCTACAGGAATAAAGTGTGAGCCGTTCTCTATGAAATCCAACATTTGCGACACCGTGTTGACAGATCAGCCTGCACATCTGATCTCGATCTGCACTATTTGACAATAAGCCACAGACTGTTCCTAAATGGCCCTACAAATGGTCTCCACAGATCAGATGTCGCGAATCATAAATACAAGTTTATACAAGACGTAAAGTAAATAGGTTAAACTTAATACGCTTAGATTGTTTTTCAGACTCTGCTTATGTTAACCCTTTCCCTCATACGACAATTCTGCAGCAGACGACTTTGAACATAATTTGTCAAAATATTGAAAATCTCTATAATTGAATGGATAACCTATGACTAAAAGTGGAAAATATTGTGGCAAAAAGGAGAAATTGCTTGTTTTGAACAATTTCTTCTTTTGTCACTATGTTTTCA
Source organism: Serripes groenlandicus (assembly GCA_031761405.1). Taxonomy (NCBI): domain Eukaryota; kingdom Metazoa; phylum Mollusca; class Bivalvia; order Cardiida; family Cardiidae; genus Serripes; species Serripes groenlandicus. The sequence continues at coordinate 2,123,213 of JASEVX010000027.1, forward strand.
AAGAGCCGTCTGCTGCAGAGGTGTCAGAAAGCGGCTATTTGAGGGAAATGGTTAAAGGGAGTTTCCAATGTTTACGCCCCGAGTCCCGGTAGCTTTGCCGGTAGCGACGCGGGCTGTCCTTCCAAGGGTTGTGAGTTCAAATCCTTTCTAAGCATCATTTTTTCCGACGTTTGACAAAAGTCATTTGCGACAAGCGTCATTCGTCTTCCACAAATGGGCTAACAATCTATGTTTAAAAGCAGCCAGTTGCTTGGAAAGACTGTTGTGTGGAGTACTTGTGTTTGGCACATTTACATGTGTTATTTTTATCAATGTTATTTTTACATATACTCGTAGGAGAGTTATCTGATTAAAGCAAATACTGGAGGTCTGAAAACTCTTGAAGGATTATATTATTACATTTCTGTCAAGTGAAGATTAAAAACTGGAATGCGCAAGTTATTTGAATTTACCCCGGTCGCAACGGCATATGTTGAATACATGTCAGTGTTTTCCTGTAACTCACTTTCTCCCATCAAACTGAATTACAAATACTGCTTCAAGAACATTTGATAATGTTTCATTGACTTGAACTTTCAACCCGTTTGACTTCTTAAAGAGAAACGGAATTTAATCTTTACAAAAATACTTTATAAAAAACAAATGCTACAGATTGTTTTTTTTTAAAAACGTTGCTTGTTTTCATCGGTTCATTTCATGCGCAATTAAGACGTCATTTGATATATTTAATATAGAAAACACTGAACTTAAATTGAACGCATACGGCTTCATCAAATATATATGAGCCGCGTCTAAGGATATGTGGTCTTAACCCTTTCCAACATACATACGCTTTCTACATCTTTAAAGCCTGTAGGCGGACAGTGAACACTCTGATGAAGTTGTTCGTTTTAAACAGGCTCAGCCGATGGCAACTGTTCGCAGATGCAACAATTAACCTAAGCTAGTACATGTACATGTAGTCCTACTGGTGTATTTACCCAGGGCAGAAACATAGCATAGACAACGTCCCTGCCCCGAGTCAAGGATTCGTATACAGTCGCCGTGATTTAAATGAAATAATGTTGAAAACGGCGTGAAACCCAAATAAAATAATAATAAGAGGACCAAAATGGTCATAAATCGCTCACCTGAGTTAATATAACTTCAAACGTTTTCAAAGTTGTTACTCTAGATATATAAGGAAAACGAGCCCCGCCCCTGATGGCCATCATACTTCTGATCACTCTGTCCGTCCGTCTGTCTGTCGTCCGTCGTTAACTTTTAGCTTTAAACATCATCTCCTCCTAAACCATGAAACCAATTTCAACTAAACTTCACAGGAATGTTCCTTTGGTGGTCCTCTTTGAAAATTGTTCAAAATGTTTTAAATTCCATGGAGTACTTTGGTTGCTGCGGCATCAGAAAAGGGGCAAAATATCCAAACTCTAGGACATGTGCCTTGTCAAGTGCACTCCACCATAAGTGTAATAAAGAGCATGATTGGTCTGTGAATTTAGCATTCAATAAAGAGCATGATTGGTCTGTGAATTCAGCATTCAATAAAGAGCATGATCGGTCCGTGAATTCAGCATTCAATAAAGAGCATGATCGGTCTGTGAATTCAGCATTCAATAAAGAGCATGATCGCTCTGTGAATTCAGCATTCAATTAAGAGCATATTTGGTCTGTGCATTCAGCATTCAATAAAGAGCATATCCTGTCTATGAATTCAGCATTCAATAAAGAGCATATTCGGTCTTGTGAATTCAGCATTCAATAAAGAGCATATTCGGTCTATGAATTCAGTATTCAATAAAGCGCATTTTCAGCATTCAATAAAGAGCATATTCGGTCTGTGAATTCAGCATTCAATAAAGAGCATATTCGGTCTTGTGAATTCAGCATTCAATAAAGAGCATATTCGGTCTTGTGAATTCAGCATTCAATAAAGAGCATATTCGGTCTATGAATTCAGCATTCAATAAAGTGCACATTCGGTCTATGAATTAAGCATTCAATAAAGAGCATATTTGGTCTGTGAATTCAGCATTCAATAAAGAGCATGATTGGTCTGTGAATTCAGCATTCAATCAAAAGCATGATCGGTCTGTGAATTCAGCATTCAATAAAGAGCATGATCGGTCTGTGAATTCAGCATTCAATAAAGAGCATGATTGGTCTGTGAATTCAGCATTCAATAAAGATCGGTCTGTGAATTCAGTATTCTTCACAAATCAGTCACAGAAATGTTCAAGAGACTACTGATAAGCATTGTAAACGAGGTGGTCTTCAGCACATATTTGATTGTATATTGAACTGTTGCATAGGTCAAATTACACAGACGTTTAGTATGTTCTCTAAATGCATCTGTTACCTGGAAACCAACAGTTCGATGTTAACCCTTTCCCTCATATGACAATTCTACAGCAGACGACTTTGAACATATTTTGTCAAAAAATAGAAAATCTCTATAATTGCATGGATAACCTAAGACTAAAAGTGGAAATTATTGTGGCAAATGGAGAAATTGCTCATTTTGAGCAATTTCTTCTTTTGTCACTATGTTTCTAAAAGCTGTCTGCTGCATAGGCGTCAGAAAGCGTCTATATGAGGTAAAGGGTTAATGCGTAATAAATACTCATGTATAAATACTATAATGATTGCGTTATCAAAAGCATTATCTTCAATTTAAAAGACAGTCATAATGACTTAAGTTTTCTAATGGGCCAGTTTAGATATATGTCAAGTAATTTTTTTAAAAACTTCTTATCCCAAAGCACTGGCATGATTTGAAAATAATTTATTACAATTTTTGGGCGAATCTCTGCCAAAATTGTTAATATTATTTCAATCCGTTGAAGAAATGTCTGCCAGCGTGCAGGGCTAGGTTTCCTAATATGTATAGACTAAAAACATTGAAATATATTTAAGTTCTAATAAATCAGCATTAATCAGGCGAGAAATACAGGATCACTTGCCTTTGATTGATGGTTTGTTTTTCTCTAATAAAAGGTAATAGCAAAAAGAAAAAGAGCTCTCGGAGGACAGTGCCCTCGACTATTCCACCGCTTATTTAAGTTACTTAGATATGAACTCTAATGTAGTTGCATGCAAAACATTAACCATAATTTCCTAAAGGGTGACAATTTGCATTATCTGCAGGATAGAGTTATTTAACTTGATTATTTTCATAGGTGTGATGGTTGGGAAGGGTTGTATATTGCTTCAATGGAATGCATGAAGTTACTAAGATATGGACTCTTAATGTAGTTGCATGCAAACCTTTAACAATAATTTCTAAGTAAAAAATGGGCAACAATTTGCATTGAGTTATCTTTATTGGTTGTGTATATAGTTGTGAAATTAGGAAGGGTTGTATTAAGTTTTAATACAATGCTTCAAGTAGTTACTGAGATATGTACTTTAATGTAGTTGCACACAAAACTTTAACATGAATTTCTAAGTCTAAAAAGGGCCATAACTTACATAAAATGCTGGATAGAGTTATCGTACCTGATTGTTTACATAGGTGTGATGGTTGGGAAGGGCTGTATAACGTTTCAATGCAATGCATCAAATAGTCTCTTAATGTAGTTGCATGCAAAACTTAAACCAGAATTCATAAGTCCAAAAAGGGCCATAACTTACATAACATGCAGGATTGAGTTATTTAACTTGAAAATCAACATAGGTGTGATAGTTGGGAAGGGTTCTATACAGTTTCAAAGCAATGCATCAAGTAAATACTAGGATATCAACTCTTAATGTAGTTGCATGCAAAACTTTAACCAAATTTCTAGGAAAAGAAAGGGTCATAATTTGCAAAATATACTGGATATAGTTATCATACTTGATTATTTAGATACGTGTGAAAAGTTAAAAAAGCGCCATAACTTGCATAAAATGCAGTGTATATATAGAGAGAGGATCTTACATGAGTGCTTATTTGATATTGTTTTTGTGGCGCCACAATGCTAACAGAAACAACAACAACGAAAACTATTTACATAGTCGGTTTTGAACAATCGGTTGATATTTCTTTTCCTTACTGCAAACTAATTTACTCACATCCGTTATAGTTCCATCATTGATGCAGAGACGTGATTAATAATAATTATGTCAGTGCTACTTTGGTACCGGATTGTTACTTATATTTGAGTTTTATCAAGACATTATCTACATAGAGTTAAACTATGTAAATATTATCTTCATCATGATTGGGCAGATAATAAATATCATTGCGCGTTCTATCTGCCTTGCAAATACCGGTAACTCTGATGATACTCAAATCTGGAAATTCCAAAAGGTTCTATAAATAGCTCGCGAGACTGCATGGTTATCTCAATATTATAAACGCTTTATTAGTCGCCGGGCAGAAGCCCGCGACTTCTATTTTTAATAGGTTTTCTGAAATCACATGGGAGGGGGGATTATTATTAGAAAGAAACACATTTAATTGTCTTGAACATATTACAATTGTGTTTGTTTAAAAACACTAAGTAATGACACATCTAAAATGAAATAAATATTCCGATGTTTTAGGTATTTTCGGTTTCTTTATTTTGACTCGCATTTATGTTTTTTTGTTTTATTTACGAAGACAAAACAGTCCCTATTAGCTAGACTGGTATACTTTATTTTACACTATATACTACATGTAATCAAAAGTCGACAACTACAAACCTTTACGTCGCAGTCTAATTTGTTTATTTACGCGCACCTGCGTGACTCGCGAATACCAACTGCGTAGATCAATCTCCTTTGCAGAGAGCCGCTCTTTACACTCACTTACAAATAGTAAATTATAGGTGATTTAAAATGTTTATTTGGTTCGAAACAAATGAAGAAAAGAACAAACCGAGATACAACTGGTTTTAATGGAAAAATGACTTTGAAAGAACACTCTCTGCCTATAAAGAGAGTTTCAAGAACGACACCTCTGCGAATAAGAAAGAATCGGGTCTTTCGTACAAAATTATTTCATCCTTGACAATTTTAAATGTGTCATTAAATCCCTAAAGGCATATTGCTTCCGATCTGCATATTGTTATGCATCATTGACACAAGGGCGCTCACCATAATATAATTTTAAAACATGAGTAGTTTGTTGTTTTCATTATAAAAAAGGGAAAGAAAGAATTAAAATAAATTAACATGTTGTAGAGCTAAGTTTATGTTCGAAATTAAGTTTAAATTATACAACAATTTCAATGAGATTTAACTGTTTAGTTATTATTATATTTCGAAGGTGGTCTAATTTATAAATATTGGACTACATTTCAACATTTGTTAAAGTATGATATAATTAGGATGCTAAGCTAATATCATTTTGAGAAAAAGAGAAAACTCATGTCTTCAGCGATTTAACCCTTATCTCATTGTTTTAAAAGTAGATTACTGCAAAGGTGTCCACTGTTGACTTTAAAAGAGGAAAGGTAAAATGACGTGCTATTGCATGTAAATCCTAAATTGTCTGTTTTGTGGTTTTATTGAAAAATAATAAAATTCAAATATTCTGACAAACATCTTGAAAAGTGTATGTGGAATTCATAAATCTTAAAATTATTCCTTAATGAAAGCACTGTATACATACTAAGACTAATGATTGGCAAGATTACTCATTTCCATTACTGTCATTCACTTCGTTGACAAAACAATGCAAGTTATGATACATTTTCACTTGACCCCACCCCTGATGTTCCAATATGCCCCTCAGTTGATAACTGTTTATTCAACTACTATAATGTTAGTGTTATGCATAACTGCACTATGGATATCCGGCGACATTGATGCGTTGCATCAACTTTCTCTTGTTGTGTAGTTGTTTAAATATATGAAAGCGTCTAGATGATAAGACTGGTTTACAAAGGTTTAAAGGACACACAATGTCAGTGTGTACACACGTTATGTATACAAGTCTGCACGTTCTAGAGTCAATTAGCAACCAATGCTGAAAGTGTAGCCTAATTTAGTTTGGAGATTGAGCATTATAATATATGCCTATATTTTTATAAATTGAACAGCTTGGCAAAAAGTGAAATTGTGCTTTTTGAGCATGTTTTGTGTTTGTTTTTGCACTCACATTATTCGAAGCAGTTTAACAACCTCAGAGACATATAAATACACTGTGTTTATATGTCTCTGACAACACTCAATCATGCAATGTGAAGGGACTAAATTGAACAGACCTGTTTAATATCGGACATCATTGAAACAAACACTAAACTAATGGATACTGTTTTCTCTCTTTTCTTGATAATTTAGTCATTTCTAAAGTGTAAAAAATATTTTATCTTAATATGGCCTAGCAACCTGGTGATGAACATGTGATTACCTGAACAATTTAGTTTACAAATAGCCATTCTAATGAGCTAAAACGGTAGTCTATCGAATACCAACTAGATTTTTCATAACTTTGGAATGGCCTAATTTTGAACACATCATGACCAATTTTAGAACGTAACTAAAAAATCACCAAGACAACATTCTGGCAAACCAAAGACCTAATAACACATGAGTGCTTATTTGTTATTGTTTTTATGAAACGAGTCGACTGAAAAAATATGACGCGATCGAGGCTCTGCCGAGCGTCATATTCGTTTCAGTCGACGAGTTTCATAAAAAACAATATCAAATAAACACGAATGTAAGATTCTATTTATCACATAACACCATAAAAAGATTGCTTTCAATCTTTAAATCGATCTTTCTTCGTCCTCATATAAACAGTGACCGAAGTTCACCCCGAAGTTCTAATGCATACTTCCACTGTAAAAAGTAGTCCCTATCAATAACCTTTTGATTTTATACAAAATTAGCAACAAGGCACTTATAACATTTCATTTATCGAGATTTATTCTCTTTAAACAATATTTTTAATAAATGCCGAAATTCAGAACAATTGTAAACAATATGCTGTCATTTAAAGTGGAGTGACGTCACATACGTGCTGTGAGTCGGCTATTTATGTAACTAGTTACATATGATATTTATGTCACTTCTTTATGTCACTCCTGGAGTGCAAGTTATGTGATAAATATAGTTATCTAACTTGATAATCTACATAGATTTGATAGTTGGGTAGAATTGTATAAAGTTTCAATGCAATGCATCAAGTAAATACTGAGACATGGACTCGTAATTTAGTTGCACGCAAAACTTTAACCAGAATTTCTTAGTAAAAAAAGGGCCATAACTTGCATTAAATGCAGGATAGAGTTATCTAACTTGATAATCTACATAGGTGTGATAGTTGGGTAGGGTTGTAGAAGGTTCCAATGCAATACATGCAATATTTAAGTACTTGCATGCAAAACCTCATCCTCGGTACCCAGGCTATTCACAACACATATGATACCCTGGGCAAATTGGCTAGCGAAACTTCGTAGTCATGAATAATTCATGAGGTAAAATCCAGCCGCTTGATTGGTTGCATGCTACAAATTTTACGCGATGTACAGTAATAACAGTGTACGAGGGGTGTTCGGAAAGTATCGGGACAAGTGCCTTAACATTCTTATTTTTTAATAATTGTAGCACAATTCTTTAAACATACATAGCTTTATATACCATTTATTCATTTTCAAAAGCAAAATTACAAAATTAAAAATAAGACGTTAGTTATATAGAGCTATGTATGTTGAAAGAATTGTGTACACATATTTTAAAAAAAAGAATGTTACGGCACTTGTCCCGAAACTTTCCGAACACCCCGTGTAGTTACGGAGAAAATCGAGGTGCACGCTTTACGAAGTTACGCTAGCCAATTTGCCCAGGGTATCATATATGTTATGAATAGCCTGGGTTCCGAGGATGGCAAAACCTTAACCAGGGTGTGACACAGACGCCAAGTTGAGTAGTATAGCTCTCATATTCTTTGAATAGTCGAGCTAAAAAACGTTGTGACTGTCTTATGTATTAAGTTTTCTGAATTATATACTTTCCTGTAGATATAACACTTTTATCTCAATTTGAATATATACACACCGTGTACCATATATTACTATATTATTATTATCCTAACAATTAATGAAAAGAATCAGATTGAAAAGAAAAAATCTTGTTCCGTTCCGCAAAATATCATTATCCTAGGGGATATTTATACTTTACGGAACGGAGCGGAACAACAGTTACTGTTAGTTTCATGGGTATACTGTATATTCTGTTGTTGTCAGGTGAGAAACCATTTGATGGTTGGATCGTTTTAATTCTCTATAATTGAATGGATAATCTATGACTAAAATGGAAAACATTGTGGCAAAAGGAGAAATTGCTTGTTTTGAGCAATTTTTTCTTTTCTCGCTATGTTTTCAAAAAGCTGTCTGCTGCAGAGGCGTCAGAAAGAGTCTATATGAGGGAAATGGTTTATGTTTTACAACTCAAATCAATAATAAATTTCATATATTTGCCTAGATGCTGTAAAAGATGTATGTTATAGATATGATGTATGTTAAAATTGGCGGTTTTCAATATGTGTAGATACAGCATGATCTGTGATGATATAAACCCTTTTCCAACTGCAGAGACATCTTTAGCAGACAATTTTTATAAATAGTAAGCAATTTTTACTTTCCCCAAAATGTTTTCCTCTCAATCAAATAATAATAAATGTTTCTTCAATTATAGAGATTTTCAATATTTTAGTCAAGATATTTTCAAAATTGTCTTCTGCCAATGGGTTGTTGGAGGGAAAGGGTTTAACTAAAAATGAATTCAGGTTCGTTTACTGATATAACACTTATGTATTCAGTCAAACACAAAATATCTGAATACAAGAATACAAAATAGATAAAACTATAAAAATTAAAAACTGTTAAGAGACAAAGTAGAAAACATTGATATTTCTTCTTCACCCATATTTAACCATTTCCCACATACAACACATCTGAAGCAGACGACTTTGAAGACATTGAGTCAAGAATATGGAAACTTTATAATAATGAAAGAACTATTATTGAATGAATTTCAAAACATTGTGGCAAAAGAAGAAATTTCTCATGATGAGCTATTCCTTCTTTAGCTACAATGTTTGCATATGCCGTCTGCTGCAGAGGCAATAGAAAGCATCTGTTTGTGGGAAAGCGTTAAAAGGGAAATGATATTTTTCCAAACAGTGTAAAATGGATTTAAAAAAATAAATTTAATCTGAATCTGAGTAATCACATGGCACCAATAATAAATAAGTATACAAATAAAAATGATTGGTGTGCGTGTGTGTGTAAACAAATAAATACTGTGGCAAATTTAAGGAAAACGAGCTCCGCCCCCTGGAGGCCATGTTTTTCAATGGATCGGAATAACTCGAGCATGCTTGGTATTGGGTTACCCAAGGAATATGTGTGCCAAATGATTTTCAAATTGGGGCCGTTCCTTTGGAAAAAAAGATTTTTTAAGTTTTCGATCACTATACACATATAAGAAAAACAAGCTCCATCCCCTGGCGGCCAAGCTTTTCAACGGATCAGAAATTATTTAACAATCTTGGTAGATTCCAAGGAACCTTTGTGACAAATTATTTTTAAGTCGGATTAGTACTTTTCGACAACAAGATCTTTAAAGTTTTTACTATACACCTGAACAATCTAGATAGAGGGTCATCGAACGAACATTTGGGCAAAATGATTTTCAAGATTTGACATTTTCCCCCTTTTCTCATGACACAGCAACCAAAGCGAACTGTTGAAATAATGTTGAAAATGGCGTAAACCTCAATTTAACATTTTTTTTTATATTTCAACATGCAGAATTATTTCATTCATAAAACCATGATAGTTGATTTGTTTTATAGATTTAACTTTCATTGCAGGATGATATAACAAACAGATTTACATGCTGAAGTGTGCAATTGTCACTTTACACATTATAATCCCATTTAATGCAAAATTAAATCATCCAATTTCAAAGAAAATGCTAAAACAAATCTTCAGCAGACAATTTTTGGGATAGGGGCGTTTCGCGCCTATCCCATACTCATGCTGATTTCGAAAAGTCGGATTAAAGCTGCAACCACAGTCCACATGTGTATACCTACACCAAAATCGAGTTTTGATTGGTTATAATCTGCCTTTTCAACGATTTCATTGGTTCGATCGAATCACGAAAAACCATCTGCTTGCATTTATTAATCATCCGATACAAAATAGTTCAAACGAGTGAAACACACTCTGAACTATGATTGACCTTAATGTCAGTGGTGTAAGGTAGCGTCGACCGTGCTGTGACCCCATTAGTTTACAACAGTCGACTTACATAGAGAAATGTGCAAATCACTGTAAATAAAATTATTGAAAGGAGTTGAAACCATTGTGGCAAAAGTAGAAATTGCCTACGATAAGCAATTTCTCCTTTTGTCACAATGTTTCCGATTGTCGTCTGCTGCACATCATGCGTCTGTAAGCGGGAAATGGTTACATCCTCCCCATGGAAGCGGAACCCTTTCCGTCATAATATAACAGTTCGAATATTGATATATTGTTGAAAATGGAGCTATTGCTGACAATGAACAATTTCTCCTTTTCACACAATGCTTTCAAACACGTTTCAAATTAATTATTTTCATATTTAAACGTTTTACTGTGGACATTCTTTTACTCTATCTCCTTTCCGGACACATTTTGAATAACATGCTAGAGATTAATGATAACGAGCAATATCGCTTTACATCAAAAGGAAAAATATATAGTTTATACATAGCTTTGTGGAAAAAGAGGAAATGGGTCACGAATAACCATTCTGCAGCCGTCTGCTGCACATGCGTCAAAAAGCGTTTTTAAACGGGAAAGGATTGAACCGTTTCCGTTATAGCAACTTAGTTACATACGAATGTTGAAAGTATATTTGCCTACGGAGCAACTGCTGACAATGAGCAATTCCTCCTTTCCAAACAATGCTTTGAAACATGAATCAATTGTTTTCTATAACCTAGATAACGAAAATATTTGACTACAGTTATTATTTTAACCTTTGCCCCTTTAAGACACATTTGACTAACCTTAACAGATAAATGAAAATCAGCAAGTTTGTCTTTTTCCACAATGTTTTAATTACTATTCAAAATAATACTTTCAGGCTTAGTTAAATGTTGTTTGCTGTATATTTAGTCTACGTGGTCAAGGGTAAGGACTTGTTATTACATAATCCGTCCAAAGAGAGAGGTCCTACTGTGTATACATGCCATGTAAGAATGGTACTAACGGTCTCACCGCTACTGAAGAATTGTTGGTAAAACAGGTCGCGTGTTGTGTTGAATATTCTCACGTGTCGCTGTATGTCGACCCAACTAGGACATAGGAATTAAATCTACAAATTAGAGATAAGATTTCAACACTGATTGATTGTGGTTTAACGCTGTTTTTAACATTTTCTACGTTATATCACGGCGGCCAGTTTATTTACAAATATGTTTCCTGGTTTTCTCACACCAGTACTCCACACAATAATCTTCCCAACCAACTGAGTTCTTTTTCACATAGACTTAGCCCATTTGTGAAAGACATATGACGCATGTCGCATTGACTTTTGTCAAACGTCGGAAAGAAAGTTGGCCGAAAATGTCAACATACACACGAGTTATAACCGCAAGGTCATTATTTATTTTATAATTGAGGCGCTTCTACCGATTTTGGGACTAAAATTATAATGTATATGCATTTGCGCTAATTGAAGATTCAACGTTCGTCAACGTGTAATCTAGTCCTAGACGTATCTGTTGACAAATAAACTAGAAGTATAGTCTAAATAGGTTTTTGTAAATTAACCTTGTACGGTCCCATTTCGGAGATACAATTAATTTGCAAATACTTTACAAATACCATAATCTAAGCTTTCCTAAGCACAGACGTGTTTTGATGCATCGAACCAGTCTTCTGTAATCAATACTTTATAAGTTGTCTCTGTCTGTAAAGCTTGGAGGTATAATCCGGTGTCCGGCCGGCTGTCTGCCTGAATGTGCATTCGTCCGTCCGTCATGGATTGCATGTGTTGGTCAAAACGTTGTTTCTGTATGGCAGATTTATTTGAAAGTGGTCACACTTATACCGTGTGATCAGGAGAACGGCAAAATACTAGGTACATAACTCTGGTCTGCTTATCTTAGTTATCTTCATTTTTCCTTATTTAGTTCAGCGATTGTCTCAATTAATTTCCATTGTATCCATTTCCAAACTTGGTTTGAAGGTAACTTATGACCTACACATTTGCAGTACACCATTACCATAACTTTAGCATGCTGCGTTTGGAGTGTGTATATTTTTGTCTTTTCATGTTCTCACTTATTATATGACTTTCGCATGAAAAACACATGCCCTTGTTTCGTTAATGAGTGTTTCCCAAGCGTTGTACTTTGTCCAGAGCGACTGACTGTCTGTCCGTCTTTGTGTTCATCCATCCGTCCGTCTGTCCGTTACGGTTTGCATTAATGGGTCAAAACTTTGTTTCTGTTTCGCGGATCCATTTCAAAGTCGTCACACGTATACATTGGAATTAAGAGATCGATACAATATTTTGAACACAAATCTGATCTGGTTTTTTTAGGTGTAAAACTCATTTTTCATTTCTTCGGTTATTGTCTCAATAAATGTCCAATGTATCAATTTAAGACTTGTTGTATAGGAAACTCAGAGCTACAGATGTGCAGTGCAAACGAAATATAACTATAGCATGCTTTCGATTGTCTTTCATTTATCAGCATGATTACAATATACATTGTGAATCTTTAGTGATTTCTGAACTGGAAATATTTTAATTAAGGGTCGCTGCTCTGTTTTTTTGTCAATCTTTTTATTTTGTTTATACAAGAAAAGGGTGAAACTTTAATAAATTAGGTATTTGTATTGTATAGGCAGGCAATATGTGTGCTTCGTTTAAAGGTCATTGTTTCAACAATGTTTGTCTATATTATCTATATTATCTATATTTGTCTATATTATCTATGCCATATATTTTCAACTTACATATGCCCCTATACCACCAGCGCTTTCAGCGCTTTGATTAAAACTTATAGGCAAATTGTTGATTACCTCTTCAAATATAAGTGGAACAGTACATATATTTTCACTGAGTGGAATTAATAATAGTACATCATAATTAAAGTAGCAAGTTCTCCTTTTGTCATTATGTTATTAAAATGTGTTTGCTGCAGATGCGTAGAAATGCATCTACACATGGGTAAGGGTCAAATAATTTACGGGGAAACTGTGCAGCTGACCTATTTTTTTCCTCTACAAATGAACCACGTCATACAGAAATGACATTTGGGTTTCTGCAACCAGCCAATATTCATATCAATCTGGTCAAGATCATCCAGGTTTACCATCTAGTCACACAAACAGCTTTAAATCCACAGGGGAATAATAATGACTTGATGAAAAACTGACATACAAAAAAGAATAACTCACAAACAAACTGTATGAAATATGATCGTAACTCATTTATTTATAGGGTGTGTTTTCATTTGAAGTGGCTCAATCTTAAGAACAAAGGGAATGAAAGTTATGACGTAATATTTTGAGAAGGTCACGTAATTGTTAGACAACCTGACTTTATGTAAAGGTGAAATGGATTTTCCAAAGCACCTATATTCGGAACAGTCCAAATAAATCAATGGGTGACATGTTATTAACTAGATTTCTAAATTGCAATGTGTCCAGATGTTTATAGACTCTTCAAACAAACACCTTTTTACGTAGTTGTACGTAGCAGACATCAGTTGAAAACATTGTGAGAAAAGGTGAAACACTTAAAGTTCGCGTTTATTTAAACATCATATATATTTCTCTTTTAGATTTACACTATCAAAGAGGGGTTGTTATTTGTTAGTTTTTCTTTCAGCTAACCAGCTTTTGAAAACATTGTGAGAAAAAGGAGAAACACGTTATGTCTAAGTAAATTCATACACCATTACATTTAGTTCTACTTTGAAACATTTTTTCAAAGTTCTACTTTCAGCTAACAAACTTTTAAATTTAAAATATTGTGAGAAAGGGAGAAACTCTTTATGTCTGCTTCAGATACATCAAATTTATTGCATCCCATCGACCGTCTGTAATTTTTTAACATGCTTATTTATGTTTAAAATATGTAACGTCATGGCGCGTGGTATGACGTCATAAAAAATGAGTCGAGCGTTTGTTCAAGGTTGAGGCTGAAGGACAACGCGTTACTGTAGGTTATGAATATTCAATGTTTTGTACTGTATGCGCTTTAGTCATTTTCTACACACATTGATTTCCGGTTATTTCCCCTGATATATTTCAAAGTAATGAATGTACGTGCCTACATTAACCCGTTGTCCTTAAAAGCAAACAATATATGCCGTTCCGTGTCGTATGTTGCATTGAAATGTTATCAAGTTATTTACATTTTCCAGCTTTCATTAAAGTTCTAAATTCATTTACGCGTTGTTAGCTTTGTAAATAATCTAGAATAAACCATTCCCAACAAGCAAAGACATTTAGAGGCAGCTGCAACAAACGATTTGTGAAAACATGGTGTCAAAAGAAGGAATTGCTGTGTAGGGCAATATATAATGTTACCAGTTGATGTAAGACATTATTAACGTCCTAATAGGTCCTATTTCTCCTTAAGGAAAGCACTTACAACGACCTAAGTCAGTCTCCAACATTATGGCTGAAATTTCTGCAAATTTGAGGAACGATAAACAGTTAGCATTTAGGCTATTAAAAGCCAGCATCAATTACCCATGGGTCATTAGACTATTAATTTTCTTGATAGGGTGATTAAATTGCCAAGATGTTTGTCTGACCGGTATATGACTGTGTTCTCAGGGCATGCACATTGCATTTGTTAAAGAAAAAAGACAATACACAGAAAGTTCAATGTCGCCGGAAATCCATACTGCAGTTATGCATAACACTTACATTATAGTAGTTGAAAAAAAAACCAGTTATCAACTAAAGGGCATTTTGGAACATCAGGGGTGGGGTCAAGTGAAAATGTATCATAACCTGCATTTTTTTGTCAACGAAGTCAATGTCCTTCATTGAAATATAATTAAAGCCTTTCATTGTTTATGATCAATCTCAATTCTAAGGTAGGTTGACCCATTGACATATAAACATTTATATACATGTTTATATAATAACCCAGCCAACTAATTATTGATAATAAACAGGAAATGAGTAATCCTCCCAATCATTCTACTCATGTTTTAAAATTATATAATGATGAGCGCCCTTGTGTCAATGAAGCATAACAATACGCAGATCGCAAGCAAAATGCGTGTAGGGAATTAAATAACACATTTAAATTTGTCAAGGACGAAATAAATTTGAACGAAATACCCGATTCGTTTCTTCTTCGCATACTTGTCGTTTTTACACTCTCTTTATAGGCAGAGAGTGTTCATTCAAAGTAATTTTTATATTATAACCAGTCTTATCTCAGTTTGTTCTTTTCGTCATTTGTTTCGAACCAAATAAATATTTTAAATCACCTATAATTAACTATTTGTAAGTGAGTGTAAAGAACGGCTCTCTGCAAAGGAGATTTATCTACGCAGTCGGTATTCAACATTTTTAGCTTAGAAACAGTTCCTATTTTAGATATTCATGGATTAACATTATTAAATTAATTCTACATAAATCAAGACATCTCTTTGAACATGAAAATAACATTCAGTAAGTTAAAATTGCTACTAAAAGGAAAATTCGACGTGATTTTTATCTCGATATTGACACATAACAGTCTGCAGCAAGTCTAGCAGGGACTCCTTTGTCTTCGTAAATAAGACAAAAAAACACAATTGCGAGTCAAAATAAAGAAACTGCAAATACTTAAAACATCGGATTATTGATTTCATTTTAGATGTGTCATAACTAAGTGTTTTTAAACTATCACAATTGTAATATGTTCAAGACATTTAAATTGGTATTTTTCTAATAATAACTCTCCTCCCATGTCATTTCCGAAAAGCTATTAATAATAGAAGTGCCCGGCGACTAATAACAATAAGGGCTGTACCTCATACACTATCTTTCTGAAGCACATAGTGCAGTTACAATCCATCTTAACAGTTGATCAGCTAATATGTACACATTTTATATGATCTTTTAAAACATTGTGTGCAAAATTAGTTATTATAATATTGGATGTTGTCACTCTGAAGGTTAAACAAGCTACAGTACATACATGTATATCAATACACATATATTGATTAAATTATGTTCAAAATACTAAAATGTTATACCTCATTTATTCTTAATACTCAATGTGAATCATTGTAGGAAAATGTGAAATTAATTGCTTAATCCCCTCTCCCAAATGCAGACACATTTTAATACGTTTCCAGCAGGTGCAGTGTGTCAAAAACATTGTGAGAAAAAGAGAAATTGCTCAATGGAGTAATTTTCTGTTTTACAACAATGTTTTCTTTTCTTTTCTATTATCTAACTTTCATTCATAGAGGTTCCCCATGTTTTAACCCTTTCCCACCTGCAGAAGCAATTTGACGCACTAGCAGCAGACGACTTTTGAAAACATTGTGGCCAAAGGTGAGTTGCTTATGATGGCCACAATATTTTCAACTTTATTTAACAATTAAGCTATATTTGATGGAGATAAGCTATATGTTCAGGTTTTTGTCACTAGGTTTTCAAAGTCGTCTCCTGCAGATTTGCTGTGTGTGGGAAAGGGTTAAAGATATGTTCAATATTGTCTCCTGCAGATTCATTTTATTGTTGGGAACAGGGATTACATGGCTACTTTTCCTGCGATTGTTTCAATATACATATGCAGCTAGTTCAGTCATGAACAGCTTTCTGTATCATGAAATAGTGAAGTAACTTAATTTTCCTTTCCACATTGTTTTCCTCTGGTTCACAAGCTTGCATTGGGACACATGTTATATTCTACCTTCACTTCAACTTGGTTCTGTACAAGTTTCAAAAGTGAAATAGCTGGTCTAACAACAAAATTGAGATTAATGTCTCGACACAGATGTGGTTTCTCTGGTCATGTGATAACATTTCAACGGGGCTTTCACTGAAATAGGGGTCAGATGCTGGGCAGTAAATGACTCCTGCAGAGGTGTTAGAACTGGGTACCGTTAAATTTTCTTGGAGATTTTTGGAGATTCAGGCATAATGTGGGAGACTGAAGTCGTCATCTTTAACAAATGGACGGAATATATTCCCACCTACATTTACCCGTTGTCCTTAAGCGAAACATTAAAAACAATCAAATTTGTCATCTTATTTGAAAGAAACTGAATATATGCCAACCTAAAGATACCTATAGTCCTTAATTAAAGCACTAAGAACGACCTAATTGGTCATCTTAGTTGAAATAACTGAATATATACCCACCTACAGTAAGTTAACCCGTTGTCCTTAAGTAAAACATTATAAACGATGTAAGTGTTCAACTCAGTTGAAAATTGGTCATCTTAATTGAAAGAACTGAATATATACACTCCTATATTAACCCGTGATTCTTAATTAAAACAGTAATAGATTGAGGCTGAAGGACAACGCGTAACTGTAGGTTACCCGTTGTCCTTAAGTAAAACATTCATAATCATCTTAGTTGAAATAACTGAATATCTACCCACCAACAGATACCCGTTGTCCTTAAAGACTCGCTAATATCCACAGTTATTTAAAATATTTTCCCACATGTTTCGCTCAAAGCGAGCAATTTCTGCTTTTCCCACAATGTTTTCAACTTTTTTCATTAATTATACCTTCGACCATTAAAAGAGATATTCCAGGTTTTTGCTTAGATATTTTGAAAGTTGGCTGCTGCAGATCTGTTGTATGTGGGAAAGGGTTAATGATGGACTAATTGGGTTACAAATGAACAAGCCCATGCAAATAAGTACATTCCTTAGATTCTTCTGGTCAGTGACTCTGTCAACATAATGAACAAAAGTTCATCTAAAAGTTGTGGCAAAAGGATAAATTGCCCAGAATGGCACACTATTTTCAACTTTATTCAATTACAATATACAGTCAAACCTCTGCTAAAAAACACCATTGTTTAGCAATTTTACTTTCTATAGCAAACACTTTTATTTCAAAATTACTCATTTTCTGCATAAATGACCCTGCAATTAAAGACCACCTTTGAACAAAGTCCAGATTGTTCTCATCCCATTGGTGGTCTTTTAACACAGGTAGGACTATCTTTCATTTATAGAGATTTTCTATATATTTTTTAAATGTAGTCGTCTGCTGTTGTTTTGTTGTACGTGAGAAAGGGATAAAAACTCAACCAGTGACCATTAACCGTTTCCCACATACAGCAAACCTGCAGCAGACGACTTTAAAGACGTCTTGCCAAAAATGTGAAAAATCTCAATAAATGAGGGCTTGATAATATTACAGAGTTGAAAACATTGTGACAGAAGGAGAAATTGCTCATCATGAGCAATTTCTACTTTTGTCACAATGTTTTCAAAAGTCGTCTGCTAAGAAGCGTAAACAATTTTCTGTATTTAGAATAGGGTTAAAGTACTAAGAATAGTTTAATTTAATAAAACATTACGTTTGGCCCTTTCCCACATACTTCTGCCTCGTCTGATTTTTGACACAATCTTCTTATAAGCCTATGTAAGTTACATACAAATAGTGTAGGTATTGATGATGATCAGGTTATATGCATGGTACGACTGATCTGAATCTACACTGTCAACACAATCACAGTAATCATCGAAACATATATCTATAAATTTGATTTTTGATTAAAAAAATCATTTATTAAAAGAGGCAAACAAAGGAAACAATTTTTAGCAAGTTGCGAAATATTATTTTTTTCATCCCAGGGCAGGATTTCATTGTCGCTTGTTTTTCGAATGTATGAGTACAAAAGTATGTTACATCTCCAAAATGAAAGGATAAGTATATTACTAGTTGAAAAAGTTTTACAAATAGAAATCGCCTTTTTTAAGGAACTGAACCTTTTACGATAGGGATAAAAAATCCTCTGTTGCAAAACTGTGAAATGCCTGGGTTGTGTAGTTTTAGAGCGTCCACCTTGGATGAGGGAGGTCGCATGTTTGATACTCGAGCCAGGTCTTACCAATTAAAGGCTTTCCCTCCTTGGCTCTTGCAATTACGAGGTTAGCATTACGACAGACTCGCCGATGTTGGGTAAAATGGACCAGTTGTACTGGTATCTTATCCAGGCAATGCCATGATATATCTCATAAATGTGGGAAGATACATATAACACCGTACAAACAAAACAAAATCATTAGTGTCAAAGAAACTATTGACACGTCACTGACATGTTTGATTATTAATTACCAATTATCTGGTTCTGTTAAAATCATACTTTACATTTATATCCTTTCCCTAATACAGACAACAAATGCTGCCTTTACAGAAGACGATTATTGAAAAAATTGTAGCAAAAGGAGAAATTGCTCATAATGAAAAAAACATTCTAAGTAATTCCTCCTATTTTTTTCACAATGTTTTCAACTGTATTCAATAATTTAAATTTCACTTAGATGTTCCATAGTTTTGCTTAGATGCTCTCAATGTAGTATGGCTCTGATTGGTTATGAGCAATTTTCCCCTTTGACACAATGATTTCACTTGTCTGTTGCAGATGCGTCAATATGTGTCTGCAAGTGAGAAGCGTTTAACATTTTTGACTCAAATAAGTGTCTTATGTTCCTCTAACGCCATGAGACTATTTGATGTGATTACTTGGGAGTTTAACATATTTTTCCCTTTACCTCATATAGACAGTTTCTGACGCCTCTGCAGTAGACGGCTTTTTGAAAACATTGAAACAAAAGAAGCAATTTCTCCTTTTGTCACCATGTCTTCAACTCTATTCAATTATTGTACTTTTACTTAAAGGGAATTTTCAAAAAAAAATATTGGGTATGTTTTTTAAAGTCGTCTGCTGTAGGTTTGTTGTATGTTGGAAAAGGGTTAAACCAATGGGATAAATATGAGATGCAGGTAGACCATAGGTGATCTGTTATAGCTAGGATATCTTATACCGTGTTCTGGTCTGTTTCACCGCTGTTATCAACCCTGTTTTCACTGAATTAGCATTTAGACAGTTTTTAGCTCACCTATGCACGAAGTGCAATGTGAGCTATTGTGATCACATTTTGTCCGGCGTCCGTCCGTCATTCGTCGTCAACATTTGAGCTTGTTTTAAAACACTCTACGGGCTACATTTTGCATCCAATCTTCATGAAAGTTTATCAGAACGTTCATCTCCATAACATCTTGGACAAGTTCGAAACTGGGCCATATGAGGTCAAGAACTAGGTCACTAGGTCGAATTGAAGGGAAATCTTGTTAACACTCTTGAGGCCACATTTTCAACTTGAGCATGTTGAAACTTTATCAGAATGTTTGTCTTGATGATATGTAGGTCAAGTTCGAACATGGGTCAAAAAGTAGGTCACTAGGCCAAATTGAAGGAAAATCTTGATAACACTTTGGATGCCGCATTTCTTTGCTTCAGCAGCTTGAAATTTTGTCAGAATGTCTTAAAGATATCTAGGTCAAGTTCAAATATGGGTCACAAACTAGGTCACTAGGTCAAATTGAAGGGTAATCTTGTTAACACTTTGGATGCCGCATTTTTTGCTTCAGCAGCTTGAAATTTTGTCAGAATGTTTGTCTTAAAGATATCTAGGTCAAGTCCAAATATGGGTCATATTGGATCAGACACTAGGTCACTAGGCCAAATTGAGGGAAAATCTTGTTAACTCGGTAGAAGCCGCATGTTTTGCTTCATAATGTTGAGCTGAATGATATCTAGACCAAGTTCGAATATGGGTCATGCCGGGTCAAAAACTAGGTCACTAGGACAAATTGAAGGAAAATCTTGTTAACACTTTGGATGCCGCATTGTTTGCTTCAGCAGCTTGACATTTGGTCAGAATGTTTGTCTAAATGATATCTAGGCCAAGTTCGGATATGGGTCATGCCGGGTTAAACTAGGCCACTAGGCCAAATTGAAGGGTAATCTTGTTAACACTCTGGATACTGCTTTTTTAATTTCAGCATGATGAAACTTTACCAGAATGTTTTTCTTGATGATATGTAGGCCAAATTCGAATATGGGTCATGCTGGGTCAAAAACTAGGTCACTAGATCAAATTGAAGGAAAATCTTGTGAACACTTTGGATGCCGCATTTTTTGCTTCAGCAGCTTGGAATTTGGTCAGAATGTTTGTCTGAATTATATCTAGGTCAAGTTTGAATACGGGTCATATTGGATCAGAAACTAGGTCAATAAAGGAAAATATTGTTCAAACTCCGGAGGCCGCATTTTTACTTTGAGCAAGTTGAAACAGAATGTTGTCTTTATGATATCTAGTCCATGTTGGAATATGGGTCATATCAGGTAAAACAATATAGATCACTAGGCCAAATGAAGGAACATATTATTAACACTGTGAAGGTTGCATTCAGAATAATTGTCTTGATGTGTTTTGCATTGCAGTACATTGTATAATTAAGGTGAGCGATCCAGGGCCATCATGGCCCTTTTGTTTTTTTATTGGGGCATGGGCATCGATTTTTGCTTAACCCTTTCCCACATTCAACAGATAGATTGGTCATAAACAATGAAATGTGAAATGCTTCAATTAGATTTCAATGAATGACATTGCCTTCAAAAAATGCAAGTAATGATACATTATTCATAGTTTGACAGCGTATCCTTTTTGGAGACCTCTCTTTTGTATTTTAAACCTTTATGTGGTATATATGACATTTGATGCTTTTGCAGCAAAGGTTTCATATGATAACATTGTGGAACAAGAGTTCTACACTGTCACAATATGCCCCACAAAAGGGAAATTAACTATTGTTTAAAGCCACATAAACATTGGGATCAACTTTGTTAAACATTGAACAGAATGTGGTCAAGTTAAAGAGCAGACAGTGTTTGTGGTCGCCACCCTCTGCTAGATGAATATGGAGGCATGAAAAGGAAAAATTGCTAAGCAAATGTATTCACTTTTGTACTTAAATTCAACTTCCAATTATCCATATGTCATAATGTTTACTTCAATTGTTTTCAAAGCAGACAACATTTAACCCATTCCTAAAATACAGATGCATTGTGACGCATTTGTAGAAGACAACTTTATAAATTATTGAAGCAAAATTGAGAAATTGTTAATTATGATATTCCCTTTTGCCAAAATGCTTTAACCTCTTTTAAGTAATTAAACTTTCCCTTACAGCTTAGAGATGAACCTACCTTAGAAGGTAATTCGCTAAAAACGACGTATTAGTTGAATGAACTGCATATTTACCCACCTACATTAACCCGTTGTCCTTAAGCAAAACATTAATAAATTGAGGCTGGAGGAAAACGCGTTACTGTAGGTTACCCGTTGTCCTTTAGTAAAACAATAAAACTGATCTAAGTGATCGTCTTAGTTGAAATAACTGAATATCTACCCATCAACAGATATCCGTTGTCCTTGAAAAACTGGTTAAAAACGACTTAAGTGTTTACATTATTTGAATGAACTGCATATTTACCCACCTACATGCGCATTAACCCGTTGTCCTTAAGCAAAACATTAATAGATTGAGCTTGAAGGACAACGCGTTACTGTAGGTTACCCGTTGTCCATTAGTAAAACATTAATATTGATCTAAGTGATCATCTTAGTTGAAATAACTGAATATCTACCCATCAACAGATATCCGTTGTCCTAAAAGACTCGTTAAAAAATACTTTAGTGGTCATATTATTTGAATGACTTCAACGGTTCAATTTCTGACGTTTTTCTCAAAAAGTAGTTCGATTACCCTATCTGAATTTTGGATATGTTAGACTCGAAACGCTTCGACGTAGATTTATCGGGAAAAAACGACATGTCGTCGAACTAGATTTTTTTTAAATCGACTTTGAAAACAAAGTTGCCATTAACATTTTCTGTGAATAACGTCGACGTCATATCATCTTCATGCAGTTACGCTTATTTTTCTTGATTTTTATGATAGATTTGCTCTCCAACCTTTTATTGTATCGTTCAACAGAATAAAGTTGTAGTTTTGTAAGTTGTTGAATCATATCACATGTTTTATTAAAATATCCGACCGACTTTATTTAGTCGTATATATGTGATTTGGTAATATATGCTAAGAATTAAAATATGTTGTCTGGACACATATAAAGTAAAATAAAAGACATATTAGTTCCATATCATAAATTCACTTGTTATTAGTTATTCTTTCTTTATACAGAATCATGACAATGAAAATATATTTTTTAAATGTTGATGCTCACACACTGTGCAATGCAGTATGAGCAGAATATCACCTCTCTGCATCAGACACCTATTCGATTCTATTTTGACTGCACGCATGGCAAACTAAGGTTTGGACAGACGTTTAGGTTTTCACCTCAATGTTTGCAAAATATTTCAACACTTTGAAAGGATAAACTTTCCGTTAATAGTAGTGTTTTACCCTGGATCGACGTCATATTACTGAAATACTGTTATACTCGACTACAACACCATACAAACTGTCTATAGGGATGTACAATAAGTATGCAAAGAAGATGCAATGGATACTGGTGAAGCTATGATTCGTTTAAGAATGAGTATAAGGCCGGCAACGCCAGAACGTTTGCATATGATATCAAGATAGGAAAGTGATATTCCGGCAGAGGCAACTGATTTACTTTTTGCTGCAGACAGGACACCACTTTCTACAACTTTGGTGAATGAAGGCATGTACATTTTCAAATTTCTTATTCGCTTAATTCTATCAACAATGTTTTTAGAATAATGGAATGGCAACTTATTTTTTATACGAATCAATTGTCTCCACGAGTTCGTAGAGCGCCATTACATCCTCACTTGCACAGTGGGCTTTGTACTGTTTCCCCAAAATACCATGCACCAAATCAACCTGCTTGTATGTCAATCCATTACTTTTACGGTCAGGAAATTCAATTCGAAACAATTTTAGGGTATCTCCGAATCCTTTTATAATATTTATATAATCCACATTATGCTTTTGAAAACATCGAAGAAGTATTTGGCATCAAACAGGACATTATATGCCACTAACACTACAGGTGAATACTTTTGCAGAAAACGTGTAAAATCTTCAAAAGCTGCAGCAGGTTCGCATCCCGTGACGGGTTTTCCATGATGTGACAGATTTTTATTACAAAGCATAATTCCTGTCAGATTTGATATTTTTGCGGGTATCCTACCACTGGTCGGATAAATGTAACGGCAAAACGTCTCTTTTGATCGTACTTCCATTGCAGCTAGCGGTATAATATCTGATTCCATGTCTGTAAATATATAATATTTTTTTTTCAATTTTACCGTCAAAAGTTTTAATTGATAATCAGCCATTGTTGAATTTAAAGAAAAGAAAATTGTTAAAAATTGCTATTACCTTGATGCTTTTGCATGTAAGGCATTGAGATTTGCTGAATGATGTACTACAATATATGCACACTATTAATATTGCGGAGATTTTTCGTTATTTTGCATTGTAAATTTTTTAGTAAATCTAAAAATATCGCTGTATATTTATCACGTGATCACTACACCCGAATTGACAATCTTCTTCGCAGAGTTGTCGTTCCTTACACTCACGCATACATGAATGTAATGAGTCTATATAGTGTTAGAGAATGCCGAATTGAATCCACAAATTCAAATGAGCAAGAGGAAATTACACGGTATTTTTAAACGGGAAAACACGGAGCGGACGTTTTTTTAACTGCGTATTTCCTATGAAATACGGAAAAACAAGACTACAACATTCCGTTACATATATATCGACGTATTTTGGATTAATTAGAATAAGTATAAAATATGACGATTTTGGACCATTATGGTGTTCAGTCCCTTTAACCCTTATCTTATAAAGAACGTTTTAGAAAATAAGATATATCGGTAAAGTAGCAATTTGATACAGATCAAAACATAATAGGGAAAGGTCATGGTTGATTGCTCCTACTAAGCTAATCCTTTCAAATTCGATTGAATCACATGCGTCAAAAGTCGTTTACTCTTACTAAATTGTTATTTAATTGAATATTCACACACACATGTGTATAATTTCTTTATAATAATCTCTACAATTTTTGGATCTAAAATACCATTTGATTGCATTTTGTAAATTAATTGACCACTGCGCTCAAATGTCCATTTGTTAGTTTATATAAACAAACGCGCTTATACTAATTTGTCGAAGGTTTACCGACTTTTTAAATGCAGTGGCCCAAAAGATATATTCACAGTATCTCACAATAAATATATAAATAACACCGACTACATGAGTTTGTTAATATGCATACTAAAGATATACTTAAACAGACTCATTATGTGCCTTTGCAGCAAACGAATTTTGAGAACATTGTGGCAAAAGGAGAAATTACTTAAACCTAAATTGAGTCACAGCGATTTGCTCAAGTATTGTCAAAAGTAAGAATTTTACCGAAGCCGGTTGTTTCCAGGTCGAATATCACCACAGCGTTATTGTCAATCACGATCGAAGGAGAGCCCGGGTTTAGTACGGGTTCCGGAACTTTCACAATATCACCTGGATCTAGGCACATGTTATTAGGTCTTTGATCTAGGGGTATAAATGGATCCACGCCGTAACTGATGCCTTCAAGATTTTCCTGGTATTCCTGACCTTGTCTTTTTTCTTCCTTTAGATTTAGACGCCTTTTTTTGTATTCGACTGTATCTTGTTTATCACGGCGCTTTTTACGTTTTCCATCCAATTGTCTGGGACTAAGGTTATTTTGTTCGTTTACTTAAGGAATGGAGAGCTTTTTTTTCGTTTTCATGGGGTTATGAACAAAAAACCCTGATCACTCTCTATGAAATCGAGAAAACGAAATTAATATGGCTATTTCAGTGAGTAATAAAATATAATAGTATTTTACAACTTTATTTTCCATAATACAGCACGTCGCCATTGTTAATTTTTTTTTTATTCATGAGGTTATGAACAAAATATTTCAGCCAATCACAGACAAGCAAAAGTGATGAACACAAAAAAACCTAAAATATCAGTGAATGAAAAGAAAAGGGTTCTAACACGCATCTGAAATATAACTAAATAACTAAAACAAATTTTACCTTGAAATACCATACTTAATCGGTATATAAATTGTTCGAAATTATCAAACGTAGTTTATAAGTGATATTATTAAATCATATACCTTGCACATGTATATGTGTCCTTCATTTTTCTGCAGCACTGTGGCTGATACTCTATAATCAAGACTCTCCGACTCGGACAGATGAAGGGATTTAGGGGCCTTTCTAGCAACAAGGTGGTTCATGTTCTCGATAGAGTTCGAACAGTCGAGTCTGGCGAGTTTTGCAATCCATTCATCCGTCACGTATCTGGCGAATAGGTCGTTCAGACTTTCTCTTAACTTACTATCTGTGAATTGTTTTCCGTTTGATACTGATTTATGCTTGTATTTCGACGGATTGTTGTGGTAAGAACAACAGTCCTTATCCATGCATAAACGGTGATCTCCATAGGCATGTGACACGATTGTTCCCAGATTAGCACGTATCCCCTCCGTACAGTCTTTGTTTTGAGCGACGGCGTAATTAAAGCCTTTTCTTTATATTATAATATATGCAATGATTTTCCTTGTAAACGTTTTATTTGTTTTCTGTATTTTATAAAGTTCATTGGTGAATTTTTTTGTCACATGGTTGGCGTCACTAAAATTAGCCATATCACTATTTATGTGTGTTTTTAATTTGGATAGGGTAGTGCTGTCGTCGTCCATGACCACTTCAGTTACCCTAAGACCATTGTCTTGCAATTTTTGTAAGGTTCTAACTGCTAGAAAGGACTCCATAGCGTTTGACGAACCATTGAAGTTCTTCCTACAATCGTGCAGTCGAGTGATATTCCTTTTCTTTGTCGCAGATTTACAAACTCTTCTTGGCCACTCCAAAATTCAGGCACTTTTTACTTTTCGAACCAATAACAACAAGATGTCCTGTAAAATAAAACACTCGTTTCATCTATACGTAAAACTACATGTATACATTTTATAGATATTATGAATCAGTAATAAATAAACTGGTTTTGATTGACTGATTGATTAATTAGTTAATTTGTTGACTGATCATGTACTACTGATGATGACGATGGGGTAAATAAAAGAGGAAGAAATAGAATTATATTTCTGATTTTTATTCCTGACATACTGTCTCTTGCTCGACCGCTGCCCCTTTTCTGGCAACCATCCTACAGATACCCGTTTTCCTTAAGCAAAGCAGTAAGAACGACCTAATGTGTCATCTTAGTTGAATGCACGGACTGTATACCCACCTAGATATACCCGTTGTCCTTAAGCAAAATATTAATAATAATATCGATCGAAGTGGTCATCTTCGTTTACTGAACGGAATATATGCCGACCTACAGATACCCGTTGTCCGTAAGCAAAACAGTACAAACGACCTAATGTGTCATCTTAGTTGAATGAACGTACTGTTTACCCACCTACAGATACCCGTTGTCCTTAAGCAAAACAGTAAGAACGACCTTTTGTGTCATCTAAGTTGAATGAACGGACTGTATACCCACCTACAGATACCCGTTGTCCTTAAGCAAAACATTAATATCGATCGAAGTGGTCATCTTAATAGAATGCACGGAATATATGCCGACCTACAGATACCCGTTGTCCTTAAGCAAAGCAGTAAGCAGACCTAATGTGTCATCTTAGTTGAATAAACTGAATATGTATCCACCTACAGTAACCCGTTTTCCTTAAGAAATGCGTAACTAACATATTTGTCATCTTCCTGGAATTAATTGAATTAGTATATAGTGGCCTACATGTACTTGCTGTCTTTAAGACATGAAGGAATACTACCTTATCGGTCATCTTAGTTAAATGTACTGGATATAAACCGACGTACTTAAACCTATTTTCGATTTTTGTTGATGACCAAGGTTCAGTCAGTTGAACGGATCTATGTGAATACTGATCTAGTACATACGGACAAACTTATGGATCAAGAGACATGCAAAGTCATTATTATTAATGTGATACGAAAATGATCAGATTTTGGAACTAAAGTTATGGAAACAGTGCCAGTGAAATATCAAGGCAGGCAAGGGGTATCCTTAGTCTGTTGTATACCGATTGTTTACATATGCATTGATAGGGATGTTTTTACACATTCTCCTGATCGCAAGAT
This sequence comes from Serripes groenlandicus, assembly GCA_031761405.1. Lineage (NCBI taxonomy): Eukaryota > Metazoa > Mollusca > Bivalvia > Cardiida > Cardiidae > Serripes > Serripes groenlandicus. The sequence goes on from JASEVX010000027.1 coordinate 2,151,369, forward strand.
ATATAGAGTTGAAACTTTGAAAAAAATCTGCCAAACCGATACAAACTTATTAAGAATTTATGCAATGCAACGACAGAGAAACGAGACCTTTCTAAGTGCCTTAAAGGCAGGCTACACTATAATAAGGATAACACATTCAATTTACCAATTTCAAATCGCTTTTATTGTCAATATAATTCAAAATATAAGGCAAGTATATTTATTTACATATATATTTATAAGTCATACATGTTCAACATGTATTGCTCATCTGGATACTTTAATATAATTTATGATATTGTGCAGGGCGATCACAATAACTCATATAGAGCACAGGTGAGCTAAGAATGCAAACCAAGATTAGCCTGCACTTACATATGTTCATTTAATTTAAATACACATTTATCAAAATAATCTTACATGATCATGCAGACTAATTATTAAGTTGTTTATAAGATTCAACACCTTTTGTATGCTTCTTTTTCGGATAGAGATGATGGAATCCATGTATCTTAACATTGTGTCAAGTGGAAAACTTGCTTGTTTTGAACAATTTCTCCTTTTCCCACAAAATGCGGCTTCATAAGTGTTAACATGATTTTCATTAAATTTGACCTAGTGACCTAGCTTTTGACCCGACATGACCTTTATTCAAACTTGGCCTAAATATCACTAATTCAAACATTCTGACAATGTTTCAACATGCTCAAGCCAAAAATGTGGCTTTCAGAGTGTTAACAAGATTTTCATTAAATTTGGACTAGTGACCTAGTTTTGGACCTGACATGACCCAGTTTCAAACTTGGTCTAGATTTGATGGAGATATATGTTCCGATAAACTTTCATGAAGATAAGATGCAAAATAGTGCCTCTAGAGTATTAACAAGCCAATGTTGACGACGAACGACGGACAAAAGGCGATCACAAAAACTCACCTTGAGCACTTTGTGCTCTGGTGAGCATAAAAGGGCCAAAATTCTTAAAGTAAATGTGACAGAGTCATGTACTCTTGTCTGTTGGTGGAGGTAATGATGGTAAATAAGTACCGTAAGTGTATAAGCTATATCTGTAATGGTTTTAAAAACAAGAGGGCTCTGATGGCCCTGGATCGCTCACCGGATATAATTTTGTTTCACTTTAGCCATATAAGCCCCATCCCCTGGCGGCCATGTTTTTCGGCCAATCAACATGGATTGAAGGAATTTGATCGAGGGTCCTTAGGAGGACATTTTCGGAGGAGAAGATTTTTTAAGTTTTAACTTAGCCATATAGGGCAAAATAGTCCTTCCCTGTGGCGGCTATGTTTTTCAATCAATCAACATGGCTTGAAGGAATCTGATAGAGGGTCACCCAAGGAACATTTCTACACAATTATTTGAAAATCGGCCTGACAATTATGGAGGAGAAGATTTTTTAAGTTTAAACAGTGTCCGACAAATCCATTGCCCGGAGCCCGCGGGCTACCACAATAATTGCCCGGGCTACTGTCATTTTCAAATGAAAGCCCGGCGGGCTACTGTTTATTCCCGTGTCTGGTAGCCCGGCTTAATTACTTACACACATGTCGTGTATAAACAGTGACTGTATGTTACATGCGAAAACCACTCGCTGTGACCATAAACAAATCAATATCAGTAGGCGGAGTTACCAACCTGTCAGATCGAGTGGTTTCAGCCAACCGAATCGCTTCAGTAATAGTCAATTAACGTGATATATATACCCATTAAGTCGGTCCAATCATTAGTGACCATTGTTCCCTGGTGTTAATCCATGAATGATTGCGAATAACCAATGAAATTCAAATATTCCCTTAAACGTATTTTGATCCATATTTCTACTTTCGGTATGCGATGTTTGCAAACTGGTGCAGACCGGTTCAGAAAGACGGAGAAGAAAATTGTCACCATGCAGAAGTTAATAAAATAAATTCGATCCAAATATTAAAGACAATACAATACGATCACTTCTAGATCTTATCTTGTCGTTAATCAAATATGAAACACCTTCATAATCGACATAGTATGCGATATGTCAAAGAAAATGTTTGGGATGAAATCTATAATGAATAATAAATGCCCAATCACGGCTTTGTTTACCAAAATTAATTAGCATAACCGGCGGGAAAAAAATCATATGACTTAATAATTGCGATTTCATTGGAAGAAATGAGAAATTGGGTCAATGACGTTAACGACCCGACGACCCCAATCAAGAGTGGACCCCGATGTTTACATTCAACGCTGTTTACCGATTTCAAATTCTCAGTAGGGAACCATGATTAACATTGCGCAATTATCAAAATGGCGGCTATGTTGTGAATAATACCGTAACACATGAAACAAATTTAACGTGTTACATGTGTTACGGTATTATTCGCGTCATTGTTTTTGACAATATTTTATGATTTAACCCTTTCCCTCATACAACAATTCTGCAGCAGACGACTTTGAACATATTTTGTCAAAAAATAAAAAATATAATGGATAAAGTGGAAAACATTGTGGTAAAAGGAGATATTGCTCGTTTTGATCAATTTCTTCTGTTGTCACTATGTTTTCACAAAGCTGTCTGCTGCAGAGACGTCAGAGAGCGTCTATATGAGGGAAAGGGTTAATAACTTCATGTTCAATGATAAATTTGACTTTTGGTTAATAAAATTGAATCTTATTTAATATGGCGTTCTTTGTAAAACTGACACTCGTATCGTATGCCCTGTTTCGGTGAGGGACCTAAATCGGTGACCTCCAATTTAAAGAGTTTATAAATACTACATCATTTGATTTTTTTTGGTCTCAAGTTTAAATATTTCTGTCACTAGCTTTTAAATCTTTTGTAAATATGGATAAAATACATACATTTTATGCAGAATATTTCAAAAGTAATCTTGAAAAACTTTAGTACCAATTTTCTCCTATCTGTTAAGCTCTACCAAAAAGTATTTTTTCCAAATTTCATTTTTTTTTAACTGAATGCTGCACTTCAGGTCTTTTGCAACACAGTCATGTTATTTGAAATGGTCATTACCCTTAAATCATGTACATGGTGTGCTCTTAATATTATGTTTGTACAGAAGTAGAAAACAAAAATAATCATAAAACACTCATTGGCATCCGCGATATTTCGGGCTACCAGCTTCCAAATCTGGTAGCCCAGTGGGCTACCAAACAATTCTGAAATTTGTCGGACATTAATCTGATAGTGGGTCACTTAAGAAACATTTCTACAAAATTATTTTAAAATCGGCCAAATACTTTTGGAGGAGAAGTTTTTCACTATGGCCTGTAAGTCAAAATGCCCCCCCACCCTCATGGCGGCAATGTTTTTCAAACAATCTGGCTTGGTGAAATCTGATAGTTGGTGACCTAAGGAAGATTTCTACAAAATTATTTAGAAATCGGCCGGACACTTTTGGAGGAGGAGATTCTTTAAGTTTTCACTATAGCCATATAACGCAAAATAGCCCCGCCCTCTGGCGGCCATATTTTTAGACCGATCAACATGGTTTGAAGGAATCTGATAGAGGGTCAACCAAGGAACATTTCTACAAGTTATTTTGAACATTGGCCAACCAGTTTGGGAGAAGAATTTTTTTTTTTTCCGTTTTGTTGCAAACAGAATTATGTATGGATCCAAAAAAATTGAAGGAATTCTGGTGAGGTCATTGAGAGGATGCTTTTTTGAAGTTTCATTCCAAATGACCCACTGGTTACTGAGGAGAAGATGTTAACGGACAACGCACAACGGACAACTTAACCAAAATTCAAAATTGATAAAGGGCCATAATTCTTAAAAAAACATGGACAGAGTTATCTCCTCTTGTATGTTGTTGGTGGTAATGATTGTTAAAAAGTGTTATAAGTGTCAAAGCAATATCTTGAATGGTTTTGAAAAAAAGCGAATTGGTACAAAATACTCAACCGAAATTATTATTTGAAAAAGGGCCATAATTCTTACAAAAGCCTTGACAGAGTTATGTACTCTTGTCTGTTGATGGATGTAATGATGATGAATATGTGTATTTCAAGCAATACCTGTAATGGTTTTGACAAACAAGAGGGCCAAGATGGCCCTAAATCGATCACCTGAATGATAGTTAATTAGAAGCAAATATTTAACTGCAAATATCTGTGAAAATTTGATCAGGAGTTCAAATGAAACTGCAAGGAGTGGACACTCAATTAAAGAAATAGTTTATTAGTAAAAGCCATTTTTATCTTGAAATCTAACAAGAGCTTTCTCAATTTCTGATGCTGCAGCAACAAAGGTTGTACACAGAAGTATTTGAACAATTTTGAAAGAGGACCATCAAAGGAACATTCCTATGAAGTAACGTTGAAATTGGTCAAGTGGAATGGTACGAGTTGTCATTTGTAGCTAAAAGTTTAATTTACCCCTTTTGTGATGACGCGAGGTTGCTATGATTTTGTAACTAATCAAAACAGCTTGAACAAATTAAATGTAGAGGATCACTGAAGTAGGATTTATATTCAATTTCCTAAATATCAGACAAGAACTTAAAACAAGAGGGCCATGATGGCCCTGGATCGCTCACCTGATTTTTTTTTTCAATTTAACTACTATATAAGCCCTGCCCCCTGGCGGCCATAGTTTCCGACCAATCAACTTGGCTTGAAGGAATCTGATAGAGGGTCACCCTAGGAACATTTCTACAAAATTATTTGAAAATCAGCCTGACACTTTTGGAGGAGAAGATTTTTCAAGTTTTCACTATAGCCATACAAGGCAAAATAGCCCTGTCCACTGGCGGCCATGTTTTTTGACCAATCAACATGGCTTGAAGGAATCTGATAGAGGGTCACACTAGGAACATTTCTACAACATTATTTGAAAATCAGCCTGACACTTTCGGAGGAGAAGATTTTTTAAGTTTTCACTATAGCCATATAAGGCAAAATAGCCCCGCCCCCCCTGGCGGCCATGTTTTTTGACCAATCAACATGGCTTGAAGGAATCTTATAGAGGGTCATCTAAGGAACATTTCTACAAAATTATTTGAAAATCTGCCAACCAGTTTGGGAGAAGAAGAATTTTGAAGTTTTTTTCATTTCGTTGCCATGGAAACCAGAATTCTGCGTGGATCCCATAATTTGAAGGAAATCTGGTGAGGTCATTGAGAGGATGCTTTCTGTGAAGTTTCATCCCAATTGACCCACTGGTTACTGAGGAGAAGAAGTTGACGCACGACGGACAAAAGGCGATCACAATAACTCACCTTGAGGTAATCTAAAAATGGAATTTCCAAATTTTGTCATTTTGCCCCTTTTCTGATGCCTCCTGACTGACATGTTTTTCAACCAAACAGTATGCCTTGAACGATCTTTGTAGAGGCGCACCTAAGGAACATTTCTACCAAACTATAATGGAATCAGACATGCAGATTCAAAGAAGAAGATTGTTAAAGCTTGGACATTTGCCCCCTTTCTGATGCTGCAGCAACCCTGGCGGCCATGTTTTTCAACAGATCAGACATATTTGAACAATCTTGGTAGAGGGTGCCCCAAAGAACATTTGTGAAAAATTATTTTCAAATCGGGCTAATTCTTTTGGACGAGAAGATTTTTTAAGTTTTAACAATACACATATAAGGAAAACAAGCTTAGCCCTCTGGCAGCCATGTTTTTTCAACGGATCGAAAATATTTAAACAATCTTGGTAAAGGGTGCCCTAATGAACATTTGTGCAAAATAATTTTCAAATCAGGCCAGTACTTTTGGACATGAAGATTTTTAACAATGCACATATAAGGAAAACAGGCTCCACCCCCAGGCGGCCATGTTTTTCAACGGATCGGAAATATTTGAACAATCTTGATAAAGGGTTCAAACATTTGTGCAAAATAATTTTCAAATTGGGCTTATACTTTTGGACAAGAAGATTTTCAAAGTTTTAACAATGCACATCTAAGGAAAACAAGCTTAGCCCCCTGGCAGCCTTGTTTTTTCAACGGATCGGAAATATTTGAACAATCTTGGTAAAGAGTGCCCCAATGAACATGTGTGCAAAATAATTTTCAAATCGGGCCATTACTTTTGGACAAGAAGATTTTTAAAGTTTTAACAATGCACATATAAGGAAAACAGGCTCCACCCCCTGGCGGCCATATTTTTCAACGGATCGGAAATATTTGCACAATCTTGGTAAAGGGTGCCCAAAGGAAAATTTGTGCAAACTAATTTTCAAATTGGGCTTATACTTTTGGACAAGAAGATTTTCAAAGTTTTAACGATGCACATATAAGAAACAAGCTCCGCCCCCTGGCAGCCATGTTTTTCAACCGATCAGAAATATTTGAACAATCTTGGAGTGCCCCAAAGAATATTTGTGGAAAATAATTGTCAAATCGGGCAAGTACTGTGACAAGAAGATTTTTAAAATTTTAACAAAAACAAAACAGACTCCGCCCCCTGGCGGCCATGTTTTTAAACTCATCGAAAATATTTGAACAATCTTGGTAAAGGGTGCCCCAATGAACATTTGTGGAAAATAATGTTCAAATCGGGACAGTACTTTTGGACAAGAAGATTTTTAAAGTTTTAACAATGCACATATAAGGAAAACAGGATCCGCCCCCTGGCGGCCATGTTTTTCAACGGATCGGAAATATTTGAACAATCTTGGTAAAGGGTGCCCCAAGGAACATGTGTGCAAAATAATTTTCAAATCGGGCCATTACTTTTGGACAAGAAGATTTTTAAAGTTTTAACAATGCACATATAAGGAAAACAGGCTCCACCCCCTGGCGGCCATGTTTTTCAACGGATCGGAAATATTTGCACAATCTTGGTAAAGGGTGCCCAAAGGAAAATTTGTGCAAAATAATTTTCAAATTGGGCTTATACTTTTGGACAAGAAGATTTTCAAAGTTTTAACAATGCACATATAAGAAACAAGCTCCGCCCCCTGGTAGCCATGTTTTTCAACCGATCAGAAATATTTGAACAATCTTGGAGTGCCCCAAGGAATATTTGTGGAAAATAATTGTCAAATCGGGCAAGTACTTTTGGACAAGAAGATTTTTAAAATTTTAACAAAAACAAAACAGACTCCGCCCCCTGGCGGCCATGTTTTTCAACTCATCGGAAATATTTGAACAATCTTGGTAAAGGGTGCCCCAATGAACATTTGTGGAAAATAATTTTCAAATCGAGACATTACTTTTGGACAAGAAGATTTTTAAAGTTTTAACAATGCACATATAAGGAAAACAGGATCCGCCCCCTGGCGGCCATGTTTTTCAACGGATCGGAAATATTTGAACAATCTTGGTAAAGGGTGCCCCAAGGAACATTTGTGCAAAATAATTTTCAAATTGGGCCAGTACTTTTGGACAAGAAGATTTTTAAAATTCTAACAATGCACATATAAGGAAAACAGGATCCGCCTCCTGGCGGCCATGTTTTTCAACCGATCGGAAATATTTGAACAATCTTGGTAAAGGGTACCCCAAGGAACATTTGTGCAAAAGAATTTTCAAATCGGTCCATTACTTTTGGACAAGAAGATTTTTTAAGATTTGGCAATTTTCCCCTTTTCGGTTGCCACAGCAACAAAAGTTCTCGATGGAATTTAAATCTTTGAACAATTTTGAAAGAGGTCCACCAAAGGAACATTCCTGTGAAGTTTGGTTGAAATTGGTCAAGTGGTTAAGGAGGAGATGATCTAAATGTCTAAATGTTATGACGGACGACGCCCGACGGATAAAAAGTGATCAGAATAGCTCACCTTGAGCCTTTGGCTCTAGGTGATCTAAAAAGTGAATTGGTACAAATAACTTAACCAAGGTGTAACACCAACGCTGAGGCGTTTAGTATAGCTAGTCTTTTCTTAAAAAAAAAACTGATCTAAAAAGTCAAAAGGTTTATATATAATACTTGTTTTCAACCATTATGATAAAACAAGCAGCTCAATTAAGAAATAGCTAGCACATATTATAATTTTACAACATATATGTAACATAAATGAAAATTTACACAAAGAAACAGATACAACTTGACAACAAACTAGAGATTGCTTTTTTGAAAAAGCACTTGTCTCCCCATTTGTGTGGTCGTAGGGAGGAAACGAAATGATGGAGATGAATTTTATAGTTTTGGACTGGAGATGAAGCAACAGTTTGGCCTTGTGACCTCAAAATCAATAGGGGTCATTTGCTGGTGGTTACCAATGCCATGCCATTATAGTGATCCGATTTTAAGAAGTGTCTAAGAGCCATGAAGGAATGCTACATGCCATTATCGGAGGCCGCACGATTGTGCAAGGAGGAAAAGATCTAAACAGATATTTGAATCCTGCAAAATGACGTTTTAATGCACCAGTGTATGGCGGAGTGGATACATACCTTTAATGGAGGCCGCATGATTGTGCAAGGAGGAAAGCATTCATTGAAAGACAGTTAAAATAAATGAACAGCTACAGCGGCAGTGTCATGATGCCATAGCATTATATTGATTGACTTCAAGAAGTGCCTAAGAGCCATGAAGGAATGCTAAGTGACATTAACGGAGGCCGCACAATTGTGCAAGGATTTGATTGATAGGGGTTTAAACGCCATTTTCAACAATTTTCAGTCATATCACGGCAACCAGTTCACCTACTCATGTGTTTCCTGGTTTTCTCACACCAGTACACCACACAACATACGTTCTAAGCAACTGGCTGCTTTTCCACATAGACATTAAACAACCCATTGGTGAAAGACGAATGACGCAGGTCACAATGACTTTTGTCAAACGCAGGAAAAGATCCAAACAGAGATTCGAATCCTGTAAAAATACGTTCTCATGCACCAGGTAGAGGATTATTTGTAAATCTGACATAAGTTAAAAAAAAACCCATGCTGCCATGTTTTCAAACGGATAAGAATAATTGGTACAATCTTGGTAGAGTGTCACCCAAGGAACATTTGTCCACAAATATTGTTTAATCGGACAAGTACTTTTGGCATAGGAGATTTTTAAAGTTTTTGAAATGTTCCCCTTTTTCTGATATTGCAGCCAAAGTTCTACATGGAATTAAATTAATTCAACAACAACTTTGAAAGGTTAAATTATTTGGAAATCAAGCCATTGGTTTAGGAGAAGTTGTTTGTAGGAAAATGTTAACAGACGGTCGGATGGTGAGACAAACAGCAAGTGATCACAAAAGCTCACCCAACACTTTGGGCTCTGGTGAGCTAAACATCTTGGAAGAGGGTCACCCAAAGAACGTGTGTGGCAAATTTTTTACCAATCACAATCAAGCCTGTAAGCTCTGTACAATAACATATCTTTTTTTGTTTACTATACACATATTCAGAAAATAAGCTACGCCCCCTGGCGACCTTGTTTTTCAATTGATGTGAATAGTTTACAGGTTCCCCTACCTAAGAAACATTTGTGCCTAATTATTTTTAAATGCAGAAACTTTACTGGCTTTCAACAAGTGGTGCTAAAAATGAATCATTCTAGTAACAGTGCAATAGCTAGCTTACAATTTGCATAAAAATTGTTGTGCCTTTAATTCACTAGTGAGTGAAAAGTTTTAAACACATGTGACTTACAATTTCCTTCTGGAACAATTTTATCCCGTTCCATGAAACAGTCAACCTTTTATGCAGCAGATGTCCTTTTAAAACAGTGTGGCAAAAGGAAAAATTGCTTGTGTTGAGCAATTTCCCTTTTTCCACAATGATTCAACTATTTTCAATAATAATCATTTCATTTTATGAGATATTTTTTACTCAGATCCTGTTTCTTTTCAGCACCTATAAATCAAATAAAAATAATTATAAATGTGATGACAGCAGTTGTTAAATGCAATAATTAAAAAAAATCCTTGACCAGATTTGTCCTAACTTTGATCAATTGTCAATGTATCAAGGTTTTCTGCTTTATATATATCAGCAGAACCATTTACTTTTTTCAGTTGGAATGGAATATATTTATATTTATATAAGAATATTAATTGAAACAAAATAGACATGTAGAAGGAGTATTCAGACTTGTAATTGCTCAAGCTATATATAAGGCCCATAAGCATTTATAAGTGGTGTAAACAATTAATTGTTCAATGTGATATTGTGAACCCCTTCCTCTGCAACCAATTGCCCATATGCGTTAACATGATAAGTCCCATCTGCACCTGCTTCGTCATAACCTCCTGTCGTTATTGCTTCCAATATTGCCGCAAGGCCTTCTTTTAATATGATATCGTTCAAATACGAGGCAGCAAGGCTGCAACAGTTAAATAACATCGAAGTAACTATGTGTTAAATAGTCAATGAATTAACATTTCGGCTATTTCTACTAAATTATCTTGATATGAGACATGCACTTTCATGAGAATGGAATCTTTAATTTTTGTCATTTTGCGCATTATCTGAAGCAACATTGCTGCCATTTTTTATCTTTTTCGAATGTCACAGCAACAACAGTTCTGTATAGAATTTGTTGGTACATTTCTATCAAATCATATTTGAATCTGAACATTGGATTAATAGAATTGGCAATTTCCTTCACTTTCTTTTGCCTTAGCAATCCAATTTCTCCATAGAATTTACATCTAGAAATAATTTATAAAGAGGACCACCAAAGGAACATTCCTTTCAAGTTTGAATAAAATTTATCAAGTGGTTTAGCAAGAGATGTTGTTTAAAGCTAAAAGTTAATGACAGGCAAAGAGTGATCAGAACAGATTATCTTGAGCCTTTGTCTCAGGTGTTCTTAAACCCCAATAACCTTTGTTTGTTGTGGTAATTATTGGAATTGGACACACAATTGAAATAATTACAAACCAACAGAAACCAAACTGCATATATCAGAAATAAAATATAACAAGAGGGTCATAATGGCCCTAGTTCGCTCACCTTAATTATACAATGTACTGCAATGTAAAACACATCAAGACAATTATTCTGAATGCAACCTCCACAGTGTTAACAAGATTTTCCTTCATTTGGCCTAGTGATCTATACTTTTTTACCTGATATGACCCATATTCCAACATGGACTAGATATCATCAAGACAACATTCTGACAAAGTTTCAACTTGCTCAAAGTAAAAATGCGGCCTCCGGAGTTCGAACAATATTTTCCTTTATTGTTTCGGTCCCAATATGACCCATATTCGAACTATGCGGCTTCTACAGAGTTAACAAGATTTTACTTCAATTTGGCCTAGTGACCTACTTTCTGACCCAATATGACCCATATTCGAACTTGATCTAGATATCTTTAAGACAAATATTCTGACAAAATGTTTGAAGCAAAAATTGCGGAGTCTAGGGTGTTAACAAGATTTTTCTTCAATTTGACCCAGTGACCTACTTTTTGACCCAAATAACCCATGTTCGAACTTGACCTACATATGATCAAGACAAACATTCTGATAAAGTTTCAACATGCTCAAGTTGAAAATGTGGCTTCCAGAGTGTTAACAAGATTTTCCTTCAATTTGACCTAGTGACCTAGTTTTTGACCTCATATGGCCCAGTTTCGAACTTGTCCAAGATTTGATGGAGATGAATGTTCTGATAAACTTTTATGAAGATTGTATTCAAAATGTAGCCTGTAGAATGTTAACAAGCTCAAATGTTGACGACGCACGGACGCCAGACAAAATGTGATCACTTCGTACATAGGTGAGCTAATAAAAACTTACTCATCATCCTGGTTGAATTTATTTTTCAATTATTGTAGCTCCCCTACAAATAAAAAGGATATACTAGTTATAATAGTTTTTATTGTATAGTGGCATCTCTGTACAGAAACGATGTTTGGCTTTAAAAGGACTTAATGAGTGTTATATTATGCATTTTCAAAACAAACACACAAGTAACATTGAATGCGACTATGTGCCAAGCCACATAACAATTTATTGGACATTTTGAAACTGTGACCAATTAAATTAAGTTAATTTTACTTCATTATATCTTTCTATCGACATTTTCCCATTCAATATGCACTGGATCACAAATTGTGGAAATTTCATTTTTTCTTTTTAGAAATTACCTCTCAATATTTCTTAGGGTAATCTGTCAAAGAATCTCATAACAATATATCAACAAAATGGAACACAACAAGTTATCTTTAACTGAAGTTGAAAGAAATATAAGGTGTCTTTCTTTAAACAAGAGGCCCATGATGGCCTATGCTCTACTGGCATTGATCTGGCTTGTTTCAAAAGGAACCAATATGTCATTAATATTCAAATACCATCTAAGTTTGGTGAAGATCAGATAGTAAATGGAAGCTGTATTGTGTTCACAAGCTGTATTATAGCAATTTTGACCATTTCAAGGGCCATAATCCAGCCATGCATGGGTAGATCTGGCCGTTTTTTAGAAATGAACCAAACTCTCATGGATATCTAACTACTGCATAAGTTTGATTGAGATACAATAAACAAGAGGCCCATGAGGGCCTATGCTCTACTGGTATGGTTCTTTGGTCATTTTCAATCCAGAGCATGTATGTATGGTAAAGATTGGATAGTAAATGGGGGCTCTTTTGTGTTCACAAGCTGTATTATAGCAATTTTTACAATTTCATGGGCCATAATCCAGTCTTGCATGGGCGGATCTAGTTGGTTTTCAAAAGGAACCAAGCTCTCATCAATATTTAACTACTATCTAAGTTTGGTGAAGATCAGATAGTAAATGGAGCCTCTATTGTGTTCACATGCTCAATTATAGCAATTTGGACAATTTCAAGGGCCATAATCCAGTCTTGCATGGGCGGATCTGGCTGGTTTACGAAAGGAACCGAGCTCTCATGGATATCTTACTACTGTATAAGTTTGGTTGAGATACAATCAAAAGTGAAGACTGTATCGTGTTAACAAGCTCTTTTATAGCAATTTTGACCATTTCAAGGGCCATAATCCAGTCATGCATGGGCGGATCTGGCTGGTTTTCAAAAGGAACCGAGCTCTCATGGATATCTAACTACTGTATAAGTTTGGTTGAGATACAATCAAACGTGAAGACTATCGTGTTAACAAGCTCTTTTATAGCAATTTTGACCATTTCAAGGGCCATAATCCAGTCATGAATGGGCGGATCTGGCTGGTTTTCGAAAGGAACCGAGCTCTCATGGATATCTAACTACTGTATAAGTTTGGTTGAGATACAATCAAAAGTGAAGACTGTATCGTGTTAACAAGAAATTGTTTACGGACGCACGGACGCACGGACGCACGCACGACGGACAAATCGCCACGACATAAGCCCTTCTGGCCTTTGGCCAGTAGAGCTAAAAATAAGGACTGTATCATGTTAACAAGCCCTATTATAGCAATTTTGACAATTTCAAGGGCCATAATTCAGTCATGCATGGGGCGGCTCTGGCTTGTTTTCGCAAGGATATCTAATTACTGTATAAGTTTGGTTGAGATACGATAAACAAGAGGGCCATGATGGCCCTGGAATCGCTCACCCGATTTTTTTTCCACTTTAGCTATATAAGCCCCGCCATCTGGCGGGCATTGTTTCCAACCAATCAACTTGGCTTGATGGAATCTGATAGAGGGTCACCCTAAGTTTTCACTATAGCCATAAAAGGCAAAATAGCCCCGCCCCCTGGCGGCCATGTTTTTTGACCAATCAACATGGCTTGAAGGAATCTGATAGAGGGTCACCCTAGGAACATTTCTACAAAATTATTTGAAAATTGGCCTGACACTTTTGGAGTAGAAGATTTTTAAAGTGTTCACTATAACCATATAAGGCAAAAAAGCCCCGCCCCCTGGCGGCCATGTTTTTCGACCAATCAACATGGCTTCAAGGAATCTGATAGAGAGTCACCCAAGGAACATTTCTACAAAACAAGTTCAAAATTTGAAGGAATACTGGTGAGGTCATTGAGAGATTGCTTTCTGTGAAGTTTCATCCCAATTGACCCACTGGTTACTGAGGAGAAGATGTTGAAGATTTTTTAAGTTTTCACTATAACCATAAAAGGCAAAATAGCCCCGCCCCCTGGCGGCCATGTTTTTGACCAATCAACATGGCTTGAAGGAATCTGTTAGAGGGTCACCCAAGGAACATTTCTACAAAATAATTTGAAAATCGGCCTGACACTTTCGGAGGAGAATTTTGAAGTTTTTTTCATTTCGTTGCCATGAAAACCAGAATTCTGCATGGATCCCAAAATTTTTAAGGAATTCTGGTAAGGACATTGAGAGGATGCTTTCTGTGAAGTTTCATCCCAGTTGACCCACCGGTTACAGAGGAGAAAATGTTGACGGACGACGGACATAGGGCGATCACAATAACTCACCTTGAGCACTTCGTGCACAGGTGAGCTAAAAATAAAGACTGTATCGTATTAACAAGATCTATTATAGTAATTTTGACCATTTCAAGGGCCATAATCCAGTCATGCATGGGCAGATCTGTGGCTGGTTTTCGAAAGTAACCGAGCTCTCATGGATATCTAACTACTGTATAAGTTTGGTTGAAATACAATCAAAAGTGAAGACTGTATCGTGTTAACGAGCTCTTTTATAGCAATTTTGACCATTTCAAGGGCCATAATCCAGTCATGCATGGGCGGATCTGGCTGGTTTTCAAAAGAAACCGAGCTCTCATGGATATCTAACTACTGTATAAGTTTGGTTGAGATACAATTAAAATAATTGAAGACTGTATCATGTTAACAAGAAATTGTATACGGACGGACGGACGACGAACGAATCGCCACGACATAAGCCCTTCTGGTCTTTGGCTAAAAATTGTTGAAAGTATTACCTGTATTCATACTTCAAGAACTGCTCCCTCAAATGGTAGCTGACACATTCAATAGCCTAAAGAGAATTAAGAAGATTATTATTAAGGTACATTATTTTCATTAAATGCAAGTCAGATTAATAGATTAATTATTTGAAAATCTGCCAGACACTTTCGGAGGAGAAGATTTTTAAGTCTTCACTATAGCCATATAAGGCAAATTAGCCCCGCCACCTTGTGGCCATGTTTTTTGACCAATTAACATGGCTTGAAGGAATCTGATAGAGGGTCACTGAAGGAACATTTCTACAAAATTATTTGAAAATCTGCTAACCAGTTTGCTAGAAAAAAATATTACATTTTTGTTGTGGTTTCATTGACATGGAAACCACAATTCTGAAGGAATTCTGGTGAAATCATTGAGCGGATGGTTTCTGTGAAGTTTCATCAAAATTTAATCTGATAGAGGGTCACTGAAGGAACATTTCTACAAAATTATTTGAAAATCTGCTAACCAGTTTGCTAGAAAAAAATATTACATTTTTTTGGTTGTTTCCTTGACATGGAAACCACAATTCTGAAGGAATTCTGGTGAAATCATTGAGCGGATGGTTTCTGTGAAGTTTCATCAAAATTTACTCACTGGTTACTAAGCAGAAAATGTGATAACTCACTTTGAGCACGAAGTGCGCAGGTTAGCTATAACTGATTAACTGTAATGATTCCATGTAGTTAAGAGAAACATGCCCTAAAAAGCTAAGCCAAACATGACAGATGTCGATGTAAAGCCGACATGTTAATCCAGTAAAAGTACTTTACGCTTCAAAATGTTCATAAGAAAACACATTTTTAAAGATTTTTTGAATTTGAGATTTACCTTCATACTAAAAACAACAAATCCATAACCAACTTTTCTGTTTCAATGGCCCGATCTGAAATGTCTATGGGTTCTCATCCATGGCTTTTCACTAAAACATAACAAAGTTGTTAGATTTATTCAAAATAGTACAGGACTTGGAGGTGTCACAAATCATATTTAAACTTATTTAGAGTCAAGCGTCATAACTGCCTCATAACAGAACTTAAGAAAGAAAAGAAAACAGTAATTGCACAACTTAACATGCTGATTATCATTCATATCAACTACCAATGAATTAAGTATAAATATTTCGGAGTTATGCACAATTTCCCACTGCCACCTACTGTTTAACCCTCAACTCAGTCAAGGGCCACAATTCTATGATAACTGGGGACTAGTTCAAATACATTTGGAGATACTGTTATGCACACAACAATCTGATATTGTTGTGTTACATTCTGCACCACACACATTTTCCATATATACAGATAACAAATATTTTATTGGTGTTTTACACTGTTTCAACTTTTTTCAATCAAATCACTTATTCATGATCCATGTGTAAACAAACTCCAGATAAAAAGATGAGTATTGTATTAAGTAGATTAAATTGATGAGTAATTCGTTTTCGACTACTGTATTACATTTTAGTAGCACAAGCAGCATTCATGGTGTGAGACAAAAAAAATAGGATAAAGAAGCTTACCTGTTTGTACCTTCATCTGTTAGTATCTTATTTATTCTTTCCATTGCACTCTTCATCTACAAAGAATACATACCTATATAATTTGTAAACCACAAAACCTCAAAAAAAATATTTAAACAAATGTTAAGTTAATATAATTATGTTATGCTTTTAAACAAATAGAAACACTTATTTAACTTTGGATAACACACTGGGAAAAATTTCCACTGATGCTATATTTGACATTAAATTTTCTCAATAATGTACAGAACTGAATCTTTTTCTTTTTTTATTCAATATTTATGTTTTCTTATCCCACTCATTCTTATCAGTTTCATAAAAAGTCTGATATCACAAAAATAGTGAAAAGGTATATCACTTACATGCTTGCATGCCATCTCAGCACATACAAAGTAGTTCTCCTCCAGAAAGTCATCCTCTTGATGAAAGCCCTCCTGTACAATGCAGTAAATATATGGAATAAAATATAATACAAATACAAGAGTATGAGGCCCCTGGAACGCTCTTCGGAATTGAGCAATATGATTTGTAATTCCAACCAAAGTAGATCATTTTTCAATATGGCAAGCTAATACTAGAGGCCGAATGTCCAGTAGCCCTGTTGAGAGCTAGGGGGCTGTCAAGCCAGGTGTTGTGAGTTTGAATCCCATCTTGGCCAACATTCTTTCCAACGTTTGGTAAAAGTCAGTGTGACATTCGTCATTCGTCTTTTACCAATGGGTTGTTTAACAGTCTATATCAAAAAGCAGCCAGTTGCTTGGAAAGTATGTTGTGTAAACTGGTGTGGGAAAAGCAGGAAATGCAGACAGAATATCTGTTCATTATAATAGCTTTCTTTTTTATGATAATGTTTTTGTGTAATGCTCACTACATACCAAGAGAGAATCAAGTACTGTATATTTTGTTTAGATACATTATGACCACAAACATCCACACCAAGTTTGATATAGACTGGATAAAAATTGTAAAGTTAGAGAGTGGATAATTTTCATATTCCATGTTTCATGACACCGTATACAAACAATAATGCAAATCTGTAATTGTTAGTTTGTAAATGTTTGTTTTAGTGTACTTACCCTGACTAGAGAAGGTATTTCAAAAATTGTCTTGCAATTTGATGGCTACAATAGATTAAACAAAAGTAAGATAAGAACTAACAAGAGCTGTCAGAGGTAGCGTGCTCGACTTGTTTGTGCTTGCCAATAAAACAAAACTTTTTTGAGTGGTACAGAAAAGATTTATCCAATTACTTTATCATACTTCTTATAAGCAAAGTACTTTATAAGTCATTAAAGGGTCATAATTCTAACAAAAAACTTCACTGAATTATGCACTCTTGGCTGTTGGTGGAGGTAATGATGGTAAAAAGATATTGTAAGTGTTTAAGCTATATATCTCTAATTTTTTTTTTTTTTATTTGGTATGAATAACTTAACCAAAATTCTATATCGAAAAAGGGCAATAATTCTTTAAAAAAAACTTGACAGAGTTGTGTACTCTTGTCTGTTGATGGAGGTAATAAGTATTGTAAGTGTATAAGTTACACTCTAATGGTTTTGAAAACAAGAGGGCCATGAGGCCCTGGAATCGCTCACCTGAGAATGGGCTATTTAAGACTTAACTCTTTCAGCGCCAATGGCAATATCATCAAGACAAATGTTCTGACAAAATTTCAAGCTGCTCATGTCAACAAGATTTTCCTTAAATTTGGCCTTGTGACATAGTTTTTGACCCGACATGACCCATATTCAAACTTGACCTAGATATCACTAAGACAAATTTCCCCACATAGTTTAAACATGCTCAAGCCAAAAATGTGGCTTACATAGTATATTCGAACTTGGTCTAGATATCACTTAGACAAATATTCTGACAAAGTTTCAACATGCTCAAGTTTAAAATCTGGCTTTCAGAGTGTTAACAAGATTTTCCTTCAACTTGGCCTTGTGACCTAGTTTTTGACCCGACATGACCTATATTTAAACTTGACCTAGATATCACTAAAATAAACAGTCTGACAAAGTTTCAATATGCTCAAGCTTAAAATGCGGCTTCCAAAGTGTTAACAAGATTTTCATTAAATTTGGCCTAGTGACCTAGTTTTTGACCAGACATGACCTATATTCAAACTTGGCCTAGATATTACTAAGACAAACATTCTGACAAAAATGTGGCTTAAATAGTGTTAACAAGATTTTCATTAAATTTGGCCTAGTGACCTAGTTTTTGAACCGACATGACCCAGTTTCAAACTTGGCCTAGATTTGATGGAGATATATGTTCTGATAAACTTTCATGAAGATTGGATGCAAAATGTTGCCTCTAGAGTGTTAACAAGCAAATGTTGACGACGAACGACGGACAAAAGGCAATCACAAAAACTTACCTTGAGCACATTGTGCTCTGGTGAGCTAAAAAGTAGGGTGGTACGAAAAACTTTAAAGTAAACAAGAGGGCCAAGATGGCCCTACATGGATCACCTGATCATTTGTCTGCGAATGTAAACTGCAGGGAATGGACAGTCAACAAAACAGCTTATCAATTTTAAGACATTTAATCATTTTGTTATTTTGCCCCTTTTCTGATGCCTTCTGAATGCCATGTTTTTCAACCAAACAGTATGCCTTGAACAAGCTTTGTAGAGGCTCACCCAAGGAACATTTCTACCAAACTATATTGGAATCTGACATGCAGATTCAGAGGAGAAGATTTTTTTAAGTTTGGACATTTAGCCCCATTTCTGATGCCGCAGCAACCCTGGCTGCCATGCTTTTCAACGGATCGGAAATATTTGAACAGTCTTGGTAAAGGTTGCCCCAATGAACATTTGTGCAAAATAATTTTAAAATCAGGCCAGTACTTTTGGACAAGAAGATTTTTACAATTTTAACAATGCACATATAAGGAAAACAAGCTCCGCACCCGGGCGGCCATGTTTTTCAACATATCGGAAATACTTGAACAATCTTGGTAAAGGGTGCCCCAATGAACATTTGTGCAAAAAATCTTCAAATTGGGCTAGTACTTTTGGACAAGAAGATTTTTAAAGTTTTAACAATGCACATATAAGGAAAATATGCTCCGCCCCCTGGCGGCCATGTTTTTCAACGGATCGGAAATATTTGAACAATCTTGGTAGAGGGTACCCCAAGGAACCGTTGTACAAAATAATTTTCAAATCGGGCCAGTACTTTTGGACAAGAAGATTTTTTAAGATTTGGCAATTTTCCCCTTTTCTGTTGCCGCAGCAACCAAAGTTCTCGATGGAATTTAAATCTTTGAACAATTTTGAAATAGGTCCACCAAAGGAACATTCCTGTGAAGTTTGGTTGAAATTGGTCAAGTGGTTAAGGAGGAGATGATCTAAATGTCTAAATGTTAACGACGGACGACGCAAGACGGACAAAAAGTGATCAGAATAGCTCACCTTGAGCCTTTGGCTCCAGGTGATCTAAACAAGAGGGCCATGATGGCCCTGGAATCGCTCACCTGATTTTTTTTCTTCACTTTAGCTATATAAGCCCCGCCCCCTGGCAGCCCTAGTTTCCGACCAATCAACTTGGCTTGAAGGAATCTACAAAATTATTTGAAAATCGGCCAGACACTTTTGGAGGAGAAGATTTTTTAAGTTTTCACTATAGCCATATAATGCAAAATAGCCCCGCCAACTAGCGGCCATGTTTTTTGACCAATCAACATGGCTTGAAGGAATCTGATAGAGGGTCAATTAAGGAACATTTCTACAAAATGATTTGACAATCGGCCTGACAATTTCAGAGAAGAAGATTTTTTAAGTTTTCACTATAGCCATATAACTTGATATAAGTCAAGATAGCACCGCCCCCTGGCGGCCATATTTTTCTACCAATCAACATGGCTTGAAGGAATCTGATAGTGGGTCACTTAAGGAACATTTCTACAAAATTATTTGAAAATCAGCCTGACACTTTCGTCGGAGAAGATTTTTTAAGTTTTCACTATAGTCATATAAGGCAAAATAGCCCCGCCCCCTCTAGCGGCCATGTTTTTCGACCAATCAACATGGCTTGAAGGAATCTGATAGAGGGTCATCCAAGGAACATTTCTACAAAATTATTTGAAAATCTGCCAACCAGTTTGGGAGAAGAAGAATTTTGGAGTTTTTTCCATTTCGTTGCCATGGAAACCAGAATTCTGCATGGATCCCAAAAATTTTAAGGAATTCTGGTGAGGACATTGAGAGGATGCTTTCTGTGAAGTTTCATCTCAATTGGCCCACCGGTTACAGAGGAGAAAATGTTGACGGACGACGCACGCCGGACGCCGGACATAGGGCGATCACAATAACTCACCTTAAGCACTTCGTGCACAGGTGAGCTAAAAAGGGCCATAATTCTTACAAAAACCTTGACAGAGTTATGTACTCTTGTCTGTTGATGGAGATAATGATGTTAAATAAGTAGTGTAAGAGTATAAGCTTTATCTCTAATGGTTTTGTCTTTCAACCAATCAATATGGCTTGAAAAAAGTATGTAGAAGGAACATTTTTACTTAGTTATCTTGAAATCAGAAAAGCACTTTCATAAGAATGGAATTTTAAATTTTGTTAATTTTTTCCCCTTTTCTGATGCCATCTGGCTGCCACGTTTTTCAACAAATCAATATTTTTGTAGAAGAACATTTCAACCAAATTATCTTGGAATCCGACAAGCGGATTTAGAGGAGATGAAGTTTAAAGATTGGGAATTTTTCACCTTTGTGCTGATGCAGCAACCAAAGTTCTCCATAGAATTTAAATCTTTGATTTTTTGGAGAGAGTTTGGTTGAAATTGGTCCAGTTGTTTAGGAGGAGATGTTGTTTAAACATTAAAGTTATCAATGGGCGATGATGGCCAGAGAGTGATAGTAAATGGAGGCTCTATTGTGTAAGCAATTTGGACAATTTCAAGGGTCATAATCCAGTCATGCATGGGCAGATCTGGCTTGTTTTCGAAAGGAACTAAGCTCTCATCAATATTTAACTACTATCTAAGTTTGGTGAAGATCAGAGAGTAAATGGTGCCTCTATTGTGTTCACAAGCTCTATTATAGCAATTTTAACAATTTGAAGGGCCATAATCCAGTCTTGCATAGTTTTCGAAAAGAACTGAGCTCTCATGGATATCTAACTACTGTATAAGATTGATTGAGATACAATCAAAGTGAAGACTTTATCGCATTCACAAGCAATTGTTTACGGACGGACGCAGACGCCGGACACAACGCCATCACATAAGCTCTTCTGGCTTTTGGCCAGTAGATCTAAAAAGTGGTAAATTGACAAGAATCTGGTAAAAAATATAAGCTAACAAAAAAAAAAGAACTTAATAATGCCAATGTATTACTAACAAGAGATCTTTGTTAAACATTATGCCCCCCCATCACTCAGACAAGCTTAAAAAAGGTTTTTGTGTTCAAGGTCACTGTGACCTTGACCTTTGACCCAATAACCCTAAAATGAATAGGGTTCATCTTCTGGTCAGGCCCAACCTCCAAGTCAACTTTGAGGACCATAGGTCTAGGCATTGTTGAGTTATCACTCGGACAAGCTTAAAAAATGTTTTTGTGTTCAAGGTCACTGTGACCTTGACCTTTGACCCAATGACCTCAAAATATATAGGGTTCATCTACTGATCAGGCCCAACCTTCAAATCAAGTTTGAGGACCATAGGTCCAGGCATTATTGAGTTATCACTCGGACAAGCTTAAAAAGGGTTTTTGTGTTCAAGGTCACTGTGACCTTGACCTTTGACCCAATGACCTCAAAATAAATAGGGTTTATCTACTGGTCAGGCACAACCTCCAAGTCAAGTTTGAGGACCATAGGTCCAGGCATTGTTGAGTTTATCACTCGGACAAGCTTAAATAGGGTTTTCGTGTTCAAGGACACTGTGCCATTGACCTTTGACCCAATGACCTCAAAATAAATAGGGTTCATCAACTGGTCAGGCCCAAACTCCAAATCAAGTTTGAGGACCATAGGTCCAAGCGGACCGACAGACATGTGCAAAGCAATATACCCCTCTTCCTCGAAGGGGGCATAATAATGTAAAACATATATTTAATATACATGTATAAGGAACATTTTGGAATTTATCTGAACTTATTTATTGGTAAGTCTTTCAAAAGTATATTTATCAGTTTTACAGTTTTACCTTTTCCCAGACAGGTCGGGCAGAAGAAAGTATTTGGCTCTTCACTCATGTCAACACATGCTGGGTGGAACCAATCTTTACATTTTTCGCACTGCCAATATAACCTTAAAAGTACATATTTAGAATGTGTTGCTTCACTAACCCTTTCCACAAGGAATGTATCACCATGGGGATAGAAATGAAAACTGCTATATGCATATCATTACATTTGACTCCAAAAGGAAAATATAAAATAAGTTTTGCACACCACATTTTGTGTTGATGTGATGCACATTTATGCCAAGCAAATTGAAAATTGTTCCAAGTTATACAGATTGATCGCTTCCGATTAACAAGACTACCATGATGGTCCTATATTGGTAACCTTATTTAACCCTTTCCCTCATACAACAATTCTGCAGCAGACGACTTTGAACATATTTTGTCAAAAAATAGAAAATCTCTATAATGGAATGGATAACCAGACAAAAAGTGGAAAATATTGTGGCAAAAGAAGAAATTGCACGTTTTGTGCAATTTCTTCTTTTGTCATTATGTTTTCAAAAAGCCGTCTGCTGCAGAGGTGTCAGAAAGTGTCTATATGAGGGAAAGTGTTAATAAAACTGCAATAGTTTTCAAATTATTTTATTAACAGATCTGAATAATAAGTTCATAGGTTTAGGAGGAGAAGTTGTTCGTAAAAATATGTAAACAGACAGACAGCTAAGGATAAATGATTGATTACAATAGATCATTTTGAAACTTTTGCTCAGATGATTTATCTTCAAAAAGCCCCGCCCCCTTAAGTCCATGTATTTGACCGATCACCATGGCTTGACGGAATATCGTAGAGTATCACCCAAGGAACATTTCTGCAATTTATTTGAAAATCGGCCAAATAGTTTGCAAGGAGAAGATTTTTAAATGTTTCACTAAAGCCAATATAAGGCTAACAGCAAATATGTGACTGCTAATATCTTGAAAATTCGATGTGGGGTGCAAAACATTATGAAATACTTAAATAATTTGAAAGAAACATTCATATGAAGTTTTCCGATGCCACTTACCTGCTATCTTTTTAAACCAATCAAAATTATTT
This sequence comes from Serripes groenlandicus, assembly GCA_031761405.1. Classification (NCBI taxonomy): domain Eukaryota; kingdom Metazoa; phylum Mollusca; class Bivalvia; order Cardiida; family Cardiidae; genus Serripes; species Serripes groenlandicus. Next base: position 2,174,889 of record JASEVX010000027.1, read on the forward strand.
TTATTAATTACAACATAAATTAGTGAATTTTACTTACCCGCCATCATTTTGGCTTCTGGCATATACAAAACAACTTTACTTCTTTCATAACTGGTGGATAAATCCATGAAGATCGTTGCTGCTGCAATTAAATAAGAAGGATTCAAAAATTGCCCTTCAGCAGTCTATGAAGCAAAGTTAAAAAGAAGTTTTAACTTTTTCCCACATACAAAAAATCCGCATCAGACTACTTTGACAACATATATAGGCGAAGAATAGAACAAAATCTGTAAATGAAAGTATAGTTTTTTACACAAGGTTTTCAACAGTCGTTCGCTGGCAACATGTTTATTTTGAAAACAAGAATTATGCTATATTTTATGTCTCAACCTAGGTATCAATACAAGTGTTAACCCTTTCCCTCATACGACAATTCTGCAGCAGACGACTTTGAACATATTTTGTCAAAAAATAGAAAATCTCTTTAATTGAATGGATAACCTATGACTAAAAGTGGAAAACATTGTAACAAAAGGAGAAATTGCACGTTTTGTGCAATTTCTTCTTTTGTTACTATGTTTTCAAAAAGCCGTCTGCTGCAGAGGCGTCAGAAAGCGTCTTATATGAGGGAAAGGGTTAAGGGCTTAGACAAAATTTGTCCAAAATTTGAAGGCAATGCTACCCAAAAGAAATGCTGAATTCTTATAATCCAACAAAATTCAAGTGTTTCACAAAGGAAACAGGCTACAGTCATCATCAAAAACATACAATATGTAGCTATAATCCAAGTTTGAAATCCCTAGCACTAGCACTAGAACTTATTGAGAGAATCGCTATTAAAACCTATCATTTTGTTAGAAAATGAATGAGTTGGGTTTTACAGCACTGCAACACAATCAGGTTAATTACGACTGTTGTGTGGTGATGATAATACTGGAAATGAATATTATATTCTTGCATCCTGATTAAGTCAAACCACAAAAGCGAGTTCTAAGCTGTCATTTTGGGACTCGGACTGCCTGCTGGGGTTCACAGATGGTTATTTTTCAGCTACTCTCAAGATGATTTATCAATTATTAATATTAATTAGACGCTCTATAGAATGCGATAATTTTGTTCCTGCCTTAAGCAACTGAAAATTAAGGACAGTCCAAAACTTTTCAAATGTAAACAATGGTGAAGAAACGAGAATTTTATAACTTTTTGTTAGAAAGTCGGTGTTAAAAGAAAAGATTATGCTAGACGGCAAGGATTGTGAAAGCGTCAATTAATCAGTATCACTTATATACAAATCTATGAGAATGTTACCAATTTTTTCAGTACACAATAAATTCTGTTTATAAAAATATGCAGATGATAATTTCTGAAAAAGAACAAGAAAGGCATGCTTGATATGGCCACAAGAATTTTTTAAATAAAAGTTCTCACCTTCCCTCTTCGTGTTCTCTCTGAGTATTTCTTCTCCTGTTAAAATCAACAAGAGGCCCAAGAGGGCCAGTATCGCTCCACGGCCATAAGGCAAAAATCAAATCTCCAAACAGCCCTGCTCCCTGGTGGCCATGCTTTTTACGAACCACCATGGCTTAATGGAATCTTGTAGTGTGTCACCCAAAGAGTGTTTCTGCAAATTTATTTGAAAATCGGCCTGACACTTTTGGAGGAGAGGATATTTTAAGTTTTCACTATAGCCATATAAGGCAAAATAGCCCCACCCCCTGGCGGCCATACTTTTCAACCAATCAACATGGCTTGCAGGAATTTGATAGAGGGTCAGCCTAGGAACATTTCTACAAAATTATTTGAATATCAGCCGGACACTTTCGGAGGAGAAGATTTTTTAAGTTTTATCTTTAGCCATATAAGGCAAAATAGCCCCGCCCCCTGGCGGCCATGTTTTTCAACCAATCAACATTTCTTGAATGAATCTAATAAAGGGTCACCCAAGGAACATTTCTACAAAATTATTTGAAAATCGGCCGGACACTTTCGGAGAAGATATTTTTTAAGTTTTCACTATTTTTTTCTTTTGGTTGCTATGGAAACCAGAATTATGGATGGATCATGTTTTTGACCAATCAACATGGCTTGATAGAGGGTCAATCTAGGAACATTTCTACAAAATTATTTGAAAATCAGCCCAATACTTTCGGAGGAGAAGATTTTTTAAGTTTTCACTATAGCCATATGAGGCATAAAAGCCTGCCCCCTGGAGTCCATGTTTTTCTACCAATCAACTTGGCTTGAAGGAATCTGATAGAGGGTCTCTCAAGGAACATTTCTACAAAACATTTTGAAAATTGGCCAAACACTTTCGTCGGAGAAGATTATTTAAGTTTTCACTATAGCCATATAAGGCAAAATAGCCCCGCCCCCTGGTGGCCATGTTTTTCGACCAATCAACTTGGCTTGAAGGAATGTGATAGAGGGTCACCCAAGCAACATTTCTACAAAATTATTTGAAAATCGGCATATGAGGCATATAAGGCAAAATAGTCTACCCCCTGGCGTCCATGTTTTTAGACCAATCAACTTTGCTTGAAGGAATCTGATAGAGGGTCACCCAAGGAACATTTCTACAAAATTATTTGAAAAATCAGCCTGACACTTTCTAGAAGAAGATTTTTTAAGTTTTCATTATAGCCATATAAGGCAAAATAGCCCCCTCCGGCGGTCATGTTTTTCTACCAATCAACTTGGCTTGAAGGAATCTATTAGAGGGTCTCCCAAGGAACATTTCTACAAAACATTTCGAAAATTGGCCGAACACTTTCGGAGGAGAAGATTATTTAAGTTTTCACTCTAGCCATATAAGGCAAAATAGCCCCGCCCCCTGGTGGCTATGTTTTTCGACCTATCAACTTGGCTTGAAGGAATCTGATAGAGGGTCACCTAAGGAACATTTCTACAAAATAATTTGAAAATCGGCCTGACACTTTCGGAGAAGAAGATTTATTAAGTTTTTACTATTTTTTTTCTTTCGGTTGCCATGGAAACCAGAGTTTTGTATGGATCCAAAACATTTAAAGGAATTTAGCAGAGGACATGGAGAGGATGCTGCCTTTGAAGTTTCATCCGAATTGGCCAAGTGGTTAGGGAGGAGAAGTCGTTTGAAGCAAAAAGTTGACGCACACACGCACGCACACACAATGGACAATTCGTGACATAAGCCTGACTGGCTTTCAGCCAGTGGAGCTAAAAAAAAGAAGGCCATTGTGGCCATGTAACACTCACCTGAGTATCATAGGATAGACTATGGTGTCCATGAATGATATGTTAAGAAGTAATTATATGAATAAGTCAAACAGGAGACTTTTATAAAAGACTGTAAAAACATGTGCACTGTTTCTCGTCATTAATCACTGTAGATATTATAGTGACACAAGATTTTAAAAAATAACTACCTTTAATATTCCAGGTGCCTTAGTGCCTCCCACTGGTTCAGGAAAATTACCAAGGGATATCAGCTTCAGCTGCAACCTAAGTCTTTCAGCCTTTAAATCGTCTGAAGACCAATAACTTCCCATATCTTGTCCAGATAAGTACTGCTCTGCAAACTATATATAGGATCTGACATGAGTTGTCATTTCATATAAAGTTTCATAAAACGAATTAAAGAATTTTTTAATTAAAGGGGCCTTTGGCAATATTAATAACAAATGTCTTGGATGTGTGTACGACACGACTGAGAATCGAACCTGTTACCCCCCCCCCCCCACACCCTAGATTTTACAAAAGTCACTGTGACAAGCATTATTGGCATCCATAAATGGGTTAACAGTCAATGTAGAAAGCAGCTAGCTGCTTGAAAAGTCTATTGTGTGGACACATCAGTAACTCAACTGGCCACCGTAAATAAAATGAACAAGATGAAAAGTATCGCTCAACTGTAATTAGGCAATTTCAATCAATATAGCCATATAAGGTAAAACAGCCCAGACCCATCCATGGTATCTACTATTTTTTCGACCAAAGAACATGGTTTTAAGGAAAATGATAAGAGGGTCACCCAAGGAACATTTCTACCAAATTATTTAAACAAGAGGGCCATGATGGCCCTGGATCTCTCACCTTATTTTTTTTCACTTTAGCTATATAAGCCCAGCCCCCTAGCGGCCAGTTTCTGACCAATCAACTTGGCTTGAAGGAATATGATAGAGGGTCACCCTAGGAACATTTCTACAAAATTATTTGAAAATCGGTCTGACACTTTTGGAGGAGAAGATTTTTTAAGTTTTCTATATAGCCATATAATGCAAAATAGCCCTGCCCCCTGGCGGCCATGTTTTTCGACCAATCAACATGGCTTGAAGGAATCTGAAAGTAGGTCACTTAAGGAACATTTCTACAAAATTATTTGAAAATCGGCCTGACACTTTTGGAGGAGAAGATTTTTTAAGTTTGCACTATAGCCATATAAGGCAAAATAGCACATGCTCAATTATAGCAATTTGGACAATTTCAAGGGCCATAATCCAGTCTTGCATGGGCGGATCTGGCTGGTTTACGAAAGGAACTGAGCTCTCATGGATATCTAACTACTGTATAAGTTTGGTTGAGATACAATCAAAAGTGAAGACTATATCGTGTTAACAAGCTCTTTTATAGCAATTTTGACCATTTCAAGGGCCATAATCCAGTCATGCATGGGCGGATCTGGCTGGTTTTCGAAAGGAACCGAGCTCTCATGGATATCAAACTACTGTATAAGTTTGGTTGAGATACAATCAAAAGTGAAGACTGTATCGTGTTAACAAGCTCTTTTATAGCAATTTTGACCATTTCAAGGGCCATAATCCAGTCATGCATGGGCGGATCTGGCTGGTTTTTGAAAGGAACCGAGCTCTCATGGATATCTGACTACTGTATAAATTTGGTTGAGATACAATCAAAAGTGAAGACTGTATTGTGTTAACAAGCTCTTTTATAGCAATTTTGACCATTTCAAGGGCCATAATCCAGTCATGCATGGGCGGATCTGGCTGGTTTTCAAAAGGAACCGAGCTCTCATGGATATCAAACTACTGTATAAGTTTGGTTGAGATACAATCAAAAGTGAAGACTGTATCGTGTTAACAAGCTCTTTTATAGCAATTTTGACCATTTCAAGGGCGGATCTGGCTGGTTTTTGAAAGGAACCGAGCTCTCATGGATATCTGACTACTGTATAAATTTGGTTGAGATACAATCAAAAGTGAAGACTGTATTGTGTTAACAAGCTCTTTTATAGCAATTTTGACCATTTCAAGGGCCATAATCCAGTCATGCATGGGCGGATCTGGCTGGTTTTCGAAAGGAACCGAGCTCTCATGGATATCTAACTACTGTATAAGTTTAGTTGAGATACAATCAAAAGTGAAGACTGTATCGTGTTAACAAGAAATTGTTTACGGACGGACGGAAGACGGACAAATCGCCACGACATAAGCCCTTCTGGCCTTTGGCCAGTAGAGCTAAAAATTGAAGGAATTCTGGTGAGGTCATTGAGAGGATGCTTTCTGTGAAGTTTCTTTCCTATTGACCCACTGGTTACTGAGGAGAAGAATTTGACGGACGACGCACTACGGACAAAAGGCGATCACAATAACTCGCCTTGAGCAAAGCTCAGGTGAGCTAAAAACAACCAGTTTTGGAAAAGATTTTTCTTCTTCTTTTGGAAACCATTTTAGAGGTTGAGGATGCTAGCTATAAAGTTTCATGCCAATTGGTTTGAAGCTAAAAGTTAATGCATGGCAAAACAGACAATTTGCCATGATATAAGCTGTACTGGTTTTTTCAGCCAGTACATCTAATAACAAGAGGGCCATGGATGGCCCTGGAATCGCTCATCTGATTTTTTTTTTTTTTACTTTAGCTATATAAGGCCCACCCCCTGGCGGCCATAGTTTCCAACCAATCAACTTGGCTTGAAGGAATCTGATAGAGGGTCACCCTAGGAACAATCTACAAAATTATTTGAAAATCGGCCTGACACTTTTGGAGGAGAAGATTTTTTAAAATTTAGACATTTTATACCAAAAGCATTAACCATTTCCCTCATATGAAAATTCTGTAGCAGTCGACTTTGAACATATTTTGTAAAAAAATAGGATATCTCTTTTATTCAATGGATAACCTATGACTAAAAGTGGAAAACATTGTGGCAAAAGGAGAAATTGCTCGTTTTGAGCAAATTAGCAAAACTCAAGCTCTTGAGATAGAAGAAAAACACACACAAATATATGGATATGACTTTTAGTTATATAATAGTTTGTCAGTCGGTTACAAAGTACAATATAGGCTTATCTTAATAATGTATTAACGACATTTAAACAAAGCCTAAACACAGATACACACAGTTTGGAATATAAACAGCATTTACCAAACTAACAGAATAAGCAAGCAGATTAAATACAGAACCGACTGTCAATCTAATACTGTACAGGATTTTCCCGTGAAATGCATTAAATACAGAGGCGTAGTGATACTAATGACAATATACATATGATATTCTGCCGACTTATAAAACAGCCAAAACAAAGCACCAACCCCAGCTAAAGCATAAGAAAAACACAAAAAACCCACATAAATCAAATGAAATGATGAACAACAAAACAATTAATAAGAACGTAGGAACAATCGCAGCAAATAGACTACACACGGATGATCACTATTAACCCTCCCCCAACCCTATTCCGAAGTAATATCAAATACCGTATATCCGCGGCCATAAGTCGAATTTTTGAGACTCAAATTTTGGTGTTGAAGCAGGGACTCAACTTATGACTGAATGACAATCTCTCCTAAGGCTATATTTTACACGCGACAAACATTAGAGAAACTGCTTTTTATCAGCGATGCATCCTTTCCTTACATTTTTTTTATCTAGTTTTAAAGCCGTAAACAAAGGAAAAATAAATATCATACCCTTTAAAATCCTTTTCAATTCATCAAAGTTAATTTGTCCAATTTAAAGAAAATGTAGTAATTTCTCCTTTTGTCAGAGCTCTATCAAAAGAAGTCTGATGCAGATGCATATAAATGCATGTGAAAATGGGTAAGAGTGAAATCTATATAGACCTTTATTTCCGCAAACCATTTTCCCCAACAAATGAGCTACGTCATAAAAAAAGAGTATGTGCAGTTTCATCACACAAGTATAATTTACTAAGCTAATAGTATCGTAAATTTAACATTAATTTATATGGGTGTATTTCAATTGTCGCGGCTCAATCTCAGCTGGTAAATTAATCAAAAAAATCACACGACAAACAGTTATAGGGCTAACACAAGTCGGTTGTAACTACAGCCTGTTCCAGTGGAAATTACAACCGTTTTCATATAACCATAGAGTCCAAACTTCTTTCCATAGACCTTTAAAACCCCTGTCTTCACCTCTTTGTGAATTACACACACTTTTAATAAACTTCGTCAATGCAATAACTCAGAACTCCTATGTTTGTTTTACTTTTAACTAATCATTTTTTGAAAACATTGAAAGGATTAATTATCATGTTTGAAATCGGACAAATGTGTCTAAGGGTTGAATGCATGATAGAAACACTGACATCGATAAAACCCTTTGTTCGAGTAAACAAATATTAATAAATTTGGACTAGTTAGTTTGTTTGGCTTATTTGGATTTATAAAATCAGGTTTGTGCATTATTATCTTAATGTATCATTATCCAGTTTTACATCGAGAACCATGTCGTTGGTTTTTTTGGCCGACATTTTTTAAAAAGTCGACCCCCCGACTTATGGCTGGGAGTAACCTCGAAACCACCGAAATTGGGGTCAAAATGGACCCTCGACTTATGGCCGAAGTGGACTTATGACCGCAGATATACGGTACTACTACTACCGGAAACTTAGCCTCAATCAAACCACTTCGTAAGGCAACCAGGGAATCCTCCTTCTCTTTGATCTTCTGGCATAGTTGCTCTAATCTTTCTTCTTCTTCCAACGCAAGCAGCCGCTTTTCTAATCTGTCTTTCTCTTCAATAAATTCAACACCGGATGTTGATCCTTTAGCCTTTTCCCAGCTGGCGTCTTGTTCCACTTCCTTGGGATAGTCCATTACTTTATTTTCCTCAGACGAAAACCCTCTGTCATGCAACTTGCTGTAATCCTTGACGGCTTGTCCTCTAGATGGCCTTTAGTGCGCCATAGATATATTAAAGATCACTCACACAAAAATTAAACAACGTAAATATCAGTGAAAAACTTATTCATCGACTCCCGCAATAATGCAGGGTCCCTCCAACTCGACAAGAGAGAAAAATTAGTTATCTTTGATCGATATGTTTCAATGTGTTACGATGTGAATACAAGTTTTCTAACAAGAACAAAGTCACAGCTAAGACTTTGTTCACCAACCAAACTAAGGAATCCGCTGTGGTCGAGTGGTTAGCGTCGGGGATTTCGAAACCGGGTGTCCCGGGTTCGATCCCCAGTCGCGGCAGTACGGTCATGGTGGAGTGCCCTTGGGCAAGGCACATTTTCTAGCCTAGTACTGGTTTGTTTACCCAGGGATCATGAATAATTAAATTTAAATGCGCGCTAAATGACCTTAGCTGTCGATGCGCCATAAAACAATATACATTCATTCATTCATTCACCAACCAAACTAATTTCTATTTCAACCTATTGAACCGACTGTTCTCGCGAAATGCATTAAATACAGAGGCGTAGTGATACAAATGACATTAGCCAATCTCACGTATTTTACGTATTGTCGCAAAACGTTGCAATTTCTTCTTTTGTCACTATGTTTTTAAAACACCATCTGCTGTAGAAGCATCAGAAAGCATCTATATGAGGGAAAGGGATTAAGGCATGGTGTAGAAAGCGGCTAAAAATAATATGTTCAAGTAGATTTAAACCGAAAAAGACAAAGACAAAGACACTTAAAACTTTGATATCAACAGCAATTGATATTTTCCGCAAAAAATGCAGTCTCCTATCTAATGTGTTAGATTCCAGTTATATTTCAATAGTGTGTAACTAACAAAACATAAGCTACATTGTAAATTATTTTAACCTTATAATGTACTATCACTGAAGATGATAAATACCCCCAAAACAGTACATTGACTCAAAATATAGCTTCCGACCGACCAACAAAAGGGCCATAACTCTGAAAAATAACATGCAATTGTAAGAAATAGGCCGAACAAAATATGGAAACATAATAAGTCATACTTTCAGGAATAGAATAAAGAAAACAAGTTAATGTCGTATTGCAAGCAATACAAAAGTCCCCTACCGGACGAGGACAGCACATTGTGTCTTTTGACATCTAAGTGTGACCTTGTGATTTGAGGTACAGGCCTGGGTATTGTGCGCGACACGCCACCTTATCATGGTGAACATGTGTGCCAAGTAACTTGGGAATCCTATGATGAATGGTTGAGATGCGGGCCGGACAAGGTACAGTCCTATCAAACAGTTCTTATCTTGACCTTTGACATTTGAGGTGAACATGTGTGTCAAGTAACTTGGGAATCCTATGATGCGTGATTGAGATGTGAGCCGGACAAGGTACAGTCCTATCAAACAGTACTCATTTTGACATTTGAGGTACAGGCCTGGGTCTTGTGCGCGACACACCGATTCATCATGGTGAATGTTTGTGCCAAGTTTCTTGGAAATCATATGATGCATGGTTGAAATGTGGGCCGGACAAGGTACAGTCTTATCAAATAGTACTCATTTTGACCTTTGATATTTGAGGTACAGGTCTGTGTCTTGGAAATCCTATGATGCATGGTGGAGATGCGGGCCGGACAAGGGATTCCTATCAAACAGTACTCATTTTGACCTTCGACCTCTTAGTATGACCTTGACATTTGAGGTACAGGCCTGGGTCTTGCACGTGACACGCCACCTCATCATGGTGAACATTTGTGCCAAGTTTCTTTGAAATCCTATAATGCATGGTTGAAATGAGGGCCGGACAAGGTATCAAACAGTGCCAAGTTTCTGTCAAATCCTATGATGCATGGTGAAGATACGGGCCGGACAAGGTTAAGTGTGACTGATGGACGGACAAACAGACAGACAGACAGATGGAATCGACCAAACCTCCGAACGGTAGGGGACTAATAACAATAGGGCCATGAGGCCCTAGTTATGCTATGTGATTTCTAATGTGAAACACATTCTCCCTCCCAAACTAATAATTTCTGTTTCGATTGTGTCCTATATCTGACATATGTTTTTTGAACAAAACAAAAGTTGTTTGCTCTATGCTTGTGTTCCTTTTTATTGCTTCCTTTATTTTTAGATGGGATTGACTTATCATCAAATATATTGGAAATGTTAGAATTCAAGAGCATTCATAAACATTTAATTTTTCAATCCCTTTTCTTATATTTTATTGGTAGGAGACATACCTCATCTGACAATGTAGTGTTGAGATAATGTAAGCTATTGTCTGTTATCGTGTATAGCCCTATACGCAGCAAACGTCTCCCTGAAGGTTGTTGACTCAAAACTTCTCTCAACACTGAAAACAAGATAAATATAGATAACTTGTGCATTTCCAATTGGCATAGTTTATTGTTACTATAAATATTCATTAAAATTAGTTTCTTTTAAAGGTTGTCCATACAACACATGTCTTTCGCCTGGTTGAAGTTAAATACTAAGTAACACAATTGCCTCACCTAAAAGGGGGGACAAATCCAAAAAGGGATATTGAAGCCGCTTAATTTAAGTCCTTTTCCAAAACAAGTTGTAGACAGTAATTAATGATGAAGAATGCTGAAATTTACCATGTCTGGCTTTCAACTCAATGCTGTTTGGCACATCAGCAGAAGTAGGTGGGGAAATATCTGCAAGCAAAGTAGAACAGTACATTGTTTGGATCACAGATTGAAAAATCTTAGATCCAAACATAGTGGTTTTAATGTTAACCCTTTCGGCGCCAAATAAATAGCAGAAAGTTGTTCTCAACGCAAAATAAAATCAGGTGTTTCTTAGAAATAATAAGTAACTGATCTCAATTTTTTTTTTGAAATAAGTTTTATTAACAGTCTATGAACATTTTATTTTTATTATACCTTTTTCTTTTATTTTCGTTAACCCTTTCGGCGCCCTAGTCGCATATATGCGACAGCTTGGCTCAGCAGTAACTATACGAGGGGCGTTACAAAAGCGCTGAGACAACCTGTCGCATATATGCGCCTTCGGCACCGAAAGGGTTAATGGATTGATTAAATAAACTATTCTATGAGCCATTACCTTTCGGCAGTTAAATCAATCAGACAGTAAAAACATACCTTGGCATTATGTATATCACTTTAATTAATCTGTTTAATTTAAAAAGATAAATTAAAAGAGATTTATTTTGAAAGGTCATGGTTCACAGGTTAAATATTTATTTATACACAAGCATAAAGTGAAAAGACAATTAAAGATTGCACAAAATTATGGAATTCATTGCCACTAATAAGTCCTCTTCCTAAACATGTTGTTAACAATAATTAATGATGAAGTATGCTGAATTTTACCTTGTTTGAATTTCAAATCAATGATGTTTGGGACATGACCAGAAGTAGATGCGGACATATCTGAAATCAAAGTAGAACAGTATACATGTTTGTCATTAGACAACAGGACCATGGCGATCCTAAAATTGCTCACCTGATTCAACAAAACTTATTAGTTTGTAATGCTAGTATGCTTATACACTATACATAAGTTATAACATAAATATACTGACAGTACAAAAGCATTTAAAAACAATTTAAGTTTGCACTTAATGGTAGAATTCATTGCCACTAAGTCCTCTTCCCAAACATGTTGTGTACAGTAATAATTGATGAAGTATGATGAAATTTACCTTGTTTGGATTTCAACTCACTGATGTTTGGGACACAACCAGAAGTAGATGCGGACATATCTGCAACCAAAGTAGAACAGTATACATGTACATCATTAATCAGCTACATACTGTCTAAATTACCAACCCAGGTATTTTGTAAGAACTAATGAACTCAAGGAACATTGTTTGGATCACAAATAGAAAAAGTTTAGATCCAAACACAGTGGTTTTCAATTTAATGGATTGATTAAATAACCCAACCGATGATGCTTACACCTGACAATTAGCTTGCAATACATTATTTTATTTACAACACAACCATGATGATCCTTAATTGATCACCTGATTTAACAGAACTTAAATAGTTTTAAATGTTGTTACACTAAACAATAGTTGTAAGTTAAAACATACACATACTGATGGTACAAAAGCATAAAAAAAAAAAAAAAATACTTAAGTAAACCTCAGATAAATTCATTTAGAATTTGGGTATATTTAAGAGGAAATAAATTTGCTGTTTTCTGAGGAGGATAAATTTCTCATTTTGCTCAAGGATTTTAGTAACATTTACAATGCAAAATTTAATTATGTACAAATTTTCCTCTTCTCACAATGTTTTAAAAAAAAGTGCACAAGGTGCAGTGTTAAATGTTTCAATGACAAGGAAAGCAAGAATGGCCATGATGGCCCTTGATACGACACCTGATTTAAATAAACTTCCAATAGTTTTCAAAAGTGTATATTTATACATACAAGGAAAACAAGCCATGCCAGACGCTAGCCATGATAATTAACGAATCAAAATATTCGGAACAATCTTGGTACAACATAACTTAAGGAACAGTTGTGCCTAATCATTTTTAAAGTGCCTACACTTTTGATCAAGAAATTATTTCAAATTTTTAAATTCACATATAAGCAGATCAAGCTTGCCCCGTAGCGGCCATTATTTACTAATCCGACCAGTGTTTTGGACAGGAAGATTTTTAAAGTTTTTATAATGGACATATAAGGCAAACAAGCCTAGCCACCTGGTGGCCATGTTTTTCAACGGATTGGAACAATTTGAACGACCATGGTAGAGGATCATCTGTGCAAAATAATTTTTTAAACAGGACCAGTACTTTTGGACAAGAAGAATGTTAAAGTTTTGGAAATGTTCTCATTTTATGATGCAGCAGTAACTCTTGTTTTACATGGAATTAAATTCTTTTAACTTATTTAAAAGGGAAACCGCCTTAAGGAATTAGACTCCTGTGAAATTATTTTGAAATTGGTCGATTACTTTAAAGTTCCTTAGTAGGAAAAAAAATCAACAGACGTTGAGTAATCGTAAAAGCTCATCCACACTTCATGCCTAGGTCGAGGTAAAAATTTGAATTTTTTGTTCATAAAATAATTAATTCTGCCTTTTGTCCCCAATATTTTCAATAGTTATAACTATGCAGTTGATATGTCAAACAGATTTTCTAATTTTAACAGAGCAAACCTTTCATTACAGACTAATTCAGTTTCTTTAGGCAAGAATCAAAATAAAAAAATATCTTCAAGGGAGCTGCCTGCCTTGATATAACTCATTTAGGGAACTAGAAAATCTCTATTAATAAATTAATGTTTTGCGTCTGTAAAACAAAGAATGACTGTTAAATACTCACAAGTTTTCTTCTTTTTTTTTAAATACTTTACGGTACTTCCTTCTCAGCTTAAGAATACCATGACAGGTTTTTTTAGGTTTAAGTCCAGGTTTTGATGGTCTTCTTAATAGTTCAGCATCATTTGGGATCATAGCTTTCAATTTCGAAAGAAGTGAAGTTAAGTCCTTGTACAGTATTTCAAAGTCTCAGGTCTTCTGAACAAGATGCAGCATACTATTAATAGACGACCAAATCATTTTACATTTTGAGCCAACGGCTACAGTTGCTTTCTTAGCAGGAAGTTCTGGAGTATTTGAACTTGGACTATCTGGAGACTGTGAGGTTGGAATATCGATACAATGTGTTTGGTCTCTTGTTATAGGATGGCCAACATGGCAGACATCTATATCTATACTAATGTGTGGGGAGTTTATAAATTCTTCACTAAGTGTATCTCAACCACTTCCAGGGACCTTCATCAAAATGCAAAGCATGTGCTTACAGGGGAGATGGCTTTTTTTCCAATCTGGACATGAACATTTGGGTAAAGAACTGCTCAGGTCCAGCATGTAAGAAATTCCTTTATCTTCATTTATAACCGTGAATTTTTTATCTGGTAGAGAACAGATATTGGAAACTGGTATTGACATTGCAGATGATAACCTTTTTGTACAGTGGTCAATAAAAAGTCGAGGGCGATTGTGCAGAAACTTAGGCAAATCCTCACTGTACTTTCTACTGGACTCCATACTTTTCACATTCGATGCCCTGTACCTGCCAAAATATATAATATTATTAAAAAATATATTCACATAAAATAAAACAGTTTTGTGCCAAATATTTCTCAAATCGGGACAATTACTACTGGTAAATAAATTATTTGAACAGCTTTGAAAGAGGGCCACATAAATAACATTGCTGTGAAATAATTTTAAAATTGATCTATTGTTTAAGGCGGAGAAATTGTGGGAGAAAAATGTGATCAGACAGACAGACAAAAACAAACGATGCATGACCATAATAGTTCATATATGGTTAACCCTCAAATACCCCTAAACAAACAAACAATGAACATTTAATTTTCCGAAAAAAATGTTTGAAAGACGTTTACCAGTTTTAGAGCACAAGTTATTAAAGATTATTTTAATTCAAGAGAAAGCACATTTTTGAATGTATAAAAAAACAGAAGTATCGCTCCACATTAAATTAAATGCATGCAAGCACGGAAGACAATTCGCCATGAGATAAGCTCAACTAATACCCTGAACACTGCCCTGATAGGAAATGGTATTGAAATATTTACAAATCTCACATAAAAATGACAATGTTATGAATTGGGTTATTCGCCCTAAATGTTATTCTTTATGTTATCCAAGTAAAACCAGGGTAGAAATTGTATCGTTTTTTATCAATAAAGTGAACTTGAGTCGTTTTCAATTGTCCCGATGAAGGAGTTTCCTATTTAAAAATACTTACCCCAATACTGACAGGGTAGAATTTGCGATGGTAAAAGTATCGAAAACAAGAAAATCTCACCGATTATAGGGGCATGTAATATGTCAGTTATCATATTTTAATGCCCCAAATACAAAAATAACACTTATTTTATTAAAATTGGACTTTTTTTTTTTTTTCGACAGTTGGGTATCTGGAGTTCAGTCGCTTTAAACGAAAGTTAAATTGCATGACATGAACATGTAGCAAATTAAATTGAAATTACCTTCTGTAACTATCTGCTATGAACTGGTTCACAACGGTTCCAATCATGTGAGTCACTGTCCCTGAGGTGTACTTCTTCACATAATTTCTTTTCAGTTCCCCGTGCTGCCTCTCCAATCCATTGGTAGTGTTTACTTTCACATTTATCAAACACTGTCTGTGGTAGCTTACCCATCTCTGGAATGCATGTTATAAAACAATAGCACAAGTCTTTATAGGGTAGATTAACACTAATAAGAGGAACATGATGGTACTATGCTGTTCACCTGATTTAATAGAACTCAAAAAGTTAAAAAATTCCTTGAATTTGGCATAGTGACATAGTTTTGACCAGACATGACCTATATTCGAACTTGGTCTAGATATGCCTAAGACAAAGATTCTGACAAAGTTACAACATGGCTCAAGCCAAAATTGTGGCTTCCAGAGTGTAAACAAGATTTTCAATAAATTTGGCATAGTTACCTATTTTTTGACCGGACATGACCTATATTGGAACTTGGCTTAGATTTTTCAAGACAAACATGCTGACGTTTTAAATGCGGCTTCCATAGTCTTAACAAATTTTCCTTCAATTTGGCCTAGTGACCTAGTTTTTGACCAGACATGATATATATTCGAACTTGACCTAGATATCACTAAGACAATCATTCTGACAAAGTTTAAACATTCTCAAGTTTGAAATGCGACTTCCAGAGTGTTAATAAGAATTTCATTTAATTTGACTTAGTTTGTGATCCCCACATGACCCAGTTTCGAACTTAGCCTAGATTTGATGGAGATATATGTTCTGATAAACTTTCTGATAAAGATTGGATGCAAAATCTTGCCTCTAGAGTGCTAAATATCAAATGTTGACAACGAACGACAGACAAAAGGCGATCACAAACACTCACCTTGAGCACTTTGTGATCCGTCCGTTGAGCTAAAAATAAATGAACACATTAGAATTAGCAATATAAACTTACTTCAGACACACACAACCACTGCTTTTCAAACCATATTCGTAGTCTCTCATTCTACTTCCAATATGTTGAACCCTGCAAGGACTAACTCTTTCCCGAAATGTTTCTTCACTGTCTACATGGGCTATCTCTCGTATCCTTAAATTACAATAAATTCATACGAAATCATCAACAGTGTAACACAAATGAATAAACATGGGAAACTTGGAATGAAATGTTATTGAATTTTACAATAGTACATAGTTACAGCTTTAGTAGCATTCTTCTTCCTTTATTGTAGATTCATTGATTTATGTTTAATGCCATTCATCGGATATAACAGCTATATGACAGCGGCTAGTTTACTTAGATTGTTATCACATAATCTCGTATAAGATTTCGCAATACCAGACAGTAGTTGCTGAAAAATAACCCTGAAAGAAGCGTGATGACATTTCCATATGTCAGAATGCATAGAAATTAAAAGGGCAATTACTCCTCAAAAAAATCTTCAAAACAGAAAATATGCACATTTCCTGTTAACCCTTTTCCACATACAACTAATTTACAGCAGACGACTTTGAACATATTTTGTCAAAAAATGGAAAATCTCTATAATTGAATGGAAAACCAATGACTTTAAGTGGAAAACATTGTGGCCCAAGGTGCAATTTCACCTTTGGCTACAATGTTTTCAAAAGTCGTCTGCTGCTATTGCGTTAAAATGCGTCTGGAGGTGGGAAAGGGTTAATTAAAGTAAAGCTTCCGAAACATTTTATTTTTTTTTTTCAAGTTCCTAGTTGCTGATAAAAAACCGGGACAAAGGTACAAATTTTCCTATGTCATATTATTAAACAAGAGGGCCATGATGGCCCTGGATCGCTCACCTTAATTATACAATGTAATATTATGCAAAACACATCAAGACAATTATTCTGAATGCAACCTCCAGTGTTAACAAGATTTTCCTTCATTTGGCCTAGTGATCTATAAATTATTTTTCCTGATATGACCCATATTCCAACATGGACTAGATATCATCAAAACAACATTCTGTCAAATTTTCAACTTGCTCAAAGTAAAAATGCGGCCT
This sequence comes from Serripes groenlandicus, assembly GCA_031761405.1. Lineage (NCBI taxonomy): Eukaryota > Metazoa > Mollusca > Bivalvia > Cardiida > Cardiidae > Serripes > Serripes groenlandicus. The sequence goes on from JASEVX010000027.1 coordinate 2,192,063, forward strand.
CCGGAGTTTGAACAATATTTTCCTTTATTGACCTTGTTTCTGACCCCCATATGACCCATATTCGAACTTGAACTAGATATCATTTAGACAAACATTCTGACCAAAAATGCGGCATCCAAAGTGTTAACAAGATTTTCCTTCAGTTTTGGCCTAGTGACCTAGTTTTTGACCCAGCATGACCCGTATTCGAACTTGGCCTAGATATCATTCAGCTAAACATTCTGACCAAATTTCAAGCTGCTGTAGCAAAACATGTGGCTTCTACAGAGTTAACAAAATTTTCCTTCAATTTGGCCTAGTGACCTAGTTTTTGACCAGACATGATATATATTCGAACTTGACCTAGATATCACTAAGACAATCATTCTGACAAAGTTTAAACATTCTCAAGTTTGAAATGCGACTTCCAGAGTGTTAATAAGAATTTCATTTAATTTGACTTAGTTTGTGATCCCCACATGACCCAGTTTCGAACTTGGCCTAGATTTGATGGAGATATATGTTCTGATAAACTTTCTGATAAAGATTGGATGCAAAATCTTGCCTCTAGAGTGCTAAATATCAAATGTTGACAATGAACGACAGACAAAAGGCGATCACAAACACTCACCTTGAGCACTTTGTGATCCGTCCGTTGAGCTAAAAATAAATGAACACATTAGAATTAGCAATATAAACTTACTTCAGACACACACAACCACTGCTTTTCAAACCATATTCGTAGTCTCTCATTCTACTTCCAATATGTTGAACCCTGCAAGGACTAACTCTTTCCCGAAATGTTTCTTCACTGTCTGCATGGGCTATCTCTCGTATCCTTAAATTACAATAAATTCATACGAAATCATCAACAGTGTAACACAAATGAATAAACATGGGAAACTTGGAATGAAATGTTATTGAATTTTACAATAGTACATAGTTACAGCTTTAGTAGCATTCTTCTTCCTTTATTGTAGATTCATTGATTTATGTTTAATGCCATTCATCGGATATAACAGCTATATGACAGCGGCTAGTTTACTTAGATTGTTATCACATAATCTCGTATAAGATTTCGCAATACCAGACAGTAGTTGCTGAAAAATAACCCTGAAAGAAGCGTGATGACATTTCCATATGTCAGAATGCATAGAAATTAAAAGGGCAATTACTCCTCAAAAAATCTTCAAAACAGAAAATATGCACATTTCCTGTTAACCCTTTTCCACATACAACTAATTTACAGCAGACGACTTTGAACATATTTTGTCAAACAAGAGGCCCATGAGGGCCTATGCTCTACTGGTATGGTTCTTTGGTCATTTTCAATCCAGAGCATGTATGTATGGTGAAGCTCGGATAGTAAATGGAGGCTCTTTTGTGCTCACAAGCTGTATTATAGCAATTTTTACAATTTCATGGGCCATAATCCAGTCTTGCATAGGCGGATCTGGCTGATTTTCAAAAGGAACCAAGCTCTCATCAATATTTAACTACTATCTAAGTTTGGTGAAGATCAGATAGTAAATGGAGCCTCTATTGTGTTCATATGCTCAATTATAGCAATTTGGACAATTTCAAGGGCCATAATCCAGTCTTGCATAGGCGGATCTGGCTGGTTTACGAAAGGAACTGAGCTCTCATGGATATCTAACTACTGTATAAGTTTGGTTGAGATACAATCAAAAGTGAAGACTGTATCGTGTTAACAAGCTCTTTTATAGCAATTTTGACCATTTCAGGGGCCATAATCCAGTCATGCATGGGCGGATCTGGCTGGTTTTCAAAAGGAACCGAGCTCTCATGAATATCTAACTACTGTATAAGTTTGGTTGAGATACAATCAAAAGTGAAGACTATCGTGTTAACAAGCTCTTTTATAGCAATTTTGACCATTTCAAGGGCCATAATCCAGTCATGCATGGGCGGATCTGGCTGGTTTACGAAAGGAACTGAGCTCTCATGGATATATAACTACTGTATAAGTTTGGTTGAGATACAATCAAAAGTGAAGACTGTATCGTGTTAACAAGCTCTTTTATAGCAATTTTGACCATTTCAAGGGCCATAATCCAGTCATGCATGGGCGGATCTGGCTGGTTTTCGAAAGGAACCGAGCTCTTATGGATATCTAACTACTGTATAAGTTTGGTTGAGATACAATCAAAAAAGAAGACTGTATTGTGTTAACAAGCTCTTTTATAGCAATTTTGACCATTTCAAGGGCCATAATCCAGTCGTGCATGGGCAGATCTGGCTGGTTTTTGAAAGGAACCGAGCTCTTATAGATATCTGACTACTGTATAAGTTTGGTTGAGATACAATCAAAAGTGAAGACTGTATCGTGTTAACATGCTCTTTTATAGCAATTTTGACCATTTCAAGGGCCATAATCCAGTCATGCATGGGCGGATCTTGCTGGTTTTCGAAAGGAACCGAGCTCTCATAGATATCTAACTACTGTATAAGTTTAGTTGAGATACAATCAAAAGTGAAGACTGTATCGTGTTAACAAGAAATTGTTTACGGACGCACGCACGCACGGACGACGGACAAATCGCCACGACATAAACCTTCTGGCCTTTGGCCAGTAGAGCTAAAAATGGAAAATCTCTATAACTGAATGGAAAACCAATGACTTTAAGTGGAAAACATTGTGGCCCAAGGTGCAATTTCACCTTTGGCTACAATGTTTTCAAAAGTCGTCTGCTGCTATTGCGTTAAAATGCGTCTGCAGGTGGGAAAGGGTTAGTTGCTGATAACAAGAGTACCGCAATCAGTACATAATATGCCCATCAGGAACTTCTTTGTAAGTTTCCTCTTTGTTTTGATATATTGTTAGTTTGTAAAAAGTTAATAAAGTCGTTCAGGAATAAGTTGTTAAAGAATAATGGGAAACTATGAAAAATGCATAACTCATGCAGAAATTGACAAATATTCTAAGTCCAAAAAGGGGCATAACTCATTCAAAAATTGACGAAATCCGAGGAAATGTGAACTTGATCTGTGAATCATGATTACAAAGCCATATACAAAATTTCAGATCAATAGCTCAAAGTATGTAGGAAAAAAGTGCGGAAAAAAACAATATTCTAAATCCAACAAGAGTACCGCAAACGGTACATAATACGCCAGTCAGGAACTTCTTTGTAAGTTTCCTCTTTGTTTTGATATATTGTTTGTTTGTAAAAAGTTAATAAAGTCGTTCAGGAATAAGTTGTTAAAGAATAATAGGAAACTATGAAAAATGCATAACTCATGCAGAAATTGACAAATATTCTAAGTCCAAAAAGGGGCATAACTCATTCAAAAATTGACGGAATTTGAGGACATGTGAACTTGATCTGTGACACTTGATTACAAAGCCATATACAAAATTTCAGGTCAATAGCTCAAAGTATGTAGGAAAAAAATGCGGAAAACCAATATTCTAAGTCCAAAAAGGGGCATAACTCATTCAAAAATTGACGGAATTCGAGGAAATGTGAACTTGATCTGTGACACTTGATTACAAAGCCATATACATGATTTCAGCTGAATACATGAAAGCATGTAGAAAAAAAGTGCGGAAAACAAATATTCTAAGTCCAAAAAGGGGCATAACTCATTCAAAAATTGACGAAATCCTAGGAAATGTGAACTTGATCTGTGACACTTGATTACAAAGCCATATACATGATTTCAGCTGAATACATCACATGTAGAAAAAAAGTGCGGAAAACAAATATTCAAAGTCCAAAAAGGGGCATAACTCATTCAAAAATTGACGAAATCCATGGAAATGTAAACTTGATCTGTGACACATGATTACAAAGCCATATACAAAATTTCAGGTCAATAGCTCAAAGTATGTAGGAAAAAAGTGCGGAAAACCAATTCTAAGTCCAAAAAGGGGCATAACTCATTCAAAAATTTACGGAATTCAAGGAAATGTGAACTTGATCTGTGAAATTTGATTACAAAGCCATATACAAAATTTCAGGTCAATAGCTCAAAGGATGTAGGAAAAAAGTGCGGAAAACCCGGACGGACGGATGGACGGACATGACCATACCATAATACGTACCGTTTTTAAGAAACGGTCGTATAAAAAACCGGAAAAAGGTACAAATTTTCCTATGTCATATTATTAAACAAGAGGGCCATGATGGCCCTGGATCGCTCACCTTAATTATACAATGTAATATTATGCAAAACACATCAAGACAATTATTCTGAATGCAACCTCCAGTGTTAACAAGATTTTCCTTCATTTGGCCTAGTGATCTATAAATTATTTTTCCTGATATGACCCATATTCCAACATGGACTAGATATCATCAAAACAACATTCTGTCAAATTTTCAACTTGCTCAAAGTAAAAATGCGGCCTCCGGAGTTTGAACAATATTTTCCTTTATTGACCTTGTTTCTGACCCCCATATGACCCATATTCGAACTTGAACTAGATATCATTTAGACAAACATTCTGACCAAAAAATGCGGCATCCAAAGCGTTAACAAGATTTTCCTTCAGTTTTGGCCTAGTGACCTAGTTTTTGACCCAGCATGACCCGTATTCGAACTTAGCCTAGATATCATTCAGCTAAACATTCTGACCAAATTTCAAGCTGCTGTAGCAAAACGTGTGGCTTCTACAGAGTTAACAAGATTTTCCCTCAATTTGGCCTAGTGACCTAGTTTCTGACCCAATATGACCCATATTTAAACTTGACCTACATATCATCAAGACAAACATTCTGATACAGTTTCAACATGCTCAAGTTGAAAATGTGGCCTCCAGAGTGTTAAGAAGATTTTGCTTCAATTTGACCTCATATGGCCCAGTTTCGAACTTGTCCAAGATTTGATGGAGATGAATGTTCTGATACACTTTCATGAAGATTGGATTCAAAATGTAGCCTGTAGAGTGTTAACAAGCTGAAATGTTGACGACGCATGACGCACGAAGAGTGTAACAAGCTGAAATGTTGACAATGCACGACGGCCGGACGCCGGACAAAATGTGATCACAATAGCTCACCTTGCACTTCGTGTATAGGTGAGCTAAAAATTAAAAGGACAATAACTTGAAATTAATCAAACCAGCATTTCTCCTCTTGTAAGTGAAGCTTCCGGGAGTTCCCATAAACTTTCATTGAATTCGAGTCAGTACATACTGAGAAATAGCCGGGCCAAAAGTGAAACGAATGGACGAAGCAGCAACTATATGCTCCCCTGAAATCTTTTAGCGGAGCGTTAAAATCTAATTAGAATAGGAGCGTAAAAAACTATTTTAAATAGTGATATAAAAGTTAAATCAAGGCTTAGATTGTCATTTAGAAACATGTTTCGTTGAAAGACAAATCACATTAGTCGCAATGACTTTTATCAATTCAATTCAGAAGTTTAACTTCCTAAACTGATAACTATTCTTGTTAACAACTGACCAATGGCTCTTTTACGAGTAAAGAGAGACATTAACAAGAAGAATCACTTACCAGGTTCCTCTTTTGCATAATTGATTTATTATTAAATGAATAAATCCACATGTATATATGCACTTGTGAATTTAACCTAATGCATATGTAAGCCTTAGGTAATCATCTATCTAACTAGTATATATTGTAATGTATCATAATGTGACTGATACTTACCAGTGCTGCAACTTGTTTTTGTGTTGGTCATTTGTGTTTAATGTCACCCAATGAATCCAAGATTGTTCTCGATGAAAATCACAGAGGAATGTGAAACATCCTATTGTAAAATAGTTTGATGTGAGTTAAATATAAGCAGGATCAAAAGATGCTTCATTCTTAAACATTTAGTTATTAATATGACAGGGCAGATTTCCTGGAAAAAAAAATTATGTTCCATCATTTGAGATGATGTTTAAATAATAAACCTAAACAAGAGGGCCATGATGGCCCTGGAATCGCTCACCTGATTTTTTTTTTCACTTTAGCTATATAAGCCCCGCCATCTGGCGGACATAGTTTCCGACCAATCGACTTGGCTTGAAGGAATCTGATAGAGGGTCACCCTAGGAACATTTCTACAAAATTATTTGAAAATCGGCCTGACACTTTTGGAGGAGAAGATTTTTTAAGTTTTCACTATAGCCGTAAAAGGCAAAATAGCCCCGACCCCTTGTGGCCATGTTTTTTGACCAATCAACATGGCTTGAAGGAATCTGATAGAGGGTCATCCAAGTAACATTTCTACAAAATTATTTGAAAATCGGCCTGACACTTTTGGAGAAGAAGATTTTTTAAGTTTGCACTATAGCTATATAAGGCAAAATAGCCCCGCCCCCCCTGGCAGCCATAATTTTTGACCAATCAACATGGCTTAAAGGAATCTGATAGAGGGTCATCCAAGGAACATTTCTACAAAATTATTTGAAAATCAGCCTGACACTTTTGGAGGAGAAGATTTTTTAAGTTTTCACTATAGCCGTATAAGGCAAAAAAGCCCCGCCCCCCCTGGCGGCCATGTTTTTCGACCAATCAACATGGCTTCAAGGAATCTGATAGAGAGTCACCCAAGGAACATTTCTACAAAATAAGTTCAAAATCTGCCAACCAATTTGGGAGGAGAAGAACTTTGAAGTTTTTTTTCGTTTCGTTGCCATGGAAACCAGAATTCTGCATGGATCCCAATAATTTGAAGGAATTCTGGTGAGGTCATTGAGAGGATGCTTTCTGTGAAGTTTCATCCCAATTGACCCACTGGTTACTGAGGAGAAGATGTTGAAGATTTTTTAAGTTTTCACTATAACCATAAAAGGCAAAATAGCCCCGCCCCCTGGCGGCCATGTTTTTCAACCAATCAACATGGCTTGAAGGAATCTGATAGAGGGTCACCCAAGGAACATTTCTACAAAATTATTTGAAAATCGGCCTGACACTTTTGGAGAAGATTTTTTAAGTTTGCACTATAGCCATATAAGGAAAAATAGCCCCCCCCTCCCCTGGCGGCCATGTTTTTCGACCAATCAACATGGCTTGAAGGAATCTGATAGAGGGTCACCCAAGGATCATTTCTACAAAATAATTTGAAAATCGGCCTGACACTTTCGGAGGAGAAGATTTAAGAATTTTGAAGTTTTTTTCATTTCGTTGCCATGGAAACCAGAATTCTGCATGGATCCCAAAAATTTTAAGGAATTCTGGTGAGGACATTGAGAGGATGCTTTCTGTGAAGTTTCATCCCAGTTGACCCACCGGTTACAGAGGAGAAAATGTTGACGGAAGACGGAAAACGGACGCCGGACATAGGGCGATCACAATAACTCACCCTGAGCACTTCGTGCACAGGTGAGCTAAAAACTTAGCAGTCAACTAACTACCTACAACAATCTATAATGCAAAAAAAAAATATTGTTTGGACATGCAGATACCTTTCCACAATGGTTAGTAATTATTACAGAAATTTGATTGAATAACAACAGACACTTAAAAAAACAAGATGTGTTTGTGAAACACTGATGCCCCCGAATGGCAACATCTAGGTCAAAGGTCAAGGTCGCCAGGTCAAAAATGTTGGTACTGACAGAAAGGTCATGTCACAAGGAATACACATGTGAAATATGGTAGCCGTACCTGTTATGGTTCAAAAGAAGTGGTCAAGGTTAAAGTTTTTTTCGAGAATGGCAACATCTAGGTCAAAGAGAAAAATGTTGGTACTGATAGAAAGGTCATGTCACAAGATATACACATGTGAAATATGGTAGCCGTACCTGTTATGGTTCAACAGTAGTCGTCAAGGTTAAAGTTTTTTTTGAGAATGGCAACATCTAGGTCAAATGTCAAGGTCGCAAGGTCAAAAATGTTGGTACTGACAGAAAGGTTATGTCACAAGGAATACACATGTGAAATATGGTAGCCGTACCTGTTATGGTTCAAAAGAAGTGGTCAAGGTTAATTTTTTTTTCGAGAATGGCAACATCTAGGTCAAAGTAAAAAATGTTGGTACTGATAGAAAGGTCATGTCACAAGATATACACATGTGAAATATGGTAGCCGTACCTGTTATGGTTCAACAGTAGTCGTCAAGGTTAAAGTTTTTTTTGAGAATGGCAACATCTAGGTCAAAGGTCAAGGTCGCAAGGTCAAAAATGTTGGTACTGACAGAAAGGTTATGTCACAAGGAATACACATGTGAAATATGGTAGCCGTACCTGTTATGGTTCAAAAGAAATGGCCAAGGTCGCAAGGTCAAAAATGTTGGTACTGACAGAAAGGTCATGTCACAAGGAATACACATGTGAAATATGGTAGCATACCTGTTATGGTTCAAAAGTAGTGGTCAAGGTTAATTTTTTTTTCCGAGAATGGCAACATCTAGGTCAAAGGTCAAGGTCGCAAGGTCAAACATTTTGGTACTGACAGAAAGGTCATGTCACAAGGAATACACATGTGAAATATGGTAGCCGTACCTGTTATGGTTCAAAAGTAGTGGTCAAGGTTAAAGTTTTTTTCGTGCAGACAGACGTGCAGACAGACGTGCAGACGTGCGTGCAGACAGGCCAAAAACTAGATGCCCACCGAATCGGAGATTCCGGGGGCATAAAAATAAGTAATGTCGGACATTTTAATTAAATGCTGCCGCAACAAGTTCTCTAACAAATTTAAATCTTTGAATACATGTGAAAGAGGACCACCAAAGGAACATTCCTTTGACATTTAGTTGAAAATGGTCCTGTGGTTGTAAAATAACTCAACAGACACCGGACAAAGTAATTAGAATCGATAAAAATACTAGAACTAGCATTTAAGATTATGAATACCCAAAGAAAATCATTTGATACAGTAACCTTACAATTTTCATAAAACACCTTTCCCTTTCTTAAAGCAGTTCAAAATAAAGCAAAACAAGATCTGAAAATAGATGACAGTTTTGAAATGTAGCCCATAATATACATGAAAGAAATGATGAAGAGTGTGAGCAGGTATGTGAATAATTACGAAACAGAATAATATTATAAGCAAATGTGACTAGAAAATATCTAGAATAGAAATATGGGCTTAAAAGTTTAAAATCCACTACAAACATTAAAACATTAAAACTAATCAGGGCATTAATTCAGCTATAAGTTTATTTTTTAGATTTATTTACACTATAAATGACAACCTTCGAAAGTTTCTTAAATAATCAATTCATGTAATGCTTTACATGAGTCAAAGATAAAGTAAACATTGATAATTTTCAGTTCTTGAGTCTTGCTCTAAATAATACACATATGAGATATGTATACGGTTAACCACAATCATCACATACAAAAGTAATTCTCAGCACCAAATAACCAAAGGTAAGCTTACATTTTTATGAGGTTTAGATATGATGAAAAATTCACATTTAAGTCACCTATTACACACTCAAACCCTAGGTTGTGGATAACATACTTTTGAGAAACCACAAAACAGGGATTGGTTTATTTTGGAGATATATTGGTGTAAACATAATAGGTTACTTCTTATCTAGAACTCAGATATGCGTGATAAAGTTCAAGCTACCTTAATCAGATAAAATGATAAATTCCTATTGATTTAAGTATAACTATTTAATACAGTTGTAAACATTTGGACTGAAGGATACATTTTGCATTAGAAGCAATTGATCCTTTTAACACAATGTTTGGATGTCTTCTGTTGCATATGCATCTGCAAGTGAAACAACAGTGCTAAAATCTGACAAAATATCCCCGTCAACGAGGCATAACAAGTCAGATTATTTCCTATTAACATTCAAAGCAAGTTTGATGAAGATTGGATAAGAACGGTTGAACTTAAAGATTGGACAAGGCCCATTTGGCTAAAATTTGTATAATCCAAGGGCAATAAACCAAAAGTGCCTTTACCAATTTAGATGGCTATCAAACGACAAAAGTGCCTCGCACGATTTGTCTGGTTAGTGATTTTGGCCTAGACATTATGCCAACAAACACTTTCAACAAATTTCGTGAAGATCAGATGAAAATAGATTGACTAAGAGAGCGGACGCGTGGAAGCCACCTGCTGCAGGTGTACCCATAATATGTCCATGCAGGCGTATAAAATGCGTCAAAGCATAATTTTACTATTCTTAAGTTGCTTTGGAACACTTTTTAATAATATGTAAACAATATTTTTAATTTTTTTTTATAGAATTGCAAGGGCCATAGATAGAGACATAATTATCAAACTTAAGATTGATTAACAAATGCATAATCCATCAATGACTGGTGGCATTTTTTATGTTTTTTTTAAGAATGAATGGCCATAATTCATGACTTACTTTCACAATATCAGCTGAAAAGCCACAGTCCAATATATTAAAGACAAAACCTTGTTCCCATGTTTACATGCATTAACAGATATATGACAATACTGCCAAGGATAATAAAGCTCGCCCTGAGCAAAACTATATTTGTAAAACTTATTATAAGTAATAATGCATCACCATTTGTCTTTTAAGGTAGCAAGAACATTAATGAACTATATATACAAGTGAAAATATGTTCAAAGTCGGCTGCTGCAGAATTGTTGTATGAGGGAAAAGATTAATAAGACTGGCTCGTAGCTAAAGGATAATTACATTTAACACTAATTTACCTTCTCTGCTATTCCACTGAAAATATTTAGTACAAATTCTATTTTTTATTAAATATGGACAGTTTTAAAACAGTCTTTTTTGACTTTATCTGAAATTGATACAACAAATTTGCAGCTTTCAATTTTGAATGCATCTACGTTAAAATAGAGAAAATATCAAAACATGAAAAACAAGAGGCCCATGAGGGCCTATGCTCTACTGGCATTGATCTGGCTTGTTTCAAAAGGGACCAATATGTCATCAATATTCAAATACCATCTAAGTTTGGTGAAGATCAGATAGTAAATGAAAGCTCTATTGTGTTCACAAGCTGTATTATAGCAATTTTGACAATTTCAAGGGCCATAATCCAGCCATGCATGGATAGATCTGGCCGTTTTTTAGAAATGAACCAAACTCTCATGGATATCTAACTACTGTATAAGTTTGATTGAGATACAATCAAAAATAAGGACTGTATCATGTTAACAAGCCCTATTATAGCAATTTTGACAATTTCAAGGGCCATAATTCAGTCATGCATGGGGCGGATCTGGCTTGTTTTCGAAAGGAATCAAGCTCTCATGGATATCTAACTACTGTATAAGTTTAGTTGAGATACAATAAACAAGAGGGCCATGATGGCCCTTGAATCGCTCACCTCATTTTTATTTTTGTTTTCACTTTAGCTATATAAGCCTCGCCCCCTGGCAGCCATAGTTACCGACCAATCAACTTGGCTTGAAGGAATCTGATAGAGGGTCACCCTAGGAAAATTTCTACAAAATTATTTGAAAATCGGCCAGATACTTTTGGAGAAGAAGATTTTTTAAGTTTGCACTATAGCCATATAAGGCAAAATAGCCCCCAAAAATAAAATCTCCAAACAGCCCTGCCCCGTGGTGGCTATTTTTTTTACCAACCACCATGGCTTAAAGGAATCTTGTAGAGTGTCACCAAAGGAATGTTTCTGCAAAATTATTTGAAAATATGCCTGACACTTTCGGAGGAGAAGATTTTTTAAGTTTTCACTATGGTCATATAAGTCAAATTAGCCCACCCCACTGGCGGCCATGTTTTTCGACCAATCAACATGGCTTGAAGGAATCTGATAGAGGGTCACCCAAGGAACATTTCTACAAAATCATTTGAAAATCAGCCTGACACTTTCGGAGGAGAAGATTTTTTAAGTTTTCACTATAGCCATATAAGGCAAAATAGCCCCGCCCCCCTGGCGGCCGTGTTTTTTGACCAATCAACATGGCTTGAAGGAATCTGGTAGAGGGTCATACAAGGAACATTTCTACAAAATTATTTGAAAATCTGCCAACCAGTTTGGGAGAAGAAGAATTTTGAAGTTTTTTTCGTTTCGTTGCCATGGAAACCAGAATTCTGCATGGATCCCTAAAATTTGAAGGAATTCTGGTGAGGTCATTAAGAGAATGCTCTCTGTGAAGTTTCATCCCAATTGACCCACTGGTTACTGAGGAGAAGATGTTGAAGATTTTTTAAGTTTTCACTTTGGCCATATAAGGCAAAATAGCCCCCGCCCCCTGGCGGCCATGTTTTTCGACCAATCAACATTACTTGAAGGAATCTGATAGAGGGTCACCCAAGGAACATTTCTACAAAATTATTTGAAAATCGGCCTGACACTTATGGAGGAGAAGATTTTTTAAGTTTTCACTATAGCCATAAAAGGCAAAATAGCCCCGCCCCCTGGCGGCCATGTTTTTTTACCAATCAACATGGCTTGAAGGAATCTGATAGAGGATCAACCAAGGAACATTTCTACAAAATTATTTGAAAATCGGCCTGACACTTTTGGAGGAGAAGATTTTTTAAGTTTGCACTATAGCCATATAAAGCAAAATAGCCCCGCCCCCCCCTGGCGGCCATGTTTTTCGACCAATCAACACGGCTTGAAGGAATCTGATAGAGGGTCATCCAAGGAACATTTCTACAAAATTATTTGAAAATCTGCCAACCAATTTGGGACAAGAAGAATTTTGAAGTTTTTTCAGTTTCGTTGCCATAGAAACCAGAATTTTGCATGGATCCCAAAAATTTGAAGGAATTCTGGTGAGGTCATTGAGAGGATGCTTTCTGTGAAGTTTCATCCAAATTGACCCACTGGTTACTGAGGAGAAGAAGTTGACGCACGACATACGACGGACAAAAGGCGATCACAATAACTCACCTTGAGCAAAGCTCAGGTGAGCTAAAAATAAAGACTGTATCGTGTTAACAAGCTCTATTATAGCAATTTGGACAATTTCAAGGGCCATAATCCAGTCATGCATGGGCGGATCTGGCTGGTTTTTTGAAAGGAACCGAGCTCTCATGGATATCTAACTTCTGTATAAGTTTGGTTGAGATACAATCAAAAGTGAAGACGGTATCGTGTTAACAAGCTCTTTTATAGCAATTTTGACCATTTCAAGGGCCATAATCCAGTCATGCATGGGCAGATCTGGCTGGTTTTCGAAAGGAACCGAGCTCTCATGGATATCTAACTACTGTATAAGTTTGGTTGAGATACAATCAAATGTGAAGACTGTATCGTGTTAACAAGCTCTTTTATAGCAATTTTGACCATTTCAAGGGGCCATAATCCAGTCATGCATGGGCAGATCTGGCTGGTTTTCGAAAGGAACCGAGACTGAAAGACTGTATCGTGTTAACAAGAAATTGTTTACGGACGGACGGACGCACGACGGACAAATCGCCACGACATAAGCCCTTCTGGCCTTTGGCCAGTAGAGCTTAAAACGAAAAACAAGAGGGCCATGATGGTCCTAGTTCGCTCACCTTAATTATACAATGTACTGCAATGCAAATCACATCAAGACAATTATTCTGAATGCAACCTCCACAGTGTTAACAAGATTTTCATTCATTTTGCCAAGTGATCTATATTTTTAAATCTGATATGACACATATTCCAACATGGACTAAATATCATCAAGAAAACACTCTGACAAAGTTTTAAGTTGCTGAAAGTATTTATTCACCTTGTTTCTGACCCAATATGACCCATATTCGAACTTGACCTAAATATAATTCATACAAATATTCTGACAAAATTTCAAGCTGCTGAAGCAAAAAATGCGGCATCCAAAGTGTTAACAAGACTTTACTTCAATTTGGCCTAGTACCGGTAATCTAGTTTTTGACCCTAAATGACTCATATTCGAAATTGGCGTAGATATCATTTAGATAAACATTCTCATAAAATGTCAAGCTGCAGTAGCAAAAAATGTCCTCTACAGAGTTAACAATATTTGCCTTCAATTTGGCCTAGTGACCTAATATGACCCATATTCGAACTTGACTTAGATACCTTTAAGACAACCATTCTGATAAAACATGGCATGACCCATATTCGAACTCGGCCTAGATATCATTCAGCTTAACATTCTGACCCAATTTCAAGCTGCTTAACCCTTTCGGCGCCGAAGATGCATATATTCGACAGCTTGGCTCAGCGCTGAAGTCGCATTTATGCGACTTTTGTAACGCCCCTCGTATAGTTACTTTTTAATTTCCATATTTGGTCAACTTTGGTATTATGATTTATTATTATATAATCATTTTTTAAAAAAAATTAATGTTAATTGGAATGTTCAATACATATTCTATGTATGGTGAAAATTTTGAATCTTTATCTTTTTAAATGAATAAAAAATAACATTATGCGACTTTTGTAACACCCCTCGTATAGTTACTTTTTAATTTCCATATTTGGTCAACCTTGGTATTATGATTAATTATTATATAATCATTTTTAAAAAAAAATTAATGTTAAATGGAATGTTCAATACATATTCTATGTATGGTGAAAATTTTAAGTCTTTATCTTTTCAAATGAATAAAATATAACATTTTGAAATCAGTTACTATTATTTCTAAGAAACGCCCGATTTTATTTGGCGCTGAGAACAACTTTCTGCTATTTATTTGGCGCCGAAAGGGTTAAGCAAAAAATGCGGCTTCTATAGTTTTAAATAAGATTTCATCAATTTGGCTTAGTGACTTCGTTTCCGACCCAATATTAACCATATTCGAACTTGACCTAGACATTTTTAAGACAAACATTCTGACAAAATTTCATACCTCTGGAGTGTTAAAAAGATTTTCCTTCAATTTGACCAAGTGACCTACTTTTTGACCCGACATGACCCATGTTCGAACTTGACTCACATATCATCAAGACAAACATTCTGATAAAGTTTTGATATGCTCTTGTTGAAAATGTGGCCTCGTTAACAAGATTTCACTTCAATTTGATCTAGTGACCTAGTTTTTTGAACATTTAATAGTTGGTGGTTCAAATTATATAATAGTTTAACAAATGGAATACTGTTAAACAGGTTTCTTCGCGCAAGATTAATTTTCTATACTATTCCCGAATTGAATTCATCCCTAATAAATGTCCATTTTATTTAAGATTAACATATGCTCTTTATCCTATTATGTTTGTAATATTTATACATTACCAGTCTTAACTAATTTGTAACGGGTAGACTGCATTTCACCTGAAGTAAACTTTAACAAACTGTAAGTTTTACAAAGTAGCTGTCCATTGCGTTTGACCAGTGTGTTTCAGTATGATACATATTCCATTACTTCTGAATGGAGTTACACCCGGCTGTACAAATTCCAGAGTTTCCATGGAATATCCATGGAAACTTAGACTATGGAATATCTGGAGTATTCGGACAGATTTTCCAGAGTCTTTTCTAGAAGCAACTGGACAATTCTTGAAAAGTTCTGGACATACAAATGGTCCCATACCTCTGGACACTCCATGGAGTTTCCATGGACATACACTGGACATTCCATGTGGACATTTCATGGAATGTCCAGAGTCAAACAAATTCACGGGACAAACCTCTGGACATTCACTGGACAAACCTCTGGACATTTCATGGAATGTCTCTGGACATTTCATGGAACGTCCAGAGTCAAAAGAATAATTGAAAAATTTTAATTGAAACTTTCCCATTATTAATATTAGACAAAATTTCCATATACTCAAACCGTTGTGCTTCCACAATTAACAACCATCATTTGGGGTTATTCAGTTTTAAACTTAAAACAAGCAAATTGACTTGGGAAGGAACATCTTTATTATATTAAATTATTTCTCTACATATACATAATATCTCATTTAGCTTCGCGAGGGTTTTAAGATTTCCCTTATCTTTTCCTTTACCGCCGCTTGGTTCTGATTATATTTTACTTTGATGATTTCTGAAAAAAAAAAAAGAGGGCACTTCATGTCTCGTGTATTCTATACTCCTAATGACAGCCATACATTATGTTCAGACATTGGTGTTTATCTTAAATATAGATATTAACCAAAAAGAAAGGGGTCTACACTGCCTGCTAATCAGTCATCTGATTCATTTTAAAGTTAAGAGAAAATTAAAGATTATCTGTGCTA
Organism: Serripes groenlandicus; assembly: GCA_031761405.1. Taxonomy (NCBI): domain Eukaryota; kingdom Metazoa; phylum Mollusca; class Bivalvia; order Cardiida; family Cardiidae; genus Serripes; species Serripes groenlandicus. The sequence continues at coordinate 2,208,048 of JASEVX010000027.1, forward strand.
TCTGGCACTATCCTTAACTCAACTTGTCAAACAAACTATAGGTTCTTGTTTCCTGCATGGTGGAAAGTAGCTTAATTGTGGGATATATATAAAACATCTCATGCTTATAGTGTCCATGATAGTGCAATTAAAAATCCTACCATATATAATCTCAAGTTTTGAGGTGTCCTCAAGACATGGCCGCTGATCATATTTAGCATTTGGCCGCCCTCCCAGAAGTGAGCGCCCCCTGTATTCCTCTGGGGTATAGAGTGTCCGGAAAAGGACTTTGGCAGCCTAGCTTGCTATACTCCCCAACGCCACTTATCTTTGATAGTTACTAAGCTGGTTCTGAAATTTCATTATAAACATAAACTTTTGAAAAATTATGAACCAGCAATATAGAAAGCATTTAGAATTTAATTTTACCTCATAAAAGATGAGCCTTTCTAGTGTATTATTGATTGATTTTAAGTTTAGTTTCTTCTTGCCTGGAGTCAAGATGATAAGTAGAATTCATAAATATGAACAATTTAATAGTATTTTCAACATGAGTCTGCCCAAATGTTTTGCATTAATAAATATTGTAATTTGAATTGTACAACATGGAAGTGTGCAATGTTGTTGTATTCATGATGCAATGTAAAAGTAAGTGATATTACAAAATACATGACACACCATATAGCTTATTAATATGTGAAGACTTACCTTTGTATAGCTCCTGTACATAACTTCGTGAATATACCCCTCTGAAATATTTACCTTGCATATATACGTAAAAAGATTTAGGTAGAGTTCTGAGAAAAATAAGCAAATTCATGAAATTTTTATCCCCTGCTTGCAGGAAATATTGTATAGAATGAGTGTAGTGGAACAGAATTATTCTATTCTGTTCTATGGAACAAATGTCTATACGGCTATTGGGACACAATGTGTTGTAAAATTCAGCGATTTGTGGACAAAGAAATCGGTGAGAACGATTTCGCTGAAATTAGCCACATTGATAGACCACAATGCGATCTAGGTCTGGGCGGTTTCGTTATATCTGGGAAAAATCTAGTTTCAGAGATTTTTAAGGTTAAAACCCGAAAAATCGACATTTTGACTACATATTTCTGTAGATCTCGCACTAGCAAAAAACGGAATCAGCTAGAGACCTGAAATTCATACTGAAACTTGTCCGAGATCCAGTGCAAACAACGGTGTGTTTAGATTTCTCATACATTCAGTTTGGATTCTTGGAGAAAGCTTTCAATAGGGGTTCTTGATTTTAAAAAAATCTGTGGGCGTGACTAGGAAAGTGACGTCACGTCAGCGGTTGACGTCATAACGTTACAGTGGTGCAGAGGTAGAGCGTCGGCCTCTCGTATCAAAGGTCCCTGGTTCGAGTCCCGTGATGAGCGGGTCCTTTTGAGATTTTTCCACACAAAACGGCACGAGTACTGGTTAAGTCTCCAGGAAGCAGACATCGAGTGTGAGTAATCTAAGCTTAAAGCTTGTTTCGCAATCAATGTAAAATAAATAAGTTTAAACTAAACTTGGGCGCCAAATCCCGATAATAATGTTCTATTTATCTTTTAGACTTACGGAGATAATTTTGGTGTTGCAAAATACTAGTTTCATCAATTGTTACGTTTTGGATCATGTTAGAATCGAAATAATATATTCAGCATTATGTGTGGTCGGTTGGTAGTTCGGATGCAATTCTGCTCCTCTCCACTCATTCTATCCCGCGAAACCCTTAAGGTGTCGCCTTTCTAGTTAAGAAAGTCTACCGTATTAGTTTTACAACATTATCAAGCTCAATTTAAATATAGAATGAGTGTAGTGGAACAGAATTATTCTATTCTGTTCTATGGAACAAATGTCTATACGGCTATTGGGACACAATGTGTTGTAAAATTCAGCGATCTGGGGACAAAGAAATCGGTGAGAACGATTTCGCTGAAATTAGCCACACTTATAGAACTCAATGCGATCTAGGTCTGGGCGTGTTCGTTATATCTGGGAAAAATCTAGTTTCAGAGATTTTTAAGGTTAAAACCCGAAAAATCGACATTTTGACTACATATTTCTGTAGATCTCGCACTAGCAAAAAACGGAATCAGCTAGAGACCTGAAATTCATACTGAAACTTGTCCGAGATCCAGTGCAAACAACGGTGTGTTTTGATTTCTCATACATTCAGTTTGGATTCTTGGAGAAAGCTTTCAATAGGGGTTCTTGATTTTAAAAAAATCTGTGGGCGTGACTAGGAAAGTGACGTCACGTCAGCGATTGACGTCATAACGTTACAGTGGTGCAGAGGTAGAGCGTCGGCCTCTCGTATCAAAGGTCCCTGGTTCGAGTCCCGTGATGAGCGGGTCCTTTTGAGATTTTTCCACACAAAACGGCACGAGTACTGGTTAAGTCTCCAGGAAGCAGACATCGAGTGTGAGTAATCTAAGCTTAAAGCTTGTTTCGCAATCGATGTAAAATAAATAAGTTTAAACTAAACTTGGGCGCCAAATCCCGATAATATAGAATGAATGTAGTGGAACAGAATTATTCTATTCTGTTCTATGGAACACATTGGGACACAATGTGTTGTAAAATTCAGCGATTTGTGGACAAAGAAATCGGTGAGAACGATTTCGCTGAAATTAGCCACACTGATAGACCACAATGCGATCTAGGTCTGGGCGGTTTCGTTATATCTGGGAAAAATCTAGTTTCAGAGATTTTTAAGGTTAAAACCCGAAAAATCGACATTTTGACTACATATTTCTGTAGATCTCGCACTAGCAAAAAACGGAATCAGCTAGAGACCTGAAATTCATACTGAAACTTGTCCGAGATCCGGTGCAAACAACGGTGTTTTTAGAGTTCTCATACATTCAGTTTGGATTCTTGGAGAAAGCTTTCAATAGGGGTTTTTGATTTTAAAAAAATCTGTGGGCGTGACTAGGAAAGTGACGTCACGCCAGCGGTTGACGTCATAACGTTACAGTGGTGCAGAGGTAGAGCGTCGGCCTCTCGTATCAAAGGTCCCTGGTTCGAGTCCCGTGATGAGCGGGTCCTTTTGAGATTTTTCCACACAAAACGGCACGAGTACTGGTTAAGTCTCCAGGAAGCAGACATCGAGTGTGATTAATTTAAGCTTAAAGCTTGTTTCGCAATCGATGTAAAATAAATAAGTTTAAACTAAACTTTGGCGCCAAATCCCGATAATAATGTTCTATTTATCTTTTAGACTTACGGAGATAATTTTGGTGTTGCAAAATACTAGTTTCATCAATTGTTACGTTTTGGATCATGTTAGAATCGAAATAATATATTCAGCATTGTGTGTGGTCGGTTGGTAGTTCGGATGCAATTCTGCTCCTCTCCACTCATTCTATCCCGCGAAACCCTTAAGGTGTCGCCTTTCTAGTAGGAAAACGTTGAGGTTAGGTTTAAACATGTCAGTAGACTTTTTATTGAACATGTATTAACAGTTCACATTTGTGGCAGTTATTGCACGGAAACAGCAACAAACGACATTTCTTGTTAAATAAGGGGCCATAACTCCACCGAATAAAGTCTACCAAAAGTGACGATCGAACTTGGTCTAGCCCTTAAGGCATTTAACGTTGTTACCAAGTTTGACAAAAAACGGTTCACATTTGTGGCAGTTATTGCACGGAAGCGGCAACAAACGACATTTTTTGATAAATAAGGGGCCATAACTCCACTGAATAAAGTCCGCCGAAAGTGATGATCGAACTTGGCCTAGCCCTTAAGGCATTTAACGTTGTTACCAAGTTTGACAAAAAACGGTTCACATTTGTGGCAGTTATTGCACGGAAACAACAACGAACGACATTTTTTGTTAATTAAGGGGCGATAACTCCACCGAATAATGTCCGCCGAAAGTGACGATCGAACTTGGCCTAGCCCTTAATGCATTTAACGTTGTTACCAAGTTTGAAAAAAAAAACAGTTCACATTTGTGGCAGTTATTGCACGGAAACGGCAACAAACGACATTTTTTGTTAATTAAGGGGCCATAACTCCACCGAATGAAGTCTGCCGAAAGTGACGATCGAACTTGGCCTAGCCCTTAAGGCATTTAACCTTGTTACCAAGTTTGGAAAAAAACGGTTCATATTTGTGGCAGTTATTGCACGGAAACGAAGTGTGACAGACAGACAGACAGACGGACAAAACCGAAATTAATAACCCCCCTTTTTTTCTTCGAAAAAGCGGGGGATAATTAAACTGCTGACAATGGTGAGCAGCTTGACTGAGGTGAGTTTATACATACTTCTAATATGGTATACATTGCTTGCTTGAAGAATCTTAACAGTATGGCTGCTCAGCAAACAATATAGACCATCATGATCAGACCGTGTGATTACTACACTAGTCGCAATGCATGTAATGAAGATCTTGTTGGAACATTACACATCTATCTTTCTACGAATTATAGAGCTTCACTTTTCACATACAATGCTTTTCATTTGAACACTGTGTCAAACTATCCAAAGTCATGTCTACTTAAGGCCTTTAACTCAACATGACTCTCCAGAAGTAAAATAATCGTTTTACACAGAACCTTTGTTTTACATAACCACTTTAATTCAAATCATGCAATGGACCAACTGAGTTTTATACACATAAACATTTATAAGAATTGAATCACATCAAGAAACCTACCGTTCCAATCCACCACCAAATACGACTGACTTGATCTGCAAGTGTCGGGTCGCATCCACATTTACTGCAGCTTGCAGGGTTCTCAGGTTGAACAGTCTCTGCTGGAATACAATTGGTGAATTTAGTTTTATTTCAAATAACAGAAAAAGGGTGCTTTGTTCCAAAAGATTAATATAAATCACTTATTTTATGCACCGATCTCATATTATCATAATAATTTTATGAGAAAGAAATATAGACACAAACATTTTAGCCTTACTTGTATTACTTATATAAGTAAGATATTATGTATATACAATGTCCAAAAAAGACTTGAATATAAAACAAGATTGTATTTACACCAGATTGCTAATTCATAAGTGATGATAGTTCAGTTGTTTGCATTTTTTAAGCTGCTGTTTAGAACGTTTAAATGAATTCAACATACGATTCGTAACTCCTTCAAGTTCAGCTGTAACGCCTTCGTCATCTACAACCATCATTGACTCGGAAACTAGTGTGTGGTCAAACTTCTTAGGGCTGAAAAAAAACCACTTCTTTTACTACGTATATATTCCTATCCAAAAAGATATATGTATGTTAAAAATTGTCCCAACTAAGAAGCAAAAAGAGATATCGGACATATATCATGGTAAGCTTAAGTTATATTGTGACATCTCTAATTACTTCCAATAATTTAAACCGCCTCGGTGGTGTAGTGGTAGAGCATCCACTCGGTCGCAGGTTCGATCCCCAGTTGGGTCATACCAACAACTTTAAACAAGAGGCCCATGAGGGCCTATGCTCTACTGGTATGGTGAAGATCGGATAGTAAATGGGGGCTCTTTTGTTTTCACAAGCTGTATTATAGTAATTTTTACAATTTCATGGGCCATAATCCAGTCTTGCATTGGCGGATCTGGCTGGTTTTCAAAAGGAATTAAGCTCTAATCAGTATTTAACTACTACCTAAGTTTGGTGAAGATCAGATAGTAAATGGAGCCTCTATTGTGTTCACATGCTCAATTATAGCAATTTGGACAATTTCAAGGGCCATAATCCAGTCTTGCATGGGCGGATCTGGCTGGTTTTCGAAAGGAACCAAGCTCTCATGGATATCTAACTACTGTATAAGTTTGGTTGAGATACAATCAAAAGTGAAGACTGTATCGTGTTAACAAGCTCTTTTATAGCAATTTTGACCATTTCAAGGGCCATAATCCAGTCATACATGGGCGGATCTGGCTGGTTTTCGAAAGAAACCGAGCTCTCATGGATATCTAACTACTGTATAAGTTTGGTTGAGATACAATCAAAAGTGAAGACTGTATCGTGTTAACAAGCTTTTTTATAGCAATTTTGACCATTTCAAGGGCCATAATCCAGTCATGCATGGGCGGATCTGGCTGGTTTTCGAAAGGAACCGAGCTCTCATGGATATCTAACTACTGTATAAGTTTAGTTGAGATACAATCAAAAGTGAAGACTGTATCGTGTTAACAAGCTCTTTTATAGCAATTTTGACCATTTCAAGGGCCATAATCCAGTCATGCATGGGCGGATCTGGCTGGTTTTCGAAAGGAACCGAGCTCTCATGAATATCTAACTACTGTATAAGTTTGGTTGAGATACAATCAAAGTGAAGACTGTATCGTGTTAACAAGCTCTTTTATAGCAATTTTGACCATTTCAAGGGCCATAATCCAGTCATGCATGGGCGGATCTGGCTGGTTTTCGAAAGGAACCGAGCTCTCATGGATATCTAACTACTGTATAAGTTTGGTTGAAGACTGTATCGTGTTAACAAGAAATTGTTTACGGACGGACGAATCGCCACGACATAAGCCCTTCCAGTAGAGCTAAAAACCAAAACATATAAAATATCTAATTCTGTCCAAATTATTATAAGATCAAATACATATATGGATTCGGCTTCAAATTATCATTAAAATGAACAAAAACTCTCTCTCTGTTCCTACATTGTTAAACATTTTAGGGGAATGACTTTTAACAAAAGTCCCTTCACCATATATGAAGATAATGGCATAAATTTAATACATTATGGAAATTATCATAATTATTAATACAATAAATACAAACAAACTATATCTCTTATCACCCATTTTAATAATCTTGAACATGCAAAAGTGACAAACGCAAGAAAGGGGTTACTTTGCTAGCACATAGCAGTGTGATCTAATATATCCTAGGTTGATTATTGTAAGTGTTTTATGTGTCAAAATTTATAATAACATAATAATTATTATACTAGGTTGATTAGTGAAAGTGTCAGAATATATAATGACCAGTTGACCCTTCACAAACTGTGTAACCAGAAAGGGCTGCATTCAAATGAATTTAAACATATCATTTCAAAAAGATGAGATTTTCACTTGGTACCTTTCTACATAATCAAATATATATCTTTAACATTACAGCGTATGGTCTAGATATTTTTACATGTAAAAGATTCCACAAAATGGTAAATTGAAACATGTCAAAAAGTCATTTTTGACCAAGATGTCGGATGGTACCTTTTGGCATTAAGGGGGGTGATGAAATGACAAAAAGAAACAAGGTACTGAAAAGGCCTTGGTGACATTACATTCTTGAACCCTTATCCAAAAGTTTAAATAACACCTTAACACTTTCCAACCTGCTAACGCAATTGGACGCAAGAGCAGCAGACGACTTTTGAAAACATTGCTCATGTGCAGATTTGTTGTATGCGGGAAAGGGTTAATAATTTAGCTATCTTTTTTTGGAGAATTTTCAGGTTTTTCTCAAGATGTTTTCAAAAGTCGTCTGCTGCAGATTTGTTGTATGTAGGAAATGGTTCATATAACACATTCAGACCGATATATATTACACTACACTATAATCAACTAGTAATATACCAAGGTCAGACGGGAGTAACCGCTGACATTAACAATACAAGCAATTTTTCCTTTTGCCACAATGTTTTTAACGCTATTAAATAGTTGAACCCTCGATTATTGGGATTTTTCAGATTTCTGTCAATATGTTTTAAAAGTCGTCTGCTGCAGATTTGTTGTATGTGGGAAAGGGTTAATAATTAAGCTATCTTTTTTGGAGATTTTTCAGGTTTTTCTCAAGATGTTTTCAAAAGTCGTCTGCTGCAGATTTGTTGTATGTATAGTAGGTTCTACGAATACCCGTGTTATCACGAATACCAAGGTTTTCATTGATGCGTGCGCAAAACTGGATGTCGTATGATTCCATCAGGAAACCCCGTTATCACGACTTTCAAATGCTACAATTTTTGTTTTTAAAAAAAATCAATATTCTCAGAAATTACGACACATCATCATAGTTTCCCATAATAAAAAGAAAATCCTACATGCCCTGACCCCTCACTAACAAAATCGTCATTTTTTTAGTAGAAAACGTGTTGTTGATTTTTTCTTTCACATTTGAACATGTTGTCTATTAACTGCTTATGACATCATAAGATATTTAAGTCACATGATTACATTCCGTGAAGTTTTCTCGACTATAGAAAACATGGAAGAAATTAAGGATCAAAATTCTAAAAGATGTTTTTTGTTTTTTTGGCCATGTTTGTGGTGGTTATACATTTTAACAAATGCTATTTTTAAACTTCTAAATCATATACTGTGTTACAAAAATTAAGGTTGTTATTATACGGACTAAAAAAATAACAAAGAAAGGAGTCATTTTTTGGAAACTATGATTAAATTGTGCCAATATGAAAACTTAACAAATTGATTCTGAAAATATCTGTAAATAAGTTCATAGTTTGGAACAGTTAATAAATTAACATTTCAATTAAATATAATTGTTCTAGTGACAAATGTTTTATAGGATAATCATTTTCACATTAAATCTCAAAATATTGTAAAGAGTTGATACAACAGGACCACCATACTAATGCTTTTTGTAATTACACCGGTGAGTGATTGCCTTCCTTGAATGTCTATTTCAAAATGGCTCTCGGATGGACTCAATTTTTGGAACTTTGCACAGTAGTGAATGATTATTTTGTCTAAGTTAATTAACAAGGACATATAAAGGAACGAGTGTCACTGGATATAATTTACAGTTAACTTTGCTTTATTATTATTTTTTCAAATAAAACGTAAGTACACCGATAATAGGGAGTCAGTGAGTCCCATCCTAAGTATAGGAAATGGTTCATATAACACATTCAGACTGATATCACTACACTGCAAGAGAAAGTTGATGCAACGCATCAATGTCGCCGGAAATGCATACTGCAGTTATGCATAACACTAACATTATAGTAGTTGAATAAACAGTTATCAACTGAGGGGCATATTGGAACATCAGGAAAATGTGTCATAACTTGCATTGTTTTGTCAACGAAGTGAATGATAATTGAAGCCTTTCATTGCTTATGATCAATCTCCATTCCAAAGTAGGTTGACCATACACACATGCAGCCAACTAATTATTGATCATACACAGTAATGGAAATGAGTAATCTTGACAATCATTAGTCTTAGTATGTATACAGTGCTTTCATTAAGGAATAATTATAAGATTTGTGAATTCCACATACAGTTTTCAAGATGTTTGTCAGAATATTTGAATTCTATCATTTATCAATAAAACCACAAAACAGACAATTTAAGATTTGCATGCAATAGCACGTCATTTTATGTTTCCCCTATTAAAGTCAACATTGGACACCTTTGTAGCAATTTACTTTTAAAACAATGAGATAAGGGTTAAATCGCTGAAGACATGAGTTTTCTCTTTTTATATCATACCTTAACAAATGATGAAATGTAATCCAATATTTACAAATAAGACCACCTTCGAAATATAATATCAGCTAAACAGTTAAATCTCATTGAAATTGTTTTATAATTTAAACTTAATTTCGAACCTAAACTGAGCCCTACAACATGCTAATTTATTGTAATTTTTTCCTTCCTTTTTTATAATGAAAATAACAAACTACTCATGTTTTAAAATTATATTATGATGAGCGCCCTTGTGTCAATGATGCATAACAATATGCAGATCGGAAGCGATATGCCTTTAGGGAATTTAATGACACATTTAAAATTGTCAAGGACGAAATAATTTTGTACGAAAGACCCGATTCGTGACCTACATTCTTCTTCGCAGAGGTGTCGTTCTTGAAACTCTTTTTATAGGCAGAGAGTGTTCGTTCAAAGTCATTTTTCTATTAAAACCAGTTTTATCTCGGTTTGTTCTTTTCTTCATTTGTTTTGAACCAAATAAACATTTTAAATCACCTATAATTTACTATTTGTAAGTGAGTGTAAAGAGCGGCTCTCTGCAAAGGAGATTGATCTACGCAGTTGGTATTCGCGAGTCACGCGATCAACAGTTTTAGCTTAGAAACAGTTCATATTTTAGATATACATGGATAAACATTATAAAATGAATTCCTCACAAATCAAGACATCTCTTTGAACATGAAAATAACATTCAGTAAATTAAGATTGCTATTTTAAAGGAGAATTCGACGTGAATTTTACTTGATATTGACACATAACAGTCTGCTTGCTGCAAGTCTCATGGGGACGGTTTTGTCTTCGTAAATAAAACCCCAAAAAAAGAGATGCGAGTCAAAATAAAGAAACTACTAATACTTAAAACATCGGAATATTTATTTCATTTTAGATGTGTCACAACTTAGTGTTTTTAAACAAACGCAATTGTAATATGTTCAAGACATTTAAATTTGTTTTTTTCTAATAATAACTCCTCCTCCCATGTGATTTCCGAAAACCTATTAAAAATAGAAGTCGCGGGCTTCTGCCCGGCGACTAATAATCAACTATTAATATACCAAAGTCAGATGGGAGTACCCGCTGAAATTAACAATACAACTATATAATACAGGTTAACAAATCGACGGTGAAGCCGGCGATATTTCCCATCAATAAGTACAGTGAACTCGACAGTTCCAGGTCAGTAACCAAATTAACGAATCTTGTCTCTTTGAAAAGAAAGTTGAGAGAAACAAAACTACATAAAATGTTAAACAAATACTTCCTCCCCACGATGATATAATTCAACAATTATACAAATTTGTTAAAATGTTTATTTAGTGTCTGCAATTGCAAACTGTAAATTTGACAGTTTCGGGTCGAACTTGCCATTTCCAGGTCACGTGACAAATGTTTATTTCTGTTATCAGGGGTAACCTCAAACAGCTGTTTTTTAATAACAAGATATTCATTTAACATTTTTATTAAAATAATATGAAAAAAAAAAGAACTAAAATATATCACTTGCAATTACCTATTGCCGCGAAAAACAGAACAGTGATGGGGCTAAATTTACAGTACACACTTTCATGCACAAAAACTGTCAGATGCATTGTTCAACCAACTAATAAGTCATATTTGACAAAAAATGTAAATTTTAATAACAAATTTTTAACATTGATTTATCACCATAAGCTTTAAATTATTCTTAAAAAGTTCCCAAAATAGTTTTTTACTAATAAATTGATAATTTTGAGAAATTCCTTTTGGCTGACCCAAAAGTGTCGTATGTGAACTAGGTAAAATTTATCCGCTAGTTTGGCATAAACAACTTCGACAGGTCAATAAAAGATATAAATCTTGTTCAGTAGTAAATAACCTATACATGTATGTCTGTATGTGCAATACATAACTGTATTACTGAAATTATGGCTACAACCAGCAATTTACGCTGTGACAGGTAAATAAAAAATATTGAGATTTTGCTTTCGTGGGAATCGATGCAGTCATGTTTTCGAGATTACGATATCCGTTCTTGAAATGACAACGTCCTAAATCGAAGTGAAACTAGCCAAGCTAATGGGAAATAAGACTTGATAATCCAAATTTGACCCGGAATTGTCGATGACCCGGAACTGTCGAGTTCACTGTAATGTGTATGAACTTTGCTATACTGTCTTTCCAAAAATTGTGTCCAGAGTGGATTTTTCGATGCAGTCACGATTCTGCTACGTTTTGATTGGATGCAAAGTATGCTAAATATCGAAACAAAAAAAGACTTCTAGAGGAAATATTTAAATATGAAAATACCTACTTGAAAAGGGAACGAGCACAAGTAATTTTATGTGTGATCATTTCCGTGTTAATAACTCGTCCTCTATTTCTAAAACGAGTTCAAATAAATACTCATAATTTTTTTTTGACTTTATGGAAGTTACAAATCAAAATTCGTGTAATATGACGTCATATTATGACCTCATTCTATTAGCATAACGCAAATAATGAATAAATAACCAAAAGGAAAACGACAGAAATGCTAGGAAGGGTTAGTTTGACTGGTCACCAATACATTTGAAGAACTTTATGAAGGGCAAGTTGATTATTTGTTGTACCTGTCATCATAATTTCATGGATTTAAAATCTTGGACATATTTTAAAATTAAATATAAGCTTAACCTGATCTTTGCTTAGGTCGGTAGGACTCGTTCTTGACGTAAATAACTGATCGTGCCAAGCAAGGGGCTAACTGCAGTTCACTGGGAATTATTTACCGATCACAAAAGTTAATTTATAAATGTTTACCCGAAATAGGTAGCGGGAAGCACTATTCACCAAGGAGATATTTCAATGTAGATGTTTAAGGAGTAACAAAAAGTAGTCCGGATTTGTAGCCCCGCCTTTTAAAAGGTGATGAATGCTTGATGATGAAGGATTACGGAATTACCCGAGAAGTTCCGATTGACTAAACGTACTATGTTGTTGTTGTTGTTTCTTGTATTCCCCCTCCCCCTCCACTTCCATCAACCGCCTCATTACCTAGTCTCCGCCCCCTACAGTAACTCGTTGTCCTTCAGCATCTATCTAGTCACGTGACTATGGCGGGCAAGTTCGCTAGAGAGGAAAGTATGTGAGCTCTGCACAAATCATTGGCGGGTGCTGCATCACAGAATGAGAGTGCTATTGAAATAGTAACAGATCTGAATCAAATATGTGTCCAAGAGCTAACAGACAAAGATATAGGTTGGTGACACAGCCTGATTTTTAATATAAAGAAGTCTATATCACGACAAATCTCGTCTGCAATTCGAAATGATAATTTCAGATGTTTAGGCTGCATTTGACGGATAAAAGCCGCCTTCAACTAGTTGAAGATTCTGCTTTACATTGTGTAGGAGAACACTTTAACATTTAAAAACCCGTAATTATCTTGATCTGCCCTGAGGATTTGTTTTGGTGTTTCCTGTATAAAGAAAGCATAACAGTCTCTGACATTAATGACAGTTTATTCCAGTAAAGAGAACTGTATGTTGGTGCGTTACACAGGTGAGCAGGTTGTTGGCACAGATCACTGGTTATCTCTTTGGGTAATATGTAACCCAGCTGAAAGAGTCCGACCAACCAGGGCTCGAACTCTGGACCTCTCGTCCAGGAGGTGAACAATCTACCACGCCACTATAAAAGCTAGCTCTATAGCAAGGCAGTATATGTATCCCCTGCAGAATTGTTGTATGAGGGAAAGGGTTAAGATACTCTGGAATTGTGATTTAGAAATTTTAACCATTTTGTCCCTCACATTAATCTAAAGGATGAAACATGATCAAAATGTGTATTGCAAATATTGCAATGGAAGAATATTGATAATTTCAGAAAATATCTTTGTTATTGTCATATGTTCAATAGTTTTTTAGCTTTTAAATACTTATACATCCCTGAATCAGATGCTGATAACAATAGTTTATGGTTTTCAGAATCATCAAAAGTCGTCTGTAACTAGATGTGGGTCAAAATTATTTTACCACACAGCAAGAAGTTCGACGCTTCCATGGCATTGCCTTAACTGCCATAGTATAGCAACAGTAATGGTTAGTTGCTAAACAAATCACTTTATGCTAAGCAAAGGGTTAAATACTCTTGGAAAAGGTAGCTGTGAATTCCTGTAAATTTTTATAAAGAGAAAGATTATTTCACATCTCCAAATCCTTACTTGGCCCTTAAACCCTATGTCAATGAGACGATTCTTTTGAGCACACACAACATAAAGTTTAGTAGAGAGATATGGATGGGAAAAGACCACTCCTCTGTGTCTGTTTGTCACTTTGATCAATGTCTACTAGTAACTATGTAAATCAATGAGCTCCCCAGTAGGGAATGGTTTTACCTTTTCCCAAGTACAACAGTTTTGCAGCAGACAATTTTGAAAACATTTTAAGCAGTAATATGGTTTATCCCTACAAAAGAAGATATTATGATAGACTAGATTCGGAAACATTGTGGCAAAATTAGAATTTTCTTCTGCAACATTTTTTGAAAAAGTCTTTTGCTGCAGATGACTGAAAATGAGTCAGCATGTGGGAAAGGGCTATTGAGGTGTGGAAGTTTTGAAGTTGCATTCTCTTGTCACAAACTAGAATAGCCGTATTAATTATAGATATCCAATTGTTTAAGAATGATGTTTATGACTTTTGATTTTGATTAACCCTTCCCCAGTTGAAGATGCATTTTGATGCAACTGCAGGAGATGAGTTTTGCCAAAATACTTTTAACCCTTTCCCACATACAACATATCTGAAGTAGACGCCTTTGAAAACATCTAGGCCAAAATGTGAAAAATCACTATAAATGAATGTATTCTTTTCCCTTTCCCTCATAAAGACACTTTCTGACGCCTCTGCAGCAGACATTTTTTTTGCCACAATGTCATAGGTTATCCATTCAATTATAGAGATATTCCATTTGTTGACAAAATATGTTCAAAGTCGTCTGCTGCAGAAAGTAGCCATATGTTTAGAATAAGGTAGGAAACACATGTTAAGTGAACTGGCAGCCATGATATAACTGAAATATTTTTAAAACGGCTAAACCCTTTCCCAGATACAAGAAATCTGCAGCAGACCACTTATTTAAATTTCTACTTTTGATGAAATATTTTCAAACATCGTCTGCTTCAGTTATCAGAAAGCATCTGTTAACACAAATCATTCAATCTACCATTTTGTCTATTACAGGATATTTGTGTGTCACTGTTTAGTAGAGACAGATATGCCAGAGTTAAAAATGCTGCCATGCCCGTTCTTACCAGGGTAGGTATAGTTGCCTAGATAATGGGTTACATCAGATCTGCAGCATACAACTTTGAAACCAGAGTAACAAAAACCTGAATAATCTCCATAAAAGATAGCTTAATTGTTAATTTATCATGAGCAATTTCACCTTTGGCCACAATGTTTTCAAAAGTCGGCTGCTTCAGAGGCGTCAGAAAGCTTCTTTTTGACGGAAAGGGTTAATTGTTTTTTATCCACAATATCTCTAAAAGCACTTTCCCACATATTTTTACACATGTACAGCAGAGGACGCTTGAAAAAATTGTGGCAAAAGATGAATTTGATCATAATGAGCAACATGTCCTTTTGCAAGTATTTTTTGAACTCTTTTCAATAATAAGATATTCGTTTTTCAAAAGTTTTTTCTTAAACCTTTCCTACATACTACAGATACGCAGCAGACAAAATATCTCGCCAAAAGTTAAAACATCTCTTTAGATGAAAGGATAATCATTGAATACAGTTGAAAACATTGCGAGCTGGGATTAAACCTGTGATGCTTTGTCACAAATTCCCCACGCTAAACACTTGATGAAAAATACCGCCTTATTGGTGTAGTGGTAGAGCATTCTCCTCGGATGTAGGTCGCATTTGATACCTTGACGTGTCATACCAAAGACATAACATATCGTAGTAACGGCTGCCCTTCTAGGCACTCAGGGGCTAGCATTACGACTGACTTGCTGGTGTCTGTATAAATGGACTAGCATTACTAGTAACTTAATTAGGAAATGAATTATCTGAAAAATTGTTAAAAGAGGCGTAAAACACCATAAACACAAAAAAACCTTGATGAAACAAATGTGTGGGCGCTCTAAAATGAGCACTCCTTACTAAATCTTTAACAATATTGATCACACATTCTCTGTATGTGGTAAAAAATATCTATCTAAATAAATCTGGTTTTCGTTATGAATTCTAGCTCCTTACTTATCATGCGCAATTTCTTCGTTTTGCCACAATGTTTTCATAAGTTGAGGCGTCAGGAAGCGTCTGTATGAGGTAAAAGGTTTAACATCTTCTGTAGATGTGTCAAAATTGATCTGCATGTAGGATATTGTTAAGCCTAAAAGGGTTCATACCAAAACAACTGTTTTGACTTCTGGTGTAAAAATACTTTTGTACTTTGATGTGATTTATAGGAGGAAGGACCTTCCATTTCTGATGTAGACCCAGATGAGCTTGGTGTTGCCAGTGCGTATCCATTGCTAGGTCAACAAGCAAACAAACCCAAGGACCATCAAGTATTTATGAATCTTGTGGACTTCTGTAGGTAAGGGCCTGTTCATTTAAAGTGGAACATTAGTGGCTATTGGCTAGTAATTTAAAATACATCAGTTGATACTGCTTTCTTAGTATTAACCCATAACATACACCAAATCTGCAGCTGACCAATTTGAAAATGTCTGGGTAAAAATATGAAATCTCTCTATAAATGCACAGGTTCCTGGCGTGGAGTTTTGTCTCTTAATAAATAGATAAATAAAAAATTGTTATTTACAAAATATAGTAAAGGTATAGGACTCTTGGGTCCAAACATCAAGAAACATTACACAAGCATTTTTCAACAAGACCTTGTGTTCGTAATTTCCGTTTGTTGTATCGCCTGTATTAACTCCACATATAGCTCTCGCTAAATACAGCAAGGCAATAAACTTGCAAAATGTTTGTCTCGGATCCGATGTGACCGAAGTAGAATTTGTTCGTTTTAAGAACAAAATTCTTTAATGGTTCATGATGCCTCGCCCAGAACAACATGAATGAACGAAAAAATAATGTTGTAACTACTCGCCTTCGACGAATTTATTACAGCGAGGTAAATATCACACTACGCAGGTATTTTCCACAATCGTGATTACTTTGAATACGGCACAGCCATTTGATAGCGTTGACCCGGAAATGGTTATTTTATTTTCCGTACGATTCCGAAGAGCTCTGAAACTGTAAGTATAATGATTGGTCAAACGAGGAGGTGTGTCCAGCTTGCTTTGGTTCACCAACTCCACAATAAGAACCATGTGTGAAGCCGGTATAAATTTTTCCTCCAAAATGTCAGTTGTCAACAAACAACGTGACTCGATAGAGTTTGTGGCGAAAGGCCATAATTTAGTATTAATTGGAAAAGCGGGCACAGGAAAAACATTCACAGTAAAGAATATTGTACAAAGGTGCAATTCATTGGGAAAAACATGTGCTGTTACAGCTGTTATTGGTGATGGGCGCTATGTCATGAACCCCTTGAAATAAAAGCTATTGTAGAAAATAAGCCTAAATTTAAGAGCGCACTGGACAGAATATTTCAAACCGATGTTTTGATAATTGATGAATTTTCAATGCTTAGTAAACGTGCTCTGGAATGTTTAAATGCAGTTTGTTCTTTAAAAAACCCATTGCTATATTTTGGTGGTATGCAGGTTGTACTTGTGGGTGATATAATTCAACTGCCCCCAGTACCATGTGCCAGGTATAATGAAGAAGGGGCATACTGCTTTGAAAGTAATATTTTCAGTAAAGCTTTTCCTCATCGAATTCGTCTAACTGTAGTTCATAGACAATCAGACATGCACCTTGTTAAAGCCATTGAGGAAATATCTATTGGCAGTGTGACTGATGACACTTTTATTTTTATGAAGGATCTTTCAAGGCTGTTAGTTGATAGTATTGATGCAAATATCTAGAGGTGTAACGATAGGTCGACTTATCAATGTATTGTGATAGCTTTGCTCTCGATAGCAATAAGTCGATAGAATATTTTCAAGTCGACAACTATCGCAATAGTTTGTTCAACTATCGATTGTTAACGATAGTTTTCATATAAATAAAACAAATCTGAACGATTTTCGGCAAATTGTCATCGGATCCATTGTTAGTTTAAACGCTTGCATGTATACAAAAAGCGTCTTTGTGATCATGGATAGGTCTAAATTCCGGAAAATTTTAAAAGCTGGTGCTAGCTATATAAAATCACAATTAAATGTAATGTCAATTGAAAGAAGAAGTCTCAAATCGTTGTTATTTCAAATGTTATCACGTTTGACACCAAAAATATACTTTTAAGGTAGGCGACGATTTTATTTACTCGCGAGCACATTTACTATAAAAATACCACAGGTCTGTCTTTTAGACATGTCCTTCAAATGCACTAGAGGAGGGTATCAGAAATGACCTAATTCTATCAATACCTCTGCATAGTGATTATGACAACAACAATGGCCGAATGCAGCGGTAGTTTTGAAATAGTGGAAAATAAAAAGGCCAAATCCACGGTATGGCAGCACTTTGGCTTCGTCAAAGAGAAGGACGAAGTGTCAAAAAACAGAATAGCCTGCAGACACTGTAAAATGATTTTAAAGTATAGCGGAAACACTTCCAACTTATATGATCATATGACGAGGAAGCACCCGTCTATATCAACTAAACCGGGTTCTTCAACAGCTTCAAAATCATACGAATACACAACTAAACCCACAGATATAAAGACATTCTTTACAACAGTACCAGCTCATTCTCAAAGGGCGAAAGACATAACCAACTCAATTTTACAGTTCATTGTTAAAGACTTGAGACCATTTAGTGTTGTAGAGAATCAAGGATTCAAGAATATGATAAGTGTACTTGAGCCACGTTACACCATTCCTTCGAGACAATTTTTTTTCTGATACAGCTTTCATTTTATTTTAATACCTGCAAACAGCAGGTTTGTTTTCAGCATATTATTATTATCATATTTGAAATGCGGAGTAAAGCATTTTGATACTCTCAGTTGATTCTTTGCTTTATTTCTAGTTTTTCTTTTTTCTCCCCTGTGCCAAGTTTAAAAAATATATATCTTTTAAAGGTTAAAAACTATTGTGATAGTATCGCAATAGTTTCTAGACTATTGCAATACTATCGCAATATGCATTTTACTATCACAATACTATCGTGATAGCTTTTTTGACCTCAATAGTCACCTCTACAAATATCACTGTCAAACTGTTTGCAACCAATGACTTGGTTGATGATTTCAACCTTGACGAAATTCTAGATTTCCCGGGGCCATTACATGAATACTTATCTATAGATACTGGAGAAAAGAAATGTTTGAGTGAGATGATGGCATGTCGAATGCTGTGGCTAAAAATTGGCATTCCAATTATTTTGATCAAAAACTTGCCTGACCAGCTAGTAAATGGACTAAGGGGTTCTGTATATGACATTCTGGGTGACAGCAAAGTTTTTGTAGAATTCCCAAAGATGAAGGAGATAATATACATAGAGAAAGTCAGATTTGAAGGTAACTATATGTACATACTTTTCAGCATGAACTCTTTATTTAGTAATAGTATTTATATATATACATGTAAATAGTTATCAACATAAATTCACTAGTAGTTCTTTATTTACAAAACACTTTATTTGTGCTTAAACCATTGACCCTTATTTTTGCTGAAGCCTGACATCTTAATCTTTCTCATATATCGATGCCTTCTGACAACTCTGCAGCAGACAAATTTTGAAAACATTGTTTTAAATAAATAAATTGCTCATCATGAGCAGTTTCTAATTTAGCATGA
Organism: Serripes groenlandicus; assembly: GCA_031761405.1. Lineage (NCBI taxonomy): Eukaryota > Metazoa > Mollusca > Bivalvia > Cardiida > Cardiidae > Serripes > Serripes groenlandicus. Next base: position 2,227,311 of record JASEVX010000027.1, read on the forward strand.
ATGTTTTCAACACTATTAAATATTATTACTTTAATTTACATAAATTTGGCATATTTTTGGCTACCGGTATATAGTTTCCAATTTGTCTTTTGCAGTTTCAGATAACTCATACAGTTAGCAATCTGACATGTGCGACCATGAATCTTGCAATTACACTGATAAATTTTCTTTGACAAACAAGACAGTGTTTAGTCATGACATTTATTTTAATATATATCTTCGAAATCATGCTGTACAAAAACATTTCATACCCTCAACCAGCATGGTTAATTCTATGCCACAAACTTGCACGCCAATGACACATACTTTTTAGCTCGACTTTTGAAAAAAAACGAGAGCTATTGTCATGACCCTGGCGTCGTCGGCAGCGTGGTCGTCCGGTTAAGGTTTTTTGTTTAGCTCATTTTTTTGTATTTTTTCTCACTATCAGTCGAGCGTCTGTGCCGTACGCGGTGCTCTTGTTTATATTGTCCCTTAACAATTATGGGTGCACATTGGTTCCAGTAACACGGTTAAACTAATGAACCATGATCTGAACTGTTTGAATGTTAATAAAATGTTCTTCTATATGAGTTTTACAATCAAAATACAAATTGACTATATACATAAAAATTGGAGGACAGGGTATAGATCAAAAGCATGGAAATTAAGGTATTTAAAACAAAAATCATACATGACTATTCTTGCTACAGGCAATGATGGCCACATTATTCAGCTCAATTACGGCCAATTGATGCCAGTTATGATCTTGAATTCAGGTCGCTGTCATCTTAACTATATTTATTAAAGGATGTACACATAGCAGCAGATAATTTTTATTCACCATAATGAACAATATTTTTGTTTGCTAATCTTGAATATATTTTTCTATCAGTATTTGATCCAAGAAAAAATGTTGTTGTTGCAGCTTGCAGTAAGAGAACAGATTCCATTGAAGGCAGCATTTGCATTGACGATTCATAAAAGTCAAGGAATGACTCTTGACAGGTTTGAACATTTTCATAACTTTTCTTTGGTCACACAAATATGTTGATTCTTCATTAGCAAAAGTACATGTGGTAAGATTATTGATTATACTTAAGCAAGATAAATGCAACTACATCTTGTTCTTAAACATCATTTTGCTCAGGACATGGGTGAATCTGTCTATAATTATAAAATTTGCTTACCATTTATCAAATATATTAAAAATCATTCATGTATAGAAATGAAAAATGAATACATGCTAAATGAACAAATATTTCCTTTCCATGCATTAATAAGGCTTAAAACCTATTGTAGTTCAATTCCTGTCTGTCTTATAAAAATCTACACAAAGTCACAGTAGGTTCTAACATGCTTATGTAAGAAATATGTGGACAGTATAGTGCTATATCAGACTGGGGAAACACAGGCTGATCTGTATCTATACTGTTCAGATATTTCCACCTCCAGTTGACTGAATACATTTGACAATTAACAAAACTATAACATTAACTTGGATCACATATCTATTTATAGGGTTCAAGTTGACTGTCAAGTGATATTTAAACAGTGTAGAGTAAGATCAGACTAGGGAAACACAGGTTGATCTGTATCTACACTGTTCAGATATTTCCACCTCCAGTTGACTGTTTGAATACATTTGACAATTAACAAAACTTTTAACATTATCTGGGATCACAGCACTTTGACTGTCAAGTGATATTTAAACAGTGTAGAGTAAGATGAGACTGGGGAAGCACAGGCTGATCTGTTTCTACACTGTCCAGATATTTCCACATTCAGTTTACTGTTGGTATACATAATACAATTTACAAAACTATAACATTAACTGAGATCACATTTCTATTTCTAGTGTTCAAGTTGACTGCCGGGAAATATTTAAAGCTGGTCAACTTGGCGTGGCAATTGGTCGGATTCGCACCTTAGCTGGTTTGAGAATGTTAAACTTTTCAGATGACAGTCTGAATACAAAGGAAGACAGAACCTGCTGCAATGGGTTTTATAGGGTAAATGTTTTTACTATATTCATTGATCATACAATCAATTTTAGATATTTTTCATATTTTTGCATAGATGTATTCAACATTAACTGCTGCAAATCTTTTGAATGTGAGAAAGGGATAAAATAAATTTCTCCAGGTTTCATGATTATATTTTACCCTTTCCCACATACAACAAATCTGCAGCAATCAAATTTAAATATATCTAGGCAAACATAATGAAAATCTCTATAAATGGAAATATAACTACTGAAGAATGTTGAAAACATTATTGCGCAGACATTAGTCATTTTGGGCAACTTCTCCTTTTGTCACAATATTTCAGAATGTCATCACTGCAAAGGTGCCAGAAAGCATCTATGTGTTGGAAACAGTTAAAAAACAACTAACTGCAGTCAACTTAAATAAAGTTGTACCAATGGCAGTATAGACTGTTTAACCCATTTCCACCTGTAGACACATTCTCACTATTCGATACAGATGACTTGAAAACATTGTGGCAAAAGGAGAAATTTATCTGTGTCTGCTGCAGATGTTTTTGTAACCAGGAAATGGCAAATAGCTGTACAATTCAAGTTAATTTACAGGAAAGTGACAAGTTTACTCTTTCAAATCTATAGCAAATGTGCAGCAGATTTTTAGAAAAAACACCAATTTCATAATTTCCTACATTTATGTTATTGTACTGAATGATTACTGTGGAAAGCATAATTATTGGTCAAAATATTATGGTTTTGTTTTCATCATCTATTTATCAAGAAGCTTTTGTCTTTTTGCTGGATAATTTTTTATAGAAAAGTCATAGGCCATGGCAGCATCCCTCCCTTTTCCAGCATTTGCTTTAGTAGACAAAATATTTTGACCAATAATGATGCTGTTTAAAGAGCGCTTGTACTGCAATGCATATGGATTTGAATTTGCCCCATTATATGTTGAACGTTGCTGGTTAAAAATGTTTTCAACAACATCCGAGTTCACCAATCCAGGGGTCACAAAAATTGTGTTTACTGCATTTTATTACCATTTTACAAAGTTCAATGAATCCTAATATGCATGATTGTAAATCCTCGTGGCATTGGAAAGACATGCACACTTTTGGGTTGTCTTTACTGTCTATTTTCCATTTTTGAAACCAGACACTAATTTCACGCAAGTCTATTAATCGGTTATCTTGCAAGTGCATAACGGGTCTCATGTCCCTAAAAATATCAACAGTTTGGAAGTATGCTTCAGTAATTCTATGGTACCATTTAAAACACTCCCTTTTGGACCAAGATATAATTGGTATTGGGATATGCAGTGCAACATTTCGGAATTAAAGATGTCTTCAGCAAGGTGATTGCGCATTTTTGAATGACAGGAAAGGTTTCCATGTTCATTCGTTAATCTTTGATGAAGTTGGAATGGATTCCCTTTGTCCCATTGAAAACAGTCAATTAACATCTGCCACTGAAAAGTGTCATTAGAAGAAAGGGTGAGGAGTCTAGTGTGCTTTTCATTATTGCCACTTGAATAAATACTGTTTCTTATTTTTTTTACAACATGTGATACATTCATTATAAAAACAACTTCACTGCAATTATATGGATTCTTGGTTTAATATGAAAGTTTTAGTGAATTGACCACAAAGATTGTATTTCACAAAATTTCTGTTACTTTGGGCTACATCTAAGCTTGTGAATACTACTTTGAATCCAAATATCTGAAGTTCATCGACTGCTTTCCAAAATAAAGTGTAAAGCTCTGAACCTTGGACTCCTTTGTGATAAAATGAGCAAATGGGAAGCGAAAACCTGTCAGTCCCAAGAAAACAAATTGCATTGCATATGTACCTAGATCTTTTTCATTTTTGCCTGTACGAAGAATAGCACAATTGTTCCCCTCACCCCCAACATCAGCAAAACCACACAGTTTTACTACATCACCATTTTTGGCTATCTGCAGGTCAGCTTGTATTGCCATTTCATCAAAAACTATACCTCACATCCATCCATCTTCATGTAGGCCTTTTGTAACCACTTCTGCATGCATCCAATCCAAAATTCGTCCATCAAATCTGACTTCTTGTTTAACTTTATTTTTATAGAGTACTAATGTTGAGGGAGATGGCAAGATTAGAAGTTTTGTTGCTCTAAAAGCTTGATATGCCCGAGGACTTTTACAATATCATTGCAAGCATGCAGTAATAATTTTCTGAGACCATCTTCGACCCCGAGGATCACAAACTATGTTGTCAGATTGACTTAAAAATAGTTCCATCATTTCATCTGGAATAAGAGTTTTAAGATCGGATCGTGAGATGGTTTTCTTCGGAATTGGTAAATCACTTGTATGCTTGGCAGGTGAAATAGTTTTCACAGTTTCAGATTTACAAGTTTTTAGCTCTACTGGCCAAAGGCCAGAAGAGCTTATGCCGTGGTGTGATGTCCGTCGTCCGTGCGTGCGTCCGCAAACAATTGCTTGTGAACGCGATACAGTCTTCAGTTTTGATTGTATCTCAATCAAACTTATACAGTAGTAAGATATCCATGAGAGCTCGGTTCCTTTCGCAAACCAGCCAGATCCGCCCATGCAAGACTGGATTATGGCCCTTGGAATTGTCAAAATTGTTATAATAGAGCTTGTGAACACAATAGAGATTTACTATCTGATCTTCACCAAACTAACACAGTAGTTAGGTATCCATGAGAGCTTGGTTCCTTTTGCAAACCAGCCACATCCGGCCATACAAGACTAGATTATGGCCCTTGAAATTGTCAGAATTGCTATAATAGAGCTTGTGAACGCGATAAAGTCTTAAGTTTTGATTGTATCTCAATCAAACTTATACAGTAGTTAGATATCCAAACCAGCCTGATCCGCACATGCAAGACTGGATTATGGCCCTTTAAATTGTCAAAATTGCTTTAATTGAGCTTGTAAACACAATAAAGGCTCCATTTACTAACTAATCTTCACCAAACTCAGATAGTAGTTAATTATGTCTCCCCCATACATGGGGGTGACATATTGTTTTTGCCCGTTCTGTCCGTCCTTCCGTCTGTCACACTTGTTTCCGCTCAATAACTGAAGAAGGTCAATGGTCAAGGTCATGGTGACCTTGTGAGGTAAAAAATGGTTTCCGCTCAATAACTGAAGAACGCTTTGGCCGAGGAACTCCATACTTGGTATGCAGGTTGGCCATGCCCAGTAGAAGACCCCTATTGATTAGTACGTCTAAAGTCAAGGTCACAGTGACCTTGAGCTGAAAAGGTCACAGTGACAATGAGCTAATAAATTGTTTTTGCTTAGTCCCAGGAACAACTTCATACTTGGTGTGCAGGTTGGTCACCACCAGCAAATGACCCCTATTAATTTTAAGGTCACAGTGGTCAAGTCACATCTGTCACACTTGTTTCCGCTCAATAACTGAAGAACGCTTGGGCATAGAAACTTCATACTTGGTATGCAGGTTGGTCATGACCAGTAGATGTCACCTATTGATTTTGATGTCAGAAGGTTAAAGGTCAAGGTCATGGTGACCTTGTGAGGTAAAAAATGGTTTCCGGTCAAAAACTGAAGAACTCTTGGGCCGAGGAACTCCATACTTGGTATGCAGGTTGGCCATGCCCAGTAAAAGACCCTTATTGATTTTGAGGTCAAGGTCACAGTGACCTTGAGCTGAAAAAGGTTTTTACTCAATAACTCGAGAACGCTTATGCCCATGAACTTCATACTTGGTGTGAAGGTTGGTCCTAACATGTAGATAACCCCTATTGATTTTGATGTCAGTAGGTCAAAGGTCAAGGTCCCGGTGACTTTGGGCTGCAAAAATTTCCGCTCAATAACTGAAGATTGCTTGGGCCAAGGAACTTCATACTTGGTGTGCAGGTTGGTCACCACCAGCAAATGACCCCTATTTATTTTGAGGTCACTAGGTCAAAGGCCAAGGTCATGGTAACCTTCAACTGAAAAATGGTTTCCGCTCAATCACTGAGGATTGTCATTTCTTTTCCTCCCCTATGACCACACAAATGGGGAGACAAGCGCTTTTTCAAAAAAGCAATCTCTAGTTGAGCTTGTGAACACAATAAAGGCTCCATTTACTAACTAATCTTCACAAACTGAGATAGTAGTTAAATATTGATGAGAGCTCGGTTCCTTTCGAAAACTAGCCAGATGTGCCCTTGCATGACTGGATTATGGCCCTTGAAATTGTCAAAATTGCTATAATACAGCTTGTGAACACAATAGAGCCTCCATTTACTATTCAATCTTCACCAAACTTAGATGGTAGTTAAATAATGATGAAAGTTCGGTTCCTTTTGCAACCAGCCAGATCCGCCCATGCACGACTGCATTAAGGTCCTTGAAATTGTCAAAATTGCTATAAAAGAGCTTGTGAACACAATAGAGGCTCCATTTACTATCTGATCTTCACCAAACTTAGATAGTAGTTAAATATTGATGAGAGCTTGGTTCCTTTTGAAAACCAGCCAGATGTGCCCTTGCATGACTGGATTATGGCCCTTGAAATTGTCAAAATTGCTATAATACAGCTTGCGAACACAAAAGAGCCTCCATACATACATGCTCTGGATTGAAAATTACCAAAGAACCATACCAGTAGAGCATAGGCCCTCATGGGCCTCTTGTTTTACTTTCTTTTTCTGGATGGTGAAGTGTCATCTTAAGGCATTTCTTGCATGTTTATTTAAAAGTGTTCAAAGCAACAATTTGATCATAAAATAGATCTTACTACTCTTTTTTTGATTCCATTACTTTCTTCGATCCGTTGATAAAGGTGGAATCGTGTCACAATTACGGAGGTAGTTATTGTTACAGCGACACATGTTTTCAAAATGTTCACAGTTTGGCAAACTATATGAATACTTTCTTTGGTAAATTGGAACTTTTCGCACACATACAGAGTAGAAAGATTAATAAGTTTGTTACACATTTTCAGTTTCCATGATCCATCCTGTTTAAATACTTGATGACCATCAATACAGTACCCAGTAAAGTGTTTCAAACTGACTGAATTTTCTTTGTCATCCTCTATCATAAAATCATTTGGTAAGTGGTGCTTCACATCAGCTATATATATGTTTGAAATTTGGTCAAATTGTCCAAGTTAGGGGGAATTGTGTTAATGTCCTTATAAAGAGTTTTGGTTCCTTGGGCTGTTGCTTTTCTATGCTTTACTGCATTAGGAAACACCTTTGTGAGATATTCATAAAAAACTCTTCTTTTATTGTTCCAAGCAATTCCTTCTATTTTTGTTTCAAGATCAAACATTTCAAACAGCATCTTTCCTTCGCATCTTCATGAAGTCTAGTTAACATCCAGAAAAATAAATTGTATGTGTAAATAATATGAACATATCTAATTACTTGGCAATATATAGATTTCCTTACATGATAGTTTAATTATTAATTAACCCTTACCCACATACAACTATTGACCTATTTTAAATATGGAAGATGATATCACAACATTGCACTATAAAGTAAGATGTATGCCCATATTAAAAGGAGCAATTTCTCCCCTTTCCACAATATTTTCAAAACACATCTTCAGATGCAAAATGTGTCTGTAAGTAGGAACGGGTAAGGTTGTGTTAGTATTTTTGATACATTACTCCACAAGGATAACTAAATTTTTAATATTCTATTTCTAGGCACAAGACTGATGCAACAATTTTTACAGTGGAGAATCTACAAGATATATCTTTAATGCAGGAGACTTACTGTCAGTCAGATTCTGAAGATGATTTAGATGGTGATTTTAATGAAGTGATTGCTTCAATATCTGATGATGAAGAGTGCAAAGACATTATTTTACCAGAAGATTTAAATATTAAAGAAATAATTTGCAAAATAAAAGCACCAATATGAAAACAATGAAATACTGTCGCAAATGATATGGGCAAAGGTGGAAGTTTTTGCTAAACAGCAATACAGTAAAATCACATCTTTGCTCAATGAATGTAAATGCTCAGAAACTGGTAATATAGTGTCTAAAGACCTTGGTGACTTTTACACTAAACAACACACATATACTGTTCAGAGTTCAAAATGCAATGTTTTAAATTATTTGACTATGAAGATAGATATACCTTTAAACACCAGAGGATATCATGTAATATTCTTGTTGATATCGGGGAATATCTGATACAAACTAAGGCAAAACATGTTCACACCCCAATCAAGCCAATTAATAAAAGAACAGTAACATAAGCATCAAGGGCACGAATAAGATATGTAGCGGGTTATTGCATAGTTAAAGTAAGACACAAGTTTGTAACAAAAAAGGCTACCCATAGATTTTAAATTATAAAAAAAATGGTCTGAAGTACGAAAAAGCAAAGTGTGCAATTGATATCTTAAACCGTCTTAAAGAAAGAGAACATATTTGAATTAAAATGCTTAATATAAAATGATTGGCACATTATGTAATTTAATGCATATGTAGAACATAGATTTTGTAACATTGAGGAAAAAAAGAGAAATTGCTGTTAATGACCAATTTCTCCTTTTGTCACAATATTCAACTCAATTCAATGATCATATCCTCTTTTAAACCTTTCCCTCATCTCATGTGTTAGTGTTTAGTCTTTTTGTATAAACATTATGTAATCTAATACATCTGTAGAAGATATCCTTTGAAACATTGAGACAATAAGAGAAATTGCTACTAATGAACAATTTCTCCTTTTGTCACAATCTTTTCAACTAATTTCAGTGATCATATTTCATTTAAACTTTTCCCTCATCTCATATTTTAGTGTTTACTCTTTTTGTACATACATTTTGTAATTTAATACATTTGATGGAGATATGCTTTGAAACATTGAGAGAATATTAAAGGGAAATTGCTGTTAATGATCAATTTCTCCCTTTATTATCTTTCAAGTACATTCAATCATCATATCTTCATTTAAACTTTCCCTCATCTCATATGTTAGTGTGTACTCTTTTTTGACTTACATTATGTAATTAAATACATCTGTAGAAGACGTCTTTTGAAACATTGACAGAACAAGATAAATTGCTGTTAATTACCAATTTATCCATTTGTCTCAATCTTTTCAATTAATTTCAATTATCATATTCATTTTAACCTTTCTCTCATCTGGCAGCAGATGACTGTTAAAAACAAAGGAGAAATATTACATGCTAATCATTGTGAAACAATGTGGCAAAAGGAGGAATTGCTCAAAATGCTGCCTGCTGGCTCTGTTTTTTTCAACAACCAGTACATCTTGAATTTGCAATACATCTTGCACATAAACAATAAAGGATGAATTTTGCAAAATTATCATGAAATTAAACCAACTTTATCAGAGTAGAAGAATTTTGTTATCATTTTGCCTTTTTTAGCTCTACTGGCCAAAGGCCAGAAGGGCTTATGTCGTGGCGATTTGTCCGTCGTCCGTGCGTCCGTAAACAATTTCTTGTTAACACGATACAGTCTTTACTTTTGATTGTATCTCAATCAAACTTATACAGTAGTTAGATATCCATGAGAGCTCGGTTCCTTTCGAAAACCAGCCAGATCCGCCCATGCATGACTGGATTATGGCCCTTGAAATGGTCAAAATTGCTATAAAAGAGCTTGTTAACACGATACAGTCTTCACTTTGATTGTATCTCAACCAAACTTATACAGTAGTTAGATATTCATGAGAGCTCGGTTCCTTTCAAAAACCAGCCAGATCCGCCCATGTATGACTGGATTATGGCCCTTGAAATGGTCAAAATTGCTATAAAAGAGCTTGTTAACACGATACAGTCTTCACTTTTGATTGTATCTCAACCAAACTTATACAGTAGTTAGATATCTATGAGAGCTCGGTTTCTTTCGAAAACCAGCCAGATCCGCCCATGTATGACTGGATTATGGCCCTTGAAATGGTCAAAATTGCTATAAAAAAGCTTGTTAACACGATACAGTCTTCACTTTTGATTGTATCTCAACCAAACTTATAAAGATAAGATAAGATAAGATAAGAGACTTTATTTTAAGAGGGTGACACATTTAGTTTAAAACTAATCTTCCACATGGCCCTCTATTATTAACAATATTTACAAAAAACCCATATGAAATATCAAATGACAATAGAATGTACATTACAAATTACATTAAGATCAACATAATCGTCATTTAATAATATATCACTTCATCTACTCTCACACATGCATTGCACTTGACAATCTCACACACATGTATAGAAAACTGACGGTGATAATTAGCAAAAATTGCAATATATACAGATTAAAAAATATAAGATATATACAGAAAAACGCTGCATGAGAACTATTAAACATTTTTCATTAATCTAATTAGATTGCTTTGAAAGGCCATTGTTGAAGTTTTTTCTTTAATATTGGTAGGTAAATTATTCCAAATTATTGGTCCAGAGTATGTTAAACTTTGTTTAAATATTTCTTTGTTTGGTTTAGGTATTAAAAAATTGTTCTTAGCACATAATCTTGTTATAGGTGTATTTTCATTTACTTGTCTTAAGTTAAACATTTCACTTATATAAGATGGAGTTTTAGATTTTGATATTTTATACATAAATTTTGCTTTTCTGAGATATACTCTGTCAAATATTGTTAATAATTTTAAATCTTGCATACTGTCTAATGCATTATCAACATTATAATCTAGAATAACTTTGCAAGCCCGTTTTTGGAGTCTAAGTAGTCTATTTAGATTTTTTTGACATGTTCCGCCCCATATAACATTACAGTAATCTATGTGTGGTTGAATATAAGCTTTATAGAACTGAATCCTATGGTCAAGACTTAGAAATAGTTTTATTCTAGACAAAAGCCAAATATTTGATGTGATTTTCCTACATATATGTTCTATGTGGTTTTTCCATGTTAGGTTGTTGTCAATAAATATACCAAGTACTTTATCTTTAGAGATCATACTCAAATTTTCACCATTAAGATCCAAGTTCATCTCTGTAACATTTAATGATGTACGTTTCTGCTGTGTAGTTATTAGCATTACTTTTGTCTTTGAGGTATTTATTAACATTCCATTTGAACTACACCAATCTGATAATGATTTAAGTGCATTTTGCAAATTATTTTCAATAGATGTTAATGTATTATTAATGTGATACAATGTTGTGTCATCTGCATACAAATCAGTTTCAGTATTAAGTGTGTAAAGTGGTAAATCATTTATAAATAAAAGAAATAAAAGGGGGCCTAGAATTGAACCTTGAGGCACACCATCAGTCACTGTCTGATCATTTGACAATACATTGTTAAGAGACACTTTCTGTTTTCGATTGTTTAAGTAAGAAGAAAACCATGATAGTGAGCTATCTGAAAGTTTATATACTTTTAACTTTTGCAAAAGAATTACATGGTCAACTAAATCAAACGCTTTTCGAAAATCCACCATCACTACACCTATTAAAGAGCCTTTATTTATAGCTTCTAGCCATTTGCTGATCATTCGCACTAATGCAGTTTCACATGAGTGGCCTGGTCGAAAGCCAGATTGAGTTTCATGAAGTAACTTAAAATGAGAAAGATAATCCATTAACGAGTCATGGACATGCTTTTCTAATAATTTAGAAATAACTGGAAGCACAGAAATGGGTCTATAGTTGTTTATGTCATCTTTGGCCCCACTTTTATACAAGGGTGTAACCTTGCCCTCTTTCCACTTTTCTGGAAATATGGATTTTAAGCTTTTATTGCAAATATAGGTTATGCTATCTGCTATATAATTAGCTGACAATTTAAGTAAGCGAGGCCCAATATTATCAGAACCAGTAGATTTGGTTACATCTATATTTACAAGAAACTTTAATACTTTCTCAACTGTAATTTCTGGAAAGTTAAATTGTGTATTATCAGGTATTTTCTCATTACAGAAAGTTTGAAGTTTTTCAAAATTTGAACTTTGAACTGGTTCTTTTAGCTTTGAAGCAACAGATACAAAAAAATTGTTAAACTCATCTGCAATTTCGTTTGAATGTTCAATTTCATTTTCTCCAATTTTCAGGTTGAAAATGTTATTGCTGCTTTTTTGTTTATTCACATTTAATTCCTTAAACAACTTCCACACTGTATTTGGTTTGTTTTGATTTTCAGTCACAAATGCTTCATATTTGTTTTTTTTCAACTTTTTTATAAGATAAGTTACTTTATTTCTCCAATACTTATACTCTGTTTCAGTATTTAAAGACTTAAATCTATCACGTGTTTAGATAGATTCTATTATTTCTGGTGTAATCCATTTTGGCTGTTGTTTATTTTTAACTCTATGCTGTTTGATAGGTATATGTGAATCAACAATTTGTAAGAAAATCGAATACCATGACTCGACAATATCATCTATATCTTCAAATATTTTAATTGTATCCCATGGTGCAGACTGGAGATCACTTATAAAACTTTCTTCATTGAAATGTTTAAATGATCTGTATGAGATAGTGTGATGTGAATTTTTGGGCGTGTAACTTTTAGGTTTTCGTGTTAGGAACACAGGGAAATGGTCACTCAGTCCTATTTGTGGGACGTCTACTGATTTTATATTAGCATGAACATTACAATAGATGTGATCTATTAAAGTTGCAGACACTGAAGTTTTCCTTGTAGGTACATTAATTTTTTGAAAAAGACCAAAAGGTTCCATGTATTCTAACCATGCAGTTTTGGTTTGTAAATTTAGTAAATCTCTATTAAAGTCTCCGAGAAGGTAAAGTTCTTTTTGTTCTTTTAAAACATTCTCAAGATGATTTTCAAAAAATTCATTCCATATTACTGCTTCATTTGGATTTCTGTATATATTACCAATAAGAAAACTTTTAGAGTTTTTGGGAAATATTTCCAGCCATAAACACTCAATTTCTCTGACTTCCAAATCACACCTTCTTTTACAATTAACTTCATTCTTACAATATACAATAATACCACCCCCTTCTTCCTTTCTCTCATTAGTTGTAACTCTATCTCTTCTGAAAGATTGATAATTATCCAGCTGAAAAGCACTGTCAGCATGAAAATGTTTCAACTTAGTTTCACTAAGTCCAAAAACATGAACATTGTTATTTGAATGATTTAACAGTAGATCAATTTGATCTATTTTATTTGAAATACTTTGTATATTTATATGACCGATTCGAAATCCTTTTGATTTTAAACCTAAATCAACTAAATTTTGGGCACATGTGGAAGAATGATTATTAACATTCAGTAGATTATCATCTGACAATGTAATATTATTATATAATGAGTTAATATTATTATGAACAATATCAGCATGCAAATCAGACAAATTATCATTAAAAGTTGTATCATTATGTAAATTGTCATTTTTTATGCTGCCATTAACTGTTGAAACATTATATTCGCTGTTCGTTGAGTTACAAATGAGAGTATTTTCTTGAGAACTTGTCTGTAAAGAATAATTTATAACACTTCTCTCATTTGATAAGTCACTGTTCCCAAATGTATGTTTATTTTGATTGCATACCTCAATTGTTTTACTGACCTTGAAAGATGTACTGGAAGATAAATTGATTGAGTTCTCACTTTTATCACATTGACAACCCTTATAATACTTGCAGATATTTTTGGAAAAAACACAAATACAATGAAACTTGTTGCAAAATTCACATAGATCATCTAGTATGTTATATTTATTAGTACAATAAGTTGTAAATTTGTCTTCCATTAATATCAGGTTGTTGGCATATTTGCCTTTGTCCTATCTATTCCAGCAATCAGAGTCCTTGTGTCCATAAAATTTACAAAGAAAGCACCTCACTTGCACTTTATGCCAACAGTCCTCTGTTTCATGGTTTCGCAATCCACATTTTATGCATCGTTCTGAGGTGGTTTGTTTGGTGTTGGTCACAAAATCCTGATCCTGTCGCCATTGGTAGGACTCCTCATTACCACACGATTCTGTTTGTCGGTGAATGAAATTTTGCTGTTTTTTCTGAGGTTTAGTCTTCTTTTGGTCATGTTTCGACGAATTGGGAACGGCACTAATTGTCTTGAAATTATCCACAATATGAATGTGGCTGTTTATGGTCCCTAATAGTCGTTTAATTCCTGATGGGGATAGATGGATCCAGTCCCTTTCTCCATAGAAGTAGGAACGCAGCTCATTTTGTTTGTCATAAAACCCATTTAACACATCAATGTAGGCTGTTTCGTGAACTGTACTTAAGTTTTTGATTACTTCATTTGTTCTATTTATTTCTGCATCACCACGTGGGCACATATTGCAAAGATATATATCACAGCTTGGGTTTTGGGTTTTGATGTATTTAATCAACTGATCATACTTTTCTTCAAAGTATTCCATGTCGGGATCTCGAGATCTAGCTGCGTCATTCCCGCCCACATAAATTACCACACTTTTAAACTGAACTAAATTATACATAACTATTTTGTTCCAAATGGTTTCAACTGTGGCACCTGGGAATGGTTGTATCGTAACGTGTCGATAAAGTCCCTTTTGGTTTACGCCTGATAAAATTGAGTCCCCTAAAATAAGTATTCTATTTCCTGATTTTGTTGTTGGGGCAGTTGATTTCGTTGTAGTGGCAGTAGATTTTGATATGGGGTATTTGCCTGATTTTGTTGTTGGAGCAGTTGATTTCGTGGTTCTGGCAATTGATTTCGTCGTAGTGGCAGTAGATTTTGATATGGGGTATTTGCCAGGTTTGTCTGTTTGCTGTTCATTTTTAGTTTGAGGCAGTTTTGGTTTCTCATATTGTGACTCTGATTCTTTTGGCTTATTGGGTGTGTTTGAGTTTCTATTTATTGTCCTCCTTGGTGCTGGTGTAGGTTTGACATTTAGAGTGGGGTTTACAGGTGTATTTGTTACGGCCTCACTAAAAGACATCTTTCCTGGGGTCATAATGGTTTTCTCTCCTGAAGTTTGACTCATTGTAATGAAACAAGAACCATCTTGGGTAGTAGCATCTGAGATTTCATTTACACCTTGGCCTATACAGAGTGATTTTTCCATCAATATGTTAATTTTCTGGTGAGTTATGGTGATTTGGCCAGTCATTTTAATCATTTGATCCTGAATGGATACCAAGACCTCCCTCAGTGCAGTAATGTCCTTATTAATCAAGGTCAGTTGGTCCTCATTTCCTTGCTGGGTATTTATGGTCTGATGTTTAATTGGCGATAATAGGGGTGTCTTGTTTAGCATACGTCTTGGCCCTGTAGGTGTTGATGTTAGCTCAAATTGTTGGTCGTAAATACTTGCTGATAGTCTCCTGAATGTACTGTCCCGCCACAAAATATTACCTGGACCAGTGAGCACGATTGTCAACCTATTCTTTTGGATGTTGATTATGCACATTTTCCCCTGAACATGGACAGTGTATTGGACATTGTTAGAAGAGTTCAATTTTGGACTAATTTCCTTCTCTAAAGCTTCCATAAATTCATTAAATAGTTCTCTGGAAGTAAACATAACTTCAACTTTCTTGTTTGTCCCCATTACATTGTAAAGTATTCCATCAAGGTTGTCATTATAGACCTTGTTTTCCTGATATAGAGGAGATGACGGAATCTCAGAAGATGAGAAACCAGAAAATTCATTTTCACTTTCATCACTCAATAAATATGAGGAGGTAATGTTAATTCTGGGTTTAGGGGGTATAATAATAGTAGAAACATGGCTTACAAAAGATTCATTTTGAGATGAACTACTAGTATTTCTATGCATGTTGAAAGTTAACTCTTCGTCAGTTGAAATATTCATTTTGTTTATTGTGTTTTCTACTATTTTTCATCAATCTAATTAAATATTCACAGGTTTTCTTTGTCTAGCAATGGGGCAACTTGAAAAGTCTTTGAAATAGTACTTTCTGCTTAATTATCATTATCATTATTTTTACATCTGAGCATTGATAATCACCACAAATACTGGTCAAAACTGTTACATATGTTGGAATCACAAAATAATGCAGTTTTACAGAATGTTATCTGATAATCCAGATAGTAATATTGCACAATACTTAGCTGATCAATACAGCACAGGATGTGACTTCCACATCAAAGAAGTTTATGATACATCCAAGCTTGTAGAGAAACTCAGCAGGAGTTCACCTGAGAAATAGCCACAACATGGCTTAAAAGACAATTATTTCTTTAAATAACTCAATTTACAATCACTTTTTTCAAAATCTCTTTAGATTTTCAAAATGCTGTTAAATAGCAGTAGTTAGATATCCATGAGAGCTTGGTTCCTTTCGAAAACCAGCCAGATCCGCCCATGCAAGACTGGATTATGGCCCTTGAAATTGTCCAAATTGCTATAATTGAGCATGTGAACACAATAGAGGCTCCATTTACTATCTGATCTTCACCAAACTTAGATAGTAGTTAAATACTGATTAGAGCTTGGTTCCTTTTGAAAACCAGCCAGATCCGCCAATGCAAGACTGGATTATGGCCCATGAAATTGTAAAAATGACTATAATACAGCTTGTGAAAACAAAAGAGCCCCCATTTACTATCCGATCTTCACCATACATACATGCTCTGGATTGAAAATGACCAAAGAACCATACCAGTAGAGCATAGGCCCTCATGGGCCTCTTGTTTAGCTCACCTGTGCACGAAGTGCTCAAGGTGAGTTATTGTGATCGCCCTATGTCCGGCGTCCGGCGTCCGTCAACATTTTCTCCTCTGTAACCGGTGGGTCAACTGGGATGAAACTTCACAGAGAGCATCCTCATAATGTCCTCACCAGAATTCCTTAAAATTTTCGGGATCCATGCAGAATTCTGGTTTCCATGGCAACGAAATGAAAAAACTTCAAAATTCTTAAAAAATCTTCTCCTCCGAAAGTGTCAGGCCGATTTTCAAATAATTTTGTAGAAATGTTCCTCGGGTGACCCTCTATCAGATTCCTTCAAGCCATGTTGATTGGTCGAAAAACATGGCCGCCAGGGGGGGCGGGGCTATTTTTCCTTATATGGCTATAGTGCAAACTTAAAAAATCTTCTTCTCCAAAAGTGTCAGGCCGATTTTCAAATAAATTTGTAGAAATGTTCCTTGGGTGACCCTCTATCAGATTCCTTCGAGCCATGTTGATTGGTCAAAAACATGGCCGCCAGGGGGCGGGGCTATTTTGCCTTTTATGGTTATAGTGCAAACTTAAAAAATCTTCAACATCTTCTCCTCAGTAACTGGTGGGTCAATTGGGATGAAACTTCACAGAAAGCATCCTCTCATTGACCTCACCAGAATTCCTTCAAATTTTTGGGATCCATGCAGAATTCTGGTTTCCATGGCAACGAAACGAAAAAAACTTCAAAATTCTACTTCTCCCTAACTGGTTGGCAGATTTTGAACTTATTTTGTAGAAATGTTCCTTGGGTGACTCTCTATCAGATTCCTTGAAGCCATGTTGATTGGTCGAAAAACATGGTCGCCAGGGGGGCGGGGCTTTTTTGCCTTATATGGCTTTAGTGAAAACTTAAAAAATCTTCTCCTCCAAAAGTGTCTGGCCGATTTTCAAATAATTTTGTAGAAATATTCCTTGGATGACCCGCTATCAGATTCCTTTAAGCCATGTTGATTGGTCGAAAATCATGGCCGCCAGGGGGGGGCGGGGCTTTTTTGCCTTATATAGCTATAGTGCAAACTTAAAAAATCTTCTCCTCCAAAAGTGTCGGGCCGATTTTCAAATAATTTTGTAGAAATGATCCTTGGATGACCCTCTATCAGATTCCTTCAAGCCATGTTGATTGGTCAAAAATTATGGCCGCCAGGGGGCGGGGCTATTTTGCCTTTTATTGCTATAGTGAAAACTTAAAAAATCTTCTCCTTCAAAAGTGTCAGGCCGATTTTCAAATAATTCTGTAGAAATGTTCCTAGGGTGACCCTCTATCAGATTCCTTAAAGCCAAGTTGATTGGTTGGAAACTATGCCCGCCAGATGGCGGGGTTTATATAGCTAAAGTGAAAAAAAAAATCAGGTGAGCGATTCCTGGGGGCCATCATGGCCCTCTTGTTTATGACGCCTGACTGCCAGTCTTTGAACAAATCAACGTGTCTTGAACAGTTCTTGTAGAGGGCAACATAACAAACATTTCTGGCAAAAATCTTACAAAACGGATGTGAAGATTCAGAGAAAAATAATATTTATTAATTTACATTTCCCCCTTTCAGATGCTGCCGCGACAGAAGTTATTTCAATAGGTATTCAATCTTTCAGCATTTTACTCGGTTTATGTAATAAAAAAATGTACATATATATCAACAAAATAAGGTATCGAAAAGTGTTACTAAAATATTTATTACCAAGTGAGGATTGTCATCTTGCGAGTTAATTTACCGTGGACGGCTACTTGTTAATATTTGTATTGTAATTGTTGTTTTCATAAAGTTGGTTTCTACAATTTAAATGGAGATGAGAGTAAAGGCTGGGGACCAAAGGCGAAGGTCGCCACACCTCCACATTTTAACCAATAATAGACACTTACCTTTTCGGAGTTCGGCGGAATCATTCGCAATCACATGGAATCGTACGGAAATTAAAAGAAGCACTTCTGGGTCAAATCTATCAAAATGGTTGCGCCTTATTCAAAGCAATCAGGATTGTGGAAAATACCCGCGTAGTGGGATATATACCCCGCTGTTATAAATTCAATAAAGGCAAGTAGTTACAAAATTAATTTTCTTTTCAATCACATTGTTCTTGGTCGGGCATCACGAACCGTTAAAGAATTTTGTTCTTAAACTAACACATTCTACTTCGGTCACATCGTAGTCGAGACCATCATTTTGCAAGTTTATTGCTTCGCTGCATTTAGCAAAGGCTTTGTGTGGACTTAATTTGGGCGATATGTTATACACCAATTATTGCTTCGACGAACAAGACCAAGTTTTTGAGAATTGAACGGAAATTACAAACACAGGGCCTTGTTGAAAAAGGCTTGTGTATTTTTTTGTGATGTTTTGACCCAAGAGTGCTATACCTTTACTATATTATGTATTTATAGTACGGTAGTGTATATTATACGATAGTGTGGGAAAAATATAGGTATTATTATACAATAGAGTTGAAAACATTGTGACAAAAGGAGGCAGCGCTCATTATATTTCCAGCTGCAGATTTTACGTAAGTGGGATAAAAGGTTTAACTTTCATGTATTTTTCATCAAATTTGTAATTTATTTTATGAAAAATGCACATGGTGGGATAAAAGCAAATTTGATGTAAACAAATTTATGTGATAATATTAAACATGATTTTTAGCTGCACTGGCTGAAAGCTAGTCGAGCTAATTGTCCGTCATGTGTGCGTAAACATTTTGCTTCAAACGACTTCTCCTCCCTAACTACTTGGCCAATTGGGATAAAACTTCGTAGGAAACTATATTTCCAGCTGCAGATTTTACGTAAGTAGGATAAAAGGTTTAACTTTCATGTATTTTTCATCAAATTTGTAATTTACGTTATGAAAAATGCACATGGTGGGATAAAAGCAAATTTGATGTAAACAAATTTATGTGATAATATTAAACATGATTTTTAGCTGCACTGGCTGAAAACTAGTCGAGCTAATGTCATGGCTAATTGTCCGTCGTGTGTGCGTAAACATTTTGCTTCAAATGACTTCTCCTCTCTAACTACTTGGCCAATTGGGATAAAACTTCATAGGAAACATCCTCTCAATGTCCTCTCCTAAATTCCTTCAAATTTGTTGGATCCATGTAAAGTTCTGGTTTCTATGGCAACCCAAAGAAAAAAATAGCGCAAACTTAATAAATCTTCTCCGAAAGTGTCCGGCCGATTTTCAAATAATTTTGTAGAAATGTTCCTTGGGTTACCCTCTATCAGATTCCTTCAAGCCAAGTTGATTGGTCAAAAAACATGGCCACCAGGGGCCGAGGCTTTATTGGCTTATATGGCTATAGTGATAACTTAAAAAATCTTCTTCTCCGAAAGTGTTGGGCTGATTTGTTGATTGGTCGAAAAACATGGGCACCAGATTGGCGGTGCTGTTTGGAGATTTAATTATTTCCTAATGGCAGTGGAGCAATACTGGCCCTCTTGGGCCTCTTGTTGTTTAACCCTTTCCAACATACAGACATTTTCTGACACCTGCAGCCGATGACTTTTGAAAACCGTGTAACCAAAGGAGAAATTGCTCAATATGAGCAATTTCTCCTCAGGTCATAATGTTTTTAACTCCTTTTAATAATATAACCCTTATTAATGGAATTTTTTCATGTTTTTGCCAAACATTTTCGAAGTCGTTTGAAAGGTCAGGACGAGGTCATTTTCAGTGGTAGTTTGGAGCCTCTTGTAACAAAGGTCCTGGTTTTGAATCCCGGTGTGAGCAGTTTTTTGCTGTTGGATGTTCCAAAACATGTGGAGCAATTATTTCTCCAGTATACTAATATAATATTGTCAATTATTACAATATTTGCAAACAATTAGACTGTGAAATGTACAAGTTGACTTTTTGTTTAAAGTGTAGATCTAGGTCAGATCGTTAAGCCTATGCATCCACAGCCTTTTGTACATTCTTTATATATTAATTAATCACACAAGCTTGTAGGAAGCTTTAGTAATTTTATTTTGAAGCTGAAAGGAGTGAGAAGATGTACTGGCTGTTTTAACCCTTTCCCACATACAACATATCTGCAGCAGATGGCTTTGAAAACATACCAGAAAAAAATTGGAAACTCCCTTTGAAGTAGTCAAACTTGTATTAAGAGACCACCCTAGGGAAATGCTGTAAGTGGTCTCTTAAGACAGGTGGTCTCTCCCTTGAGGTACTAATGTATTTTTTGTTTTTTTTGGGTCTTATGTATACTACATTATACATGTATTGGTATTCAAGAATAAATAACAATAAACATTTTGTTGTTCTTCTAATTTTATATTTTATTTCAATGTTAGTCATATTTATTTGCAAAAGTGTAAGTGATAAAAGAGCCGATTAAATAAACGTGCTATCACCATTAGAAAGCAAAAAACAAACACAGATCCAATTAAAGAAATTAATCCACAAACAATCCCCAAACTATCCACGGAGTGATTTAAAAGGGACAATAATTGACGATAAAGTTTATTAAATACAAACTGCTAAACCTGGCATTATCGGCTTTTACGACTGTAATACATCTGCAGTATTTGAGAGTCATAACAAAGACAATAATTGTAGCTAAAGTGTATTAAATACAAACTGCTAACACGGCAATTATCGTTTTTTTCGCACTGTAATAAACGTTTGATCTCTGGTTATTTTACATGTCACATCTTGCTTGATTATCATTTAAACCTGTGTGGTTGACACGTGAGAGTTGTGTTAGGATTATTTGACTGTTAGATTTAAGGTTGCTGAACCGTGGATTTTTAGCTCACCTGAGCTTTGCTCAAGGTGAGTTATTGTGATCGCCTTTTGTCCGGCGTCCATTGTGCGTCGTGCGTCAACTTCTTCTCCTCAGTAACCAGTGGGTCAATTTGGA
The DNA here is from genome assembly GCA_031761405.1 of Serripes groenlandicus. NCBI lineage: Eukaryota > Metazoa > Mollusca > Bivalvia > Cardiida > Cardiidae > Serripes > Serripes groenlandicus. The sequence goes on from JASEVX010000027.1 coordinate 2,248,771, forward strand.
TGAAACTTCACAGAAAGCATCCTCTCAATGACCTCACCAGATTTCCTTCAAATATTTGGGATCCATGCAGAATTCTGGTTTCCATGGCAACGAAATGAAAAAAACTTCAAAATTCTTCTTCTCCCAAACTGGTTGGCAGATTTTCAAATAATTTTGTAGAAATGTTCCTTGGATGACCCTCTATGAGATTCCTTCAAGCCATGTTGATTGGTCAAAAAACATGGCCGCCAGGGGGGGGGGGCGGGGTTATTTTTCCTTATATGGCTATAGTGAAAACTTAAAAAATCTTCTCCTCCGAAAGTGTCAGGCCTATTTTCAAATAATTTTGTAGAAATGTTCCTTGGATGACCCTCTATCAGATTCCTTCAAGCCATGTTGATTGTTCGAAAAACATGGCCGCCAGGGGGGCGGGGCTATTTTGCCTTATATGGCTATAGTGAAAACTTAAAAAATCTTCTTCTCCCAAACTGGTTGGCAGATTTTCAAATAATTTTGTAGAAATGCTCCTTGGATGACCCTCTATTAGATTCCTTCAAGCCATGTTGATTGGTCAAAAAACATGGCCGCCAGGGGGCGGGGCTATTTTGCCTTATATGGCTATAGTGAAAACTTAAAAAATCTTCTCCTCCCAAAGTGTCAGACCGATTTTCAAATAATTTTGTAGAAATATTCCTTGTATGACCTTCTATCAGATTCCTTCAATCCAAGTTGATTGGTTGAAAAACATGGCCACCAGGGGGGGCGGGGCTATTTTGCCTTATATGGCTATAGTGAAAAGTTAAAAATCTTCTTCTACGAAAGTGTCCGGCCGATTTTCAAATAATTTTGTAGAAATATTCCTAGGGTGACCCTCTATCAGATTCCTTCAAGCCAAGTTAATTGGTCGGAAACTATGGCTGCCAGGGGGCGGGGCTTATATAGCTAAAGTGAAAAAAAATAAAAAATCAGGTGAGCGATTCCAGGGCCATCATGGCCCTCTTGTTATTAATATGGGAAGGATGTCCGTTGGTCGCAGACAGCAGGATCTCGCTTATTGCAGGTTAATTTATGACTAAAAATCATCGGGGGAGTTCAATGTGTTCGCTTACACCAGGTAGTCGGTAGTACAGGTTTGACTGTACAATAATTGAATAGATTTGAAAACATTGTGACAAAAGTAGAAATTGCTTGTTTTGAGCAATTTATTTTTTGGTTGCCATGTTTTCAAAAAGCCGTCTGATGCAGTGGTGTCAGAAAGTGTCTATATGAGGGAAAGGTTCTACAAAGTTCTATAATACCAAACCATTTTACAATTGTAGAGATCTGTTGGCTGTGAAGCATTATGAGAAGTTTGAAGAGTGGATGTTTACATATTCTCATCGATTAATTTTGATGTCATCGGAGTAAGTATGTAAATGTTTTGAGACACATCTGGCTATTTGCCTCTCCACTTAGGCATCATTTAACCCCCCTTTCCAAGATACAAAATATCAGCAGCAGACGACTTTGCAAACATGGTGACAAAAACCTGAAAAATCTCCATCATCTAGGCAAAATAAGGAAAATCTCTATAACTTGAAATATGAAAAATTGTGACGAATTTTTTGAGCAATTCCTTCTTTTGTCACAATGATTTTAAGTCTTTTGCTGCAGGGGTGTCAGAAGACGTCAATATGTGGGGAAGGGTTAAAGTTACAATGGAACTATTAAAGATCACTTCTTTGTTGTCCATACAGACTGTACATAGCATTCTTCCCAGGCTACTTTCCCACGTTGACCATTGGTGAAGGACAAATGATGCAAGTTGCATTGACTTGTCAATCGTCAGAAAGAATGAATATATCCAAACTGAGTTTGGAAACCAAGATCCCAAGATTGATAGCCCTAGTTGTGACTGACTGAGCTTTTATGCCTCGATATAGAAAATGCATTGTACATCTGTATAGTTGATGTACCATATAACTCAATATCTTTACCTCATCAGATAAATATGAGACTTGAAAATTTAGAAAATCTCTGGAAATGTTTCAAAAGGCGTTTGCTGCTGCATGTGGGAAATGATTAACAAATGGTTAACCCCCTCATACGACAATTCTGCAGTAGACGACTGAACATATTTTGACAAAAAATAGAAAATCTCTATAATTGAATGGATAACCTATGACTAAAAGTGGAAAACATTGTGGCAAAAGGAGAAATTGCTCGTTTTGAGCAATTTTTCTTTTGTCACTATGTTTTCAAAAGGCCGTCTGCTGCAGATGCGTCAGAAAGCATCTATATGAGAGAAAAGGTTAAAAAAATATTCTGAGATTGTGGAGAAAATGTTAAATTTGTCCTTTCAATTTCAGTAATCTGTTAGCAAGCGGTTTCTACAAAATAATGTTTGTATGCATGAAGATTGCCAACAAGCTGGACTATTTTTAGGTAACTATTGATATGCCTCTTCATCTTGTGATAGCTAACCCAACTTTAAAAAATATTGTGGGAAAAGGAGAAATTCAAATACATCTTTTAATGGGAAAGCGTTAAAACAGTTATTATCTTTTGAGCCAGGCCACATAGAAATTTTTTGGTCACTATTGCCCGTAACTCCAACTTGTAGACACATTTTGATGCATCTGCAGCAGACGACTTTTGAAAACATTGTGGCAAAAGAAGAAATTGCTCGTCTTGAGCAATTTCTCCTTTTGCCATAATGCTATCAACTGATTTTTAGCTCCACTGGCTGAAAGCCAGTCGAGCTTATGTCATGGCGAATTGTCCGTCGTGCGTGCGTGCGTAAACTTTTTCCTTTAAACGACTTCTTCTCACTAACCAGTTGGCCAATATGGTTGAAACTTCATAGGAAGCATCCTCTCAATGTCCTCTCTTAAATTCCTTCAATTTTTTTTTATCCATCCATAATTCTGGTTTCCATGGCAACCAAAAGAACAAAATAGTGAAAACTTAAAAAATCTTCTTCTCTGAAAGTGTCAGGCCGATTTTCAAATAATTTTGTAGAAATGTTCCTTGGGTGACCCTTTATTAGATTCCTTCAAGAAATGTTGATTGGTCGAAAAACATGGTCGCCAGAGGGCGGGGCTATTTTGCCTTATATGACCATAGTGAAAACTTAAAAAATCTTCTTCTCCCAAAGTGTTCAGCCGATTTTCAAATAATTTTGTAGAAATGTTCATTGGGTGACCCTCTATCAGATTCCTTCAAGCCATGTTGATTGGTCGAAAAATATGGCCGCCAGAGGGCGGGGTAATTTTGCTCTATATGACCATAGTGAAAATTTAAAAAATCTTCTTCTCCGAAACTGTTGAGCAGATTTTCAAATAATTTTGTAGAAATGTTCTTTGGGTGACCCTCTATCAGATTCCTTCAAGCCATGTTGATTGGTTCAAAAATATGGCTGCCATGGGGTGGGGCTATTTTGCCTTATATGGCTATTGTGAAAACTTAAAAAATCTTCTCCTCCGAAAGTGTCAGGCCGATTTTCAAATAATTTTGCAGAAACATTCCTTGGGTGACACTCTACAAGATTCCTTTAAGCCATGGTGGTTGGTAAAAAATATGGCCACTAGGGGGCAGGGCTGTTTGGAGATTTGATTTTTGCCTTATGGCCGTGGAGCGATACTGGCCCTCTTGGGCCTCTTGTTTATGTTTTTGCCAATATGTTTTGAAAGTCGTCTGCTGCTGATTTGTCGTATGTGGGAAAGGGTTAAGAGGCTTCCATGAAGCCTCTATAGCTAGATGGCTAACAGAAGATCCTGATCAAATTGCCCTGAGACGGAGTAAGGTCCAGCTGATCTTGATCTTCACATGTTATAAAATTCCAAAGGTCAGTTTAGTGTGATGTTGACAGAGCCCCGATAGCTCAGTTGTAATGAAATGTAATGTAATTATAGAGACCAATTGCTCTGATTGAGCATAAGCTTTTCAGCTTCTAAAGGCTCATTTGATAGCGTACACTATATCATGTACAAGCATCTAACAGGTGCAGATAAGTTCAAGAGACAGTTGGATACAAGGGAGTCCGGGTGCGATGCCATAGCTCTTTCTAAAAAGATCCCTAGGTTCTTTAATGTGCTCAGTGTATAGCACCGATTCACATGAGGCACCTTTTCCTTGAAAGGACCAGTTCTTGACCTATAGTTGGTAGATACCAGGACTATCAGTTTGAACACTAGATTGGTCAACATTCTTTCCGACGTATGACTTATGTAAATGCCACAAGCATCATTTCTCTTACACCAATCTTACAACAGTCTATGTTGAAAAGCAGCCAGTTGGTTGAATAAACTTGTGTGGAACACTGGTTTGGATAGCTAGAAAACAAATAGGTAGGTGAACTGGTAGACTTCCATGACTGCAGCAGAAAACTTTTGAAAACATTGTGGCAATTTCTCCATTTGCCACGAGGTTTTCAAAAGCTATGTGCTGCAGATGCGTCAAAATATATCTTGTTTGTGATAAAGGTTAAGCCAGTTTGCTTGATGGCACCAAACAACTCATGAACAACTTGTCTCTTTTTTTCCTTTTCAGGACATTTCTGGAACTGGTTTTACTCCAGCTATAAAACAGGAATCCATGGAGACCGACAGTCCTCAGTCAGTTGGACACCAAGGAACATCCCTGTTATCTGCTCTTGATGAAATTTTCTAAAGAGGTACAGCTTTGTTTAATCAGTTATATTTGACATAGTACAAAGAACTTTTCATTAAGAGCAATTTCTCTGCATGTGAGAACGTATAATCTTTTTCCACCCGCGGATACATTTTGACCCATCAGCATCAGATGACTTTTGAAAACATTGGAGCAAAGGAGAAATTTACCATATTTATACCCCCTTCGAAGAAGAGGGGGTATATAGGAGTCACTGTGTCGTGCTGTCGTAAGCCATATTTTGTCTGGCCTATTTCTTACAAACCACTGGGTGGAATTCAATAAAATTTAACATAAAGTTTCTATACCAAGAGGATATGTGCATATCCTAAAGGTCTTACAATTGCATGTTTTTTACAGAGTAATGGCCCTTTTACTTTTTATGCCCCCCCGGAATCTCCGATTCGGGGGGGCATATAGTTTTTGGCCTGTCTGCACGTCTGTCTGTCTGCACGAAAAAACCTTTAACCTTGACCACTACTTTTGAACCATAACAGGTACGGCTACCATATTTCACATGTGTATTCCTTGTGACATTACCTTTCTGTCAGTACCAAAATGTTTGACCTTGCGACCTTGACCTTTGACCTAGATGTTGCCATTCTCTAAAAAAACTTTAACCTTGGCCATTTCTTTTGAACCATAACAGGTACGGCTACAATATTTCACATGTGTATTCCTTGTGACATGACCTTTCTGTCAGTACCAACATTTTTGACCCTGCGACCTTGACCTTTGACCTAGATGTTGCCATTCTCGAAAAAAACTTTAACCTTGGCCATTTCTTTTGAACCATAACAGATACGGCTACCATATTTCACATGTGTATTCCTTGTGACATGACCTTTCTGTCAGTACCAACATTTTTGACCTTGAGACCTTGACCTTTGACCTAGATGTTGCCATTCTCAATTTTTTTTTTAACCTTCCCCACTTCTTTTGAACCATAACAGGTAAGGCTACCATATTTCACATGTGTATACCTTGTTACATGACCTTTCTGTCACTACCAAAATTTTTCACCTTGCGACCTTGACCTTTGACCTAGATGTTGCCATTCTCGATAAAAACTTTAACCTTGACCACTACTTTTGAACCATAACAGGTACGGCTACCATATTTCACATGTGTATACCTTGTGACATGACCTTTCTGTCACTACCAAAGTTTTCACCTTGCGACCTTGACCTTTGACCTAGATGTTGCCATTCTCGAAAAAAACCTTTAACCTTGACCACTATTTTTTAACCATAACAAGTACGGCTACCATATTTCCTGTGTATATCTTGTGACATGACCTTTCTGTCAGTACCAAAATGTTTCACCTTGCGACCTTGACCTTTGACCTAGATGTTGCCATTCTCGAAAAAAACTTTAACCTTGACCACTACTTTTGAACCATAACAGGTACGGCTACCATATTTCACATGTGTATTCCTTGTGACATGACCTTTCCGTCAGTACCAACATTTTTGACCTGGCGACCTTGACCTTTGACCTAGATGTTGCCATTGGGGGGCATCAGTGTTTCACAAACACATCTTGTTAAGTTATGGTGTAGGTAAAGGTGCTGTTTTGGGGGGTATTTATCATCTTCAGTGATAGTTCTTGTTTGTATTGTAATAAAAATCTTTACCAAGATAATGCAAGATAACAATTTACTGCAAGTTTCTATGTACCATTGTTTAAGGGTTGGTGATGGTTGCATTTTAGATTTTTGCGTTGTTCCTACGGTGACCATCTATCAGATACCATTCAGCCATGTTGATTATTAAAAAAAGAACATTGACACAAGGGTTGTTTTGCCTTATATCTTCTCCTGATCTGCCTCGTGATGTAGTGGAAGAGCGTCCACCTTGGGTGCGGGAGGTTTCAGGTTTGATCCTTGCTGGGTCATACCGAAGACTTTAATAATGGTAGTAATGTCTGCACTCCCTCGCGTTCAGGGTTCTGATCAATTTTCCAAATATATTGCAAAAATGTTCCTTCGAAATTCCTTCAAGCCAAATTGATTGAAGTCAAAAACATGGCCACCATAATTGATTTAGGGAAATTTTTAGAATTATTCTCCTAAATGTATCTGACAGATTTTCAAGTAATTTTGTAGAAATGTTTCTTGTGTGAAACTCTATCAGGGGGTTGGGCTATTTTCCCCTTCATGCTAAAAGTGTAAGATTTAGAATTAATCCCCGAAGAAAATGGATGTCTGATAATGAAAGAAACCCATATGATACCAGTACATTTCTTTGGTTACCTTTTATTTTCCTAAAGTCATATTAATGTGACAATAGCGGACATCATAGGGTTGGGTTATTACACCTTGTGGCAGTTGAGCTATGCCGGTACTCTTTTACCTATTGTCTAAGCTTACCTGACCGCATAATGTTTTATTGTGGTTGGCATAGGTGGGCTATCCAAGGCCATCATGGCCCTCTTGTCATTATGTTTTATTCTAAATTTTCGTCTATTCACAGGATTTAGTCTGTATGAAACAGTACAGAGATGAACTGCTGGCTTCCTGCTTGACTTTTATATTGGCTTTATCTAAGGTAGTAATATCTGAACAAATGCTAGATGTGGTACCAACTATACAGGTACATTTTAGCCTGTTCCAACCTGCATGTTGATGCATATGCAGCAGACATTGGGACAAAGGAAGAAAATGCTAATAATGCGCAATTTGTCTGGTTAGTCAATTTAAGGAATTTGATATAGTGCTCTAGATAAGGACCTATTTTATTTTCAAAAATCCTAATATGGCCTCTAAATCATGAGACTATTCTTCTGTGTACCATCAAGGTTAGATTTGAATGAGAAATAAGAGATTAGGGGGAGCAAAGAAAGCTTAGTTCTCCTTATCTAGGCTTCTGTCTGAATGCTGTATAGTAGACCCTAGGTTATTATACCCCCAGATATGTAGTATATGAGGGCTATATAGGAGTCACGCTTGACGGTCAGTTTGTTTGTCGGTCGGACATTTCTTGTGAACACTATTTCTCAGCAACCCTTAGTCAGAATTCAATATAACTTCACAATAATGATTGATACCAAGTCTAGTTGTGCATATTGTCGGCGTGTTGCACTGGAACTATTTTTAAATGAGTTATGGCCCCTTGAATTTCTCATACATAGCTGGTCTAGAGACATTTCTTGTGAACACTATTTCTAAGCAACCCTTGGTCAGAATTCAATATAACTTCACAAGAATGATCGATACCAAGCCTAGTTGTGCATATTGTCGGCGTGTTGCACTGGAATTATTTTTTAATGAGTTATGGCCCCTTGAATTTCTCATACACAGTTGGTCTGTAGACATTTCTTGTGAACACTATTTCTCAGCAACCATTTCTTGTGAACACTATTTCTCAGCAGCCCTTAGTCAGAATTCAATATAACTTCACAATAATGATTGATACCAAGCCTAGTTGTGCATATTGTCGGCGTGTTGCACTGGAACTTTTTTTAAATGAGTTATGGCCCCTTGAATTTCTCATACATAGTTGGTCTTTAGACATTTCTTGTGAACACTGTTTCTCAGCAACCATTTCTTGTGAACACTATTTCTCAGCAACCCTTAGTCAGAATTCAATATAACTTCACAAGAATGATTGATACCAAGCCTATTGTCGGCTATGAGAATATGAGAGCTATACTACTCACCCTGGCGTCGGCGTCCACGTCACACTTTGGTTAAGGTTTTGCATGCAAGTACTTAAATACTACATGTATTGCATTGAAACTTTCTACAACCCTACTAAACTGTCACACCTATGTAGATTATCAAGTTAGATAACTCTACCCTGCATTTTATGCAAGTTATGGCCCTTTTTTACTTAGAAATTCTGGTTAAAGTTTTGCGTGCAACTAAATTAAGAGTCCATATCTCAGTATTTACTTGATGCATTGCATTGAAACTTTATACAACCCTACCCAACCATCACACCTATGTAGATTATCAAGTTAGATATCTCTATCCTGCATTTTATGCAAGTTATGGCCCTTTATTTACTTAGAAATTCTGGTTAAATTTTTGGTGCAACTAAATTAAGCGTCCATATCTCCGTATTTACTAGATGCATTGCATTGACACTTTATACAACCCTACCCAACTATTACACTTATGTAGATTATCAAGTATGATAACTCAATCCTGCATTTTATGCAAGTTATGGCCCTTTTTAGCTCACCTGAGCTTTGCTCAAGGTGAGTTATTGTGATCGACTTTTGTCCGGCGTGCGGCGTGCGTCAACTTCTTCTCCTCAGTAACCAATGGGTCAATTTGGATGAAACTTCACAGAAAGCATCCTCTCAATGACCTCACCAGAATTCCTTCAAATTTTTGGGATCCATGCAAAATTCTGGTTTCCATGGCAACGAAACGAAAAAACTTCAAAATTCTTCTTCTCCCAAACTGCTTGGCAGATTTTCAAATAATTTTGTAGAAATGTTCCTTGGATGACCCTCTATCAGATTCCTTCAAGCCGTGTTGATTGGTCGAAAAACATGGCCGCCAGGGGATGCGGGGCTATTTTGCCTTATATGTCTATAGTGAAAACTTAAAAAATCTTCTCATCCGAAAGTGTAAGGCAGATTTTCAAATAATTTTGTAGAAATGTTCCTTGGGTGACCCTCTATCAGATTCCTTCAAGCCTAGTTGATTGGTCGAAAAACATGGCCGCCGGGGGGGGGGGGGGGGGGGGGCGGGCTATTTTGCCTTATATGGCTATAGTGCAAACTTAAAAAATCTTCTCCACCAGAAGTGTCAGGCCGATGTTCAAATAATTTTGTTGAAATGTTCCTTGGGTGATCCTCTATCAGATTCCTTCAAGCCATGTTGATTGGTCAAAAAACATGGCCGCAAGGGGTTGGGGCTATTTTGCCTTTTATGGCTATAGTGAAAACTTAAAAAATCTTCTCCTCCATAAGTGTCAGGCCGATTTTCAAATAATTTTGTAGAAGTGTTCCTTAAGTGATCCTCTATCAGATTCCTTCAAGCAATGTTGATTGGTAAAAAAACATGGCCGCCAGGGGGCGGGGCTATTTTGCCTTATATGGCCAATGTGAAAACTTAAAAAATCTTCAACATCTTATCCTCAGTAACCAGTGGGTCAATTTGGATGAAACTTCACAGAAAGCATCCTCTCAATGACCGCACCAGAATTCCTTCAAATTTTTGGGATCCATGCAGAATTCTGGTTTCCATGGCAACGAAACGGAAAAAACTTCAAAATTCTTCATCTCCCAAACTGCTTGGCCGATTTTCAAATAATTTTGTAGAAATGTTTCTTGGATGACCCTCTACCAGATTCCTTCAAGCCATGTTGATTGGTCGAAAAACACGGCCGCTAGGGGGGCGGGGCTATTTTGCCTTATATGGCTATAGTGCAAACTTAAAAAATCTTCTCCTCCAAAAGTGTCAGCCCGATTTTCAAATAATTTTGTAGAAATGTTCCTTGGATGACCCACTTTCAGATTCCTTCAAGCCATGTTGATTGGTCAAAAAACATGGCCGCCAGTGGGCAGGGCTTTTTTGCATTATATGGTTATAGTGAAAACTTAAAAAATCTTCTCCTCCAAAAGTGTCTGGCTGATTTTCAAATAATTTTGTAGAAATGTTCCTAGGGTGACCCTCTATCAGATTCCTTCAAGCCAAGTTGATTGGTCAGAAACTATGGCTGCCAGGGGGCGGGGCTTATATAGCTAAATTGAAAAAAAAAAAAAAGTGAGCGATTCCAGAACCATCATGGCCCTCTTGTTAAGTTATTCTATCCTCATTAATAGCTATTTTCCAAGTTTTGCCCTAGAAGTTTGGAAAGTCATCTGCTACAGATTTATTGTATGTGGGAAAGGGTTGAAAATGCCATTAATCTGTACTAATTACAGGAATGGAGCAAAGTTGATTGGTCGGAAACTATGGCTGCCAGGGGGCGGGGCTTATATAGCTAAAGTGAAGAAAGAAAAAAAAATCAGGTGAGCGATTCAAGGGCCATCATGGCCCTCTTGTTTACTTAGAAATTCTGGTTAAAGTTTTGCATGCAACTAAATTAAGAGTCCATATCTCAGTATCTACTTCATGCATTGCATTGAACTTTATACAACCCTACCCAACCATCACACCTATGTAGATTATCAAATTAGATAACTTTATCCTGCATTTTATGAAAGTTATGGCCCTTTTTCTACTTAGAAATTCTGGTTAAAGTTTTGTGTGCAAATAAATTAGGAGTCCATATCTCAGTATCTACTGCATGCATTGCATTGAAACTTTCTACAACCCTGCCCAACTATCACACCTGTGTAGATAATCAAGTAAGCTAACTCTATCCTGCATTTTATGCAAGTTATGGCCCTTTTTTTACTTAGAAATTCTGGTTAAAGTTTTGCGTGCAACTAAATTAAGAGTCCATATCTCAGTATTTTGCATTGCATTGAAATTTGATACAACACTACTCAACTATCACACTTATGTAGATTATCAAGTATGATAACTCTATCCTGCATTTTATGCAAGTTATGGCCCTTTTTTTACTTAGAAATTCTGGTTAAAGTTTATCTTAGTAACTACTTGATGCATTGCATTGAAATTTTTTACAGCTCTTCCCAAAGATCACACATGTAAAAAATTAAATACGATAACTCTATCCAGCATTTTATGCAAGTTATGGCCCTTTTTGGACTTTTGGTAAAAGTTGTTTCCCTTTTTAGATCATCTAGAGCCAAAGGCTCAAGGTGAGCTATTCTGATCACTCTGTGTCCGTCGTCTGTCGTCCGTCGTTAACTTTTAGCTTTAAACATCATCACCTCCTGAACCGCAAGAACAATTTCCACCAAACATCACAGGAATGTTCCTTTGGTGGTCCTCTTTCAAAATTGTTCAAAGATTTAAATTCCCAAAGATCACACATGTAAAAAATTAAATACGATAACTCTATCCAGCATTTTATGCAAGTTATGGCCCTTTTTGGACTTGGTAAAAGTTGTTTCCCTTTTTAGATCATCTAGAGCCAAAGGCTCAAGGTGAGCTATTCTGATCACTCTGTGTCCGTCGTCTGTCGTCCGTCGTTAACTTTTAGCTTTAAACATCATCACCTCCTGAACCGCAAGAACAATTTCCACCAAACATCACAGGAATGTTCCTTTGGTGGTCCTCTTTCAAAATTGTTCAAAGATTTAAATTCCATTAAAAACTTTGGTTGCTGCGGCATCAGAAAGGGGACAAAATGTCCAAACTTTATAAATCTTCTCCTCCGAATCTGCCTGTCAGATTCAAATATAATTTGGTAGAAATGCTCCTTGGGTGACCCTCTATAAAAATTGTTCAAGTCATACTGATTGGTCGAAAAACATGGCAGTCAGGCGGCATCAGAAAAGGGGCAAAATGACAAAATTTGATAATTCCATTTTTAGCGCTACTGGCCAAAGGCCAGAAGGGCTTATGTCGTGGCGATTTGTCCGTCCGTCGGTCCGTAAACAATTTCTTGTTAACACGATACAGTCTTCATTTTTGATTGTATCTCAATTAAACTTATACAGTAGTTAGATATCCATGAGAGCTCGGTTCCTTTCCTAAACCAGCCAGATCCGCCCATGCATCACTGGATTAGGGCCCTTGAAATGGTCAAAATTGCTATAAAAGAGCTTGTTAACACGATACAGTCTTCACTTTTGATTGTATCTCAACTAAACTTATACAGTAGTTAAATATCCATGAGAGCTCGGTTCCTTTCGAAAACCAGCCAGATCCGCCCATGCATGACTGGATTATGGCCCTTGAAATGGTCAAAATTGCTATAAAAGAGCTTGTTAACACGGTACAGTCTTCACTTTTGATTGTATCTCAACCAAACTTATACAGTAGTTAGATATCCATGAGAGCTCGGTTCCTTCCGTAAAACCAGCCAGACTGGATTATGGCCCTTGAAATTGTTCAAATTGCTATAATTGAGCATGTGAACACAATAGAGGCTCTATTTACTATCTGATCTTCACCAAACTTAGATAGTAGTTAAATATTGATGAGAGCTTGGTTCCTTTTGAAAACCAGCCAGATCCGGCAAGACTCGATTATGGCCCATGAAATTGTAAAAATTGCTATAATACAGCTTGTGAACACAAAAGAGCCTCCATTTACTATCCGATCTTCATCATACATACATGCTCTGGATTGAAAATGAGCAAAGAACCATACCAGTAGAGCATAGATGAGGGCCTCTTGTTATGAAAGTGTTTGTCTGATTTTAAGAAAATATAATACGAATCTTACTTTAATGATCCTCTATTTAATTTGTTTAAGCCGTTTTGATGGGTTACACAATCATAGCAACCAGGCGTCATCACAAAAGGGGTAAATTGAACTTTTAGCTACAAATGACAACCAACTCCTACCATTCCAGTTGACCAATTTCCACAAAACATCACAGGAATGTTCCTTTGGTGGTCCTCTTTCAAATTTGTTCAAAGAATTAAATTCCGTGGATAGAACTTTGGTTGTTGCGGCATCAGAAAGGGGACAAAATGTCCAAACTTTAAAAATCTTCTCCTCCGAATCTGCCTTTCAGATTCAAATATAATTTGGTAGAAATATTCCTTTGGTGACCCTCTATAAAAATTGTTCAAGCCATACTGATTGGTCGAAAAAAATGGCAGTCAGGCGGCATCAGAAAAGGGGCAAAATGACAAAATGACAAAATTCCATTTTTATGAAAGTGTTTGTCTGATTTAAAGAAAATATAATACGAATCTTACTTTAATGATCCTCTATTAAATTTGTTTAAGCCGTTTTAATTGGTTACACAATCATATCAACCAGGCGTCATCACAAAAGGGGTAATTGAACTTTTAGCTACAAATGACAACCAACTCCTACCATTCCAATAGACCAATTTTCACAAAACATCACAGGAATGTTCCTTTGGTGGTCCTCTTTCAAAAGTGTTCAAAGATTTAAATTCCATTGAGAACTTTGGTTGCTGCGGCATCAGAAAGTGAGAAAAATACCCAAATTTTAAAATCCTTTTCCTCCATAATCTGCTTGTGTGATTGCAAGATAATTTGGTAGAAATGTTCCTTAAGTGACCCTCTAAATAAACTGTTGAAGCCATATTGATTTCGTTAAAAAACAGGGCAGCAAGGCGGCATCAGGAAAGGTGCAAAATGACAAAAAGTTTATAATTCCATTCTTATTAAAGTTCTTGTAAGATTTCAAGATATAAATGGCCTTTACTGATAAGCTGTTTCTTGAGAAGTGTCCACTCTTTGCAGTTTCATTTGCACTCCTTGATAAAATTTTCCCAGATATTTGCAGTTATATATTTGCTACTAATTTACTATCAATTAGGTGATCGATTTAGGGCCATCTTGGCCCTCTTGTTTTACTTTATATAATAGAAATTATGGTTCAAGGTTTGTGTGCAACTATATTAAGAGTCCATATCTTAGTAACTACTTGATGCATTCCATTGAAACGTAATACAACCCTTCCTAACCATCACACCTATGAAAATAATCAAGTTAAATAACTCTATCCTGCATATTATACATATTATCACCCTTTAAGAAATGGTTGATAATGTTTTGCATGCAACTACATTAAAGTCCATTATCTCAGTAACTTAAATAAGCGGTGGAATAGTCGAGCGCGCTGTCCTCCGACAGCTCTTGTTAAATGAGTTATTGCCCCTTGAATTTCTCATACATAGTTGGTCTATAGACATTTCTTGTGAACACTGTTTCTCAGCAACCCTTGGTCAGAATTCAATATAACTTCACAAGAATGATTGATTCCAAGCCTAGTTGTGCATATTGTCGACGTGTTGCACTGGAATTATTTTTAAATGAGTTATGGCCCCTTGAATTTCTCATACACAGTTGGTCTGTAGACATTTCTTGTGAACACTATTTCTCAGCAACCCTTGGTCAGAATTCAATATAACTTCACAAGAATGATTGATACCAAGCCTAGTTGTGCATATTGTCGGCGTGTTGCACTGGAATTATTTTTAAATGAGTTATGGCCCCTTGAATTTCTCATATATATGTATATTGTCAGGCACCAGCTGGGGGTATTCATCACCTTCAGTGATATTTCTAGTTTAAAAACAGAAAGAATTTTTTCTATGCTCTTTTCATATCATATGAGTATGCCATGTAGTTATTTGCCTCTCTTCTTAGCATGTACACTGAATGTAACTAGATCTTGTTTTAAGATGTATTTTGAAAATATTGTAGCATAAGCTGGAATTGCTAATGATGAGCTATTACTTCTTTTGTTACAAAGTTTTTGGCTATATTTAATTATAATTGCAGTTGCTTTAAAAGCACTGTGAATCGCTCTTTTTGATTGGTTCAAAACCGATCAGGTGACTAAAAGGAATTGCGTTTATTTTCCAATAACTGCAATTGATCACATGACCAGTTCAAGGAACTACTTTCGGAAAATAACTTTCTATTTTAATTTCGTCAGTAAAAGCCACAAATAATTATGTTGAGGTGATATTCAGCTTAATTTATTAAAAGTAATAATAAATAACACTCATGAGATATATCTATCACATAAAGTGACTTAAGAGGCGTATTTCGATAAAAATGTACTTAACGTTTACAATATTTCTAGATGAAATTTTACGGGTTTTGGTGCCAAAGTGACTTAACGTATGACGTAAAAAGCTTGATGTGACGTCATTTTCCTAGTATTGGGTCTTGTTCATCTGCGTAAAGAACATAAAAAAGAGATCCCAATTTTCAATTTAGGTATATGTCCCTTTTTCCTAAACTGCAATTATAAGGGTTTAATGTATGTTTTGGTACAGTTATAAGCGTATAACACGAAATTGCCAAATTACACTGCTGACATAATGCCCTTCGGGCATTATATGCTGAGTAATTAGTCGATTTCGTGTTACACTCTTATAATTGTACCAAAACATACATTAAACCCTTTAACCCTTTCCCTCATACGACAATTCTGCAGCAGACGACTTTGAACATATTTTGTCAAAAAATAGAAAACCTCAATAATCGAATGGATAACCTATGACTAAAAGTGGAAAACATTGTGTCAAAAGGAGAAATTGCTCATATTGAGCAATTTCTTCTTTTGTCACTATGTTTTCAAAATGCCGTCTGCTGCAGAAGCGTCAGAAAGTGTCTATATGAGAGAAAGGGTTAAAAAAACTTGGATGTCTAATAAAGGCAGTAATTATATAATAATGAATTATATTTGGCATTTGTTTTGATAATACAACTAATTGGAATGAATGCGATAAATTTTAATTGTTGTTTTCGTAAATTATTATTTACCAACACGATTAGAATATTTAAAGAGTAATTTGAAATTTGTAACACATTTTCCCCTGGTATTTAAAGATATGCAGCTATGTACCTCTTTCATTCGACATATTATAAATCGAATAACGGTCACTTTGTTAAAAAAAGATCTACAGAATATTGCCATAATGCTGCCTGCTTCATCCGTATTTCAAACGCTGTGTTGAGGATAGCAAAGTCAAGTTCAGTTTGTGTGGTAATGAACTGTCTTGGACTGGTGGAACCAGTAACATGCGCAACCATATTCGACTAAAACATCCGTCAGATGACCAGACTTCCCTTAATTCGCCTACTAATTTGTCTAACAAACAGCAATCAATGACATCCTTTATGGACACATCAAAAAAGTTGTCAGCACCACAGATCAACCAGATTACTCAAGCCATCGCTGATATGATCTTCACAGACTACATGCTTTCAATTTTACATATTAAATATTTTCTTAACTGTAAATTAAAAAAGTAAATATTTAGAAAAATTGTTTGACATGAATGTATACATTTCGGTAACGACGTTCTAGTCTGATTTATACATGACCGGGATATTCGAGTTAAAACAGCAACAACAACAATAACAAAACAGTAACCGGTTACAAAATTATACGAGTAACCGGTTAGTAATCCCTATTGCAATCCCTAATATTAACCCTTTCCCTCATATAGACGCTTTTTGACGCCTCTGCAGCAGACAGCTTTTTGAAAACATAGTGACAAAAGAAGAAATTGCTCAAAACAAGCAATTTCTCCTTTTGCCACAATGTTTTCCACTTATAGTCACAGGTTATCCATTCAATTATAGAGATTTCCTATTTGTTGACAAAATATGTTCGAAGTTGTCTGCTGCAGAATTGTCATATGAGGGAAAGGGTTAATGATAGTATGAGTATTAAACTAGAGTTGAAATCATTGTCACAAATGGAGAAATTGATCATATCATTATGAGCAATTTCTCCTTTTGCCACAATCATTTCAAAAGTCGTCTGCTGCAGAGGCATCAGAAAGCATCTATATGTTTTTATAAAGGTTAAACGATTGATGTAACAGAGCTTAGATAAGGGGATTTTTTTTACGTTCTAAAATTCCTATGTTAACCTCTAACCCTATGATTAAGGTACTTAAAAAGAATCGTCTCAATGAGACGATTCTTTTAAGTACACACATCATAGGGTTTGGTTGGATGATAAGAGATATTGTGGGGAAAAGAGCTGTATACTCCTCATTATCTTGACCTCTGATGTTAATTCATATCAGGTGCTGAAGATGTGAGTGTTAAATCTAATGTGAGTACCACCCAAAATTAAGTCCGGCAAAGGGAAAAAGAAGCTGACAATCAGGCTGATTAAAGGGAAACGGGACAAAGTGACACAGGTACAGACTCTTACACGCTCTTAATTAACTCATTTCCTCCTACAACAAATCGGCAGCAAACAACTTTGATAAAAGAATTTTGCAAAAACATGTAAAATATCTAAAAACGACAGTGTAATTTTAAAAGTTAGTTAAAAAAATGTGGTGGCAAAAGATGTCTGCTGCAGATGCATAACTATTCTTAGTCTAGAAAAGGTTAAAAATTCATAATTTTTGGCGTAACAATTGAAGGTCATCGTTTTGGTGATGCTTACCTTCGCCAGGAGACACACACCGATCATTTATCTATCGTCTGTCCTCCCATCTGTCTGACCCTCATGCTTTCAATGATTATTGGCAGGCGACAGATTGGTTAAAATGTTCATCATATGCTTACAGTAGACCTTTTTCTGAGGCAGTGGTTATGAGACGATTCTGTAGCAGACCACTTTTGGGAACATTGTGGAAAAAAACCAAGTAATTTTTCCTTTTTCCATCTTATTCCATGTTTGTTGAAAATTGTGTTTAACCCTTTCCCACAAATAAACGCTTTCTGATGCCTCTGCGGCAGACGACTTTTGAAAACATTGTAACAAAAGGAGAAATTGCTCATTATATATAATGAGCAATTTCACCTTTTGCCACAATGTTTTCAACTATTCTATAAGTAAACCTTCATTAATGGAGATTTTCTACATTTTTGCAGAATAGTTCTATGTGGGAAAGGGTTAACTCTAATCAATCAATCAAATGTAGTTAAAACTAAGTAGCGTTATTAATTAATTCTTACTATTTCAGAGCTATCAGTCCCAGCTGACTCAAGTGAAACATAGGATTATTAGATACTTGGGTCAATTAGGCGGAAGTATCAACTTCCACCTCCTGTCCACTGCTGATGAAGAAATGTCTCATAAAGCTATATCTTGGGACACCAGGCAACATTTCAAATTTGACATGCCTTTTGTGGACATGAAACCTACTATTTACCTTGGTAAGTTTTTTGTTTGTATGTGAAATATCCGAGGTTCAGATAAGGAGGGGTTTACAGCTCTTTTCCCTGCAATATCTTTCTTATTATCCAAACAAACCCTATAATGTTGGTACTATAATGAAGCAATTGTTTTGAGTACCTACAAGATAGGGAAAAATGGGTCAAATAAGGATTTAAGGGAATTGGTACAAAAACCTTAACAAAGGTGTGACGCCGAAAAGTCAAGCTAAAAACGATAAACTATTCTAGAGTTTATCGTTTTTAGTTTGACTTTTCGGCGTCGCACCTTGGTTAAGGTTTTTGTACCAATTCCCTTTTTTGTCAAAACCGTTATAGATATTGCTTTGAAACTTACAGCACTTATCCATCATCATAACCTCCATCAACAGACAAGAGTACATAACTCTGTCGAGATTTTTGTAAGAATTATGGCCCTTATTTTACTTAGAATTTTGGTTAAGTTTTTTGTACCAATTCACTTTTTTTCAAAAGCATTACAGATATGGCTTGGAAACTTAAAACACTTATTGAACATCATTAACTCCATCAACAGACAAGAGTACATAACTCTGTCAAGATTTTTGTAAGAATTATGGCCCTTTTTCAACTTAGAATTTTGGTTAAGTTTTTTGTACCAATTTACCAAATTATGGTTAAAGGTTTGCATGCAACATTAAGAGTCCATATCTTATTAACTACTTGATGCATTCCATTGCCTTCCTAACCATCACACCTATTAAAATAATCAAGTTAAATAACTCTATCCTGCATATAATGCAAATTATCACCCTTTAAGAAATTGTGGTTAATGTTTTGCATGCAACTACATTAGAGTCCATTATCTCAGTACTTAAATAAGCGGTGGAATAGTCGAGCGCGCTGTCCTCCGACAGCTCTTGTTATATCAGTTCTTGTCTGATTTTAATATCAATTTAACCAAAATGTTTCAATGGTTTGTTCAGTTGAAAAAGATGGCCACTAGACAACATCAGAAAAGGTGTTAAATGGTCTTCAAATAAATAGCTACAATACTTATTACTAACCCATTGTGAGCCAAACTGCACAGTCCTGAATGTTCCTCTTTCAAAGATTTAACCCTTTCCCACATACAACAAATCAGCAGCAGACGACTTTAGAAACATCAAGGCAAAAACACAGAAAATCTCTATAAATGAAGGTATTATTACTGAAAAAAGTTGAAAACTTTGTGGCAAATATATTAAGGAGGAATTTTGACCAATTTCTTCTTCTGTCACAATGTTTTCAAAAGTTGTCTACTGCAGAGGCGTCAGAAATCGTCTATGTGTGGGAAAGGGTTATTTACTTTTTGACTTATGACAAATGTCCTTTACTTATAAGCTGTTTCATTAACAGTGTTGCTAGGTTGAAATTGTCTATTCATGTATTTTAACCCTTTGTTTCCCTCATACGACAATTCTGCAGCAGACGACTTTGAACATATTTTGTCACAAAATGGAAAATCTCTATAAATGAATGGATAACCTTTGACAAAAAGTGGAAAATATTGTGGCAAAAAGGGAAAATTGCTCATTTTGAGCAATTTCTTCTTTTGTCACTATGTTCTCAAAAAGCCGTCTTCTGCAGAGGTGACAGAAAGTGTCTTTATGAGGGAAAGGGTTTAATTAAAGATTTTTATAGTACAAATACATGTTTTTCCTCAGGAAGTTCAACGATGAAAAGTTAACTGTAAGTGTTGATGGTGCTTGGCAGAAAAGAGGAAGTGGGAGATCATATGACAGCTTATCAGGTTAGTAATATGGTTCCTTGCAACAAAACAGCCTTCTTCAAAATATCAATATAGGAATACTATAAAGTATGATATAAGGCCATTCGTGTTTGGGGATATATTTAACAGCAAATAAAGCTTTATGGGAATCTTCACTAACAAGAGGATAGTTTCGGCACATTTTGGTTAGACAGGTTTAGCAATTTTAACTTTTTTCTCGCCAAACCACAAATTAGTTGAGCTATTGTAATCATCTTTTGTCCGTTTTTAGCTCCACTGGCTGAAAGCCAGTCGAGCTTATGTCATGGCGAATTGTCCATCGTGCGTCCGTGCGTGCGTGCGTGCGTTAACTTTTTCCTTTAAACGACTTCTTCTCCCTAACCACTTGGCCAATTTGGTTGAAACTTCATGGGAAGCATCCTCTCAATGTCCTCTACTAAATTCCTTCAATTTTTTTTGATCCATTCAAAATTCTGGTTTCCATGGCAACCGAAAGAAAAAAATAGTGAGAACTTAAAAAATCTTCTTCTCCGAAAGTGTCAGGCCGATTTTCAAATAATTTTGTAGAAATGTTCCTTGGGTGACCCTTTATTAGATTCCTTCAAGAAATTTTGATTGGGCGAAAAACATGGCCGCCAGGGGGCGGGGCTTTTTTGCCTTATATAGCTATAGTGAAAACTTAAATAATCTTCTTCTCAAAAAGTGTTAAGCAGATTTTCAAATAATTATGTAGAAATGTTCCGTGGGTGACCCTCTATCAGATTCCTTTAAGCCATGTTGATTGGTAAAAAAACATGGCCGTCACAGGGCGGGGCTATTTTGCCTATATTGCTAAAGAGCAAACTTAAAAAATCTTCTCCTCCAAAAGTGTCAGGCCGATTTTCAAATAATTTTGTAGAAATGTTCCTTGTGTGAACCTTAATTAGATTCCTTCAAGAAATGTTGATTAGGCGAAAAACATGGCCGCCAGGGGGCGGGGCTTTTTTGCATTATATAGCTATAGTGAAAACTTAAAACATCTTCTTCTCCGAAAGTGTTCAGCCGATTTTCAAATAATTTTGTAGAAATGTTCATTGGGTGACCCTCTATCAGATTCCTTCAAGCCATGTTGATTGGTCGAAAAACATGGCCGCCAGAGGGCGGGGCTATTTTGACTTATATGACCATAGTGAAAACTTAAAAAATCTTCTCCTCCGAAAGTGTCAGGCATATTTTCAAATAATTTTGCAGAAACATTCCTTTCGTGACACTCTACAAGATTCCTTTAAGCCATGGTGGTTGGTAAAAAAAATAGCCACCACGGGGCAGGGCTTTTTGGAGATTTTATTTTTGCCTTATGGCCGTGGAGCGATACTGGCCCTCTTGGGCCTCTTGTTTGTAATTCACAATTCTAAACAAAACTAAATCAGGTTTAGAAACAAGGTATATGATCAGAAACTGCAGTACAGTACATTTGTTTTTATTATCTCACATGAGCATGAAGTGCTCAAGGCGAGTTATTGTGATCGCCTTTTGTCCGGCGTCCGCTGTCCGTCAACTTCTTCTCCTCAGTACCCAGTGGGTCAATTGGCATGAAACTTCAGAGAAAGCATCCTCTCAATGACCTCACCAGAATTCCTTCTATTTTTTGGGATCCATGAATAATTATGGTTTCCATGGCAACGAAACGAAAAAAAATTTAAAAATCTTCTTCTCCCAAACTGGTTGGCAGATTTTCAAATAATGTTGTTGAATTGTTCCATGGATGACCCTCTATCAGATTCTTTCAAGTCATGTTGATTGGTCGAAAACTGGCTTATATGGCTAAGTGAAAACAAATAAAATAAGGTGTTGACTAACAGATTGAGTTTACTTTCAGGGCATTGTTCAATGATTGGTGCAGAAACAGGCAAGGTAATAGGATACAGTGTGCGCAGCAAGTTCTGTAAAACTTGTGACAACATATACAGAAAGTTCCCAAAAGTACATGACTGCCGTTGCTACTGGGATGGCAGTAGCAAAGCTATGGAGTCTGACATGGTTATAGAGATGGTCAAAAAACACTGTGAAGAAGGAAGATCCATTTCAACAATTGTAGCTGATGACGATACTACAACAATATCAAGGTTAAAAAAAGCTGTAAATATAAATATTGCAAAAAAATCAGATCGCAACCACGTTAGAAAAAACATAACATCAAGTCTTTATGGATTGCAAATTAAACATAGAGAATTGACAACAAAAGTCATCAGATATGTACAAAAAAGTATAAATTACATTCTCTGCCAAAACCAAGGAAATGCTAGTAAGATATCGGAAAGATTAGATGCATTTGCATGCCATGCCTTTGGAGATCATAGTTTGTGCAGTACATCTTGGTGTTCTCATAAGATGAACCCTAAAGCAAAGTACAGATCTTTGTCTTATGGCCGCCCACTGCAGGGTATAGAGCTGCAGAAAGCTCTTGGAGAATTCTTGGATAGTTACAAAGGTCAAAGTGAGAAACTAGCAAACTTAGGGAGCACCCAGGCTAATGAATCTTTCAAGAAGACTGTGGCATCAAAGGCTCCAAAAAGCCATTTTTATTGTGTTAATGCTGCATGAACTTAAGTAACTGATTCATTTAATGTTCCACACTTTAACGTTTAACCACTTGTTGAGCTATTCTGACACCTCTGCAGCAGACGATTTTTGAAAACATTGTGTCAGAAGGGAAAATTGCTCAAAACAAGCAATTTTACCTTTTGCCACTATGTTTCCAACTTTTTCCAGTAATAACACATTCATTTATAGAGATGTTCTATGTGTGTACATGATTGTTTTCATAGTTATCTATGTGCTGTATGTGGGAAAGGGCTATGATTTTTAGCTTCAGCCAGTCGAGCTTATGTCATGGCGAATTGTCCGTCGTGCGTGCGTCTGTGCGTGCGTTAACTTTTTCCTTTAAACAACTTCTTCTCCCTAACCACTTGGTCAATTTGATTGAAACTTCATAGGAAGCATCCTCTCAATGTCCTCTCTTAAATTCCTTCAATTTTTTTTTATCCATCCATAATTCTGGTTTCCATGGCAACCAAAAGAAAAAAATAGTGAAAACTTATAATATCTTCTTCTCCGAAAGTGTCAGGCCGATTTTCAAATAAATTTGTAGAAATGTTCCTTTGGTGACCCTTTATTAGATTCCTTCAAGAAATGTTGATTGGTTGAAAAACATGGCCGCCAGGGGGCGGGGCTATTTTGCCTTATATAGCTATAGTGAAAACTTAAAAAATCTTCTTCTCCGAAAGTGTTCAGCTGATTTTCAAATAATTTTGTAGAAATGTTCCTTGGATTGGTTAAAAAACATGGCCGCAAGAGGGCGGGGCTATTTTGCCTTATATGGCTAAAGAGAAAACTTAAAAAATCTTCTCCTCCAAAAGTGTCAGGCCGATTTTCAAATAATTTTGTAGAAATGTTCCTTGGGTGCCCCTTTATTAGATTCCTACAAGAAATGTTCATTGGTTGAAAAACATGGCCGACAGGGGGGGCGGGTTTTTTTGCCTTATATAGCTAAAGTGAAAACTTAAAAAATCTTCTTCTCCGAAAGTGTTCAGACAATTTTCAAAAAAAAATTGTAGAAATGTTCATTGGGTGACCCTCTATCAGATTCCTTCAAGCCATGTTGATTAGTTGAAAAACATGGCCACCAGAGGGCGGGGATATTTTGCCTTATATGGCTATAGTGAAAACTTAAAATATCCTCTCCTCCGAAAGTGTCAGGCTGATATTCAAATAATTTTGCAGAAACATTCCTTGGGTGACACTCTACAAGATTCCTTTAAGCCATGGTGGTTGGTCAAAAACATGGCCACCAGGGGCCAGGGCTGTTTGGAGATTTGATTTTTGCCTTATGGCCGTGGAGCGATATTGGCCCTCTTGGGCCTCTTGTTCATATTAATCCAATTTATTGATTTATTAGCTCACCTGTCACGTAGTGCAGACTTCCCGAAACTTCGTCGGACCTACGGACCTGACTGACAGATTATTGTAAGGTCTGACAAAAAAGCCGATCTCGTCGGTCCAAGATGTCCGACACAATCGTTTTGTGAAAGGTCTGACAAAAGTTCCCATATCGACGGTCCAAAATGAACGACACAACAATTTTGGAAATTTACAAAAAGTATTTTTAGTTTCGTCTATTTTTAACTCTCGGCAGCCGTAAAATCGCGGAAACGCTTACATAAAGGATTTACCCAGTCCGAGAATTGCCGAAGTATTTCCGAATTCTTTCGACATTTTCCGCCGAAATTTCTAGAAATTTCTATCCGGATGTTGAAATTACTGAGTCATTGACTGGTTCCCGTATCTTTCTCTGTTGGTTAATACGCTACTCTACCTAAGCGTGGATACATTGTCGCGGATATCAACTGAAGGAAAACGCTTACGAAGGAAAACAGCATTAGTCACCAGCTAATAATAGCGAAAACAAACTGTAAACGCGATCTACGTGGGATAAAGAACCTTATGACCAGGTGATTTCGCTTTCATATTTTTAAAAATCTTTGTTGAATTTTTCTCTCCTGTTTATTTACGAATCGTGTCACTATGTGGAAATTTATAAACTGTTCTAAACCTGTAAACTTGAAACGAACGATCGATGAATCTGACACTACCAGTACTGCCAGCAAGTGGAAGAAATATGAAGAAAAAAGACCACCACGTAAATTTAATGAATCTTGGAAAGTGGGCAGACCGTGGTTGGTTTATTCAGCGGAGACAGGAACAATGACGTGTTCAGACTGTCTGGGTTTCTTTGGCACTCGGGGTTCAATCCCATGTGTTAATTTAAAAAATGTTAACACTTTTGTTACAGGAAGCTCAAATTTAAAAATATCAACTATTATAGACCATGAAAAGTCAGCATCACACATGAAAGCAACATCAGTGATGAAAGCTAAGCAAAGCACACCCACTGAGGTGGTGTCATCTCAGTCTGGGCGTGCTTTACTTGCCCTAAAAGAAGCAGAGAGGTCAAGATTGAATTATCTTTTTAAGAATGCCCATGCTGTTGCTAAACAAGGGCGTCCCATCACTGACTATTCATGGCTTTGTAAGTTAGATAAAGCCAAACAAATTGATATTGGCAGCACATACATAAGTGAAAAAGCTGCCGTAGATTTTATCTTTTTCATTGCAGGTAGAGAGAGGAAAAAAATAGTGGAACTGGTGAATGGGGCAAGGTTCTTTTCCTTCATCATGGATGGATCTACTGATATTAGTGGTACAGAGCAAGAGTCGGTCTATGTCAGAGTGTCAACCAATGGAAGAGTGGAGGAGAGGTTTCTGGGGATTGGTGCACCAATTAGCTCCTCATCCAAGGATTTGTACTGCTTCATTAATTCCTTGTTTGACAATCTTGGAATACAAAAAGGTTTTTATATAGCTAATCAAGTTTACCATGAACAAATATATAGCAGATGACTTTAAAACATACTTATGAAAACGTTTTTAAAATGTTAGTGCATGTATTTATGGTAAAGAGTTCAGAACATTGTGATAAAAGGAGTAATTTCCCCCCTTGTCAATTTCATTATTTGAATTCAGGCATATTTTTTTTTTAAATAAGTGAAGACTTGATTTACTCATCCCAATGTGGACAGTTGCTTCATTGTTATTTTTTCTTCTCTTTTCTTCATTAACAGATAAGCTGATTGGAATGGGATCGGATGGAGCCTCCAACATGACAGGGTGCAGATCTGGATTGTCAACACTACTTAGACAAGATCATGAAGGTCTCATAAACATCCACTGTCTCTGTCATCGTTTGGAACTTGCCTTTCGAGATGTTGTGAAGAAACAAAAGCAGTATGACAAGCTAATGACTGCTCATTGGTCTGTTTTACTTCTATAAAAAATCCCATAAAAATAAGACTGGACTTCTAAATTCCTTTCAGGCACTTGGGATAAAGGGGCTTCTACCACCGAGAGTAACAGGAACAAGGTGGTTAGGACATCTCTGTAACGGTCTTGAATGTTTGGATAGATCGCTTGCAGGATTAGATGCACATCTTTCCACTGCAAGTCACAATAATCCAAAGGCAGAGGGATTGGTGAAAATTTTGAAAGATTTCAATGTTGTGACATATGCATTGTTCCTAAAGGTAAAATTATTAACATGAATACTCAAGAAAGATAACATTGCAGCCTATTATTGTCTCACATTGTTGAAGTAAAAGCATTTTAATATGGATGTTGACTGTTAAATGAAACCGGCTATAATGCTTTAAATCGTCTTTTAAATAATAAGACTTAAAATAGTTTACTCATGCATTAAAAAAATACTGAGTTGATTTTTCCTTGTATTAGGAGCTGATAGAGCCTCTGGTACAGCTTTCAAAAAAGCTACAGAAGAAGGACATTACACTAGCAGATAGCTTGGCATGGGTGGAAACCACAGCTGAAATGGTAGAGGATCTTAAAAATAGGTAATATAATTATGATATCAAGTATTTTATTTCTTGGACTAGTAGAATTTAAAAAGAAATGTATTATGAAATATAAATTCAAAAATACACAATATTGACCTAAAAGTTATACTTAGTATCAGATAGTAACAATATGTAGTATAACCCCACTTATTCATGTGTTTAACCTTAAAACAATTAATAGGAAAATGCCCAAACTTGATGTCATTCTCGAGTCTGGGGAATTTCATGGAGTAAAACTGAGAGGACGAACACCAACAATGGCTTACAAAGACGGACATATTGATAAAATATCAGAGGCAATACATAGCCGCTTCAAGCTGGATGACACCACTTCTTCAGTCATTCAAGCAACCAAAGTATTGAACTTACGGAAATGGCCATTGAAAGACAATGAGAAACTAACAGGTCCCAAAATGTTGAACCCTTTATCAGTTCCTTATGTTCTGTGTTCTGAATTTAGTTATGCCTGTTGCACCTTTGTTTCAGTTAGTTTTGATTAGTTTTGATTTCAGTCAAATCATGTTTAGATGATCATTACAACTTTACAGTTCAGTCTGCAATGTTAATAATGTTATGTTTATGATGTTTTCAGTAAAAAATGCACAAGACCATTCAGTAGTTGAAAAAAATCTATAAAATTCTGCTCAGTGAAATAATTTGAAACAGTCTGTCATAGTATTAAAATAAATAGTTTACAAATTCCTATCTTTCTGTATTATGATTATCAAATATGACCAAGAATATAACACAATTTAAAAATAAAAACTGTTCAAAACAATTGTTTTTATATACATTTAGAGTATGGAAATGTTGAGGTTGGCTACATTGCCGAGACGTACCACCAACGCCTTGTTATGGCAGACAGAGATTTCTCTCCAGAAGATGTATTGGTGGAGTGGAAACGACTGAAACTTTTAGCCAAAAGGTATTTTATCTACTTTTGTTACATCAGGCTTTCAATTTCAGACTAATACTGCCTAGTAGCATCATATCAATTATTAAATATACATGCTAGAGTAAGCCTTCACACATGGTATAACAACTTTGTTACATTGTATGAAAGTCTAGACTATATATTTTCTTAACAAATTACTTTATTTCAATTTGATTCAGTAGACATGTTCATAAAGAAGTACTTCAATGTTTCTAGGTTGCAAAATGGTAGCCCAGATCCTTTAAACTGGGAGGCATTACATGATGACAGCTGCCAAAAATGATCATTGACCTTCTACTCAGCCTTCCACCTACAAGTGTCTCCTGTGAAACGTCTTTTTCTCAAATGAAACTGATCAAAACAAGTAGGAGGGCCAGATTAGCTTCCAGTACTCTTGACAACTTAATGCAGATCAAGCTAAACACAGCAGAAGTTGGTCAGTATGATCCACAGGAGGCTATAGACCAATGGCTTGTAAGTAACTGACATTAGTGAATTTTTGTTTTGCTTTAATATGCTGTGTTTAACTTCAGACTGAATAGATGTTTTTCAAAACCGAGTATATCGTACAAACAATATGTGTCTTTCTGCAGGTTGCATCATCCAAACCTCGAGGTGTAAGACGGTTGAATTACAACAGAAAAAGGACCACAAACTGTAGTGAACCTGAATCAACTGAGGCAATAGAAGAAAAAGAAGCAAATACAGGTATATACTGGTAACTTAACTTACCTTCATGTTTATTGTTAAGTGTTTATGACTCTTGATGTTTTCTAGTTTATGTATTGCCATAATTGGCAGTCAATTATTAATTATTTATAACATATATTATAATAATTATATGCATTTCAATTTTTGATTATTCTAGAACTTGTGGATGCAGAAGAGACCAACACTATCCAGGAAGATGATGATGAAGAAGAAGAGGATGATGAAGTTGAAATTGAGGAATTAATTAACATGAAAACACCATATGATGATGATAGTGATTATTGTTCAGACTTTCAAGACGAGGATAATAATGACACAAAATTAAAAGAATATTTGAAAAACTATCAAATTCAATCTTGAGTGACAATAAAATATAAGAAATAAAATGTATTAGTAAATCGATCTTCGCGTCTCAGGTTTTTTGGTCTGACAGATAAGCATGAGGTCTGACAGAAATATATGGTCAGTCAGACCAAATGTCTGACAGGAGTCTCACAAGTTTCGTGAAGTCTGGTAGTGACAAGATGAGCTTTTGTGATCGCCCTTCGTCCGTCGTCTGTCCACACTTTATTGTGAACACGATAAAGTCTTCATTTATTAACTATGTTTACCAAACTTACAGTAGCTAGATATCCATGAGAGCTCAGTTTCTTCTAAAAACCAGCAAGATACATCAATGTATGACTGGATTATGGCCCTTTAAAATTGGCAAAATTGCTATAATTGACCTTGTCAACAAGCTAAAGCCATCATTTATTATCAGATGTTCACCAGACTTATACAGTAGCTAGTTATACATGAGAGCTTGGTTCCTTTGGAAAACCAGCCAGATCCGTCCATGCATGATTGAATTATGACCCTTTGAAATTGGCAAAATTGTTATAATTGACTTTGTGAACACGATAAAACCTTCATTTATTTGTCACATGTCCTTTACATTGATTTATAAACATGTGACCATGACCTAAGTGTGATTTTTTACAATCAAATATCATCGTTGTCTTTGGATGACCTTCACCATGGCTTTTTGACCTTCTTTCTTATTTTTGTAGATCAATTAAATTAGGACCCTATAACACTTACTCAGGTGAGTGATATAGGGCCATCATGGCCCACTTGTTTGGGTTTAATGCCGTTTCCATCAATTCCTCAGTCATATCACGGCAGATGTTCGATACTCATGTATTTCCTAGCTTTAACACATAGTACTTTACACATTTCTGTTATTTACCATTCTTACACCCTAAAAATGAAAACAATTGTAATACATTTGGTATAATTGCATATTTTAAATACATTGTCATTAAGGCCAAATAGCTTAACCCTTTCCCACCCATATACACTAAATGAGCATCAAATAACTATGAAATCATCTATGCAAAAAGATGACAGTTCTCCATAAACGAAAGTATAATTATTGAGTACAGTTCAAACCTTGTGAAAAAAAGGTGAAATCATTCATAATGAGCAATTTCGGTTTTGTTTAGCCTCTATCTAAATAGCTAAACAAGCTTGGTCCATCAAGGGGTCTAAGGTATTAATTGCTTTTAACATATATAGATATTGAACAATGTTCAGTGGGCTTTTGAGCACAAGATTCTGCCTCCAGGTTAACAAACAGCCCTCTTACATGACCACTAGATTTAAAAGATCACAACAATAAAACATGATTTCAATTATATTATTTATTTAATTTATCAGGACCCAAGCAAACTCAACCCATGAGGTGAAAGAAGGAAAAACCTATTCATCTGCTATTTCTGCAGTGGATGTTTCACTGGATGCCATAGAAGAAATTCCTCCTCCAATCCAGGCACCAACTCTTGAAACTTGTGATTTACCAGAAGTATATTCACTTATTATACCCCCAAAAAACAAAGTTTTGGGGGGGTATATAGGAGTCACTGTGTCGGTCGGTCGGCCGGAAGCCATATTTTGTTACAATTGCATGTTATTTTACAGAGTTATGGCCCTTTACTTATTAAGTAAGCCATATTTTGTCCGGCCTATTTCTTACAAACCACTGGGTGGAATTCAATAACATTTTACTTGAAGCTTCTATACCAAGAGGAGATGTGCATATCCTAAAGGGGTTACAATTGCATGATATTTTACAGAGTTATGGCCCTTTTACTTATTAAGTAAGCCATATTTTGTCCGGCCTATTTCATACAAACCACTTGGTGGAATTCAATAAAATTTTACATGAAGCTTCTATACCAAGAGGAGATGTGCATATCCTAAAGGGGTTACAATTGCATGTTATTTTACAGAGTTATGGCCCTTTACTTATTAAGTAAGCCATATTTTGTCCGGCCTATTTCTTACAAACCACGGGGTGGAATTCAATAACATTTTACTTGAAGCTTCTATACCAAGAGGAGATGTGCATATCCTAAAGGGGTTACAATTGCATGATATTTTACAGAGTTATGGCCCTTTTACTTATTAAGTAAGCCATATTTTGTCCGGCCTATTTCATACAAACCACTTGGTGGAATTCAATAAAATTTTACATGATGCTTCTATACCAAGAGGAGATCTGCATATCCTAAAGGGGTTACAATTGCATGTTATTTTACAGAGTAATGGCCCTTTTACTTATTAAGTAAGCCATATTTTGTCCGGCCTATTTATTACAAACCACTATGTGGAATTCAATAAAATTTTACATGAAGCTTCTATATCAAGAGGAGATGTGCATATCCTAAAGGGGTTACAATTGCAAGTTATTTTACAGAGTTATGGCCCTTTTACTTATTAAGTAAGCCATATTTTGTCCGGCCTATTTCTTACAAACCACTGGGTGGAATTCAATAAAATTTTACATGAAGCTTCTATACCAAGAGGAGATGTGCATATCCTAAAGGGGTTACAATTGCATGTTATTTTACAGAGTTATGGCCCTTTTACTTATTAAGTAAGCCATATTTTGTCCGGCCTATTTCTTACAAACCACTGGGTGGAATTCAATAAAATTTTACATGAAGCTTCTATACCAAGAGGAGATGTGCATATCCTAAAGGGGTTACAATTGCATGTTATTTTACAGAGTTATGGCCCTTTTACTTATTAAGTAAGCCATATTTTGTCCGGCCTATTTCTTACAAACCACTGGGTGGAATTCAATAACAAAATTACATGAAGCTTCTATACCAAGAGGAGATGTGCATATCCTAAAGGGGTTACAATTGCATGTTATTTTACAGAGTTATGGCCCTTTTACTTATTAAGTAAGCCATATTTTGTCCGGCCTATTTCTTACAAACCACTGGGTGGAATTCAATAAAATTTTACATGAAGCTTCTATACCAAGAGGAGATGTGTATATCCTAAAGGGGTTACAATTGCATGTTATTTTACAGAGTTATGGCCCTTTTACTTATTAAGTAAGCCATATTTTGTCCCACCTATTTCTTACAAACCACTGGGTGGAATTCAATAAAATTTTACATGAAGCTTCTATACCAAGAGGAGATGTGCATACCCTACAGGTCTTACAATTGCATGTAATTTTACAGAGTTATGGCCCTTTTGTTGGTCGGTCGGAAGCCATATTTTGAATCAAGGTGCTGTTTTGGGTGTATTTATCATCTTCAATGATAGTTCTAGTTTTCTTTGACTTAGGGAGTACAGGATTAGGCGAGTATAATTAATTTTGGTCATTTTCACTATCATTGACATTGTTACGATACAGAATAAACTTATTATTTACAGTACTGACCAATTGCTTGCCTACTGGTAAGTATATATAACTGTTTTGTATAAAATGTTGCACTGTTTTGTCATCTGCCCATTCAAGTGAGACTTCCATCATGTGATGTTAAACTATCCATTTTCCATGTCATACTCAATGTAGCCTCAGATCAGCCTGTACATCAGCTCGATCTCTCATCATGTTATAGAAATGAATGTCAGACTAGATAGAAAGGCCAGTCTATAAATGTTGTTCTGTAGATTCCAGCCTACTTTGAACACAAAGTTATGTCTTGTATCTTTTATATGTATGATCTCTAGAGTAATTACTATATACCATCCTCACCTTTTTGTGTTTTTCAGCAAGAACCTCTCATATAACTCAAATGGCAGCTGTGTGTGGTGAAGAGGAATTCAAGACATATGTCAACCCAAAAGTTCCGATTTCATCTGCAGCATCCTCTGTGACAAGTCTTTCATTTCAAAATGGAAGGTTATTTTTTAAGGGCAAACCAGTTGAATGTGTTTCTGTTTCTTCAGCAATAGATAGTATGATAGCTTTTATGCAGAAGCAAACAGCACCTGTTTTCTTATCTGGCCATAATATTAATGCGCTTGATTGTCCTTTATTATGCCCCCTTCGAAGAAGAGGGGTATATTGCTTTGCACATGTCTGTCGGTCGGTCAGTCGGTCCGTATGTAGACCAAAGCTTGTCCGAGTGATAACTCAATAATGCCTAGACCTATGTTCCTCAAACTTGACTTGGGGGTTGGGCCTGACCAGTAGATGAACCATTTTTTATGCCCCCGGAATCTCCGATTCGGTGGGCATATAGTTTTTGGCCTGTCTGTTGGTTGGTTGGTCTGTTGGTCTGTCTGTCTGTCTGCACAAAAAAAACTTTAACCTTGGCCATTACTTTTGAACCATAACAGGTACGGCTACCATATTTCACATGTGTATTCCTTGTGACATGACCTTTCTGTCAGTACCAACATTTTTGACCTTGCGACCTTGACCTTTGACCTAGAGGTTGCCATTCTCGAAAAAAACTTTAACCTTGGCCATTACTTTTGAACCATAACAGATACGGCTACCATATTTCACATGTGTATTCCTTGTGACATGACCTTTCTGTCAGTACCAACATTTTTGACCTTGCGACCTTGACCTTTGACCTAGATGTTGCCATACTCAAAAAAACCTTTAACCTTGGCCATTTCTTTTGAACCATAACAGGTACGGTTACCATATTTCACATGTGTATTCCTTGTGACATGACCTTTCTGTCAGTACCAACATTTTTGACCTTGCGACCTTGACCTTTGACCTAGATGTTGCCATTCTCGAAAAAAACTTTAACCTTGGCCATTACTTTTGAACCATAACAGATACGGCTACCATATTTCACATGTGTATTCCTTGTGACATGACCTTTCTGTCAGTACCAACATTTTTCACCTTGCGACCGCGACCTTGACCTAGATGTTGCCATTCTCGAAAAAAACTTTAACCTTGGCCATTTCTTTTGAACCATAACAGGTATGGCTACCATATTTCACATGTGTATTCCTTGTGACATGACCTTTCTGTCAGTACCTTGCGACCTTGACCTTGACCTAGATGTTGCCATTCTCGAAAAAAACTTTAACCTTGGCCATTACTTTTGAACCATAACAGGTATGGCTACCATATTTCACATGTCAGTACCAACATTTTTGACCTTGCGACCTTGACCTTTGACCTAGATGTTGCCATTCTCGAAAAAAACTTTAACCTTGGCCATTACTTTTGAACCATAACAGATACGGCTACCATATTTCACATGTGTATTCCTTGTGACATGACCTTTCTGTCAGTACCAACATTTTTGACCTTGCGACCTTTACCTTTGACCTAGATGTTGCCATTCTCAATTTTTTTTTTAACCTTCCCCACTACTTTTGAACAATAACAGGTAATGCTACCATATTTCACATGTGTATACCTTGCGACCTTGACCTTTGACCTAGATGTTGCCATTGGGGGGCATCAGTGTTTCACAAACACATCTTGTTTATTTTGAGGTCATTGGGTCAAAGGTCAAGGTCACAGTGACCTTGAACACAAAAACCCTTTTTAAGATTGTCTGAGTGATAACTCAACAATGCCTAGACCTATGGTCCTCAAACTTGACTTGGGGGTTGGGCCTGACCAGTAGATGAACCATTTTTTTATTTTGAGGTCAAAGGTCAAGGTCACAGTGACCTTGAACACAAAAACCCTTTTTAAGCTTGTCCGAGTGATAACTCAACAATGCCTGGACCTATGGTTTTCAAACTTGACTTGGAGGTTGGGCCTGACCAGTAGATGAACCCTATTTATTTTGAGGTCATTGGGTCAAAGGTCAAGGTCACGGTGACCTTGAACAGAAAAAACCTTTTTAAGCTTGTCTGAGTGATAACTCAACAATGCCTGGACCTATGGTCCTCAAACTTGACTTGGGGGTTGGGCCTGACCAGTAGATGAACCCTATTTATTTTGAGGTCAAAGGTCAAGGTCACATTGACCTTGAACACAAAAACCCTTTTTAAGCTTGTCTGAGTGATAACTCAACAATGCCTGGACCTATGGTCCTCAAACTTGACTTGGGGGTTGGGCCTGACCAGTAGATGAACCCTATTTATTTTGAGGTCAAAGGTCAAGGTCACATTGACCTTGAACACAAAAACCCTTTTTAAGCTTGTCCGAGTGATAACTCAACAATGCCTGGACCTATGGTCCTCAAAGTTGACTTGGAGGTTGGGCCTGACCAGTAGATGACCCTATTTATTTTAAGGTCAAAGGTCAAGGTCACAGTGACCTTTAACACAAAAACCCTTTTTAAGCTTGTCCGGGTGATAACTCAATAATGCCTGGACCTATGGTCCTCAAAGTTAGATAAACCCTATTTATTTTGAGGTCAAAGGTCAAGGTCGCAGTGACCTTTAACACAAAAAAACCTTTTTTAAGCTTGCCCGAGTGATAACTCGACAATGCCTGGACCTATGGTCCTCAAAGTTGACTTGGAGGAGGTTGGGCCTGACCAGTAGATGAACCATATTTATTTTGAGGTCAAAGGTCAAGGTCACAGTGACCTTAAACA
This sequence comes from Serripes groenlandicus, assembly GCA_031761405.1. Taxonomy (NCBI): domain Eukaryota; kingdom Metazoa; phylum Mollusca; class Bivalvia; order Cardiida; family Cardiidae; genus Serripes; species Serripes groenlandicus. Next base: position 2,283,718 of record JASEVX010000027.1, read on the forward strand.
CAAAAACCTTTTTTAAGCTTGTCGGAATGATAACTCAACAATGCCTGGACCTGGAGGATACATAATATCTGCAAATATCAGTCATCATCACAATGGGATTAAGAACTGTACCTACCATCCTCAAACTTTGAATGAACAGTGCTCATAATCTTAAAACTTACTCATAGACATCCAATGTGAAATGACAAATCAACTTGCATTTCGGTCCATGCAAATTTTACTCAATTGTCCTAATATTCCTGACAACATGGCGCTCAGGGGGGCATAATGTTTGACAAACATCTCTTGTTAATGAATGCATTGGAAGCAACTGGAAAAACTATTGAGTTTCTTCAATGCACATATGGCTTTCTAGATACAAAAATCCTCTTCAGGACTGCAATGCCTCGCCTGTCATCATATGCTCACCCTTACCTTGTTACTTATGTGACGGGATAAGAGTACGGGGCTCACGATGCTGTTGAAGATATTTACTCTTTACAAAATCTTCTAAAAAAAAGTGATATTAATGTATCTCAAAGCGCTAACAAATGTGCTACCTTTTCAGTAGATTTTGTAAAGCTCTCGCATGAAAAATCCAAAAGAGTGAGAAAAAACCTCCCGTCATTACAGCCTTTAGTGAATAGGAAAGCTTTAAGTGCATCCATGGCTAGAAAGGCAGCAGGAAGTGATTTAAATTATAGCTGTATAAAATTAGCATTCACAAGAAATGGGGGGGGGGGGGGGGGGGGGGGGGGGGGGGGGGGGGGGGGGGGGGGGGGGGGGGGGTGATGGAGTAAAACATATATTTTGTGAACCATGCAGTATAGGTGCAAGAGTAACAAAATCTGAAAAAATCATTCAGGCTGTTGCAGGATATTTTGCAGAGTTGCAAGCTTCTATAAATGAAGTTTAGCTTTTACGTAATGCAATGGTCTGATAGAATCATAATTTGTAACATACTAAATATTGTTACCATGTAATAGGCATTATTCTGTGGTCTTTAAACTTTTCCGACATACAACAAATGTACAATAGATGACTTTGAAAGCATTATGTCAAATATCAGGGGCTATTGATATTAATAGAACTCTTTATTACCACGGCAAAATTTCCATCCTTACGCGAGTGAGGGGAATGGTCAATGTTTACCTGAAACACCGTTTAACGGTGTCATACAGCACCGCTGTGTGTTTTTTTACTACCGACATAAATAAAAACGATTCACCGCTGATTCATCCAAATTGTCGCGGGATAGCTGGATAAAACATTTCATGCTCAATCAATCGGTTTCTTCGCGATTTTATATTTATAATTTAAAGTTTATCCTGTCATGCCTCGTCTGAGTGCGAAGAAGGGGAGTAAGAGGCCTGGTAAGGAGCCATATACCAAGAAAGGGGCCAGAGAAGAGGATACCAGACCAAGCGAGTCGGTGGGTGGAGGTGATCGGGAGCCGCCCGAAGTTGTGCAGCTTGGCACAGACCAAAACAGGGCGGGTATGGTCAATCCCTTTGAGCGTTTGTTTGCTTCACATGCCACCCCTGTTCAAAATGAGAACAATGATTTTACACTGCCACCTGAGGCTTTTAAATGTGCTGACGATTTCCTGACATTGCATGTGGCGAATGAGATCTGGCAGAAAATTTGGTCCGGGGAATATATTAATTTGGCGGTGCTGTTAAAGCGATCTGCGGAAACAGTTCATGCACCAAATTTGTTTGTTTATGAACAGGGGCAAATTGAAATGAGGGCCAAACAAACGAAGTCAGTACAGAACATTAGGGAATGGACGGATGCATTCTTGATATTTTCGGCAATCATTATTAAAAGGCATCCTGAGAAAGCAAATGAGCTTTTACAATATATGGCTTTGATCAGGGAGGCCGAAGCTCGCTGTGGGGGGTCATTAGCATGGCGCATATATGATGAAAACTTTCGTATGCGGCAGGCTGTAGTTCGTGTGGCTGAAAATTCCGGGGAAATGCTTTAAATGATAAGGGTAAGGAACTGACTGCTGACCGATCCATTGATTGCATAGCTTTTCACCAACCATAGGCATCGGCTATTGAGTTGGTGGGGGGTTGCACCAACCAATACCTTAGGCATCTGCTTTAGTGTTGGGAGGTTTTCACCACCCATAGGCACCTGCTTTGGACTTGGTGTGAGTAAATAAGGAATGCCATAAGGACGACCTTATGGCGGGGCACCGGGCCAATAGAGGCTGGTGAGGACAAATGGAACAAACGTTGGGAGTCCTGTCAGTTTCCTTTATGGCATCGAACAATTTATCTGGAATGTGAAGCATTTCCCTGGGTTTTTTGGCTGCAACAGGGGCAATAACTGCCACACAATAGAGATTATTGTTTATGATTTAGTGAAGTTGATGAGATTGTTAAAGCTAATTGCTTACTCTATTAAACAGTAAAGTTTATATTTTGTTGGGTTGCAAATTTTAGCCATCATGTAATAAATGAGAATTCTCTATAAATTAAAAAACAATTATAGAATAAAGTTGTAAACATTGTGGCAAAAAGGAGAAATTGAACATTAGGAGGAATTACCTTTATGCTGCAATGTTTGCAAAGCAGTCTTCTGCATTAGAGAGTCTGTATGTGGGAAAGGGTTAAAGGCTCAATTACAGCGTAAACAAATTGTTATTTTAATCCAATAATGACATTTGAGCAAAATTAAATTTTCACACACAAAGGCAGATTTTGTTTTGCCTTGTTACAGGATGATATATAGATAACATTCTTATTTGCTTGCATTATCAAAATATAAAAATAAACAGTGGAGCTCAAACAAGCATACAAAGACAACCTTATCATAACAAAATGTAAAAAGGAGCGCAAGTACAATTTCATACAAGTTATGCTTTTGACAATGCAACCATTTTCAAATTTTGTTTATAGTCAAAACTTTCAAGTTTAAAAAAATGAAAACATTGTGTCAAAAGGTGTCTGCATGGGAAATGGGAAAAATAATTCAGTTCATTCCCAGTGTCGGGCATAGAAATGAAAACAGTTTGGCGAGTATTATACAGAGCTCTAGATTAGTAGAGAATTTCACAACCCCAAATCCTAATTTGAACCACAGACCCTATGTTGTGGGTATTGAAAAGAATCCAGTCAGTGAGACTATTCTTTTAACCCATTTATTCACATAATTTTTCAAATGTCGTCTGCTATGTCTCACAATCATCAGAAGATCAATTTCAACAGTCTAAAAAACTGAAAGATTTATATTTATAAAGAGTTGACAATATTGCAATAAAAGGTGAAATTGCTTGATTTGAGTAATTTCACCTTTTATTACAATGTTAACAAAATCCATTGTCAATGGCAGGTGTCAAATGTTGTCTGTGTGAAGTAATGGGTTAAGTTAACACAACATAGAGTTTATATTAGTCATAAGAGAGAAAATGATGGGAAAAAACAAGTTTATTCCTTCTCATCTAGTTTTCTGAGTCTAATATTTCATTGTACGTTACATCTAAGGCTCTTCTGAATGTATGCAGACATTGAAGGTTCTGGTGAAACTGTAATCTGTGAATATTTTTTTTCTGTTTGCATAATTATGCAACAAGATTCTATGAAAGCCCTAAATTAATGCTGCTGAAATGACTTCAAATGTCATCTGCTACAGAGTCATCAACAGTAAACTGTAGTATGGAAAGGGTTTATTACTTGTTAAGTTATGTTTTCATTATTGAAACTTTTACAATGTATTGTATTATCTTGAACTTGAGCCATTGAACTTGAGCCATATCACATGTAAACTTACAATCAGAGTTGTTTGGATTAACCCATTCCCTCATACAGACGCATTTTGAGGCATCTGCCGCAGACAACTATTGAAAACTCAGTGACAAAAGGAGAATTTGCTCATTATTGGCAGTTATTTCATTTGCCACTATGTTATCAACTGTATTAAAAACATACCATCATGATCAATACTGTTGATCATATTGATTTTATGTTATAGTAATTTCAACTGTCAGTATATTTACAAAAATAATGTTTCAGAGTATTTATTAAAAGTAAGAGATTTCTTCACAAACGAAAAACTAAGATAGTGATAGGTCATTGTTTTAATATATGAAATATGTTTTGTATATCCTGTAAGTTTTCTTACATATTTACCAAGGATTGAGTATTCTAAGAAGAGAGGCATCTTTGTCCTACTGACACAATTCTTGTTTAAAATCAAATAGAAAATCGTGTCGGACTATAGTCAAAAATGTAAATTTTGCTTATTTTTCAACAAATTAAGCGCTACAACTCTGGTTCTTTAAGTGGGATTTTAACAGTCTAGAAAACTGAAAGATTTATATTTATAAATAGTTGACAATATTGCGATAAAAGGTGAAATTGCTTGATTTGAGCAATTTCACCTTTTATTGCAATGTTTACAAAATCCATTGTCAATGGCAGGTGTCAAATGGCGGGTGTTTGAAGTAATGGGTTAAGTACACACAACATAGAGTTTATATTAGTGATAAGAGAGATAATGATGGGAAAAGACAAGTTTATTCCTTCTCATCTAGTTTTCTGAGTCTAATATTTCATTGTATGTTACATCTAAGGCTCTTCTGAATGTTACAGACATTGAAGGTTCTGTGAATATTTTTTTTCTGTTTGCAACAAGATTCTATGAAACTTACACAGTAGTTGGGTATCCATGAGAGCTTGGTTCCTTTTGCAAACCAGCCAGATCCGGCCATGCAAGACTGGATTATGGCCCTTCGAATTGTCAGAATTGCTATAATAGAGCTTGTGAACGCGATTAAGTCTTCAGTTTTGATTGTATCTCAATCAAACTTATATAGTTAGATATCCATGAGAGCTCGGTTCCTTTTGCAAACCAGCCAGATCCGTCCATGTAAGACTGGATTATGGCCCTTGAAATTGTCAAAATTGCTATATTAGAGCTTGTTAACACAATAGAGACTCCATTTACTATTTGATCTTCATCAAACTTACACAGTAGTTAGGTATCCATGAGAGCTTGGTTCCTTTTGCAAACCAGCCAGATCCGGCCATGCAAGACTGGATTATGGCCCTTGAAATTGTCAGAATTGCTATAATAGAGCTTGTGAACGCAATACAGTCTTCAGTTTGATTGTATCTCAATCAAACTTATACAGTAGTTAGATATCTATTAGAGCTCATATACAGTAGTTAGATATCTATTAGAGCTCGGTTCCTTTCGCAAACCAGACAGATCCGCCTATGCAAGACTGGATTATGGCCCTTGGAATTGTCAAAATTGCTATAATAGACCTTGTGAACACAATAGAGGCTCCATTTATTATCTGATCTTCACCAAAGTTACACAGTAGTTAGGTATCCATGAGCGCTTGGTTCCTTTTGAAAACCAGCCAGATCTGGCCATGCAAGACTGGATTATGGCCCTTTAAATTGTCAGAATTGCTATAATAGAGCTTGTGAACGTGATACAGTCTTCAGTTTTGATTGTATCTCAATCAAACTTATACAGTAGATCGATATCCATGAGAGCTCGGTTCCTTTCGCAAACCAGCCAATCCGCCCATGCAAGACTGGATTATGGCCCTTGAAATTTAAAAATTGCTATAATTGAGATTGTGAACACAATAGAGGCTCCATTTACTAACTAATCTTCACCAAACTCAGATAGTAGTTAAATATTGATGAGAGCTCGGTTCCTTTCTAAAACCAGTCAGATGTGCCCTTGCATGACTGGATTATGGCCCTTGAAATTGTCAAAATTGCTATGATACAGCTTGTGAACACAATAGAGCCTCGATTTACTTTCCGATCTTCACCAAAGAGCTCGGTTCCTTTCGCAAACCAGCCAGATCCGCTAATGCAAGACTGGATAATGGCCCTTGAAATTGTCAAAATTGCTATAATACAGCTTTTGAACACAAAAGAGCCTCCATTTACTATCCGATCTTCACCATACATACATGCTCTGTATTGAAAATGACCAAAGAACCCTCATGGGCCTCTTGTTTCTGTATTTCATGTGTATACATGTATATTTATATCCCCGCAAACGTGGTTTGAAGGGGGTATACTGGAATCAGCCTGTCGGTCGGTCATGCGGTAGGTCGTCGTTCCGTTGGTCGGTCTATTCCGTTGTACTCCTCCTTCAGTTTCTACCTGATTGACTTGATACTTGGCATAAATGTTAATCAGGAGTAATAGATGTGCAAGACGCAAATTTCATGTCCCTGTGACCTTGAACTCTGACCTTGAAATAGGATTTTTTTTTTTGGTTAAAATCTAATCTGTTGTACTCCTTCAGTTTCTACCTGATTGACTTGATACTTGGCATAAATGTTAATCAGGAGTAGTAGATGTGCAAGACGCAAATTTCATGTCCCTGTGACCTTCACCTTGACCTCTGACCTTGAAATAGGAATTTGTTTTGTTAAAATCTAATCTGTTGTACTCCTCCTACAGTTTCAACCTAATTTACTTGATACTTGGCATAAATGTTAATCAGGAGTAGTAGATGTGCAAGACGCAAATTTCATGTCCCTATGACCTTGACCTCTGACCTTGAAATAGGATTTTCTTTTGTTAAAATCTAATCTGTTGTACTCCTCCTTCAGTTTCAACCTGATTTACTTCATACTTGGCATAAATGTTAATCAGGAGTAGTAGATGTGCAATATGCAAATTTCATGTCCTTGTGACCTTGTCCTTGACCTCTGACCTTGAAATATGATTTTTTTTTTGTTAAAATGTAATCTGTTGTACTCCTCCTTCAGTTTCAACCTGATTTACTTGATACTTGGCATAAATGTTAATCAGGAGTAATAGATGTGCAAGACGCAAATTTCATGTCCCTGTGACCTTGACCTCTGACCTTGAAGTAGGATTTTCTTTTGTTAAAATCTAATCTGTTGTACTCCTCCTTAAGTTTCAACCTGATTTACTTCATACTTGGCATAAATGTTAATCAGGAGTAGTAGATGTGCAAGACGCAAATTTCATGTCCTGTGACCTTCACCTCTGACCTTGAAATAGGATTATTTCTTTGTTAAATTCTAATCTGTTGTACTCCTCCTTCAGTTTCAACCTGATTTACTTCATACTTGGCATAAATGTTAATCAGGAGTAGTAGATGTGCAAGACGCAAATTTCATGTCCCTGTGACCTTCACCTCTGACCTTGAAATAGGATTTTTTTTCTTAAAATCTAATCTGGTGCGTCATGTCATTCCAACATACTACAGTGACCACTTGATTGTGTCTGGTGTTGTTCCCTTCAAGAAGCTGTGCTAGTGTCAAGAGGTAGAACATGATATTATATTACATTATAGCTACTGTTAACTACCAAAATTACGTAAGGATTTTATATTCCCTTATATTCGCAAGCTGATCTTCTCGCGAAATTAATACCTTGCGAAAATATATCGATCAGATGTGAAATTTAAACTTCTGCTACTTATTCTCAAAATTAAAATATCAAAATATCAAAATCATGATAAATATCGAAAATAGGTCCTCGCGAATATTCAGTAGTTTACAGTAAAAACCTTGTTACTCTTTGAATAAAGAATGTGGTTCATTTTCTTCTTGTTTGTTTGTTTTCTGAAACTAGAAAACTAAATCAAAACTTATTTCATGAGGAAATAGTACTTTATGCGGATTGTATTTTATGTATTAGAAAATGTTCCTGACAAAATGTCTTTAAAATAGATTTGTATATTGCTTTTTGATATCATCTTAGTATTTCTTTTTGATACTGATATTCAAATTGTCTGAGTCAAAGATAATACTGTGAGATATAATATGTGTCAGGGGTTGGGGCGGGGGTATTAATCACCTTTAGTGATAGTTCTAGTGTTATTACGTAAATATGACAATGAACCATATGTATTCATATATATATATAAAGCTCTGTTCTTAGAAAAACGCTTCGGATTTCACTAAATGATTGAATGCCATTTGATTTATTATTTCCCTTATAAAGAGCATACCTTTACACCATGTTTTCAAAAATATGAAACCAGTTAAAAGGTTACACTTTTGTTGACTGCAATTGCATAGGCTGGTCAGAATCTTCACTGATGAAGGTTATTTTTCCCCAGATCTATTTTTGTCCCCCCATATCTGACCTTGCTATCACTTTTTTTATTCAGATCCATTTTTGTCCCACGTGTCCGATCTTGCTATGACATCGAGTGACAGACAAACAAAGGTAGCTGCGTGTGAATTACTACATTCCTTTGTATTGTTTACGAGGGGCCCAGCGCTACCTGGTACTGAGGTGGAGAGAGCCTTGATGGCAGCTATCTACGAAAAGATCTTTTCTGTAATGCTGAAGTTGGCTGCTTGTGATGTTGAATTGGTGAGTATTACAACACCAGAGGGTGTTCCATTTTTAAGCCTTCCCCGCATACAAACAATTCTGCAGTAGACAAAAACATGAAAAATCTCCATAAATGAATGTAATTATTAAAAAGAGTTGAAACCATTGTGGCAAAAGGAGAATTTGCTCGAATTGCAGCAGAGGACATTTGAAACATACCGACAAAATCACTAAAAATCTCCATAAATGAGATTTGAAAGAAAAGAGCAATTTGAAATTTCTAATATTGAAACAGTTTGGTTTGAAATCAGGCCTCCTTATAAAAAGTCATTTTTACTTTGTTTTGTGTATCGTAATCCAAAGTCTTCTAGCGTTTGGATTGACCAATTTGAAAAAGAAATTCAATTCGCCATAGATTACAATAATGATTTGGTACTAACTGGAGACTTTAACATGGATTTTTTATCTCCAAATAAACCTCCACAAAAATGGTTAAACATAATGGATACATATAGTCTCCAACAACTTCTAACTGAACCAACAAGAAAAACTAAAGATTCAAAGACACTGATTGACCACATTTATGTTACAAATCTTGAAAATGTATATGAATCCCATGTTGTCCAATATTCAGTTAGTGATCATTATCCAGTCTGCATCACAAGACATAGCAAGATTTCTGTTAATATAAAACACAAACATAGCGCTATTACTTACAGAAACTGTAAAAATTTACATGAAGCAGCTTTTTTACAAGATCTCAAAGATGCTCCTTTTTACAAGGTTGAGTTTGAAAATGACCCTGATGTCTGTCTACAGCAGTGGTACAATATATTTTATACCGTGTTAGATAAACATGCCCCTGTAATAACTAAACGTATTAAAAAAGACCATCAACCTGAATGGTATAACAGTGAAATATCACAGGCTAGGCACGCAAGAGACAAATGTCATAGGTTAGGTATGTGGGAATATTATAAATTATGGAGAAATAAAACAAAAGTATTAACTGAAAATGCAAAACGTGAGTTCTATTCTGAGGCAATAAAAAACTCTAAAGACCCAAAGTCATTATGGAAATGTATTCATTCCTTAAGACCTTCAAACACAACATTCAGTTCAACAGTGCTTAATTCTAATGATGGTATAAAAATCACAAATCCTCATGATGTTGCAAATGAATTTAATAATTTCTTCACTTCTTGTGTAAAAAATCTTAGAAGTCAGTCCAGTGAACAATCTCCAAGTTTTCAAGAATTAAAAACATATGTTCAAAGCAAACGTCCACACGATCAGTATTTTAAGATAAAACCAGTCAATATGAATATCCTTTTTAAGGAACTAATGAATCTTGATTTAAACAAATCTTCGGGACTAGATAACATAGGCCCTAGAATTTTGCGAATAAGTGCACCTGCAATAGTTTCGTCATTAACTTATATATTCAATAGAGTCATAGATAGTGGAAAGTTTCCTCAACTTTTCAAAAATGCAAAAGTAACTCCTATACACAAAAAGGGAGATAAATCTGAGGCAACTAATTACAGACCTATATCAGTACTACCAACATTGTCTAAGTTAATTGAAAAACATATCTCCCAACAACTTTATAAGTATCTGTCAGATTTTAACCTATTACATCCATCTCAATCTGGATTTAGGCCGAATCACTCCTGTCAAACAGCACTAATAAATATAACCGACAAATGGTTACAAGAAATGAATGATGGAAACATAAACGGAGTTGTATTCTTGGATTTAAAAAAAGCTTTTGATGTTGTTGATCACAAACTCTTATGCCAAAAGCTTAATATATATGGTTGTACTCAAACTTCCCTGAAGTTGTTTGAATCATATCTTAATAATAGAACACAGCAGGTAAAAGTAGGAAATGCCAAGTCTAAATCTGCCCCTATTTCTCATGGAGTCCCCCAAGGTTCCATACTGGGTCCATTACTTTTCATTCTATATATTAATGATCTCCCATTACATGTAAAAAACAGTGAAACTGATATGTATGCAGATGACTCCACATTCCACACTTCAGGAAAAACTGTTGGAGAAATTCAGCAGAGATTACAAGCCGACTTAACTTCTATAAATAAATGGTGTTCAAGAAATATGATGTATATTAATACAGAAAAAACTAAGTGTATGACAATAGGAACAAGACAAAAACTATCAGTTCAAAAGGACTGCCTTACTATTACCATAAATGCAGGGATTTTGCAAAATTCTCAATGTGAGAAACTTTTAGGTGTTAAAATTGAACCTCAGTTAAATTGGTCAAGTCAAATAAACCATATATGCACTGTCATCTCATCACGCATATACCTTTTGTCAAAAATAAGAAACTATCTTCATCTTGAAGCAAGAAAATTATTTTACAGTGGATATATACTACCATTGATTGATTACTGTTGCACTGTTTGGGGAAACTGCACTAAAAATGGGCTTGATAGAATACTAAAATTACAGAAAAGAGCAGCAAGAATTATTCTCAATGCAGATCCTCTTTCAGCCTCGGAGCCTTTATTTAAAGAACTAAACTGGATGCCAGTACATATAAGGATTCAGTATCATAAACTATTACTTGTCTATAAATGCTTAAATTCCCAGGCACCTGAATATTTGTCAAATAGACTTGTATACGTGGGAGATAATAACCCATACAGTATAAGGAATGTTGTAAATGGAAATTTATATGTTAAAAAATCAAAGACAGAGCTTTACAAACGTTCTTTTCATTATTCTGGGTCACTTTTATGGAACAATCTGCCTACCGATATTAGATCATCACCAAGTCTATACAGCTTCAAAAATAATCTAAAAAATTATCTTCTGAACCTTAATTGTTAGTTGGAAATAAACTGTTTGATTGACGAATGATTGTGAGTATTCAATACAGTCTGTGACTTGGCCCCACATTTCCCAGGAATTCCTTGAAATTGACTGTCTGTTTATCTCAGCAGGGTCTGTAATTATCACCCTGGTGTGAACATAAATGGCCCTTAAATTCTTCATGGTGTGTTGACTGATACACCTTTTCAGATATTAATTGGTGGCATGCATGCTGTGAAAATAGCCATGCAGACCCCTAATTGATTTCATGGTGATTTGGAGATAAGATAATAGCTCTCATCAATTATGGTGGAATTTCTGGGGCTAGGTTACAGACGAATGGAAAAGTTTCTGTCATTGCATTTATAAACATTATGTGAATGCTTGTTTTATATTTTAATGTTTAATTACATTGTTGAATTTCATGTTCAATGTATGACTGTTGAGGGCCACAGGGAAGATTAGTGTAACTAACTGTGTTACCCTCATTAAATAAAGTATTATTATTATTATTATTATTATTATTTAGTTATTAAAAAGAGTTCCTTTTGAGCAATTTCTTCTTTTGTCACAATATTTTCAAAAGACGTCTGCTGTGGATGCATCAAAATGCGTCTACAAGTGGGAAAGGGTTTATTAAAGGGAGATTTAAGGATTGTTGAATATTAAGTCCTTATAATATATAGCTCACATGAACAAAATGTGCTCAAGGTGAGCTATCGTGATGTGAGATGGTCCTGTGTCTGTTGTCTGTGATCATTTTTCATTGAATAAGAACTCTTCCCTTAGCACTGGGTACATTTATATTAGCTCGCCTGTGCACAAAGTGCTCAAGGTGAGTTATTGTGATCGCCCTATGTCCGTCGTCCGTCAACTTCTCCTCAGTAACCAGTGGGTCAATTTGGATAAAACTTCACAGAAAGCATCCTCTCAATAACCTCACAAGAATTCCTTCAAATTTTTGGGATCCATGCAAAATTCTGGTTTCCATGGCAACGAAACCGAAAAAATTCTTCTTCTCCCAAACTGGCTGGCAGATTTTCAAATAATTTTGTAGAAATGTACCTTGGATGACCCTCTATCAGATTCCTTTAAGCCATGTTGATTGGTTGAAAAACATGGCCGCCAGAGGGGCGGGGCTACTTTGCCTTATATAGTGAAAACCTAAAAAATCTTCTCCGACGAAAGTGCCAGGCCGATTTTCAAAAAAAATTGTAGAAATGTTCCTTGGGTGATCCTCTATCAGATTCCTTCAAGCCATGTTGATTGGTTAAAAACCTGGACGCCAGGGGCGGGGCTATTTTGCCTTTTATAGCTTTAGTGAAAACTTAAAAAATCTTCTCCTCCATAAGGGTCAGACCGATTTTCAAATAATTTTGTAGAAATGTTCCTTGGGTGACCCTCTATCAAATTCCTTCAAGCCATGTAGATTGGTCGAAAAACATGGCCGCCAGGGGGCGGGGCTATTCTGCCTTAAATGGCCAAAGTGAAAACTTAAAAAACATCTTCTCCTCAGTAATCAGTGGGTCAATTGGGATGAAACTTCACAGAAAGCATCCTCTCAATGACCTCACCAGAATTCTTTCAAATTTTTGGGATCCATGCAGAATTATGGTTTCCATAGCAACGAAACGAAAAAAACTTCAAAATTCTTCTTCTAACAAACTGGTTGGCAGATTTTGAAATTGTTTTGTAAAAATGTTCCTTGGATGACCCTCTATCAGATTCCTTCAAGCCATGTTGATTGGTCGAAAAACATGGCCGTCAGGGGGCGGGGCTATTTTGCCTTATATGGCCAAAGTGAAAACTTAAAAAATCTTCTCCTCAAAAAGTGTCCGGCTGATTTTTAGCTCACATGAGCTTTGCTCAAGGTGAGTTATTGTGATAGCCTTTTGTCCGGCGTGCATTGTCCGTCAACTTCTTTTCCTCAGTAACCAGTGGGTCAATTGGGATGAAGCTTCAAAGAAAGCATCCTCTCAATGACCTCACCAGATTTCCTTCAAATTTTTGGGATCCATGCAGAATTCTGGTTTCCATGGCAACGAAATGAAAAAAACTTCAAAATTCTTCTTCTCCCAAACTGGTTGGCAGATTTTCAAATAATTTTGTAGAAATGTTCCTTGGATAACCCTCTATCAGATTCCTTCAAGCTATGTTGATTGGTCGAAAAACATGGCCACCAGGGGGGCGGGTCTATTTTGCCTTATATGGTATAGTGAAAAGTTAAAAAATCTTCTCCTCCAAAAGTGTCAGGCAGATTTTCAAATAATTTTGTAGCCATGTTCCTTGGATGACCCTCTATCAGATTCCCTCAAGCCATGTTGATTGGTCAAAAAACATGGCCGTCCGGGTGGCGGGGCTATTTTGCGTTATATGGTATAGTGAAAACTTAAAAAATCTTCTCCTCCAAAACTGTCAGGCCGATTTTCAAATACTTTTGTAGACATGTTCCTTGGATGACCCTCTATCAGATTCCTTCAAGCCATGTTGATTGGTCGAAAAACATGGCTGTCCGGGGGGGCGGGGCTATTTTGCCTTATATTGCTATAGTGAAAACTTAAAAAATCTTTTTCTCCGAAAGTGTCAGACCGATTTTCAAATAATTTTGTAGAAATGTTCCTTAAGTGACCCACTTTCAGATTCCTTCAAGCCATGTTGATTGGTCGAAAAACATGGCCACCAATGGGCAGGGCTATTTTGCCTTATATGGCTAGAGTGAAAACTTAAAAAAATCTTCTTCTCCAAAAGTGTCAGGCCGATTTTCAAATAATTTTGTAGAAATGTTCCTAGGGTGACCCGCTATCAGATTCCTTCAAGCCAAGTTGATTGGTCGGAAACTATGGCCACCAGGGGACGGGGCTTATATAGCTAAAGCGAAAAAAAAAATCAGGTGAGCGATCCAGGGCCATCATGGCCCTCTTGTTATGCAGATCATTTCACTGGATTATTGCTGTGGTAGCCTCTACCAAAGGGCTCTTAATTGTCATGTTAACTGGTCGAAAAACATGACTGCATTGGAGCGGGGCTAATTTCCCTTATATGTAGCAATTGAACCAAGGTCTCAGATGATCATTACAGGGCCTGCATGGCCCTCTTGTTAATTAGTGAACTAGATCTACTGAGTAGATATCGAGTATAGACAAATATTAATTTCCAAACGTAAATGATTTAATAGCCCAATGATTCAATAACCCTTCCCACATACAAGGTCATATAGTCATGATGTATACCTGCGCGGGAGTGTGGACGCGTTGAAACGTCTCTCCGGTTAAAAAGTGCTTTAATTAAAAAGGAAGTGTTATTATATGAATTTTTTTTTACATGGACTACTCATTTAAAAGGTACATTTTCGGATGGTGATATTATAATTTCCATTAATATCGAGATTTTGAAGTTATTCATGAGATTTGCTGAACAATAACCATTTGCTTGTGTACATTGAAACCGGCATAAATGCTCACACAATGTTCACACATATTGCTGTCGCCTGAGGGCTTTGAGAAGGACGGATTAATACCCTAGCATATATCAACAACTCACCTATTGTATTTTAAATACGACATAACCAATTACCAATAATATAACTGTAATTTGGTTGAACTCACTCATAGTTGGACAATAACCCGTGACATAAGCTAGCGTCATGGTTAGGAAGAACCGTGGTCAATCAACGAAGCGGAAAAACAGCAGTAACTCGGATCTAAATGATAAAGGCTCAAAACAACATAGACAAGCGGGGAAATCAAGTTCGTCAGAAAGCAGCAAAACACTTAGTGATATCCTCTCTGAAACAAATTCTGTCTTATACCCAACTGAAGGGAACGATACTGTATTCGACTCGCCGTCACAACGAAAAGGGCAAGACCTTCAAGTAAGATTACCCCAACAAAACATTAACATGGCTACAAACGACTCAACCCAGAGTGAGGACAATTTCGAGAAATTCGTTCGAGATCAATTTACTCACCTTCGAGATTCAATATCAAATGTTCTAGTAAACCAAACGAAGATAAATGCAAGACTCGATGATAACGAAGACCGAATAGGTCGAACTGAAAAGGAAATGACAGATCATGCTAACTCTATATCTTTTAATCAGAAAGAAATAACCGACATCAAACAAGAAAGTAAGAAAACTCAAGACCGCTGCCAGTCGCTTGAAAATTCACTCGAAACTGCAAGCAAGATTATCCGAGATCTTCAAAAACGACAGACAGAAATAGACCGATTAGCTATAAAAAATAACCTTAGGCTCGTAGGTTATCACGAAACTGTCGCTGAAAGCAATAATACAGATACACTCAGAATTGTGCAAGATATTCTGCAGAAAAAATTCAACAAGCCCCAAATACAAGTCGAACAAGCTTATAGAATAGGCAAGAAAGAAACAGACAAAACGAGACATATTGTGTTTAAAGTAAGGTCAAATACAGATAAAATGGAAATATTCAACTCTAAAAGATCGGCGTTAGATAAGTGTAATTATTACATCACAGACGATCTGACCGAAGCTGATTTTAATCTCAAGAACAAGTTAAAACCGATAATTTAAACAGCTGTGGACGAAGGAAAAACGGTAAAATACAGAAATGGCTGTCTGTATATTGACGGTCAACTTTACAGGGGACCGATTCCAGTCGTACATCCTAAAACAGGGGGCTACAACTCCAACAGTCAGAATTAGGACAAAACCCAGTCATGCATCGATACTATTAATATCGTTACATGGAACTTAAACGGATGGACAAAAAACAACTATCTACTTCGAAAAGATATCTTATACAATCTTAATGCCGACATTATTTGTTTGACAGAGACAAAATTGCGGAAAAAGGAGTTCATTACATTGGAAGGTTTCACGTCATACTGCTTTAATAGACAAGCACTGAAAAACAAAGCAACATGTGGATCAGGTGGTGTTGCCATCTTACTTAAAAACAAGATAGTTAACAATTTCTATGTCACGTGTGTAGATAAAGACTTCGAAGGTATATTGAGTTTAAAACTTTTGCATAAAATATCGTCTGTTGAACTATTAATTACAGTTTGCTACCTCCAGCCGGAGGGCTCAGAGCGAGGACAATTTGTCGACGAGTATTTCAGTCATTTAACTAATATAGTATACAGACATGTTAACGCAGATTGCACTGTGTTTTGCGGTGATATTAATGCACGGATCTCATCATTATCTGACATTATTGAAAATATTGATATTCTACCGACACGTAAACACATAGACACTGTAAAAAACAGACATGGTGATTCTTTCATCGAGTTTCTGCGTGAAGCGAAATTATGTATTTTAAATGGCAGATTAAACCAAGAAAACGATAATTTCACCTCCGTATCAATTAAAGGTAAGGCTGTCGTTGACTATGTATTTACTTCGCACAATAATATTGACATGTTCAGGAGTTTTAGTGTGCATACGGTTAAAAACTTATGCGAAAGATTTAACATAAAGGCTTCTTGTTCCCTGCCTGATCACTGTGCTTCATTGTGAATTAGTTCTTTGTACAGTGGAACAACCTATACGTACGACAAACGATGTAAATACAAATATAGACAATAATTGTAATCCACTACAAGGGAAACATTTCGACTTTACCTCAGTACCCCCGGATCTTATCAATGATATGTCGCTCTCAGATATAATTGAGAAAATACAAACAATAACGTCAAATCAAAGTGATATTGATTCTTTGTACACCGATATTTGTAACTTGTATTACAATGAATTAAAAAACAAAGTACAATTCAAATGTATTTCAAAGAAAACGGCTAAAAGATTCAGAAATAAAACTAAACCCTGGTGGAACGACAAATTAGATGTCTTGTTTAAAGAACTGTGTATCAGCGAAAAACATTACTTAAAGTGTAAAGGGTCCAAACGAGAGAAAAACGAATATAGACGTGTATACCAATTTAAGCAGAACACATTTGATACGGAAGTTAAACGTCAGAAACGCCAATACTCACAAAATAAACAAATAGAACTAGAACAGATTTGTTCAGATAACCCACATACGTTTTGGAAACAGATAAAGGATCTTGGACCCAAACAAAAAATACACATTCCTTTTGAAGTCGGTGATGAAGAGGGTTGTATAACAAACGATAGACCTAGTGTTATTCGTAAATGGGAAAGTGATTTTAGAGATCTGTTCAACAGAGCAAAGGCTAGTGAAGGGGCCGATTTTGATGAAAATTTCTATGAGGACGTAAAACGGTTTAAGCATGAACTCGAAACACAAATAAACGAAAACCCATTACACAAAGACATTAGCGAAATAGACGCTCTTAACTCAGTGATTACGATAGACGAAATAACCAGCGCTTTATCAAAATGCAAAAACGGTAAATCGTGCGGTGAAGATTGCCTACCTTATGAGGTGTTTAAAAATAAAAACTCTCAACAAATGTTGCTACATTTATTTAATATGTGTTTGTCGAAAGGAGTAGCGCCATCAGTCTGGTCTAGATCGATTATTAAACCATTGCCCAAAAACAGTACAAACGATCCAAGAGTGCCATTGAATTATCGGGGAATAAGCCTCTTACCTACAACGAGCAAACTTTTTTCAAGTGTGTTAAATGAACGCCTTACTAAATATCTGGATGTAAATGAGTTCATAGTAGACAAGCAAAACGGATTTCGAAAATTGCGTTCATGTACTGACCATCTTTTCGTTTTATGCTCCATCATAAGGAACAGAAGAGCAAAAGGGTTACCAACGTATGCTTGCTTCGTAGACATGATGAAGGCTTTTGATCGTGTCGATAGAGGCTGCTTGTTAGCAAAATTACTTGCTGTAGGAGTAACAGGTAAATTTTACAATATACTTAAACTCTTATATAGCACTTCCCAGGCCAGAGTAAATATAAATGGAGCTTATACAAACTATTTTGATATAGAATGTTCTGTAGAACAAGGAAACATCATTTCACCTACCCTTTTCTCACTGTATATAAATGACTTAGCTATGGAAATAAAAAGTATGAACCTTGGAATACCAGTTGGTGACGAAAAGATTTGCATTTTACTGTATGCAGACGACATAGTTATTTTAGGCGAAAGTGAACAAGATTTGCAAAACATGTTAGACACGGTAGATATATGGTGTAAGTCATGGCGTATGAAAATTAACGTGACAAAAACTAGTGTTGTGCATTTTAGAAGACTTAGTCAAGATCGCACTGTGTTTAACTACAAAATAGGACAGGAAACTATAAATGTAGTTGAAAAATATAAGTACCTCGGTTGTATTCTTACTGAATCACTAGACTATACGTCGACAGCAAATACACTCGCCGAGTCGGCGGGCCGTGCTCTGGGTGGGATCCTTAAAAAGGCAAGATCGATAGACGGACTTTCTTTTAATGTTTACACGAAACTATTCAACGCAAGTGTTGTGCCTATAATGGATTTTGGTGCCGCAGTGTGGGGTTATAACCTATATTCAAAGTGTGATACAATACAAAATAGAGCAATTCGAGCCTTTTTAGGAGTCCATAAACATGCCTCGAATGTCGCCATAAACGGCGATGTAGGATGGCAAACGACACAGTCGAGGAGACATTCCGCAATGATACGACTATGGCATAGACTTGTTACGATGCCTGGTGACAGGCTAACAAAGAAAGTGTTTCTCTGGGACTATTATCAACCACGCAGCTGGTGTTCAGATATTAAAAACATCTTTGAAAAACTAAACCTCCAGGACCTGTACCAAAGTCAATCTATGAACGGTAAATCGTTGGATACGATTTTACGGCATACATTTGAAACTTACGAACAAATGAACTATTTACAATGGACAGAAAAACTTCAAGCGCAACCGAAATTAAGGACATATAGAGACCTAAAAAATGAATATATATGTGAAAACTACGTTAAAATGTTCCTACCGAAACACCTTCGCTCTTTCATAGCACAAGTTAGGACTGGAACTTTACCTCTTCGTATTGAAACAGGACGCTTTAGGAATTTAAAAATTGAAGAAAGACTCTGTGAGATATGTAATTTACCAAAAGTGGTGGAAACAGAGTATCATTTCCTGTTTCAATGTATAAAATACTCTCACTTGAGACTTTTATTTTATAATTATGCAACTAGAATTTTGCCAGACTTTTTAGATGTGTCATTTGCCCAACGACTGAAATACATGTTGACATATAAAAGACTTATTAAGAAATCTGCTATATATATACAAAATTGTTATTTAAAAAGATCTGAAATAGTTTACTCCATTTAATCATGTTTAATAACTATTCATAATATCATATTATCATTTATTATCATTTATTATCATTTAATTATCATTATTATCATTTATTATCATTTATTAACACTTCTTATTAGTACTTATATTGATTGATGTCTAGTGACTCATAAGCCATTTGTATGGCTGGGTAATACGCCCAATATGTACAATTATTACTAACAAATGTGAATGTTATACTGTTGTATTATTATACTGTATGTATAACTTGTATTACGTGTCACTTAAATAAAATATAAAACTACTACTACAACAAATCTGTAGCGAAACATCTTGCCAAATGTATGGATAATCTCCATAAATGAAAGAAAATTATTTATTATTATTCTTTATGAGCAAATTCTTTATGAGCGAATTCTTTTGCACCAGTGTTTTCAAATGTTGTCCGCAAATGTGTGAAATGTATCTGTCGGTTGGAAAGGTTAAAATAATTTTTTTAACATAAAAGTTGTATGAATAGTAGATTTTTAACTTACACATCAGATAGCTTTGTATACATCTAGAGAGAAGAGTATTATTGTTGAATACAGTTGAAAACTTGAAAAAGGCGAAATTGCTCATTTAAAAAAATTATCCTTTCGCAACAGTGTTTTGCGGAATACATCTGCATGTGAAAAAGGATTATTTTTTTAACAGGTATCAAAGCAGCTATTTGAACCATTGACAATGCAGATTATTCATTGGTTCACAGGAAACAAGAAATCAGAAAGCGGTGAGACAATCATGCTACTTGATGCCATATTTGTAAGTAGTGTTTTAGCTCACCTAAGCACGCAAGGTGAGCTTTTGTGATCACTCACCGTCCGTCTGTTAACAATTTTCTTACAAATGACTTCACCTACTAAACCAATGGACAGATTTCAAAATAACTTCACAGGAATGGTCCTTAGGAGGTCCTCTTTTAAAGTTGTTCAAAGAATTTAATTCCAAGTAGAACTTTGGTTGCTGAGGCATCAGAAAAGGGGAAAATTGGCAAATCTTAATAATTCTTCTTGTCCAAAAGTACTGGCCCGATTTGAAAATTATTTGGCACTAAATGTTCCTTTGGGCACCCTCTACCAAGATTGTTAAAATATTTCCCATCCTTTGAAAAACATGGCCGCCAGGGGGTGGAGCTTGTTTTTCTTATATGTGCATTGTTAAAACTTTAAAAATCTTTTTGACCAAAAGAATTAGCCCGATTTGAAAATTATTTTGCACAAATGTTCCTTGGGGCACCCTCTACCAAGATAGTTCAAATATGCCCGATCAGTCAGCAAATCTCAATGCTCGGTTCCTTTCGAAAACCAGCCACAGATCTGCCCATGCATGACTGGATTATGGCCCTTGAAATGGTCAAAATTGCTATAAAAGAGCTTGTTAACACGATACAGTCTTCACTTTTGATTGTATCTCAACCAAACTTATACAGTATAGTTAGATATCCATGAGAGCTCGGTTCCTTTCGAAAACCAGCCAGATCTGCCCATGCATGACTGGATTATGGCCCTTAAAATGGTCAAAATTGCTATAATAGAGCTTGTTAACACGATACAGTCTTTATTTTTTATTGTATCTCAACCAAACATATACAGTAGTTAGATATCCATGAGAGCTTGATTCCTTTCGAAAACAAGCCAGATCCGCCCCATTCATGACTGAATTATGGTCCTTGGAAATTGTCAAAATTGCTATAATAGGGCTTGTTAACATGATACAGTCCTTATTTTTTATTGTTTCTCAATCAAACTTATACAGTAGTTAGATATCCATGAGAGTTTGGTTCATTTCTAAAAAACAGCCAGATCTACCCATGCATGGCTGGATTATGGCCCTTGAAATTGTCAAAATTGCTATAATACAGCTTGTGAACACAATAGAGCTTCCATTTACTATCTGATCTTCACCAAACTTAGATGGTATTTGAATATTGATGACATATTGGTTCCTTTTGAAACAAGCCAGATCAATGCCAGTAGAGCATAGGCCCTCATGGGCCTCTTGTTTCTCATATGGGATTCAGTCCCTTTAAAGATAATTTGGCACAAATGTTCTTTGGGGCACCGCACCCTCTACAAAGATTGTTCAAATAAATCCGATCTGTTAAAAAAACATGGCCGCCAGGGGGGGCGGACATTGTTTTCCTTATATGTGCATTGTAAAATCTTTAAAAATCTTCTTGTCAAAAAGTACTGACCCGATTTAAAGACAATTTGGCACAAATGCTCCTTGGGGGACCTTCTACCAAAATTGTTCAAATTAATCCGATCCATTGAAAAACATGGCTGCCAGGGGCGGGGCTTGTTTTCCTTGTATGTGCAATGTAAAATCTTTAAAAATCGTCTTGTCCAAAAGTACTGGCCTGTTTTAAAGATAATTTGGCACAAATGCTCCTTGGGGGACCTTCTACCAAAATTGTTCAAATTAATCCAATCCATTGAAAAACATGGCTGCCAGGGGCGGGGCTTGTTTTCCTTGTATGTGCATTGTAAAATCTTTAAAAATCGTCTTGTCCAAAAGAACTGGCCCAATTTAAATATAATTTGGCACAAATGTCTGACCCGTGGAAAAACTTGGTCACCAGGGGGTTGCTTGTTTTCCTTATATGTATAGAGTAAAAACTTTGAAAACTATTGAAGTTCTATTAAATCAGGTGAGCGATATAGGGCCATCATGGCCCTCTTGTTGTAATGTTCATCTCTTCTCACATACAACTGTTGAACAAATCTGCATTACAAACATCAAGTAAAATATGAAAAAAACTTGAAAATAAAAAATGAATACACTGTAATTGAAAACAAATTGAATACTCATATGCAATTTCTCCTTTTGTGATAATTTTTTCTGCCACAATGAAAGGGATCTGCTGGAAATGCTTCAAAATGCTTCGCCATTTAGGAAAAGGGTTACGAAACCTTTATCCTTTTACACATATAGACCCTTTCTGATGCAGCAGACGACTTTTGAAAACATTCTGACAAAAGGAGAAATTGCTCAAACCCTTTCCCAAATACAACAAATCAGCAGTAGAAGACTTTCAAAAACATCTAGACAAAAGTTCGGAAAATCCCTGTAATGCTTATGAATAATTGAAAAGAAAACGGTGGCAAAATTAATGTTCTTCAGAAGCTTCAAAATAACCCTTTCCCACATACAACAAATCTGCAGCAGACAACTTTGAAAACATTTATACAACAAGATGGAAAATCTCTATAAAAATTAAAGAATAATGATTGAAAAGAGTTTAAAACGTTGTGGCAAATGGAGAAATTGCTTGTTTTTAGCAATTTCTCTTATTGCAACAATGTTTTCAAAAGTCATCTGCTACATGGTGGTCAGAAAGCATCTATACGTGGGAAAGGGTTAACTTGTAGTTCTTTTTAGATCACCTAGAGCCAAAGGCTCAAGGAGATCTATTCTGATCACTTTTTGTCCATAGTCCTCTCCTACTGAACCACAGGACTAATTTCATCCAAACTTCACAGGAATGTTCATTTGGTGGCCCTCTTTCAAAATTGTTCAAAGATTTAAATTTCATTGAGAACTTTGGTTGCTGCTGCATCAGAAAGGTGGCAAAATGTCCAAACTTTAAAAATCTTCTTCTCTGAATCTGCCTGTCAGATTCCAATACAGTTTAGTAGAAATGTTCCTTTGGTGACCCTCTACAAAGATTGTTCAAGGCATACTGTTTGGTTGAAAAATGTGGCAGTCAGGAGGCACCAGAAAAGGGGCAAAATGACAAAATTTGGAAATTCCATTTTTAGCTTCACTGGCTGAAAGCCAGTCGAGCTTATGTCATGGCGTGCATCTGTGCGTGCGTTAACTTTTTCCTTTAAACAACTTCTTCTCCCTAACCACTTGGCCAATTTGGTTGAAACTTCATAGGAAGCATCCTCTCAATGTCCTCTCTTTAATTCCTTCAATTTTTAGCTCCACTGGCTGAAAGCCAGTCGAGCTTATGTCATGGCGAATTGTCCGTGCGTGCGTGCGTAAACTTTTTCCTTTAAACGACTTCTTCTCACTAACCACTTGGCCAATTTGGTTGAAACATCATAGGAAGCATCCTCTCAATGTCCTCTCTTAAATTCCTTCAAATTTTTTTGATCCATCCATAATTCTGGTTTCCATGGCAACCAAAAGAAAAAAATAGTGAAAACTTAAAAAATCTTCTTCTCTGAAAGTGTCAGGCCGATTTTCAAATAATTTTGTAGAAATGTTCCTTGGGTGACCCTTTATTAGATTCCTTCAAGAAATGTTGATTGGTCGAAAAACATGGTCGCCAGAGGGCGGGGCTATTTTGCCTTATATGACCATAGTGAAAACTTAAAAAATCTTCTTCTCCGAAAGTGTTCAGCCGATTTTCAAATAATTTTGTAGAAATGTTCATTGGGTGACCCTCTATCAGATTCCTTCAAGCCATGTTGATTGGTCGAAAAATATGGCCGCCAGAGTGCGGGGCTATTTTGCTCCATATGACCATAGTGAAAATTTAAAAAATCTTCTTCTCCGAAAGTGTTGAGCAGATTTTCAAATAATTTTGTAGAAATGTTCTTTGGGTGACCCTCTATCAGATTCCTTCAAGCCATGTTGATTGGTTCAAAAATATGGCCGCCATGGGGTGGGGCTATTTTGCCTTATATGGCTATTGTGAAAACTTAAAAAATCTTCTTCTCCGAAAGTGTAAGGCCGATTTTCAAATAATTTTGCAGAAACATTCCTTGGGTGACACTCTACAAGATTCCTTTAAGCCATGGTGGTTGGTAAAAAATATGGCCACTAGGGGACAGGGCTGTTTGGAGATTTGATTTTTGCCTTATGGCCGTGGAGCGATACTGGCCCTCTTGGGCCTCTTGTTTTTGATCCATCTATAATTCTGGTTTCCATGGCAACCAAAAGAAAAAAATAGTGAAAACTTAAAATATCTTCTTCTCCAAAAGTGTCAGGCCGATTTTCAAATAATTTTGTAGAAATGTTCATTGGGTGACCCTCTATCAGATTCCTTCAAGAAATGTTGATTGGTTGAAAAACATGGCTGCTAGGGGGTGGGGCTATTTTGCCTTTTATAGCTATAGTGAAAACTTAAAAAATGTTCTTCTCCGAAAGTGTTCAGCTGATTTTCAAATAATTTTGTAGAAATGTTCCTTGGGTGACCCTTTATTAGATTCCTTCAAGAAATGTTGATTGGTTGAAAAACATGACTGCTAGGGGGTGGGGCTATTTTGCCTTTTATAGCTATAGTGAAAACTTAAAAAATGTTCTTCTCCGAAAGTGTTCAGCTGATTTTCAAATAATTTTGTAGAAATGTTCCTTGGCTGACCCTCTATCAGATTCCTTCAAGCCATGATGATTGGTAAAAAAACATGGACGCAAGAGGGCGGGGCTATTTTGCCTTATATGGCTAAAGAGAAAACTTAAAAAATCTTCTTCTCCGAAAGTGTCTGGCTGATATTCAAATAATTTTGTAGAAATGTTCCTCGGCTGACCCTCTATCAGATTCCTTCAAGCCATGATGATTGGTAAAAAAACATGGACGCAAGAGGACGGGGCTATTTTGCCTTATATGGCTAAAGAGAAAACTTAAAAAATCTTCTTCTCCGAAAGTGTCTGGCTGATATTCAAATAATTTTGTAGAAATGTTCCTCAGATTCCTTCAAGCCATGTTGATTGGTTGAAAAATATGGCTACCAGGGGGTGGGGCTATTTTGCCTTATATGGCTTAAGTGAAAACTTAAAATATCCTCTCCTGAAAGTGTCGTGCCAATTTTCAAATAATTTTGAAGAAACATTCCTCGGGTGACACTCTACACGATTCCTTTAAGCCATGGTGGTTGGTAAAAAACATGGCCACCAGGGGGCAGGGCTGTTTGGAGATTTGATTTTTGCCTTATGGCCGTGGAGAGATACTGGCCCTCTTGGGCCTCTTGTTTTTAAGTCCTTTTGAAAATTGAATAGGAATCTTACTTCAGTGATCCTCTACTTAATTTGTTCAAGCCATATTGATTGGTTTCAAAATCATAGCAACCTCGCGTCAACACAAAAGGGGTAAATTGAACTTTTAGCTACATATGACAACTCTTACCATTCCACTCGACTAATTTTAATGTTACTTCACAGGAATGTTCCTTTGATGGTCCTCTTTCAAAATTGTTCAAAATTCTTACATTCTGTGTAGAACTTTTGTTGCTGCGGCATCAGAAGTTGAGAAAAATACTCAAACTTTAAAAAATTGTCAGATTCAAAGTTAATTTGGCAGAAATGTTCTTTGAATGACTCTCTACAAAAACTGTTCTAGCCATATTGATTTCGTTGACAAACAGGGCATCAAAGCGGCATCAGGAAAGGTGCAAAATGACAAAACTTTATAATTCCATTCTTATTAAAGTTCTTGTTATATTTCAAGATACAAATGGCTTTTACTGATAAACTATTTCTTTAACTGAGTGTCCACTTCTTGCAGTTTCATTTGAACTTCTGATCAAATTTTTACAGATATTTGCAGTTAAATATTTGCTTCTAATTTACTATCATTCAGGTGATCGATTTAGGGCCATCTTGGTCCTCTTGTTGTATTACCTGTCTTGTAAAGGGAGACACATGGATGACTTCTCTGTCTTCTGTTAACTTGCCTGTCTGCATGTTTCGCTTTCAACTATTACTGACATATTAGGAGGCCACATGTGTGTTTCTTCAAACACTTAAAAATGGTAGTAGTGGCTGCCCTCCTAGACACTCAGGGTTGCAGTGTTAGCATTACAACTGACTGGCTGGTGTCAAGATAAAATTGACCATGAGTACTGGTAACTTACCCAGGAAACACTTTGATATAACTGAATTATTGTTTAAAGCGGCCTTAAACGCCAATCAATCAATCAAACACTCTTGTTACTTAAAAAGATTCAGTGTGATTTTAGTCTTATAGGATTGTTTGATTCAACCAGCAGATACGGCATTGAGAGATTTCTGTGTTAAATGCCTGCATGAGTTCCTAAGATGGTCGATCAAACAGACTGGTACTAAGGTAATATAACAATTTGTAATACAAAAAAGTGATTTCCTTAACCCTTTTCTGAGGCCCGCTAGCTCAGTCGGTGGCGACGCAGGCTGTCAATCCAGGGGTTGTGAGTTTGAATCCCAGCTCGGCCATCATTCTTTCCGACGTTTGACAAAAGTCACTGTGACAAGTCATTCGTCTTTCACCAAAGGGCTAATAGTCTATGTTGAAAAGCAGTCAGTTGCTTGGTAAGTATGTTGTGTGGAGTACTGGTGTGTGAGAAAGCTAGGAAACTGGCCATTGTGATATGACTGAAATTGTTTGAAAATGGTGTTAAGCCCTAATCAATCAATCATGTAGACGCTCTCTGACGCCTATGCATCAGACGTCTTTTGAAAAAAAATCATGAGCAATTACTCCTTTAGTCACAATGTTTTCAACTCTATTTAATAGTTCTCATTTATGGAGATTGTTCACAGTTTTGTCAGTTTGTTTTCAAAGTCGTCTGCTGCAGATTTAATGTGTGTGGGAACGGGTTAATGACTTCCTTTGAATGTTGGGCATTTAGCAGCGAAAGTGTGATGCCATGAGATTGATTGATTAATTGGGGTTTAACGCTGTTGGTTAAGCACATGGTAAGGTGAACTCGACGTTGTGATATAAGTGAAAAACCGTTGTTTATCTCCAATCTATCATTGAATATAGAGTATTCTTGGCCTTATTATGAATTATGAAGCTACCATAGCATGAAATGGCAGATTGGTTGTTATTGGTTCATTAGTAACTATAGTAGATTTGTATCTCCTTCCCACATACATCATATCTGCAGCAGGCAATTCTTGTAACATTTAGTCAAAACAATGGAAAATATCTAAATATAATTATGACAGTTTTTATTAGCTCTACAGAAGGGCTTATGACGTGGCGATGCGTCCGTCCGTCCGTAAACAATTTCTTGTTAACACGATACAGTATACTTATACAGTAGTTAGATATCTATGAGAGCTCGGTTCCTTTCGAAAACCAGCCAGATCCACCCATGCATGACTGGATTATGGCCCTTGAAATGGTCAAAATTGCTATAAAAGAGCTTGTTAACACGATACAGTCTTCACTTTCGATTGTATCTCAACCAAACTTATACAGTAGCTCGGTTCCTTTCGAGAACCAGCCAGATCTGCCCATGCATGACTGGATTATGGCCCTTGAAATGGTCAAAATTGCTATAATAGAGCTTGTTAACATGATACAGTCTTTATTTTTAGCTCTACTGGCCAAAGGCCAGAAGGGCTTATGTCGTGGCGATTTGTCCGTCGTACGTGCGTGCGTCCGTCCGTAAACAATTCCTTGTTAACACGATACAGTCTTTTGATTGTATCTCAACCAAACTTATACAGTAGTAAGATATCCATGAGAGCTCGGTTCCTTTCGAAAACCATTATTTTTGAAAGAAGTTACAACTAGTTGATAGATAGTGAAGGCTTTGATAAGGCTGTGAATGTACAGATTTGCCCACATCTTCACAGTTGGTAAATGCAATATCACCTTGTTCAGAAGGAAGGAATGTGCAGGATAATTTTAATCTACATACGGGTCAAATGTCTGAAAACCCATCTTTCTATCTTTGAGCTTTTATGAGCATAGATACTTTAGAATGCTTTACCCTTTCACACATACAACATATGTGCAGCAGATGACTTTGGACAAATCTAGAAATAATTATGGAAAATCTCTGAATTGAAGGTATCAGTACTGAAAAGAGTTGAAAACTTTGTGGCAAACGGAGAAATTGTTTGTTTTGAGCAATTTCACCTTTTTGTCACAATGTTTTCAAAAGTCATCTGCTGCAGAGGCTTTATTCAGTAAGCGTCTATATGTGGAAAAGGCTTTAGGCATGTAAAATGCATTGAATTTCAGGAAGCAGAAACCAATCCAATCAATACCAAGTCTGTATTGAAGCAGCTGCAAAGCTTCTCAAGACATCCAAATGCATTTAAGAGACTTGGAGCTGCTCTGGCTTTCAATAACATCTATACAGTCTTCAGGTTAGTTGATATATTTTGGTTTATAACCTTTTTCCCCGATACAAAGAAATCTGCAGCATACAACTTTTAAAATATCTAGGCAAATCTTTTGGTGTTAAGACCATTGTTGCCAAAGGAGAAATTACTCATAATATGGATTTGTCCTTTTGCCACAATGTTTTCTTATCTTTTAAAAAGTTATATTTTCATTAATGGAATTTTTCCATATTTTTCCATATTTTTAGCTCACGTGCTCAAGGTGAGTTATTGTGATCGCCTTTTGTCCGTCGTCCGTCAACTTCTTCTCCTCAGTAACCAGTGGGTCAAATGGGATGAAACTTCACAGAAAGCATCCTCTCAATGACCTAACCAGATTTCCTTCAAATTTGTGGGATCCATGCAGAATTCTGGTTTCCATGGCAACGAAATGAACAAACCTTCAAAATTCTTCCCTCCCAAACTGGTTGACAGATTTTCAAATAATTATGTAGAAATGTTCCTTGGATGACCGACCCTCTATCAGATTCCTTCAAGCCATGTTGATTGGTTGGAAACTATGGCCGCCAGGGGGCGGGGCTTATATAGCTAAAGTGGAACAAAAATCAGGTGAGCGATCTAGGGCCATCATGGCCCTCTTGTTTCTAACTTTTCAGTAATTATACCTTCAATTATAGAGAATTTCCATGTTTTTGCTTAGATGCTTTCAAAGTTGTCTGCTGCCATTTTGTTGTATGTGGGAAAAGGTTCACCCCTAAATTCTCACAAATGATTAGCTAAAGAGTTAAGCAGTATAGTTGATTGCATTGTAACTCAACATTAAGTTACTTGGTTACCAACAGAAGTCAACAACCTTTACATGTCAGACACATAATATTAATGGTTTCTTAATAATTATTGCCAATGCAATGGGAAAAAAAACAAAAAAAAAAAACAAAATATGCTTTTCAAAACTATAGGCCTGATTTGAAAATAATTTGCTACAAATATAAATTTAACTTATAAAATCTTTAATTTATAAAAGTGTACTAAATAGGCTTTCTTTAAACAATAATATTATATTTGGTCAATTGTAAGTAAGTTTGTCTGTATGCATTGTGAACAAATTGGAGGCAAGTTATGGCAATAACATGCAATAAACCATCGACAGACGACTTTGAAAACATGAAGTAAAAAACACCGAAAACCTCTATTAATGCAGAAGGTATAATTACTGTAAAAAGTTGAAGGCCAAGTGGCAAAAGGGTAAATTGGTCATCATGAGCAATATCTCCTTTTGCCACAAGTTTTCAAATGGCGTCTGCTGCACAATCGTCAGAAAGCGTCTGCAAGTGGGAAAGGGTTAAGGTGATTAAACAAGATGCCTCATAATTGGGCTGAGTTGTCTGGATACGTTATAGTTTGATAATTTTACATATCGAAATATTGAACTCTTTGAACAATTATCATTACATCATCAGTGGTATTGGTTATTTTATTTGATAGAACTTACTTAATTAACTCTTTTTCACATCCGGTGGCATTTCTGCAAGAGAAATTGCTCTTTATGAAGACAACTCTGTTCCATGATTTTACTTTCATTTATCTACCCTCATACTGTTTGGAAAGGTTTATCTAATGTCTTTTAAACATTGCCCTCATAAAGGAAAAGTATATTTATTGAAAGGAATTCAAACATTTTGGGAAAGAAGTTGTCCTCTTTAATCAATTTATCCTTTTTTACCCACATTGTTTTCAAAGGTAGCTGCGGATGCCTCAAGACATCTGCAACATGTAAATTGTTTATTTTTGACAGCTCTCATATTATATTAAAAGGTACACAGGAACAGTGCTGTAAGGTGTTAGAACATCTGGAGAAAATCATAAGACCTAAAGCCAAATTGCTACAGGCTCCTGAACTGAGAAAGGAACCAAGGTATTTTTGTGACACATGTCTTTGTAGGTGACACATTAACCCTTTCCCATATACAACAAATCTACAGCAGACAACTTTGAAAACATATCCGAGAAATATTGTAAACTCCCTTTAAATGAAAGTAAAATAATTGAATAGAGTTGAAAACATGGTGACTAAAAAGGAGATTGCTTGTTTTGAGCAATTTCTTCTTTTGTTGCAATGTTTTTAAAAAACTGTCTGCTGCAGAGGCGTCAGAAAGTGTCTATATGAAGGAAAGGGTTAAGGGTCACTTCTCTGTTATCTTTCGTCTGTCTGTCACACTTGTGCGTACTGCACTTTTGGTAAGAAACACAAATTTTCCTTCAAACACTAGTGTTGCTACTTAAAATAATATTTATTCAAGGTTTTGATCATGGAATCTTTATCACCTGGGTTATTCAAGCAGTAAAAATAATTTGTAGAAATGTTCCTTTAGTGACCCCCTTAAAGATTCCTAGACTATGTGGAAAAGCAGCTAGTTGCTTGGCAAGTATGTTGTGCGGAACTAGTGTGACAAAGCTAGGAAACACATGAGCAGGTGAACTGGCCGCCATGATATGACTGAGAAATTGTTGAAAATGGTGTTAAACCCATATCAATCAATCAATTAATCCTTTGTAACACAAAGGGATCTCTTCTGTGTTGTCTGTCCATCCTTTAGGCTTTCACTTACTGATCTATGGGTTGGCGACACATGTGCTCTAGATGAAGGGCGTATTTCTTGTTCTTAAATTCTTATAGAACCATAAAACCTATTGTTGTGGATGCTTAAAGGATTCATCTCACTGAACAACTCTTTTGAATACCCACACCATAGGGTTTGGTCTATCAATAAGAGAGATATTGATAGGAAAATACCAATTTAATCACCCTTACCTCTGCGTCTTAAAAAACTCTTATTGAATTAAAACTAAAGGTTCTTTTAGCTTAATTGTTTCGGAGGATTTATTATAACACTTTGAGACAAGGATAACCATCACAAGAACTCAAATCACTAGAAGTTATGAAATCTTATATCAGACCATTTTCTTAAATCTTTCCCACATGCAACAAATCTGCAGCAGACGACTTTGAATAGATATTGACAAAATCATGAAAATTCTCCATGAATGGGTGTTAAATAATTAAATAGAGTTGAAACATTGTGTCCAAAGGAGAAATTGCTTGTTTTGAGCAATTTCTGCTTTTGTCACAGTGTTTTGAAAAGTTTTCTACAGCAGAGGCATCAAAAAGGGTATATATGTCGGAAAGGGTTAAATTGTTCCTCATGTAGAAATGCCATTTGATAACCTGCATCAAACAGTTATTGCAAACTTTTTTTGAACACTTCTTTGGTAATAGCCAGAATATTTTTACACATGAGTTCTTTTGAACAATCTTCATTTGTAAAAATTGTTGGTAATAGTGAAACTGGAGTTCTTATGAACATTTTTGTTTTGTTTGACTTCAACAAAAGTTACAGGAGCAAAAAGCAAGGAGAGAAAACCAAGTAACAATGTATAGAAAGTACAGAAGTGGGGACTTACCGGATATACAAATTAAATATTCCTATATTATAGCTCCACTACAGGCCTTGGCACATGTGAGTAACATGTATTATTAACCTTTTCACACTAACAACAAATCTGTGGCAGATGACTTCATAAATATTTAGAAATTCTCTATGAATGAAATTGTATTAGAAGAATTGTTCATTTTGAGAAAATGTTTGTGTTTGGCACAATGTTTTCAAAATACGTCACACGGTCTGTAAGTGGGAAAGGAAAGGCTTAAAAGTAATTTTTTTTTTTTATTAAATTAGAGTTTTTTTTACTCTGTGTCTGGTTCAAGTTTGAGAGCCAGTTTTGGGTAAGCTAGAGTGCCAGGTCCCGGTAGCTCAGTTGGTTGCCATGCAGGCTGTCATTCCAGGGGTTGTGGGTTTGAACCCCAGCTTGGCTAACATTCTTTCCGACGTTTGACAAAAGTCAATTTGACAAGAGTCATTTGTCTTCCACCAACAGGCTAACAGTCTATGTGGAAAAGCAGCCAGTTGCTTAGGAAAAATGTTGTGTGGAATACTGGTGTGAGAAAGCCAGGAAACACATGGGGTAAGCTAGATGAAGTTCTCTGTTGAGGTAAGATACAAACTTATCGTTTTGACTCAACAATGTAATTTAGTTATGATTTTCCTTTACCAAACTTCTTATCCCTTTCCCACATACAAGCAATCTGCAACAGACAACTTTGAAATCATCCAGACAAACATATGGAAAATCTCATATATAAAAGGATCATTATTAAATAAAAGTTTAATATTTGAATAGAGTTGAAAATATTGAAGCAAAAGAAGATATTGCTCATTATTTCAAAAGTTGTTTGCTGCAGACGTTTCAAAATGCTTCTGCAAGTAGGAAAGGTTGTTTGAAGATATCATATATTATTATAATAGATATGATAATTTGGAGAAAATTTGATTTAACCCTTTTCCACATATAGACACTTTCAGACGCCTCTACAGCAGACTATTTTTGAAAATATTATGAAAAAAGGAGATATTGCTCATAACAAGCAGTTTGCAACATTATTTTAACTTTTTTCAGTAATAAAATTTTCATTTATAGAGATTTACTATGTTTTTGACTACATATTTTCAAAGTTGTCTCCTGCAGATTTGCTGTACGTGGGAAAGGGGGGGGGGGGAGGGGTTGTGTTAAAACTTCATAGTTGAATACCATTTATATAGCGCGTTTCATGCTATGTAAGAATAACTATTTAATTTTCAGAATACAGCCCAGTTGCCAAGTTATTATTCAGTGCCATATTCCAAGGCATTTTCTACAAGATGGAGGAAGGATTGACCCAGATCAACTCCAGCATAGACAGTATCCTATCCCAGTGGACACAATATTATTCACTTTTTATTGGATGTGCCTTGGTGAGAAACTTTATTGCTCTTCTATCATTTCCTCATTATACCCCCAGATACATAGTATATGGGGGCTATATAGGAGTCACGCTGGACGATCGGTTCGTCAGTCCGTTGGTCTGTGGACATTTCTTGTGAACACTATTTTTCAGCAATCCTTGGTTAGAATTCCATATAACTTCACAAGAATGATTGATACCAAGCCTAGTTGTGCATATTGGCAAAAGGAGAAATTGCTTGTTTTGAGCAATTTCGGTATTTGTCACAATGTTTTCAAAAATCCTCTGCTACAGATGCGTCTTTAGGTTGGAAAGGGTTAAATATCATCTGCTGCAGGTGCGTCAAAATTCTAGTCAATGATTATGGTTTCATTTTCAGAGATTTGACATATTATTGTCTTAATGTTTTCAAAGTAATCTGCTGCAGATTTGTTGTAAGTGGGAATGGGTTAAACATGAGTGTATGACTATTTTATCATAACAGGATATTCTGTACAAGCTGAGATCCCAGTTAAAGGTAGACTTTGCTAATGTTGGTGGTGGATTAATCTTCAGTAAACTTCAACCTTTAGGAATTGTGGTTCTTGAGGAACAGCTAATCATACATGATCCAGGAGCAGATAAAAGTGCTGCCAAAAAGGGCAGCTTTGAGATGCCTATATCAGATGATATTCCTCGCTGGATTGAATTATCAAGGTAGACTGGCTTGTTGTTGCATCACACTGATTTAATGTCGATTAATAACCCTTGCCGACCTGCAGATGCATCTGAAGCAGACGTCTTTTGTAGAAATTGTGGCAAAGTGAGAGAATGCTCATAATAAGCAGTTTCTTCATTAGCCACAATGTCTTCAACTCGATTAAAAAATACATTTTCATTAATAGAGATTTTGTATATTTTTACCTAGACATTTTACAAAGTTGTATGCTATAGAAATCATGCCCTTATATGACAGCAGACATTTATTTTAATCATTCATTCTTCAAAGGAGATTGCTTCTCTTTTGGAAATGCATGACTTTGTTATTTTAACATCAAATGTTAACAGGAAGGCCTGGAATGTTCTGCAACTACTGTAATAATGTTAATTTCAGTATGATAATGGTAATTTAACAGAGGATTTGCTTCCCTGGGATGTATGTGTGAAGAAAATGCATGAACAAAAAAGGTCATGATATAACCCAAAAAAAAGTAGTACAGATAATTTACATCAAAGGCAATGCTATAACCCTTTCCGATAAACAGAAGCTTTCTGATGCCTCTGCAGCAGATGTCTTTTGAAAATATTGTTTCAAAATATGAAATTGCTCATTACATGCAATTTCTCCTAATACCACAATGTTTTTCAACTTTATTCTAAAATTGAACTTTCATATAATGGGGGATTTTCCATATTATTCTTCAGATGATTTCAAAGTTGTCTGCTGCAGGTTTTTAGCTCTACTGGCCAAAGGCCAGAAGGGCTTATGTCGTGGCGATTTGTCCGTCGTCCGTCCGTCCGTAAACAATTTCTTGTTAACACGATACAGTCTTTTGATTGTATCTCAACCAAACTTATAATGTAGTTAGATATCCATGAGAGCTCGGTTCCTTTCGAAAACCAGCCAGATCCGCCCATGCATGACTGGATTATGGCCCTTGAAATGGTCAAAATTGCTATAAAAGAGCTTGTTAACACGATACAGTCTTCACTTTTGATTGTATCTCAACCAAACTTATACAGTAGTTAGATATCTATGAGAGCTCGGTTCCTTTTGAAAACCAGCCAGATCTGCCCATGCATGACTGGATTATGGCCCTTAAAATGGTCAAAATTGCTATAAAAGAGCTTGTTAACACGATACAGACTTCACTTTTGATTGTATCTCAACCAAACTTATACAGTAGTTAGATATCCATAAGAGCTCGGTTCCTTTCGAAAACCAGCCAGATCCGCCCATGCATGACTGGATTATGGCCCTTGAAATGGTCAAAATTGCTATAAAAGAGCTTGTTAACATGATAGTCTTCACTTTTGATTGTATCTCAACCAAACTTATACAGTAGTTAGATATCTATGAGAGCTCGGTTCCTTTCGAAAACCAGCCAGATCTGCCCATGTATGACTGGATTATGGCCCTTGAAATGGTCAAAATTGCTATAAAAGAGCTTGTTAACACGATACAGACTTCACTTTTGATTGTATCTCAACCAAACTTATACAGTAGTTAGATATCTATGAGAGCTCGGTTCCTTTCGAAAACCAGCCAGATCCGCCCATGCATGACTGGATTATGGCCCTTGAAATGGTCAAAATTGCTATAAAAGAGCTTGTTAACACGATACAGTCTTCACTTTTGATTGTATCTCAACCAAACTTATACAGTAGTTAGATATCTATGAGAGCTCGGTTCCTTTCGAAAACCAGCCAGATCCGCCCATGCATGACTGGATTATGGCCCTTGAAATGGTCAAAATTGCTATAAAAGAGCTTGTTAACATGATACAGTCTTCACGTTTGATTGTATCTGAACCAAACTTATATAGTAGTTAGATATCCATGAGAGCTCGGTTCCTTTCGAAAACCAGCCAGATCTGCCCATGTATGACTGGATTATGGCCCTTGAAATGGTCAAAATTGCTATAAAAGAGCTTGTTAACATGATAGTCTTCACTTTTGATTGTATCTCAACCAAACTTATACAGTAGTAAGATATCCATGAGAGCTCGGTTCCTTTCGAAAACCAGCTAGATCCGTCCATGCATGACTGGATTATGACCCTTGAAATGGTCAAAATTGCTATAAAAGAGCTTGTTAACACGATACAGTCTTCACGTTTGATTGTATCTGAACCAAACTTAAATAGTAGTTAGATATCCATGAGAGCTCGGTTCCTTTCGAAAACCAGCCAGATCTGCCCATGCATGACTGGATTATGGCTCTTGAAATGGTCAAAATTGCTATAAAAGAGCTTGTTAACATGATACAGTCTTCACTTTTGATTGTATCTCAACCAAACTTATACAGTAGTAAGATATCCATGAGAGCTCAGTTCCTTTCGTAAACCAGCCAGATCCGCCCATGCAAGACTGGATTATGGCCCTTGAAATTGTCCAAATTGCTATAATTGAGCATGTGAACACAATAGAGGCTCCTTTTACTATCTGATCTTCACCAAACTTAGATAGTAGTTAAATATTGATGAGAGCTTGGTTCCTTTTGAAAACCAGCTAGATCCGCCCATGCAAGACTGGATTATGGCCCATGAAATTGTAAAAATTGCTATAATACAGCTTGTGAACACAAAAGAGCCTCCATTTACTATCCGATCTTCACCATACATACATGCTCTGGATTGAAAATGACCAAAGAACCATACCAGTAGAGCATAGGCCCTCATGGGCCTCTTGTTTGTATGTGGGAAAGATATAACAAAACAAATATGTTGATTAGTACTTGAAATACAGTGGGGAAAAAATCATACTTGTAGTAATTTTTCCACGAAATGCAACGACATAACAGAAAAACTGTTAAAAGTGGACTTAACCTTTCACACCTGCAGATGCATTTTGACGCAACAGCAGCAGACAACTTTTTAAACCATTTTGGCCAAAAGTGAAATTGCTCATCATGAGCATTATTTAAAAATTAAGCTATCTTTTATCTTTTGGCGTCCAGTATGTTATTCCTTATATAGCTATAGTGAAATCTTTAAAAAAATCTTCTCTTCAGAAATTATCTGGCCGATTTTCAAAAAATCATTTCATTGAAATGTTCCTTTGGAACAATCTACCCTCATATGTGAGAAAATATTAATTTTTCAGTTGTCTCTGATTGTATGGGGTTTTTTCAGGCATAAGAATGTGACTGGCCAGGTGGTCGGCCCTCCGAAGCAGAGTGTGATTTGTGGGAAGACTGTAGAATGGAGGTAAGATAATTCTATGACAAATTTTAATAATCATCTCGTCCAAAAGTACAGACCTGATTTAGAAATAATTTGGCCCGAATGTTCCATGGATGACCCTCTACCAAGATTGTTGAAAATATTACCACAAGGAGGCAATGCTTGTTTTCCTTGTATGTTTGTAAAATTTTGTTTATTTATATTTATTGTAAAAACGTTGGAAACTATTGAAATTCTATTTAAGCAGGTGAGCAGTATAGGAACATCATGGTCCTCTTGTTTAAAATAGGATGGCACAATCAGGGAAATGAAGCAATTTTCAAGACATCATTTTCTGTACATTTTAAATCAGTGAACTCAATGCTATCCCAAGAAATAGCAGAAATAAAAAATCCACAAACAAATATTACTTTACATAATGTTTATTCATGCAAATAACACACTTCTGTTGTTCTATTCCAGTGTTTGATACACCTATCCCAGTGGGACCAATTAGAAGTAGCGGCTGTAGAAGTTGTTAATAACTCAGATACACCAAACATATAAAGTTTGGGACAACACTTATTTACAGGTTAGTATATTCCATAATTAGAAGTAGCGGCTCTAGAAGCTGTTGATAACTCAGATACACCAGACATATATAAAGTTTGGGACGACACCTATTTACGGGTTAGTATATTCTATAAATAGAAGTAGTGGCTGTAGAAGCTGTCGATAACACAGATACACCAGACATATATAAAGGTTGGGACGACACCTATTTACAGGTTAGTATATTCTATAAATAGAAGGAGCGGCTGTAGAAGCTGTCGATAACTCGGATACATCAAACATATATAAAGGTTGGGACGACACCTATTTACAGGTTAATATAATCTATAATTAGATTAGACAATAACATGATGAATTTGAGAAAAATAACATTATGGACTCTGCGTAATGTATCAACCCATATCTTCTCCAAAGAAACAGTTGTTACCTAAGAAAAAGCTAGAGAATATATTCCTGTCTTCCTTAGTGCATCGACTTACTGATGACTTAACAACTTATAAAAGTTGGAGGTAAGGTAAAAAGGTACAAGTTAGTCTTTGTGAACAGTAAGGACTCGGATCAGTTGTGCATCTGTGAACTCTGATCAAGATCTAAACTGTTTACATATTACTTATACAAGCTTGTTAGAAGATTTTGTTAACTTGTGTAGACTCTGATAAGACGGAGCAGGTGGACAAGATGATCTGAACCTACACTGGACAACTTATTAAGGACAGTTAGTTTAATCCTTTTCCCACTTGTAGAAGCTTTCTGATGAGAAAATTATGTGGCAAAAGGAGCATTTGCTCTTAATGAGCAATTTCTCCTTATGCCACAATGTTTTCAACTCTATTCTATGATTTAAAGAGATTTTCTGCATTTTTGCCTATATGTTTTCGAAGTCAACTGCAATTTTACAGTAGGTGAAGGTTAACAGGGTATTATCCATTGTTATGGTAAAAGGAGATTGTTACCACATTATTTTTATCTCTACTGGTCAAAGGACACAAGAGCTTATGCCGTGGCGTGGCATCCGTCGTCTGTGTGTCAGTGCATCCGTAAACAATTGCTTGTGAACGCGATACAGTCTTCAGTTTTGATTGTTTCTCAATCAAACTTATACAGTAGTTAGATATCCATGAGAGCTCGGTTCCTTTCGCAAACGAGCCAGATCCGCCCATGCAAGACTGGATTAGGGCCCTTGAAATTGTCAAAATTGCTATAATAGAGCTTGTAAACAAAATAGAGGCTCCATTTACTATCTGATCTACACCAAACTTACACAGTAGTTAAGTATCCATGAGAGCTTGGTTCCTTTTGCAAACCAGCCAGATCCGGCCATGCAAGGCTGGATTATGGCCCTTGAAATTGTCAAAACTGCTATAATAGAGCTTGTGAACACAAAAGAGGCTCCATTTAGTATCTGATCTTCACCAAAGCTACACAGTAGTTAGGTATCCATGAGAGTTTAGTTCCTTGCGCAAACCAGCTAGATCTGCCCATGCAAGACTGGATTATGGCCCTTGTCAAAATTACTATAATAGAGCTTGTGAATGCGATAAAATCTACCCAATACCTACAAAGAGACTTGACTGTCTTACTTGCGAACATTGCAACCTTCTGTCTCCATAATGCTGCAGACATACACAACTAATTTTTCGTGTCAGATAATATTTCGCATTGTTTTTATCCATCACTTTTTGTTAATATATCTATTCAAAACATGAATTAAACTTGCATGCTTCCTTATACAGTACAGCTCACGCGGAAAACCTGTTTTCCGCGATCCCACGATGGACAAATATTTTTCATCGCGGATAATCACCGCAATTCAACCTATATGATCACCGCAATACCGCCTATGGGCTAATTATATCACCGCAATTGACATGTCGTCGATTCGAGCTTCTTATCTATTCTTATCTATTTTGAAATCACCGTGATTCCACCGCAATATTTACCTGTAAAAATGTTATACTTTTATTAAAAAGTTGTTTTTTTCCGATTATGTACATGTACACATTTATTGACGAATTGCGATTATTTTATGACACAACTTGCTAAAATTCATTCCATTTCAGCAAATTATTCGAAAAACAGTGGAAGATTGTGTTTGTTTACGATAAAGTCAAGTTTCGTAATAGAAAATGGCGGACATCGGATATACGTTTATCGTACATATGATTATCTCACATTTTTTAGTAAGAGAGAAATATTGTTAAATTACAATACATGTACATGTACATTGTATATATATCTTTGAATTTTGTATATATACATGTACTTGAATCTCTTAATAAAGACAGATTGTTGATTATTGAGCTTTTCTTATCAACTTAATAAATAAATTATCCAATTGTAATATTGTTGAAAATGATAAATTTTCATTTTAACGAAATTTTCATTTTAACGCAATGTGTTGATACAGAGAAGAAACAGAGTAGAATTTATTTTACATGTAGTTATGTATTACACTTTATTATGAAGCAACTTGTCGTAAAGCTCAGTAACGTCAATTAGTTTAAAATAATACAGGCTTATATGTAGAAGTGGTTTATCAGCGTGCGTGCGTGCTAATCCAAACACATAAACAACAATACGCCTGACACGACTTTTCTTGACTAGCGCACAAAATATCCCTTTTAAATGTGAACACTGAATTTCAATTGACATACCCAAGTTGAAGACAAGACAAAGTTTGTTTTTGTTATTCAGCCGACTTTGAAACAGGTTTTAAAGAAATAATTTATAGGCGATTAAGAATGAACAATGCATTGGTAATTGTGGTGATTGACAATGGAATTACGGCATTTATTAGTGAGATTTAAAGTAAGCTACACATCTTTCAGGCAGAATTAACAGTTTTATTATCACGTAGTTGTATCGTTTACAGAATACATCAAGTTTAGGGGAATTGTATTGACGAATTTTAATGAATTAAGTTGTTACGCATATATGCTGCTTTATAGTTAGTACTGATTTATAATCATTATCCTCTTGAACAACATTTATTAGTACTGTAATGAAATAAAAATTAAAAAATAAAAAAAAACTCCCAGCAAAACGGCGAGAAAAAGCTTATCTATTCAAAAAAATATCACCGCGATTCCGCGATGGTTCCACCGCAACTCCACGATGATCGGTTTTATCAACCCCCTGGGGTTATCTTGTTGCGTCCGCGATGGACATAAAAACAAATCGCGGTGATGGGTGGAATTCCACCCACCTTCGCGGACCAAAATATTTGTCCGCGGTGGCTCGTGGACGATGCGTTTTCCGCGTGAGCTGTACTGTATGTAGCATACACAACATATTAAGTCAACAACTGAATTCCATCTACTTTTGTTTTATCAATACTATGTCTGTAGTTCACTTTTCAAACACATAACCAGTTACACTCAGCAACTTGCCAAATTACTTGCTTATACCTCTTTCCTTTGCTGTCCCCATCCCAGTAGAGCATAGGCCCTTATGGGCCTCTTGTTAAATCTGTTCAATTATTATTCATCCATTCATAGAGATTGTCCATATTTTACCTGTGCTACTGCAGATGTATTGTCTGTTAATTTTTCACTTGACCCTTTCCCTCATACTACAATTCTGCAGCAGACGACTTTGAACATATTTGGTAAAAAACTAGAAAATCTCTTCTATTGAATGGATAACCTATGACTTAATGTTGAAACATTGTGGCAAAAGGAGAAATTGCTCGTTTTAAGCAATTTCTTCTTTTGTCACTGTTTTCAAAAAGCTGTCTGCTTTAGAGGCGACAAAAAGCGTTTATATGAGGGAAAACGTTAACTCTCTCCCACTTCCAGACACTTTTTGATATATGTACACTACAGTAGAGAACATTTGAAATGAGTAATTTCGTCTATTACCACAATATTTTCAAGATGTACTTGTATTTGCCTAGATATTTTCAAAGTAGTCTACTGTAGATGTGTCGGAAAGGGGGGTTAAAAGGATAATTTAAAAAAAAAAAAATATTTATACTGTAAGAAATAAGATAAAATGTAATTTTGTATTTCATGTAACATTACAGGAGCATTTCCTGCCTTATATACTAACCAGTAAAGTGAAGCTGATTTTACAAGGGGATGATCAGGACCAGCAATCATTGTTGAACTTTGTAGACTCTTCCATGAAAATACCTGAACAAAAACTCGTCCTAGAGGTATTTTTGGATTAATATATTTTAATGGCATATTGTTTGCGTTTGTTTGAAAAGTATTTATGAACTGCACGTGCTAGGGCTTTAAAACTTTATTTTTTGCAGACCTTTTCTTTTTAAAAGCATTTGTAAGATTTTAAAAAAAAATGCTCTGCCATGCCTTAAAAAGGCAGTAAGATTATTATCTCGTCTATTTTTCAAAGAATAGAAGTTGTGCTATTGGCGTTTTAAATGAAACTTGAAACACATTATCCTCAGAACAGTAAACATGGCTATACCAAGACATTTGCATTCGCTAAGCAGCGCCCTTGTTTTGATAAATTATGATATGGGACATAATATAAGCCGTCCTGCGAGAAAACCAACATTATCACATCTGCGTAAT
The DNA here is from genome assembly GCA_031761405.1 of Serripes groenlandicus. Classification (NCBI taxonomy): domain Eukaryota; kingdom Metazoa; phylum Mollusca; class Bivalvia; order Cardiida; family Cardiidae; genus Serripes; species Serripes groenlandicus. The sequence continues at coordinate 2,325,930 of JASEVX010000027.1, forward strand.
GTATCAAACCAGATTTGCCTGCGCAGTCCGTGCAGACTGATCCAGGCCGACACATTCTATCTTGGGGGGATAGAGGTATAGAGTAATGATTCCTGAAACAGAAAATCCACAGAAGGCAAAAAGTGTCTATCTGGGTAAGCCTGCGCGGCATGCTTAGGCTGATCCGGGGCGATACTTTACGCATAGTCCACAATGCTGGTTTTATCGCGGGGGGCTCGTATTTTGTATTTTTATGGTCAAGCATATGGATTCATTCATATCTTGACAGAAATGCAAGTTTATTACAAATATAAGTTCAACAGGTCACATTGCAATTGGGGCATGTGAGGAATGTTTGCTGAACATTTTTGGAACAAAAACATTTAACCCTTTCCCATATATAGGCCAGTCAATCTAGCCCATTTTAGGGCTTGACCCACCACAAATTGCAAAAGAAACGATTCCACCTGTATTCATTCAGGAATGACCCCCTAAACACCATATTAAGAATCTCAAGGAATCTAAATAGGGGAAGGGGGTCAAATATGCTAATTATTAGCCAAATATAGGGAAACAATGACTTTTGTCAAAAATCATCCGAATAAGTCAATCAAGGTGTCTAATCATATGCTTTCAGTATCCAGGAAACCATTGAAACCATTCTTAACGAGAAAAAATATGTTTCATCATGGATAATATGCAAATTAATCACCAATTTTTGCCGATTTTTGGGTCAATTTCGGATATTTGTAATTTTGGTGAAAATTTCACCTGTTGTGACCATTTATGAGTCTAACCCTATGTTCTTAGGGTCAAGGAAACCAGTGAATATGGTTTTAAGACAATAAAAGGCATTGCATCATGGGAAATATGCAAATTACCCACAGCAATTGCCGATTGAAATGAGAACGTCTAGCAAAAGAACGTTTCAGACACAGCATATAAATGCGTATAAATATATTATACAGTATTTAAATGTCTTAGTCACTCACAACCTGGTAAATAGTAATCCAGTCATTGTTTTCAGGGTAAAGCTTGCTTAATTAGCTATTTTTTTTGCATCTGTAATGTTATCATGGAAACGTTCACATTTTCACAATTACTGACGGCTTTTAACTGGACCCTTTTCTTGTCATCTAGTCATCTTCATCTTCATTGTCAATGTCAATGTCGATATCACTCATTACAAGTATTTCAATGTTTGTGCAACTAAGACCCTCACAGTTCCTACAGGCAGAAGAGAAGTTAAGGCCATGCCTCAGACATGTGCATCGAAGTGTGCTGCACCCTGTTTTACACTTGCATCTAAACATCTCAAGCATTTTCTTTGTGCCGCCGGCAGGTCTGTTGTGTTTGGCAACAACTGTCCCCCAACTTCTTCCCAGCCCAATCTTGGATGGCTCAAGACCCGACACATCTCCTTTCCACTCCTGAATTTGGAAGAATACTCTCAAGCTATGATATCTAGCAGCAGTTGATGTAGGGGGCAATTTCTTTGCCTCTACTGCTTTCGAATCACTTTTCACCTTATCACAATATCGTTTGTAACGCAAACTGTTCAGATCATCTTTTACTGCTCCGTTAAGGAGGCATACTAACGCTTCCTCCACCGCCTTAATGATATCCTCCTTGGGATTGTTCTTATTGCCACTGAAAACCTGTGCGAGTTGACAGAACTTTGCATTCTTTATGATCATTTTTAGTGCTCCGGCTTTTTAGTGCTAACCCTTGTACTCTTGAAGTTGAGTCACATCCCAGTATAGCATGAATAAATAAGATATGTGAACACACATTCTCGCCAAGTGTGGCTTTCGACTTCTTTATGTCCCAGACTCTATGCTTGGTGGAATTTGCCTTGGGCTCTGGTCTTCAGAAGATGTCATTTGAGTTGATATCCGCATGGTGAGATAGCAGTACCAGTAAATCGGTGTCATCACCAACAAGGACAGTATTGATAGATTTTGCAGATTCAATAGCTGCATCAACTATCATTGTATCTGCATCAACCTCGGCATGAATTGTTGTGCATCCAGCCATTTCTAACTTATTGCTGAGCATTTTGAGGAATTGCTGCTTGTTCGCCTTGTTAGCTCACCTGTGCACGAAGTGCTCAGGGTGAGTTATTGTGATCGCCCTATGTCCGGCGTCAGTCGTCCGTCAACATTTTCTCCTCTGTAACCGGTGGGTCAACTGGGATGAAACTTCACAGAAAGCATCCTCGCAATGCCCTCACCAGAATTCCTTAAAATTGTTGGGATCCATGCAGAATTCTGGTTTCCATGGCAACGAAATGAAAAAAACTTCAAAATTCTTAAAAATCTTCTCCTCCCAAAGTGTCAGGCCGATTTTCAAATTATTTTGTAGAAATGATCCTTGGGTGACCCTCTATCAGATTCCTTCAAGCCATGTTGATTGGTCGAAAAACATGGCCTCCAGGGGAGGGGGGGGGGGTTATTTTGCCAATGGAGTGCAAACTTAAAAAATCTTCTTCTCCAAAAGTGTCAGGCCGATTTTCAAATAATTTTGTAGAAATGTTCCTTGGGTGACCCTCTATCAGATTCCTTCAAGCCATGTTGATTGGTCGAAAAACATGGCCGCCAGGGGGGGGCGGGGCTATTTTGCCTTATTAGGCTATAGTGCAAACTTAAAAAATCTTCTCCTCCAAAAGTGTCAGGCCGATTTTCAAATAATTCTGTAGAAATGTTCCTTGGGTGATCCTCTATCAGATTCCTTCAAGCCATGTTGATTGGTCAAAAAGCATGGCCGCCAGGGGGGCGGGGCTATTTTGCCTTTTATGGCTATAGTGAAAACTTAAAAAATCTTCTTCTCCATAAGTGTCGGGCCGATTTTCAAATAATTTTCTAGAAATGTTCCTTGGGTGACCCTCTATCAGATTCCTTCAAGCCATGTTGATTGGTCGAAAAACATGGCAGCCAGGGGGAGGGGCTTTTATGCCTTATATGGCCAAAGTGAAAACTTAAAAAATCTTCTCCTCCGAAAGTGTTAGGCTGATTTTTAAATAATTTTGTAGAAATGTTCCTAGGGTGACCCTTTATCAGATTCCTTCAAGCCAAGTTGATTGGTCGGAAACTATGGCTGCCAGGGGGCGGGGCTTATATAGCTAAAGTGAAAAAAAAAAACAGGTGAGCGATTCCAGGGCCATCATGGCCCTCTTGTTTTTTAAGAAGTCTTCCTTCTTCATACAGAGGATTGTTTGTTCGGTGAAGATGACAGTTGTCCCCGCACAACCTCCTGTACGTCGTATGTGCGTCGCGTCCTTTATTGAGGGCCCATCCTCATATCCATCGAAAACGATTGTTGGCGTTCCTTATTTCCGAGAAACATAATCAACATACATTTTACAAAGGTCCTCAAAGCTTTTCCCACGTGGCCAAGGTAACCGCTGAAGTAACGCACCTCCATCCACGACAAAGTTACCACTAGATTTGGGAACGGATTCGGGCTGAGAATCTTTCACAATTTCCCACATTGCATCTGCAAGAGATGCTTTATTTGATTGTCTTGGCAGAACTTTAGATTAAAAAAGTGCTGCTGGAAAACTACACAACTCGTACTCGAATGCGGTGGCCGGATTATCTTCACTGTTGGGAATCGACTTGTACTTTTTCATTCTTTATCGTAACTGCTGTTTTTAGCTCCACTGGCTGAAAGCCAGTCGAGCTTATGTCATGGCGAATTGTCCGTCGTGCGTGCGTGCGTGCGTTAACTTTTTCCTTTAAACGACTTCTTCTCCCTAACCACTTGGCCAATTTGGTTGAAACTTCATGGGAAGCATCCTCTCAATGTCCTCTACTAAATTCCTTCAAATTTTTTTGATCCATTCAAAATTCTGGTTTCCATGGCAACCGAAAGAAAAAAATAGTGAGAACTTAAAAAATCTTCTTCTCCGAAAGTGTCAGGCCGATTTTCAAATAATTTTGTAGAAATGTTCCTTGGGTGACCCTTTATTAGATTTCTTCAAGAAATTTTGATTGGGCAAAAAAAAAAAGCCGCCAGGTGGCAGGGCTTTTTTGCCTTATATAGCTATAGTGAAAACTTAAATAATCTTCTTCTCAAAAAGTGTTCAGCAGATTTTCAAATAATTATGTAGAAATGTTCCGTGGGTGACCCTCTATCAGATTCCTTCAAGCCATGTTGATTGGTAAAAAAACATGGCCGTCACAGGGCGGGGCTATTTTGCCTATATGGCTAAAGAGCAAACTTAAAAAATCTTCTCCTCCAAAAGTGTCAGGCCGATTTTCAAATAATTTTGTAGAAATGTTCCTTGTGTGAACCTTAATTAGATTCCTTCAAGAAATGTTGATTGGGCGAAAAACATGGCCGCCAGGGGGCGGGGCTTTTTTGCGTTATATAGCTATAGTGAAAACTTAAAACATCTTCTTCTCCGAAAGTGTTCAGCCGATTTTCAAATAATTTTGTAGAAATGTTCATTGGGTGACCCTCTATCAGATTCCTTCAAGCCATGTTGATTGGTCGAAAAACATGGCCGCCAGAGGGCGGGGCTATTTTGACTTATATGACCATAGTGAAAACTTAAAAAATCTTCTCCTCCGAAAGTGTCAGGCATATTTTCAAATAATTTTGCAGAAACATTCCTTTGGTGACACTCTACAAGATTCCTTTAAGCCATGGTGGTTGGTAAAAAAATAGCCACTACGGGGCATGGCTGTTTGGAGATTTTATTTTTGCCTTATGGCCGTGGAGCGATACTGGCCCTCTTGGGCCTCTTGTTTAACCTAACGTGACTGCTTGAGATGTCCTTTTAAACGAATACTCCTGGATATTTTTACCGATCATGGATTCAAGAATGCTATACCCAACCTGATGTGCCTTGTCTGCATTCACGCTTTCGTTGGCTGTTATCCCATTTAGAAGGCCTCGAAGCGATGTGTCTGATGCAAAGGGATCCAATTGCTTAAGTGCATCCAGCAGTTTATACGTGTCTTTCATATCCCGCTTTTGCCGAGCCTTGTCCATCTCTTTGTGTTGTTCACTTGATTCATATCGCACACCAGTAAGAGTCTGCATGGCATTATTCACCTGAGCACATGCAGGCATTGAACGCAGCCAAACCAGTCTCTGAATCTCAAGTCATGCCTCTACCCTGTGTCAGACCTTGAGCCATCCGAGTAGGGCTGGGAAGAAGTTGGAGGACAGTTGTTGCCAAACACAATAGACCTGCCGGCGGCACAAAGCAAATGCTTGAGATGTTCAGATGCGAGTGTAAAACAGGGTGCAGCACACTTCGATGCACATGTCTGAGGCATGGCCTTCTCTGTTCTTCTGCCTGTTACTAAGCAACTGTGAGGGTCTTAGTTGCACAAACATTGAAATACTTGTAATGAGTGATATCGACATTGACATTGACAATGAAGATGACTAGATGACAAGAAAAGGGTCCAGTTAAAAGCCGTCAGTAATTGTGAAAATGTGAACGTTCCAATGATAACATTACAAATGTAAAATAAATAACTAATTAAGCTAGCTTTACCATGAAAACAATGACTGGATTACTATTTACCAGGTTGTGAGCGACTAAGACATTTAAATGCTGTATAATATATTTATACATTATTCACGAAAATTACAAATATCCGAAATTGACCCAAAAATCGGCAAAAATTAGTGATTAATTTGCATATTATCCATGATGCAACATATTTTTTCTCGTTAAGAATGGTTTCATTGGTTTCCTGGATACTGAAAACATATGATTAGACACCTTGATTGACTTATTCGGATGATTTTTGACAAAAGTCATTGTTTCCCTATATTTGGCTAATAATTAGCATAAATTAGCATAAACTAGCATATTTGACCCCCTTCCCCTATTTGGATTCCTTGAGATTCTTAATATGGTGTTTAGGGGGTCATTCCTGAATGAATGCAGGTGGAATCGTTTCTATTGCAATTTGTGGTGGGTCAAGTTGTTAATTGACTGGCCTAATACTGACGTTTTTACAGCAGACAACTTTAGAAAACATAATGGCAAAAGGAGAATGAGCAATTTCTACTTTTGCCATAATGTTTTCAACTCTATTCAACAATTTAACTTATATTTTAAAGATTTTTCATATTTTTGTTGAGATGCTTTTAAAGTCATCTGCTTCAGAACTGCTGTATGTGGAAAGGGTTAAGTCATATACTTCAGAGAAAGTTGAAATGTTGCGGTATATTATATTAATTTATAGTTTAGAACAAAGGTCAGGATCAGGTCAATATTGTTTAGAAATACCTCTACATAACCTTACAGAATCGGTTTAGTGAAGAGCTGTCGCTAATGTATCTCTGGCAAGAGGATTATGACAGGGCCAGGCATTACAACGGAATAGCAATAGACTTCTTTCTGCAGGTAATTTTTGTAATTAACAATAGCAATAGACTTCTTTCTGCAGGTAACACGTCTTGTCTTTGTTATTCCCTCATATAGACACTTTCTGACGCCTCTGCAGCAGACAACTTTTTGAAACGAGCAATATCTCCATTCTCTATAATTGAATGGTTAACCTATGACTAAAAGTGGAAAACATTGTGGCAAAAGGAGTAATTGCTTGTTTTGAGCAATTTCTTTCTTTGTCACCATGTTTTCAAAAAGCTGTCTGCTGCAGAGCCATCAAAAAGCGTCTATATGAGGGCAAGTGTAAATGGTTCACTACTCCATCAGCTCCACTGTCTGAAATTGTCCGTCATGCGTCCGTATGTGCATGTGTGTGTCCGTTAACTTTTTCCTTCAAACAGCTTTTCCCTGACCACTTGGCCAATTCGGATGAAACTTCATAGAAAGCATACTCTCATTGCCTTCCCCAAGTTGATTGGTCAAAAAACATGGCCGCCAAGGGGTAAGGCTATTTTGCCTTATATGATTCCTTCAAGCCATGTTGATCGGTGAACAAATATGGCCACCAGGGGGCGTGGCTATTTTGCCTTATATGGCTATAGTAAAAAATTAAAAAATCTTCTCCTCCGAAAGTGTCAGGCCGATTTTCAAATAATTTTGTAGAAATGTTCCTAGGGTGAACCTCTATCAGATTCCTTCAAGCCAAGTTGATTGGTTGGAAACTATGGCCGCCAGGGGGCAGGGCTTATATGGCTAAAGTGAGAAAAAAAATCAGGGGAGTGATCCAGGGCCATCATGGCCCTCTTGGCTGATTCGGGCATGGAACAAAAGAACTCCTCATTTGTTGACAGATCCTGTATATGTTTGGGATGAAGTAGTTACTGACAGGTACGGCTTCATTACTGAAATCAACATCCTAGTTTTGATCCCTGCTTGTGGCAGACATGCTGGTGAGCCCTTGATTAAAGCACTTATCCTCGCTTAGCAGACCTCTAGATAAGAGGCGTTTTGCATGTTCTAAAATACTTATTCGACCCTCTAACCCTATGTTGTTGGTACTCAAAAGAATCGTCTCAATGAGACGATTCTTTTGAGTACCCACACCAAAGGGCTTGGTTGGAATTTAAGAGAGATTTTGTGAAGACAAGAGCTGTATACTGTTCCTTATCTATAGCTGTGGCTTAGTACTGATTTGTCACCAAGGGATCAATGAATAAGTGTTTAGTCATTGTAATATGACTAAAATAATGTTGAAAACAGCTTAAAAACAAAGTAAAGTTATAGTTAGTTCCTGGAATACTTATTTACCTCATAAGACTGATGTTAAACCTATACTTACCTTTGGAGGTGCCGAGCCCCGGTAGCGATGCAGGCTTTCAATCTAGGGGTTGTGAGTTTGAACCCCAGCTTGGCAAACATTCCTTCCGTCGTTTAACAAAAGTCATTGTGACAAGCGTCATTCGTCTTCCACCAATGGGCTAACAGTCTATGTGGAAAAGCAGCCAGTTGCTTGGAAAGATTGTTGTGTGTATTACTGGTGTGAGAAAGCCAGGAAACACATGAATAGGTAAACTGGCCGCCGTGATATGACTGAAAAATTATTGAAAACGGTGTTAAACCCCAATCAATCAATCAATACCTTTAGAGGTTTTGTAAGTCATTGCATTTACAATTAAATGGAATATTTGTGTACTTGTTTTTCCGTCATAATTGTTCTCCTGTTGTGTTGGATTCTTGTGTGAGAAATAAAAGAAACTTATTGTTAGATAAATTGTCCACTGTGATATAACTGAGATACTGTATAACTATTCTAAGAGGTTTCCAGAATGCTTGTATAACCAACCCGAGGTTGAACTGAGAGTTTTTTACAAAAGTCATCTTGACAAGCATCATTTTTCTTCCACCAATGGGCTAAAAAAAAAAGTTAGACGGCTGCAATGAAAAACAGCTGTTTGGAGTACTGGTGAATATAGTCGGGAAACATATGGTACGGTGAACTGGCTGCCATGATATTACTGAATAATTGTTGAAATGCTGTTAAACCCTTTCCCACTTAAAACAAATCTGCAGCAGACAACTTTTAAAACAACTAGTCAAAAACCCACGGAATAGCTCTATAAATGTAGGTATAATTACTAAAAAAAGAAGGTTGAAAACATTGTGGCAAAAGAAGAAATTGCTCGTTTTGACAATGACAATGTTTTCAAAAGGCATCAGAAAGCAACTATATGTGGGAAAGGGTTAATCTCAAATCTATTAATCTAGGTCAGTGTTCATGGATCACATCAGTGGTAAACTTCAAAGCCAGGCTAATTTTCAGGACTCCAAAATGGCAGAGGGCTGTAAGGAACAGAACAACTTTTCACTGACACTCCGGATTTTAAAGGAGACTCTTTCCATAAGTTTTTTATAACTGTTAACCTGTTCCCATATACAACAAACTTGCAAGACAACATTGAAAACATCTTGGCAAAAATATAGATAGAAACTTTCCATTCAAAAGTATAATTATTGAATCGAGGCGGGGCTTCTTTTCCTTATATGTACATTGTAAAAACTTTAAAAATCGTCTTGTCCAAAAGTACCTGCCTGATTTAAAAATAATTTGGCACAAATGTTACTTGGGTAACCCTCTACCAAGATTGTTGAAATTATTCCGATCTGATGAAAACATGGTCGCTAGGGGGATTGCTTGTTTTCCTTATATGTATAGAGTAAACACTTTGAAAACTATTGAAGTTCTATTAATACAGGTGAGCGATATAGGGCCATCATGGCCCTCTTGTTTCACAATCTTTTACGAAATCATCTGCTACGGATGCAACAAAGTGCATCTGAGATATGAAAAGGATCAATTTCCAATGAAGTATCTGAAATATGGTTTATGTGTTTAATAAGACACATATGGACACTTCTCTCTTTTCTGTCTGTCCATCACATCTTCACTTACCTACTTATTGACAGGCTACATATGTGTTTTTTCTGTCGCTCTTGTTGCATTTAGATTGAGAGGATTTTGTGTAAAAGAACATAGTATATTTACCAATTAACTTAAACCCTTTTCCACAAACAACAAATTTCCATCAGATGACTTTGAAAACATCAAGACAAAAATATTGAAAATATATAGTGGAGAAAATATAATTTAGTCCCCTACCAGTCAGACTGGTTTGGGGACTATAGGTTTGGTTGATTCTGTCTGTCAGTCCGTCAGTCCCAACTTACCTTGTCCGGCCTGCATCCTAACCATCATAGGATTTCCAAGAAACTTGGCACAAACATTCACCATGATAAGAAAGCGTGTCACGCACAAGACCCAGGCCTGTACCTAAAATGTCAAGGTCACACTTAGATGTCAAAGGACAAAATGAGTACTGTTTGATAGGACTACCTTGTCCGGTCCGCATCTTAACCATCCATCATAGGATTTCCGAGAAACTTAGCATAAACGTTCACCATGATGAGTCGTCGTGTCGTGCACAAGACCCAGGCCTGTACCTTGAATGTGAAGGTCACACTTAGAGGTCAAAATGTGTATTATTTGATAGGACTACCTTGTCCAGCCCGCATCTTAATCCTGCATGATAGGTTTCCAAAGTTACTAGGCACAAATATTCACCAAGATGAGGTGGGTGTCGCGCACAAGACCCAGGCCTGTACCTCAAATGTCAAGGTCTCACTTAGATGTCAAAGGTCAAAATGAGTAGTTTGATAGGACTACCTTGTCGTCTCACATCTCAACCATGCATCATAGGATTCTCAAGTTACATGTTTGCCATGTGGCACACAAGACACAGCCTGTACCTCAAAGGTCAAGGTCACACTGAGAGGTCAAAGGTCAAAATGAGTACTGTTTGATAGGATGTACCTTGTCCGGCTCACAAGACACAGGCCTGTACCTCAAAGGTCAAGGTCACACTTAGATGTTGAAATGAGAAACCATGCATCATAGCATTCCCAAGTTACTGGGCACACATGTTCACCATTATTAGGTGACATGTGGCGCACAAGACACAGGCCTGAACCTCAAAGGTCAAAGTCACACTTACAGGTCAAAGGTTGAAATGAGAAATGTTTAATACGACTGTATCCAAAATGTATGCAGTGCATTACTGTTTTTGACAAAAAAAATGCACACACAATACACAATGTGCTGTCCTCGTCTGGTAGGGGACTTTTGTAATGCTCGCAATACGACATTAACTTGTTTAATAGGAACTAAAAACATTGTGGGATAAGGCGAAATTTATCCTTTTGTCGCAATATTTTCAAAAGTAATGTTCTGCAATGTTGTCAGAATTCATCTGTATGTTGGAAAGTGTCGGCACATTTTGGTTTCGATGATTTTTGTGTGATGAAAAGACAACAACCATGAATTCAGGTGGTTAGGGGTAAATTTAATATTCTCTGTTTTGTAGATGTGTAAGTGATCCGATTTATTATGTGAATGGACTCACCTCTATGCTGGCACTCATCATAAAAAATCACAGACCTCATTGGAAGGGTGGACAGATGAACCCTTGAATAGTATTCTAACAACACTTGACCAGCTTGGTAAGGGGTAACAAGTGCTCCTGTTTATTATTGATATTTACCGTTTCAATGCTGAATTATAAACATGGACTTCTCCAGGTTTGCAATTGGGAGAGTGCACAGTCAATTCTAGGATTATGTTCAAAGATAATGTTCAACCCTTTCCCACATACAACAAATCTGCAACAGACAACTTTGAAAGCATGTTGGCAAAAAAAAGAAAAATCTCTATAAATGAAAGTATAATTACTGCAAAAAGTTTAAGACATTGTGGCAAATGCAGAAATTGCTTGTTTTGAGCAGTTTCTCCTTTTGCCACAATGTTTTCAATAGTTGTCTGCTGCAGAGGCATCAAAAAGCATCTATATGTGGTAAAGAATTAACTGGATAGATCCTGGTCATACTTGGCATATGTCTTTATGGAATATAGAGTTTTTAGCTCCACTGGCTGAAAGCCAGTCGAGCTTATGTCATGGCGAATTGTCCGTCGTGCGTCCATGCGTGTGTGCGTGCGTGCGTGCGTAAACTTTTTCCTTTAAACGACTTCTTCTCACTAACCACTTGGCCAATTTGGTTGAAACTTCATAGGAAGCATCCTCTCAATGTCCTCTCTTAAATTCCTTCATTTTTTTTGATCCATTCATAATTCTGGTTTCCATGGCAACCAAAAGAAAAAAATAGTGAAAACTTAAAAAATCTTCTTCTATGAAAGTGTCAGGCCGATTTTCAAATAATTTTGTAGAAATGTTCCTTGGGTGACCCTTTATTAGATTCCTTCAAGAAATGTTGATTGATCGAAAAATATGGTCGCCAGAGGGCGGGGCTATTTTGCCTTATATGACCATAGTGAAAACTTAAAAAATCTTCTTCTCAGAAAGTGTTCAGCCGATTTTCAAATAGTTTTGTAGAATCTGTTCATTGGGTGACCCTCTATCAGATTCCTTCAAGCCATGTTGATTGATTGAAAAATATGGCCGCCAGAGGGCGGGGCTATTTTGCTCTATATGACCATAGTGAAAATTTAAAAAATCTTCTTCTCCGAAAGTGTTGAGCAGATTTTCAAATAATTTTGTAGAAATGTTCTTTGGGTGACCCTCTATCAGATTCCTTCAAGCCATGTTGATTGGTTCAAAAATATGGCCGCCATGGGGTGGGGCTATTTTGCCTTATATGGCTATTGTGAAAACTTAAAAGATCTTCTCCTCCGAAAGTGTCAGGCCGATTTTCAAATAATTTTGCAGAAACATTCCTTGGGTGACACTCTACAAGATTCCTTTAAGCCATGGTGGTTGGTAAAAAATATGGCCACTAGGGGGCAGGGCTGTTTGGAGATTTGATTTTTGCCTTATAGCCGTGGAGCGATACTGGCCCTCTTGGGCCTCTTGTTTGATACCTTTGCCACAATTTTGTCATGATGAGCAATGTCTCCTTTTGCCACAATGCTTTCAACTGTATTCAATTATAGAACTTTCATGTATAGAGAATTTTCATAGGTTTGTGTTGATGTTTTTAAATTTGTCTGCTGAAAATTTGTTGTATGTGGGAAAGGGATATTGGAATATTTATACTACCTTGTTAGATAGCTAGCTTGCATAACAACTTGGTAGAATGTTCAACTCTGAGATGTTCCAAGCTTTAGACAGGGTCAGGTTGTACAATTTCACATTATTAGCTCCACTGGCTCTCCACTGGCTGAAAGCCAGTCGAGCTTATGTCATGGTGAATTGTCCTCTGTGCGTGCGTGGGTGTGCATTAACTTTTTCCTTTAAACAACTACTTCTCCTCCCTAACCACTTGGCCAATTTGGTTGAAACTTCATAGGAAGCATCCTCTCAATGTCCTCTACTAAATTCCTTCAATTTTTTTTTTATCCATTCGAAATTCTGGTTTCCATGGCAACAGAAAGAAAAAAATAGTGAAAACTTCAAAAATCTTCTTCTCCGAAAGTGTCAGGCCGATTTTCAAATAATTTTGTAGAAATGTTCCTTGGGTGACCCTTTATTAGATTCCTTCAAGAAATGTTGATTAGTTGAAAAACATTGCCGCCAGGGGACGGGGCTAATTTTCCTGATATGGCTATAGTGAAAACTTAAAAAATGTTCCTCGTATGACCCTTTATAAGATTCCTTCAAGAAATGTTGATTGGTTGAAAAACATGGCCACCAAGGGGCGGGGCTATTTTGCCTAATATGGCTATAGTGAAAACTTAAAAAATCTTCTTCTCCGAAAGTGTCGGGCCGATTTTCAAATAATTTGTAGAAATGTTCCTCGGGTGACCCTTTATTAGATTCCTTCAAGAAATGTTGATTGGTCGAAAAACATGGCCCCCTGGGGAGCGGGGCTTTTTTGCATTATATGGCTATAGTGAATACTTAAAAAATCTTCTTCTCCGAAAGTGTTGGGCCGATTTTTAAATAATTTTGTAGAAATGTTCCTTGGGTGACCCTCTATCAGATTCCTTCAAGCCAAGTTGATTGGTCAAACAACATGGCAGCCAGGGAGTGGGGCTTTTTTGCCTTATATGGCTATAGTGATAACTTCAAAAATTCTTCTCCGACAAAAGTGTCATGACGGTTTTCAAATAATTTTGTAGAAATGTTCCTTAAGTGACCCTCTATCAAATTCCTTCAAGCCATGTTGAGTGGTTGAAAAACATGGCCGCCAGGGGGGGGGGCTCACCGTCCATTCACATTTTCCTACAAATAACTTCTCCTCCTTCACCAATTAACCAAATTCAAAATGATTTTACAGGAATGTTCTTTGGGTTTGTTCAAAGAATTCTATTCCATGCAGAACTTTGGCTGCCACGGCAACAAAAAAGGGGAAATTAACCAAAACTTAAAAAATCTTCTTGTCTGAAAGTAGAAGGTCTATGCCTTTGATATTTGGTATGTAGCATCATCTAGTGAACCTCTACCAAGATTGTTCAAATTATAGCTCTTGGGTCAAATATATTCGGATATTGTCTCAATAGATGTCCAATGTATCAATTTAAGACTTAAGTTAATTATGCAAGGAAGGCTTTGAATGCCACTCAATATTAATCTGTTTTCCTAGCCTAGAACTGTTAGTTAACCCTGCAGTTATCATGAATAAGCATTAATTATGCCCACATACAAGCGAAATACTGTTTAAAGTTGCTGTTAAACATAAAATTGACCAGAATGACATCATAACCTGGATAATAAGGAGTAGTAACAGTAGTACTTCTGGTAAATTACCCAGGAAGCGCTGTGAAATAACTGAAATTACTACGGTCTTGTTTGAAGATATTGTGCGATTCATTTGCAAAGTGATCTTTTAAATGTTACAAGCATGCATTTCTACGATGACATAAAGTTAATTTTCTGTTTGTCAGTTACACTGATTTAAATGAAGTACAATAGAAAGTTAGCTTTAAATGTCTCTTTTTAAATGTAAATTCAAAGTGAAATTAATAATCCGCAGATAGCTTTGTGATTGTTATCACACATATCTTGGCGAGTAAGCAGCGAGAAACGCCAAACAACAGGGTCTGATCGTTATGCCTGGTCACTACAGGCCTTAAAAATGGTATTCCCTCCTTGGTGTTTATGGTTTTGGGGTTAGCATTACTTTCAAAAGTCATCTGCATGATGGATAGGGTTCAAATACATTAATATTTGCCATTTAAAACATAATTATTGAAAAAGGGATTAGAGTATGATAGCTGAAATTCATAGGTTATTGGCTTGAAGATATTGTGCGATTTTTCGTTTTGCCACGACATCAAAAGTAGATTGCTGCAGAGGCTTCAGAAAGCCTCGAGATCTACATGTAGGATATAGTTAATTATGCAAGGAAGGCTTTGAATGCCACTCAATATTAATCTGTTTTCCTAGCATAGTACTGTTAGTTACCCCTGCAGTAATCATGAATAAGCATTAAATATGCCCAGATAAAAGCGAAATACTGTTTAAATTTGGTGTTAAACATAACATTGACCAGAGTGACATCATAACATGGATAACAGTAGTAATTCTGGTAAATTACCCAGGAAGCGCTGTGAAATAACTGAAATTCTTACGGTCTTTCTTGAAGATATTGTGCGATTCATTTGCGAAGTGATCCTTTAAATGTTACATGCGTGCATTTCTACGATGACATAAAGTTAATTTTCTGTTTGTCAGTTACACTGCTTTAAATGAAGTACAATAGAAAGTTAGCTTAAAATGTCTCGTTTTAAATGTAAATTCAAAGTGAAATTAATAATCAGCAGATAGCTTTGTGATTGTTATCGCACATATCTTGGCAAGTAAGCAGCGAGAAACGCCAAACAGGGTCTGACCTGTATGCGTGGTCACTACAGTTCTTAAACAAAGCGCTGAAAGCCTAATCCCAATGTATACGTGAGACGACTTTGAAATGGATCCGTAAGACAGAAACAAAGTTTCGACCCATTAATGCAAACCGTAACGGACAGACGGACGATTGGATGAACACAGAGGGACAGACAGTCAGTGGCTCCGGACAAAGTACACAGCTTGGGGAAGCACTCATTAACGAACAAGGGCATTTCACCGGAACGCATGTGTTACATGCGAAAATCAACAATAAGTGAAAACATGGAAAGACAAAAATATACACACTCCAAACGCAGCATGCTAAAGTTATGGTAATGGTGCACTGCATATCTGTAGGTCATAAGTTACCTACAAACCAAGTTTGAAATGGATAGAATTGAAATTAATTGAGACAATCAATGAACTAAATAAGGAAAAATGGAGATAACTAAAATAAACAGACCAGAGTTATGTACTTAGTACTTTGCCGTTCTCCTGATCACACGGTATAATAAGTGATCACTTTGAAATAAATCTGCCATAGTGTAACAACGTGTTGACCAATACACGCAATCCATGACGGACGGACGAATGCACATCCAGGCAGACAGCCAGCCGGACGCTGGGTCATACTTCCAAGCTTTACAGACAGAGACAACTCATAAAGTATTGATTACAGAAGACTTGTTCGATACGTCTCTGAAACGGGACCGTACAAGGTTAATTTACAAAAACCTATTTAGACTACATTTCTAGTTTATTTGTCAACAGATACATCTAGGACTAGATTACACGTTGACGCACGTTGAGTCTTCAATATACATTATGAATTTTGTCCCAAAATCGCTAGAAGCGCCTCAATTATAAAATAAATAATGACCTTGCGGATTATAACTCGTGTGTATGTTGACATTTTCGGCCAAATTTCTTTCCGACGTTTGACAAAAAGTCGATGCGACATGCGTCATTCGTATTTCACCAATTGGCTAAGTCTATGTGGAAAAGCAGCCAGTTGCTTGGGAAGATTGTTGTGTGGATTACTGGTGTGAGAAAACAAGGAAATATATTTGTAGGTGAATTGGCCGCCGTGGTATTACTGAGGAAATGTTAAAAATGGCGTTAACCCCAATCAATCAATGTTGAAATTAACTTATCTCTAATTTGTAGATTTAATTTCTTTTTCCTATTTTGAATAGTGATGAAAAACATTGTGGAAAAAGACAAACTTGCTGATTAACATTCATCTCTTAAGGTGAGTCAAATGTGTCTAAAAGAGACAAATGTTAAAATAATAACTGCAGACAAATGTTTTCGTTATCTAGGTTATTTAAAGGCGTATCCTCTGAATTTTTCCAATGGACAGAATTTTCTTAAATTTTGTCCAGAGCTTCCTTACTCAAAGACTAACTCAAAACAACATTCAAAACAATGGGTCGCGGTTCTACTTTTTTTGCTATGCACTCTTTTAAAACCCATATATGTGCTCAGTTTAAGCAGGGACGTAGATAAGAGGGATAAGTTACTAAATTATATACTAAAATATCACCCGTGCCGACATTTGTAGCAAGTAAAACTCAAAAACTATTCAAGATATGAAATTAAAAAATATATTTTCTTGAAGTTTAAACATTCTTCTATCGCAGAAGATAAAAATATTTTAATATATTACAGGTTTTGATAATATGTTATCCGTATGAAAAATGTCAGTCTATTAATTTTTGGAAAAAAATAATATAATTCAGAAATCCCAATATCGGTGTCTTTTAAAACAGTAATTGTTCAAAATACAAAGATATTCCAGTTATTCATTGTATCTCTAACTTTAGTTGAAATGTTAAGCTTTCAGAATATGTATATTTCGTTTATGTGCCAATTGTGACTTCAAAGTTTTTTTTGCTACAAAATGTGAAAATTTGGTTAATTTTATTTCTATGTGTGATATTTTAACCAGATAACAGGTGTACAGGTGGAGTTGCCTATCCCTCTTATCTATGTCCCTGGTTTAAGGAAATATAACGGAATATAGAGAAACAACACTATTTCATACCAGTGAACACAAACACATACATTTATATATCAACATGTTTTTATTTCATATTACAGGAATCAATCATGTGTCAACTTCATCAATATTGACAAATTTTTAAAATATTTCTATTTTATAGGTCAAATTACGCTAAATACA
This sequence comes from Serripes groenlandicus, assembly GCA_031761405.1. Classification (NCBI taxonomy): domain Eukaryota; kingdom Metazoa; phylum Mollusca; class Bivalvia; order Cardiida; family Cardiidae; genus Serripes; species Serripes groenlandicus. The sequence continues at coordinate 2,343,286 of JASEVX010000027.1, forward strand.
TCCGCGGGCCCCTTTGATCTACAGCCAAGTAGTGCGTAAACAAAACTTTGTTTGCCTAGAAATGGTTGTACATCTGGCCCAGACTGCATTGGATATGTGACAATGGGTGTAAATTCTTTGTAAATATGTAGAGGATGAACTGGAACTGTTTGATTTGATCATTTTAGGTATGTTGACCTTGTGTGAAAGTGAAAGTAGAGTATGGGTAAACCCATTTTCAGCCTAGCTGGATTGTGGTAAAAAGGATGGTCCCCATCTTCACAGAGCGAGTTCTTTCTTGCATAATACATGACCCCACATTTTCTATGGATTATTTTAAAGGTAAGAAGTATCTCTTTTCAATGATATATGGTGTTCTACATGGGAAACGCTTAGAAAATGTGACAAACGAGGGTTGAAGCTGGTTGATTTACATGTAAACAAAGAAGGAATTTATTTGGTGTATTGTGACCTTAACACTTTATATTCAATAATTCAAGATGGCCGCCATGATAAAAATTTGTATAAAATTGAACACGGGTACAATACAAAAGTTGGAATTTAAAAAATTGTAGTGGACAGATTTTTTTAATACTTTTCATATGAACACCTTATTATAAGGGTTGTTGAATGAAACAAAAAAATCTATAGGTCGCGGTGCTAATTACAGAGATATTTCCTATTGAATTATCTCCCTTTATGATTTTTTTTCATAATATTAGCCCAGGAAAAATACAATTTTGAATTAAATATCTCTTAGGACAGTATTTTTTGATAAATTTGTAATATGAATAACTGGTTATAAGGGTTCTTGAATGAAGCTTAAAACAATGGTTGCAGTGCTTACTAGTTGAGTTTTACATTGGATTATCTCCCTTTATGATTTGTTTTTAATAATAGCCCAACAAAAAATCAATTAAAAATTAAAGGCTTTGTAGTGGAGATCTTTTTTCAATATTTCTCATATCAATAAACGTGTTAAATGGGTTGTTGAATTTAACAAAACAAAACACTGTTGGCTTTGTTCTTTCGCTAAATTTCACATTGAATTATCTCCCTTTAAGAATTTTTTTTTAGAAAAAATTACAAATTTGAAAATCTTCTAGTCTATACATATCTTCAATAACTCTCACTGTTTCACATGAATTATGTTGAAATACACACATTCATTTCAACTTATTTTGATGCCTCTGCAGCAGACAGCCTTTGAAAACATTGCGACAAAAGAAGAAATTATAGCATTCAATCATTGTATGTGGGAAAAGGTTAAGCAAATAAACCACTAGTTGCTGTACATATTACCAGGAACAATTTTACTGATCCATATCACATTAGTTAAATAACAAAAATAAAAAGTACCTCTTTAGGAAAAGAAGGCAACAGGTCAATACGAAATCCTCAATGACCCCCTTTCCCACATACAAACCTGCAGCAGAAATTCAAACAAAAATATGGAAAGTCTTTGTTAATGAAAGTAGCATAGAAGAAAAGAGTTGAATGAATGTATATTGTTTTATGGCGCATCGACAGCTAAGGTCATTTAGCGCGCAATTAAATTTAATTATTCATGATCCCTGGGTAAACAAACCAGTACTAGGCTAGAAAATGTGCCTTGCCCAAGGGCACTCCACCATGACCGTAGTGCCGCGACTGGGGATCGAACCCAGGTTACTACAGCAGAAGACTATACAAACATATCTAGACAAAAATATATCTTAGTATAACCTATGATGTGGCATCTGATCTTTTTCAAATAAAAAAATATTATGTCATGCTCAGACTAACATTGGTGGTAATCAACTATATTGTGAGGTTATCAGTTCTAGACACAGAGAAAGTATGAATTTATCAATCTTTCATTAATTTTCTTTTTTTTAAATATAACTTTTGGGGAGATTAGCTAGATATTACCATTACTCATAATAATAAAGTGAGTGTCTAAAACACTGACAAATTGAGTAGACCAAGATCAGAAGACAATATTGCTCTAAGCTGGGTATGCACAGTGTACTCTTAAACATTTTTCAGTTCATACTCCTAGTGTCAACATATTTCAAAATTCATACATCAACCTTCAACAACAAATAATATGGTTTCTGTTTATGATTGGGGTTTCATGCCATTTCAACAGTATTTCGGTTATATCCCAACAACAGTTTGCTTATACATAATACAATTTCATTAGATAGGCTATGAAAACGTGCCTTGCCTACAGGCAATATACCATGACCTGCTGTTGGAAAGAATCAAAACTGCCTTTTTAAAGCAGCATAGCAGCAGTTCTAGTTATTCGCTCATGCAAGAAATCAGAACTTCATTTGTTAACTTTTCATAATAAACACATCAGAGAAATTAATTACATACCAATGCATGACTGATTGTATCATATATCCAGTGACCACTTGAAAACATCAATAACTTTCTACAATAAACAGCAGTCTGAGCATGCATATGATCTGATCAATCAGATCAAGTTGCACAGAGGTGTAGGTTGGTCTGAATCTATGCTAGTCACAAAGACCTTCAGTCTGGTTCTCACAGAATGATACTCAAATATGCTATTGAAACTGTTTCATTTTGTGCATGTAGAAATACAGCAAACAGTGTCTGTACACATATCCATTGGCAAAAAATGAAGACTCAGATTAGTGAAACATGCAGGTTCACAACATAGGAACAAATTACAGTTTTATGTTATTCAAAATGAACATTTCTTCTGCAAAGTTACTCACAATGTTTATCTGTAGAGCATTACAAGAATGGGTGAATGTCATGTAAACAAAAAAATATCTTGGGAAACTTTGTTCAACAAAAAGTATTATGAGCAAGATGTCAAAGTTTGTACATCAACCTTAAAATAAACATACAATAATTATATTTATAATTGAGATTTACACCATTTCAACAGTATAAATTTCAGTTATATCCCAGCGCAGTTCACTTATACATGATACATGGTTTTTCAAATCAGTACTAGCAGGGTCACATAGATACTAGGTTAAGAAAATGTGCCTAGCCCACATGCACTCAACCATGGTCTGCTGTGAGCGGGTAAAAAGGCGGACACATATAGTTTTACCAGATAATAGGCATGTTAACCCTTTCCCACATACAACAAATCAGCAGCAGACAACTTTGATAACATTTGGGTAAAAAACATAGAAGGTCTCTATAAATGTAGGTATGCTTTATACTGAAAACAGTTGAAAACATTGTGACAAAACTGAAAAGAATCAATTGCTCAATTTGAACAATTTCTCCTTTTATCACAATGTTTAAGTCAACTGCTGCAGAAGCAATTAAGCATAAGAAAACGTCTCAGGTCTGTATGTGAGTAACAGTGCTCTGTGAAAACCACCCTGATCTTACAGCAGACTCATGATAGTCAAATGAAGGGAAACAATTGGAATAGTTTGATAGGCTCTGCTTTCCAAATGAGTTTGGGACAGTTAGATTTAAAGATCTAGCAAGCGCATATGGATCACACTTATTCTGCATTACAGCCTTACTAAATCACTTTTGAAAATACTTCTTGACTTGAGTAGTTAAAAGAGTTTTTTCAATAAATTGTACAACTGGTTTCCTTCATGTTTTTCTTGTCTTGTGGTTTATGTCTGACCATCTGTTTACAAAATGGGAAACTGTTTCTTGAATTTTCACCATGGTTGATGCATCGTCATCCATAATTACGACATAGACATTCCTATTCCTATTATCTTTGTCGAACACAAGACAGCGCGCCACATCCGGTTCCAAAGATTTAGAACTATCATGCCAGTTTCTTCAACACTGATGGATGGGTATTGATTCACCTTTACTTTCATGAAAGCTACATTGTTTATAGTCTTGAGAAATAACTTATTCTAAGTCAAAATGCAACCCATTTTCCCGACTTGCTCCCCACTAGAGTGGCAGCCACTCTATATAGCTCCATCTGATCCACCCTTCTGTGAACCCATGTCATATTTGAATTGAATATATGGAGTCTTGTCTACAGTACTGAAAAATAGAACAAAGAGGTTGATAAATACCTGGCTTTGATATAATGTTAACTAAATCATATTGCAATCTACTTAAGACATATATAAACACATGTGTAATAATTCATGACTATGATAGAATATTTTGTGTGCATGTTTTATTTCTAGAGTGTTATTTCATAACCCAAATTGGGGACCCATTCACAATCAAAAGATACCTCTTTTTTTCACAAAGTAGGCCTAAATTTCATAAAAGCATACTTTCATCACATTTTACATGTCACTATTTTCGTAATTGAAAGGGCCCTGGTCACAGTCCAGCATAAAAAACACACTGATTTCTACCAGAGACATATTCTACAGGCTACATTGACAATTACCAACACTAGAGTATAGAAGGTTAAGGACTGACTTAGTACAGACTTACAAACTAATAAAGGAAATAGATAAAACTTCGATGGAGCTGCTTAACATAGGTAACGCGGTTGAGACAAGAGGACATAAATATAAGATTTACAAACCTAGAGCAAACAAATTAATAAGAAAAAGTTGCTACAGTCACAGGGTTGTCAATGTATGGAATAGTCTAAAATCTCAAGTAGTCGAGGCACCAACACTGAATACTTTTAAATCCAGACTAAATAAACATTGGTATGCCCCGAACAAATTCAATGCAAGTTGTTATAATCCATATTAAAGTAAATAGAAAAAAAATGCCAAGAGATCTAAGAGAAAAAAAATATATAAAATAGGACAAGGAAATGTAATCTATCTAAAAAGGGATGAAACAATATAATTGAGTAAAGTGTAAATAGTTTTAAAACCTTTTTCTTATTATTAATGTAAAATAATAAGATCATACAAAGTATAACAAGTAAAACAGACTTATAATAGGGTCTGTATCACTGTCGTGATTAATAGTAATCACACAATTCTAAAATGGGAAAACAAAATTAAAAGGACCTACAAAAGCATATATGCTTATAAGTTGTAAATACAACTTATCTGGTTTCTATGACTATATGAACTATATGAACTAATAAGTTGGCTTTGTTTTATTGGGGTATTATGCCATTTTCAACATTATTTCAGTTATATCAGGGACATAGATAATATCTTATCTATGTCCCTGGTTATATCACAGCGACAGTTTACTTATTCATGAATCCTTGGTAAAATTTGTTGAAATTTAACTAAAATTTAAATGTGTTCAATTTGATAATACATCAAGATAAAAATCAGTTAAATGACAGACGAACCCCCAACCCCCTTCAATTTTTGTAAACTCATAAAATAATAAATAACATCATAGAAAATTATAATTAAATTTTTAATAGTTAGTAAGTTACCTAAACTAAAGTTGCCCCTTGCTCGGCTTGTGTCGTTTGGTTGTTTCGACAGTATTCACAGTTCCACATACTATAACGAGCCGTAGCCATGTCTTGTTTCAGGAGAAATATTACTTTAGATAGTGTTATTTCACACAGTCTTCACAAACAGGCTGATCTTCCAAGTAAACGAGTTCTAGTCTACAATTCTCCTTCCCGGCATGTTTTCCGCTTAGTTTGCGGCGAATCCGATACCGATTATCCAGTATCGATGCAAGTTTCCGTCAATCTTTTGAAAAGATTGCGATTGCTTTCGCTTTCTGCACGTTTAAAAGATAAAAATCTGCCACTCTTTAGCCTAGCTAGCGCGGACATAATGATTTTACACCGAATTTACACCTTGTTGATATCGTGTTCCGGATATTGACAGTTTCACAATTTAATTGAGCGCAATGAGCATAAAAGAGCAAAGCACTAAAATGAATCGGAATGGACATGCGCAAAAAAGATGCGCAGCAACACACCGACGATACGCCTTTAAAAAAAATGATTCATCTTTCAAAGCATTGTTTGGAAAGGAGGAGTTGCTCATTGTCAGCAATTGCTCAGTTTGCAAATATACTTTTAACATTCGTATGTAACTAAGTAGCTATAATGGAAACGGTTCAACCCTTTCCCGCTTACAGTCGCTTGTTGAAGCATGTGCAGCAAGACGGCTGCATACTTGTTTATCGTGACCCGTTTCGTCTTTTTCCACATAGGTTTCAACTATATATTTTTTCCCTTGATGTAAGGCAAAATTGCTCGTTATCATTCATTCATCTCTAGCATGTTATTCAAAATGTGTCGAGTAAAAGAAAGTCCATAGTAAAACGTTCAAATATGAAAAGAATTAATTTGAAACGTGTTTGAAAGCATTGTGCGAAAAGGAGGAATTGCTCATTGTCCGCAATAGCTCCATTTTCAACAATATTTTCAATATTCGAACTGCTATAGTATCACGGAGAGGGTTCCGCTTCCATGGGGAGGATGTAACAATTTTCCGCTTACAGACGCATGTGCAGCAGACGACAATCGAAAACATTGTAACAAAAGGAGAAATTGCTTATCGTAGGCAATTTCTACTTTTGCCACAATGGTTTCCAACTCCTTTCAATAATTTTATTTACAGTGATTTGCACATTTCTCTATAAGTCGACTGGGTCACAGCAAGGTCGATGTTACCTAACACCACTGACATTGAGGTCAATCATAGTTCAGAGTGTGTTTCACGGTTTGGAACTATTTTGACTCATTAATGCAAGCGGAGGGTTTTTCGAGATTCGGTCGAACCAATGAAATCGTTGAAAAGGTAGATTATAACCAATCAAAACTCGATTTTGGTGTAGGAAATCAATTGTGGACTGGTTGCAGCCGTAATCCGACTTTTCGAAAGCAGGTTAGCAATGAGAGTGGCGAAACGCCTCTATCCCAAAAATGGTATTCATGGTGTTTATGGTTTAGGGGTAAGCGTTACTTTCAAAAGTCGTCTGCATGATGGATAGGGTTAATCCCTTTCAAATACATTACTATTGAATAGGGTTGAGTTTGATAGATGAAATTCATAGGTTATTGGCTTGAAGATAGTGTGTGATTTATAGCTCGACTTTTGAAAAAACGAGAGCTATTGTCATGACCCTGACGTCGTCCGGTTAAGGTTTTTTGTTCAGCTCATCTTTTTTCTTCTGTTTTCTCCCTATCAGTCGAGCGTCTGTGCCGTCTCGGTGCTCTTGTTCCTTTTGCCACAATGTCAAAAGTCGATTGCTGCAGAGGCTTCAGAAAGCCTCGAGATCTACATGTGGGATATAGTTAATTATGCAAGGAATGCTTTGAATGCCACTCAATATTAATCTGTTTTCCTAGCCTAGTACTGTTAGTTACCCCTGCAGTTATCATGAATAAGCATTAATTATGCCTACATACTATCGAAATACTGTTTAAAGTTGCTGTTAAACATAACATTGACCAGAGTGACATCATAACCTGGATCATAAGGAGTAGTAACAGTAGTAATTCTGGTAAATTACCCAGGAAGCGCTGTGAAATAACTGAAATTACTACGGTCCTGCTTGAAGATATTGTGCCATTCATTTGCGAAGTGATCCTTTAAATGTTACATGTGTGCATTTCTACGATGACATAAAGTTAATTTTCTGTTTGTCAGTTACACCGGTTTAAATGAAGTACAATAGAAAGTTGGCTTAAAATGTCTTTTTTTAAATGTAAATTCAAAGTGAAATGAATAATCAGCAGATAACTTTGATTGTTATCGCACATATTTCGGCGAGTGTCTCTTTTTAAATGTAAATTCAAAGTGAAATTAAAAATCAGCAGATAACTTTGTGATTGTTATCGCACATAGCTCGGCGAGTAAGCAGCAAGAAACGCCAAACAACGGGGTATGATCTCTATGCCTGGTCACTACAATTCTTAAAAATGGTATTCCCTAATTGGTATTTATGGTTTTGGGATAAGAATTACTTTCAAAAGTCGTCTGCATGATGAATAGGGTTAACCCTTTCAAATACGTTAATATTTTCCCTTTAAAACATAATTATTGAATAGGCTTGAGAGTATGATAGCTAACATGCATAGGGTATTCGTTTGAAGATATTGTGCGGTTCATGTGATACATAGTGGCACCCTCCATAACATTGACCATAGTGACATTCAAGGTGAATTTAAATGATTAGCCGATTTAAATCTACCATATAATCACAAACAACAACGAGCGACAGTCTGTGGTGCAGGAGATTGCAGGTTCAATCCCCGCTCAGGTCATTCCAAATACCTTACAAGTTGGTAATGGCAAACCTTCCTTGACATTCAGGGTTGTGAGGTGTTAAATGGACCAGTAATACTGGTAAATGATATTCCCCCCATATTTTTGGTTTCAAAGTCGTCTGCTGTCTTTGTTCTACAAGTAGGGTAGGTACATTTCAATAATAAACTAGAACTATCACTGAATGTTATTAATATCCCGAAAGCCGCCTTGATCGGAAATGGTAATAGTTTGTCATATTAAGGTGTCATTTAGAAATGGCACCTATATATAAATGACAATGTTATGGATCGGGTTATTCTTGTTTTATTCATTTTTGGATTGTCTTGGTTAAAGTTAAAAAATACAGCTTTTTTAATTGTGTTTGATGGCAATCAATTTTGTTTTATTAAAACCCATTGGGTAATTAAGCAGTTGTACTCTTGACTTATGGTTCTCATATATGTCCAATGTCGTTTTCATCGAATCGGATGAACAATATAGAGCCATATTCATTTTCTTCCTTATTTTAGTGACATCTAGAGGATATACATGTACTGCAATAGTCCAAAGCTATCGAGAAAGTCAACCTACGTACAAATCCACCTTGTGTATCCATACTACATCTCGAGATCAGATGTCGGACAACTGCATGGTAAACTAGGATAGGTACGCTAATGTTGATCACAAAAATGTCATGGGTTTTCGTGACTGATAAAAATGACTATTTAAATATTGTGGTAAATGGAGAAATGCTCAGCATCAGCAATTTCCTTTTACAATAATGTTTTCAACTCTATTCAATTGGCATTTTCAGATGCTGTCCATATTCTTACCCAGGTGTTTTAAGGTTGTATTCCACAGATGTTGTCATTATGGGAAAAGTTTTTAAAGTAAAATGAATATCATAATTTGTTGCATGAACATGATTAACGTTTTGACCATTTTTTTTCAAAATAACTTCATTTCAAAAGCTAGTGGAAGCCCTTAACGTTTCAAATGTCGTTGCAATCGAGCCATGTGGACGTATAGAGAAGCATGTACGTTTTTTTCTTTAAGTAATATTGCATAATATGAGATACTTCGTATGTATTTTCAGTTTGGCTTGGATGATTAAACACCCGACAATGCTACCCAAACCTGGTGGTGTACCCGCTTTGTATGCACCAATTCAACGAAGATCAAACGTCCGAAGTACAGTAACCTACATGATAAACCGATAGATTCCCAGGACAATTAGAAATCAGAAGAAATAACGAGATTAATAACATTAGTCAGCAACATTATCCATCTGGAAAAAAATCGGAAATTCGAGCTAATGATAATATAGAATTGACAATATGATTTATCAGATTATGGGATCTGAGAGCAGATATCATGTTAAAAAATATCAAGATGAAAGCCATAGAAGGGTCTAGTTTTTGTGCCCCGTCCTTTGCAGATGATATCTCACGTTTATCGTTGTCTAGTAAATCCTTACAAGATATGATCAACATGTGCCATCACTATTCTTGTGTATGGAGATTCCAATATAATCCAATTAAGTGCGCCATTGTCACTTTTAACGAATTTAAGCGAGCATTTGCACGCAGGTCACCGTCCTGGTTTGTTAGTAACGAAGACATTCAAGAGAAAGACGAGTTCGTCCACTTTGGCTTTCTTTGTGACTGAAGTTCAACCTCGATAATTAAACATGTTGATCGAAATTCGGTATGATTAAAGAGGGATTACATAGAAATGGTTTAAATTTTTATGATTAGTCTAAAAAAAATATAACGCTGTAGTTCTCCCCAGGGACCTTTTTGGCTGTGCCGGTTAGAGAGGGACTGTTCAACAAAAAATGTTTTTACTACGCATTTGTTCTATTCAAATTACGTTATATCAGATGTATCGACCCTGTTACACAAATATTGCAAGACTATGTTAACAGAACATATTTTGATCAACTGTGCTATGGTTCAGACCTGCAGGGACTCGACATTTTCTATAACAAAGTTATTATTTTTCTTCACACTGCATGGAATTGTTATAGACATGCAATAAAGATAAGAATACCAGATTATACAGATGATTGATTCCGTGTGATTATTGACCGCAATAACAGTAAACTACTTACGGATTACAAACTCTTGATATCATTGGGAGAAAAGGATAACTAGGTCACAGTTAGGAATTTAAGCAGACTACTCAATATCGTATCATGTTTTATCAGTTACCTGATGCATTTGTAATTTTATAATTTCTGTCCTTTATTGAACACATCTCGTTTCGGTGAAGTATTCTATTAGGGGTCTCATAGTCATTGGCAAATTATCATCCACAATTCCCCTACGGTTTGAACAGGTTGCATGCGCAAAGCATATATGGGTTTGTTTATCGTATGATCACAGAAAAAAACAAGGCATGTTAATCTGACAGCTTGAGGGGACAGTGGTATTTACATAGCGACATACATGTACAATGGTATTATATTCGTATTATATGCATTTTTTCCCTGTTCTTTTTGTTTTTCACATTTCTTTATACTTTTGTAAATTATTGATCTTCATTATATGGAGAAAATATGAGCAATTTATAAGAAGAATTTATTTATCTTTATTTTCTCCATCTAATGAAGATCAATAATTTACAAAAGTATAAATGATAATTTAACCCCTCTTTCATATATGCAGAGCTTGTCATTTTCTAAACTTGTGACACCGGGTGTAACGGTAAACTTCATTTAGCATTGTTAACAAGTGCGTAAACAGATCCATACAATGACCATTTATTTAATTTCGATTTATTTGTGTGATGTGTTTTCTTACTGCTCATCCATTTTTCCTGTTACCAGTGTTTTCAAAAGTCGTCCACTGCATAGCCTAGGTGTCAAAAAAAGTCCGTAATCATTTGTAAACGTAGTTTATGTATACATTGTCAATTTCTGCGTCTCCTATTGAGAGCAGATATCATGTTAAAAAATATCAAGATGAAAGCGATTTTTGTAATATGAAACTCGCCAAAGAGAACGCATATAGTATTCTTCTTATAAATTGCTCATCCATTTATCGTGCTACTAGTGTTTTCAAAAGTTGTCACCGTATAGGTGTCAATACGTCTGCAATCATTTGTAAATGTCTTATGTATATTGTATCTATTTCTAATGATTTTAATAAATGTCGTTGAATGTATACAAACTTGTGACACCGGGTGTAACGGTAAACTTCATTCAGCATTGTTAACAAGTGCGTAATCCATTCCATGCTATCCATACAATGACTATTTATTTAGTTTCATGTATATTTGTACTTGTGACACCGGGTAAACTTCATTCAGCATTGTTAACAAGTGCGTAAACAGTTCCATGCTATCCATACAATGACTATTTATTTAGTTTAATGTTCCATGTATATTTGTCCCCCGCTTTACGAAGTAAAACGTCGGGGACATTAAATCTCATTCGTCCGTCAGTCCCTCCGTCACGCTGTCACAAAAACTTTAACCTTGGTCATAACTTCTGAACCGTAATAGGTACTGCTTTCATATTTCACATGTGTATTCCTTGTGACAACCCCTTTCCATCAATACCAATTTTTGTGACCTTGACCCTGACCTTTGACCTACATTTTAAAAATATTAACCGTGTATTCCTTGTGACAACCCCTTTCCATCAATACAAATTTTTTTGACCTTGTGACCTTGACCCTGCTTTACGAAGTAAAACGTCGGGGACATTAAATCTCATTCGTCCGTCAGTCCCTCCGTCACGCTGTCACAAAAACTTTAACCTTGGTCATAACTTCTAAACCGTAATAGGTACTGCTTTCATATTTCACATGTGTATTCCTTGTGACAACCCCTTTCCATCAATACCAATTTTTTTGACCTTGTGACCTTGACCCTGACCTTTGACCTACATTTTAAAAATATTAACCGTGTATTCCTTGTGACAACCCCTTTCCATCAATACCAATTTTTAGCTCTACTGGCCAAAGGCCAGAACGGCTTATGCCGTGGCGATTTGTCCGTCGTCCGTAAACAATTTCTTGTTAACACGATAGTCTTCACTTTTGATTGTATCTCAACCAAACTTATGCAGTAGTTAGATATCCATAAGAGCTCGGTTCCTTTCGAAAACCAGCCAGTTCCGCCCATGCATGACTGGATTATGGCCCTTGAAATGGTCAAAATTGCTATAAAAGAGCTTGTTAACACGATACAGTCTTCACTTTTGATTGTATCTCAACCAAACTTATACAATAGTTAGATATCCATGAGAACTCGGTTCCTTTCGAAAACCAGCCAGATCCGCCCATGCATGACTGGATTATGGCCCTTGAAATGGTCAAAATTGCTATAAAAGAGCTTGTTAACACGATACAGTCTTCACTTTTGATTGTATCTCAACCAAACTTATACAGTAGTTAGATATCCATGAGAGCTCGGTTCCTTTCGAAAACCAGCCAGTTCCGCCCATGCATGACTGGATTATGGCCCTTGAAATGGTCAAAATTGCTATAAAAGAGCTTGTTAACACGATACAGTCTTCACTTTTGATTGTATCTCAACCAAACTTATACAGTAGTTAGATATCTATGAGAGCTCGGTTCCTTTTGAAAACCAGCCAGTTCCGCCCATGCATGACTGGATTATGGCCCTTGAAATGGTCAAAATTGCTATAAAAGAGCTTGTTAACACGATACAGTCTTCACTTTTGATTGTATCTCAACCAAACTTATACAGTAGTTAGATATCCATGAGAGCTCGGTTCCTTTTGAAAACCAGCCAGATCCGCCCATGCATGACTGGATTATGGCCCTTGAAATGGTCAAAATTGCTATAAAAGAGCTTGTTAACAAGATACAGTCTTCACTTTTGATTGTATCTCAACCAAACTTATACAGTAGTAAGATATTCATGAGAGCTCGGTTCCTTTCGTAAACCAGCCAGATCCGCCCATGCAAGACTGGATTATGGCCCTTGAAATTGTCCAAATTGCTATAATTGAGCATGTGAACACAATAGAGGCTCCATTTACTATCTGATCTTCACCAAACGTAGATAGTAGTTAAATATTGATGAGAGCTTGGTTCCTTTTGAAAACCAGCCAGATTTGCCCATGCAAGACTGGATTATGGCCCATGAAATTGTAAAAATTGCTATAATACAGCTTGTGAACACAAAAGAGCCTCCATTTACTATCTGATCTTCACCATACATACATGCTCTGGATTGAAAATGACCAAAGAACCATACCAGTAGAGCAAAGGCCCTCATGGGCCTCTTGTGACCTTGACCCTGACCTTTGACCTACATTTTAAAAATATTAACCTTGATCATAACTTTTGAACCATAACCGGTAGGGCTTTTTTATTTCACATGTGTATTCATTGTGACAAGACCTTTTCGTCAGTATCATATTTTTGGACCTTCTGACCTTTGACCGTGACCTTTGACCTACATTTTGAAAACTTTAACCTTGATCATAACTTTTGAACCATTACAGGTAGGGCTTTTTTATTTCACATGTGTATTCATTGTGACAAGACCTTTTCGTCAGTATCATATTTTTGGACCTTCTGACCGTGACCTTTGACCTACATTTTGATAACTTTAACCTTGATCATAACTTTTGAACCATTACAGGTAGGGCTTTTATATTTCACATGTGTATTCCTTGTGACAAGCCCTTTCACTCAGTACCCATATGTTTGACCTTGTGACGTTCATCATGACCTTTGACCTACATTTCCAAAATGTTAACTTTGAGCATAACTTCTGAACCATAACAAGTATTGCTTTCATATTTTACATGTGTATTCCTTACAACAAGCCCTTTCCATCAGTACCAAATATTTGACCTTTTGACCTTCACCATTTTTAGTGACATCATATGCAGATAATTTCAACTTCCAAGTATTTATTCTGACCTATGTAATACATTGCTCATAATAAACCAGCCATGATTTAATTTTCCATATAATTTAATCCGGTCAATCTGTTTAGACTTCACAAATACAACTGACATATTACTATAAACAATAAAGCCTTCTCTAGACAGAAAAGACAGTTACAATATGCCAGGAAGCGTTGCAACCCAACCAATAAGACCCCTAAAGCGGGGGACCATAATTCTCTGAATTTGCTTGTTGTATCTGTTTCTAATGATTTTAATAAATATGTTGACGGTTCTTAAATATCATGTTATGATTAATTCTTGTTATGTTACGATAAATGATAATTTGACCCCTCTTTCCCATATGTAGAGCTTGTCATTTTCTTATTTATTGAACAGTAGTCTTTGAATAAATGCCATTGTATGTTGAATGTATACACACTTGTGACACCGGGTGTAACGGTAAACTTCATTTAGCATTGTTAACAAGTGCGTAAACAGATCCATACAATGACCATTTATTTAATTTCGATTTATTTATTTGTGTGATATGAAACACTCGCCAAAGAGAACGCATATAGTATTATTCTTATAAATTGCTCATCCATTTTTCGTGCTACTAGTGTTTTCAAAAGTTGACACCGTATAGGTGTCAATACGTCGGCAATCATTTGTAAATGTCTTATGTATATTGTATCTATTTCTAATGATTTTAATAAATTTCGTTGAATGTATACAAACGTATTAATAAATATGTTGACGGTTCTTAAATGTCATGTTATGATTAATTCTTGTTATGTTACGATAAATGATAATTTGACCCCTCTTTCCCATTTGTAGAGCTTGTCATTTTCTTGTTCTTTTCCCACACTACAATAAATCTGCAGCAAGTCAAAAATATAGTAAATCTCTATAAATTATAGTATGATTAATGAACAGTGTTGAAATCATTGTGACAAATGGAGAAATTGCTCATTGTAACTATTTGACAATTATACTCTCCTTTATAGAGATTTCAATGAAATGGCTTCAGTCCGTGTTGTTTCACAAATAAACACTTGTGTATTGACTACACTAATCGCTTTACCGAATGATCAGCCATAGATATATGATGACTATCAAAACTTATGTTAATACGGTTTTTGGGATAAGGGCGTTTCGCCACTATCCCATTATTAGCCTGCTTTCGAAACGTCGGACTAAGGCTACACCTCAATGTCAGTGGTGTTAGGTAACGTCGACCGCGCTGTGACCCAGTCGACTTATATAGAGAAATGTGCAAATCACTGTAAATAAAATTATTGAAAGGAGTTGAAACCATTGTGGCAAAAGTAGAAATTGTCTACGATAAGCAATTTCTCCTTTTGTCACAATGTTTTCGATTGTAGTCTGCTGCACATGCGTCTGTAAGCGGAAAATGGTTACATCCTCTCAATGGAAGTGGAACCCTTTCCGTGATACTATAACAGTTCGAATATTGAAAATATTGTTGAAAATGGAGCTATTGCTGACAATGAGCAATTCCTCCTTTGCACACAATGCTTTTAAACACGTTTCAAATTAATTCTTTTCATATTTGAACGTTTTACTATGGACTTCCTTTTACTCGACACATTTTGAATAACATGATAGAGATGAATTATAACGAGCAATTTTGCCTTACATCAAAGGGAAAAATATATAGTTGAAACCTTTGTGGAAAAAGAGGAAATGGGTCACGATAAACAATTCTGCTGCACATGCGTAAACAAGCGACTGTAAACGGGAAAGGGTTGAACCGTTTCCGTTATAGCTACTTAGTTACATACGAATATTGAAAGTGTATTTGCAAACGGAGCAATTGCTCCTTTCCAAACAATGCTTTTCTTACAAAAAAATAAAACCAAACCTACAAACCAAAATTGAAATATATCCAATAAATTTTACCTCCTCGAATTTAAATGATGTCATCAAAGTGAACAGTGCGATTAAATAATATCCTTTTATTGTGTAATTTGTTTGACGTCAGACTTTATGTCATTATGTTTGAATAAATAAGTAAGTAAGTAAGTAAATCGTCTATTACTGCGACTTGTGCATATTTACAGATTTATATACAAATACATTTACAATTACAAAGAGCACCAGGCCCTATGAATGCTTATTAATTTTGGTGAACAGAGCCGTGATTGGGAATTTAAAATGATTTATAGATTTCATTCCAAACAATTACGAGGGAGACTAGTGTCTCTGATATTACGAATATTATGTCGATCATGAAGGTATTTCATATTTGATACCGCAGTGAAATAACTTTAATGCTGTTGACAACGGCGTAGAACTCCGTCGTGGTATAACTGTAATAATGTTGAAAACGGCGTTAAACTCCGCCGTGGTATAACTGTAATATTAATGAAAACGGCATTAAACTCTGCCGTTGTATAACTGTAATAATGTTAGAAAAGGTTTTAAACTCCGTTGTGGTATAACTATAATATTATTGAAAACGGCATTAAACTCCGCCGTGGTATAATCTTCTAATTAACTTCTTCTTCCGTTTCGTAAAGGATATTCATCTCAGACTTTCGTACTTCAGTTGTTTTAGTTTCAAAATTATAGAGCTCACCAACCATGTCTTCTCAGCGTTATTTTCCGTTCCATTTGCACCTTCGTTCACTTCGCCCTTCTTCCGCTTCTTTTTCTCGTCAAACCAAGTATAATCATACAACGTTTTAGGATCCGGCTTGATACTTTATAGGATCTTTTTAAGCTTAGTTCCAGATAATTTCCTTTCCCCTTCTCTGAGTAAACTGGTCTTTTCCCCGTAATATCTCTCTTAATTCGCAACCAACCCTTTGTTGTGGGTACTGAAAAGCATCGACTCGAATCAAGATCTGTGAACATGAAAACAACCCCTTGTCTTATGTTTACATCATGCTACACATTCTACACAGTCGTATCACCAGTTGTTTGGTCTTACATGTAATCGTTCTTCAGATATCGTGGGAATTGGTCATACCAAAAACTGTAGAAATGGCTGCAATCCTTGGCACCCGTTGATCATTTTGAGCAATTTCTTATTTTTCAAGAATGGTTGCATTTGCGAAAGATGTGCACTAATTCCGCCGTGGTATAACTGTAATATTGTTAAAAACGGCGTAAACTCAACCGTGGTATCACTGTAATATTGTTAAAAACGGCGTAAACTCCACCGTGGTATAACTGTAATATTGTTGAAAACGGCGTTAAACTCCATCGTGGTATAACTGTAATATTGTTAAAAACGGCGTAAACTCCGCCATGGTATAACTGTTATATTGTTGAAAACGGCGTAAACTCTGTCATGGTATAACTGTAATATCGTTGAAAACTGCGTAAACTCCGCCGTGGTATACCTGTAATATTGTTAAAAACGGCGTTAAACTCCACCGTGGTATAACTGTAATATTGTTGAAAACTGCGTTAAACTCCATCGTGGTATAACTGTAATATTGTTAAAAACGGCGTAAACTCTGCCATGGTATAACTGTTATATTGTTGAAAACGGCGTAAACTCTGTCATGGTATAACTGTAATATCGTTGAAAACTGCGTAAACTCCGCCGTGGTATACCTGTAATATTGTTGAAAACGGCGTTAAACTCCACCGTGGTATAACTGTAATATTGTTGAAAACTGCGTAAACTCCGCCGTGGTATAACTGTAATATTGTTGAAAACGGCGTTAAACTCCATCGTGGTATAACTGTAATATTGTTAAAAACGGCGTTAAACTCCGCCGTGGTATAACTGTAATATTATTGAAAACTGCGTAAACTCCGCCGTGGTATAACTGTAATATTGTTGAAAACTGCGTAAACTCCGCCGTGGTATAACTGTTATATTGTTGAAAACGGCGTTAAACTCCGCCGTGGTATAACTGTAATATTGTTGATAACTGCGTAAACTCCGCCGTGGTATAACTGTAATATTGTTGAAAACGGCGTTAAACTTCGCCGTGGTATAACTAATATTGTTGAAAACGGCGTTAAACTCTGCAGTGGTATAACTGTAATATTGTTGAAAACGGCGTTAAACTCCATCGTGGTATAACTGTAATATTGTTAAAAACGGTATTAAACTCCGCCGTGGTATAACTGTAATATTGTTGAAAACTGCGTAAACTCCGCCGTGGTATAACTGTAATATTGTTGAAAACTGCGTAAACTCTGCCATGGTATAACTGTAATATTGTTGAAAACTGCGTAAACTCCGCCGTGGTATAACTGTAATATTGTTGAAAATTGCGTAAACTCCGCCGTGGTAAAACTGTAATATTGTTGAAAACGGCGTTAAACTCCGCCGTGGTATAACTGTAATATTGTTGAAAACGGCGTTAAACTCCGCCGTGGTATAACTGTAATATTGTTGAAAACGGCGTTAAACTCCGCCGTGGTATAACTGTAATATTGTTGAAAACTGCGTAAACTCCGCCGTGGTAAAACTGTAATAGTGTTGAAAACGGCGTTAAACTCCGCCGTGGTATAACTGTAATATTGTTGAAAACGGTGTTAAACTCCGCCGTGGTATAACTGTAATATTGTTGTAAACAGCGTTAACACCGCCATGGTATAACTGTAATATTGTTGAAAACGGCGTAATTTCCGCCGTGGTATAACTGTAATATTGTTGAAAACGGCGTAAATTCTACCGTGGTATAACTGTAATATTGTTGAAAACGGCGTTAAAATATGCCGTGGTATAACTGTTATATTGTTGAAAACGGCGTTAAACTCTGTTGTGGCCTAGGTATAACTGTTATATTGTTGAAAAGGGCGTTAAACTTCGCCGTGGTATAACTGTAATATTGTTGAAAACGGCGTAAACTCCGCCTTGGTATAACTGTAATATTATTGACAACGGTGTTAAAATATGCCGTGGATAACTGTAATATTCTTGAAAACGGATGTGAATTCCACCGTGGTATAAATGTAATATTGTTGAAAACGTCTTAAACACCGCCGTGGTATAACTGTAATATTGTTGAAACGGCGTTAAACTCAGATAACTGTAATATTGTTGAAAACGGTTTAAACTCCGCCTGAAAACGTCGTAAACACCACCCTGGTATAACTGTAATATTGTTGAAAACGGCGTAAACTCCACCGTGGTATAACTGTAATATTGTTGAAATCAGTTTTTGTTGATATAAAGCTTTTCAAAATATTTATGTACGAAATAAGCTTCTATGTATATAGAATTAAGTTTCTTAATTTCGTTTAGACAGGCAATCAAACAAGCGTACCTAATTTCGGGGTCACATGACCTGTCCCTCGGGGATTCTCGGAGTTTTGGCTCCAGTCGACCGTTTGTTAGCAGCAGTGCGCGCTTGTTCCTCGCAATAGCTGGACGCTTCTATTTCCCACCCACCCTCACTTATTTAGGGTTGTTATATATTGTATTTTTTTTTCTTGTGATGCTAACGATAAACTTTACAAAAACAAATGGTAACTGTTTTGTGTATCACCTGATTATTTGATATGCTTTTGTTTGTATACTTTTCTATGCGCTCATATATGTTTTGTATGATTATGTAATTTCGGCGCGCGTACATGCACCTTTTGAATTTAGATACATGTTTTGTATGTACTTGTCTTTAATTGAGCGCGCTTGCTTTTTAGTATTGGAGCGTAGTTATTAATAAAGCTCCCAGTTTCCCCCTCATTTGTCTTGGTTGTTCGTTTAAATTATATTTTGAACTATTTTAAATAACTCATTACTAACTGTTACTAGGCTGAGCCATTTATTATTTCCGATAATTGTGACTAGTGTCATTCGTCCTTCACCACTTGGCCACCAATGGGCTAAACAATATATGCGAAGGTAGCCAGTTACTACGTGTGCATAACAGTTGCGAGAAAGCCAGGAAACATGTATAAGTTAAAACACGGCGACAGTTCAACTATTCATGATCCCTGGGTAAACAAACCAGTATTAGGCTATGCAATTTAAACATGCTAAACAGTTGCGAGAAAGCCAGGAAACACACATCAGTTGATCTTGTTGAGAAAACGGCCTTTATTTATACTTAACTAAATAATTTCTTTTGTTTATTTCATAATTGTAATGAAGATTGGCGAAGAAGGTCTGTGTCTCGATGAACAACTGTAAAAAGGTATTCAACCCCAAGATCTTAAACAATAATTAACAGACTGTATTTTATGTTGGGCAGTATTAAATAATTTTCTTATTTCTCAATTTCATGTAATATTCTGGAAGATTGCACATATAGATTCATTTGGATTTCAAAAGGTACGTAGAATTTATTCCATGTTTTGATATTTCTTAAACATTTATTCCTTCAATTTCAACATTATAGTTATATCACGGCGACAGTTTCACTTATTCATGATGTCTGGGTAAAAAAACCAGTTCTAGGCTAGGAAATGTGCCTTGCCCCAGGACACTCCACCATGACTACAGCGCTGCGACTGTGGATCAAACCCGGGATGTCCGGTTCCCAATCCCCGACGCTAAACCACTAGGCCGCAGCGGATTCACCATATGATAATTTTTAAACATGTATTTCTTCAATTTACCTGATATAATTATGTTTATTTGCGTATTGTCTACTAGAGAAGAAGGTACTGTGTGTGGTCTGGAAATGCTTCATACAGATTAAAGGTACCGGTACATAGACTTTTGATTTCACAAATATTACCAAAACCTGTGTTTGCAAATGTTATAATCATTTAGGAAAGGGTTGAAATATTAATATTCATTTAAATTAATTATCGTTGGGATTTTCCGTTTGCAAAGTTCGGCAAGGCTACAAGGGCTTGACTCTTGGAATAGGAAAATGTCAAATGATGATTTCATTTTGATAAGTTTTAAATGAAATTGAAGTTTGGATTTTCCGTTTCCGAAGTTCGGGCAGGCTACAATGGCTTGACTGATGGAGTAGGAAAGTTTAAATGCAGATTTCAAATCAAAAGAGATGTTTTCAGATGTTATGTTGATATAGGAAAGGTTTGGATTATTAACATTCATTTTGATAAATTATCATTGAAGTTTGGATTTTCCGTTTGCAAAGTTTGGCCAGGCTTCAAGCGCTTGACTCATGGAATAGGAAAATGTCAATGCAGATTTAAAATCATAGATATGTTTTTCAAGTGTTATTAACATTCATTTTATTAAATTATCATTGAAATTGAAGTTGGGATTTTCCGTTTGCAAAGTTCGGCCAAGCTACAAGGGCTTGACTGATGGAATAGGAAAGTTTAAATGCAGGTTTCAGATCAAAAGAGATGTCTTCAGATGTTATGTTGATATAGGAAAGGGTTTCGGTATTAACATTCATTTTGATAAATTATCATTGGGATTATCCGTTTGCAAAGTTCGGCAAGGCAATGGCTTGATTCTTGGAATAGGAAAATTCAAATGCTGATTTCAAATAAAGCATATGTTTTTCAAATGGTATGTTTTTGTAGGATAAATGATTGGATTATTAAAATGTAAATGCATATTTCATATCAAAGGTACCAGTTACCTAGTGTGTATTGCGAGAAAGCCAGGAAACACGTGTTAAGTTATCACGGACACAGTTCACTTATTCATGACAAACCAGTACTAGGCTAGGAAATGTGCCACTAGGCAATGGCCTATATATTCATGTAGGAAAGGGCTGGATTATTGACATATAATAATGACATATGAATGTGGGATTGCTAGCCGTTGACATTTCTGTTAAAATCTTATAAAGCAATCATTTTGTATATTGCATGTATTATACTGCTGGAAATCTACAACTGACTTTAAAAGATTGTCCGGACTAACAACGATATTGTGAGACGCTTAAGCTCCACCTACGGCAATCCAAACCTTTTGTACAATTGTGTATGACTGTACACAGAAAAGAGTCCGACAACGTCAACTGACAGCATTCCGTTCTATCCAAAACTTAACGAAGTAAGAAGAGACGCCCGAATAACGTACACCGTAGGACTAACAACTAGCTAGAAGGTCAGTAAATACATTACAAAAATGACATACTAGTTTACCTTATCGTTTTTGTCTCGCCCACGATAGTGGAGTGAGACATAGCAATCACTTTTCCGGCGACGGCGACGGCGGCCGCTTTTACAAATAGCTATATCTCGGCAACCCCTGCTTGAATTTTTCTGAAACTTTGTTAGCTGTATTGTTTGGTCATGGGACATCTGTCAACGTCAAAATGTTTACGGTCAAGGTGATAATTGTGCAGAACTTGACCTTTCTTAGGTAACTTAACCTTTCTTATATCTCAGCAACTCCTGCTTGAATTTTTCTGAAACTTTGTCAGATGTATTGTTTGGTCATGGGACATCTGTCAACGTCAAAATGTTTACGGTCAAGGTGATAATTGTGCAAAACTTGACCTTTGTTAGGTAACTTAACCTCAAAACTTAACCTTTCTTATATCTCAGCAACCTCTGCTTGAATTTTTCTGAAACTTTGTCAGATGTATTGTTTGGTCATGGGACATCTGTCAACGTCAAAATGTTCAGGGTCAAGGTGATAATTGTGCAGAACTTGACCTTTGTTAGGTAACTTAACCTCAAAACTTAACCTTTCTTATATCTCAGCAACCTCTGCTTGAATTTTTCTGAAACTTTGTCAGATGTATTGTTTGGTCATGGGACATCTGTCAACTTCAAATTTTTCAGGGTCAAGGTGATAATTGTGCAGAACTTGACCTTTGTTAGGTAACTTAACCTCAAAACTTAACCTTTCTTATATCTCAGCAACCCCTGCTTGAATTTTTCTGAAACTTTGTCAGATGTATTGTTTGGTCATGGGACATCTGTCATTCATTATTCATAACACTTTGATGAGTAAATAAGAATACACAATTGCGTTTTTGCTCTGAAATATGTGTTTTTGTAAAATCTCAAAAGTGTTGCTTTATCACCTAGTGTAATTATGTCAATTTTCGGCAAATATGACCTTCTTTTCAGTACAATAATATTTTCTCATGACTTATTTTAAAATTACTATGTTGTTATTTTATGTGTAAAAACTTACTATCATAATCATAGTGATTGCAATTATTTACAATTTAATGTAGTAGTATTGATCACTCTTTACTTCATGTGTGAATAAATATATTAAGATATAAACACATGTAGTGAGTTTATTATTTATCATGACATGTTGATAACAATGCATTGACAGGCACTAACTTTTTCAAATTTTATCAACTTTACTTTCTTTTTGCATAGTGATACCATTTAATATCTGATTTTCTTAGAAGGGCGAGACACCCTCAGCCCGAGGTCTTGTTTATTGAAACACTGTGAAATGTGACGAAATACTATTTTACTATACCATAAGTGTGTGGAAAGTTGGTTAAAGTTGGCACGTCATCTGAATGGCATCATATGGATATATAAAGGCATGCACCTGTTTATTAATTGCTTCGAAAAATATATACTTGTACTGTTGAAATTATGATTGGATTTGTATTTCATATACCTGTACATGTTTTTATATAATTTCAGATTGACATCAACTTAAACTACGGTTGAAGCAATTCAGCACCGGATACAAGTGTTAGTTAGACTACTCACAGAAGAAACCGAGAAAGTCAAATCCATCTTGGAATCTCGTGACAATTTTGACATTTTACGGTCACCCTTGTTTAATTGTATTACATTGTTGTATATTGTATTATCCTTTACCCACAAATAGACGCTTTCTAAGATTTCTAAATTCCTTATTTGAGCCTGTGCATTGGAAAAGGTACAAGTAGGCATTTGTGAACCGCTTAGATTTCGATCAGTCTGAGCAATCCCTGACTAATCAATATACACGGTGTTCACATTACATATATACGCTTCTTAAGGTGCAAATAAACAAGCTAATCTAAACCTAAACTGTTCAATTTGCGACAATGTTTCAAACTGTATTTAATCATTTAGATTCAATTAATATAGGTTTACCCATATTTATGCTCAGCTGTTTTCAAAGTTGACTGCTGCAGATTTGTAAGTGGGAAAGTATCAAGGCATTTGTGATCAATATAGATCCAGATCATCATGTGCATCCACACGGCTAGATTTAAATATTCACTGTTAGTCATAGCAGATTTTTCGAAAAACTTCTTAAAACATTATCTATTTAAAACCTTCAGCTTAGATGCACAGTCTGATATTGATCTACATATGTTAATACATACGCCTGTGCATCGCAAAAGGTACAATTTTGCGTTTGTAAATAGTTAAGATTCAGATCATTATACCTTTTACCATGCACTTTGTCATTTGAGTCTCAATCATAAGAGTTTGCCCAGTGTGCCGATTATTTCTAGTATTTCTTGTATCTGTAGCCTAGGATTATTTGTGTAATTACATATATACATTGTTGGAAAACGCATTTTCCATATCTGTCGTGTTCGTAACACTTTCCCACCTGTAGCAGACAGTTCTTGAAAACATTGTGACAAACAGAATTGCTTAAAACACAATTTCTTTATTTGCAACAATAATTTCAACTTTCACAGAAGGTAAACCTTTATTTAAAGAGGGTTTCCGTGATTTGTCCTAGATGTTTTTAAAAATAAATAAGCATTGATCCACCTAAACAAACGCTTATCATTTCCCGTCAGCAGATTTCTCTTGAAAACAATGTGACAAAAATATAATATGAGTTTTATTTAATCATTTAATTATACCTTTATTTATAGAGTTTCCTTGTTTTTACCTACATGTAGATGTTTTTAACTTTTCACTTTAATTATACCTTTATTTATAGAGTTTCCTTGTTTTTACCTACATGTAGATGTTTTTAACTTTTCACTTTAATTATACCTTTATTTATAGAGTTTCCTTGTTTTTACCTACATGTAGATGTTTTTAACTTTTCACTTTAATTATACCTTTATTTATAGAGTTTCCTTGTTTTTACCTACATGTAGATGTTTTTAACTTTTCACTTTAATTATACCTTTATTTATAGAGTTTCCTTGTTTTTACCTACATGTAGATGTTTTTAACTTTTCACTTTAATTACACCTTTATTTATAGAGTTTCCTTGTTTTTACCTACATGTAGATGTTTTTAACTTTTCACTTTAATTATACCTTTATCTATAGAGTTTCCTTGTTTTTACCTACATGTAGATGTTTTTAACTTTTCACTTTAATTATTAGTCGCCGGGCAGAAGCCCGCGACTTCTATTTTTAATAGCTTTTCGGAAATCACATGGGAGGGCGGCTTATTATTAGAAAGAAACAAATCTAGATGATTTGAACATATTACAATTGTGGTTGTTTACGAACACTTATAAATGACACATCTAAAATGAAATAAATATTCCGATTTTTTAATGTTTGCAGTTTTTTTTATTTCACTCGCATTTAAGTTTTTTGTCTTATTTACGAAGACAAAAGTGGTCCCTTCAAGACGTGAACCAACACCCCCTAATGCAGACTCTTATGTGTCATCATTGAGGTCAATTTCGGATTCTCCTTTTAATAGCAATTTTAACTTACTAAATGTTGTTTTCATGTTCAAAGAGATGTCTTGATTTGTGTAGAATTCATTTAATAATGTTAATCCATGAATATCTAAATTAGGAACTGTTTCTAAGCTAAATATAGACCCTATTCTGTTGTGTAGTTTCGTGACCTTTAACATCGATTTTCGCGCATGCGCATTTCGATATGAAAAAGCGAGTGATATTATTTTATTTTAGACAAGTACAAGACGAATGTTTGACGCAAAGCGTCAAAGAGAAGCCGCAATATTTCGTTGTACATGTAGAAATAAGAAAAAAAGAACATTTTTTAAATCCACAAACAATAGAACAATTTAAACTGTAGACGGTAATGATGATATATTTCTCCTTTTGAAGACTTTTGTTTTTCTTCAAATTACCTCCCTTTAAAGCAATACCAGGATATTTACCTTGTGATTCGAATAAGATTGACAAACATTGAAATTATATGAATGAATACTATTATTTAAATAAGTAACAACAGCAAAATTAAATTTAAGCCAGATAAATGTGTACACATTTCGTTAATTTTCTATAGATACCCTAATGTATAGGTATGCATATAAAATTTATAATGTTTTCATAAAAATGTTCCTAATGTTTGAATAGACTAAGGAAAGTCAAGAATACATAAATAAATCAATGCAGTCTTTTCCGGCGACATTGATGCCTTGCATCAACTTTCTCTTGTACCTTTATTTATAGAGTTTCCTTGTTTTTACCTACATGTAGATGTTTTTCACTTTTCACTTTAATTATACCTTTATTTATAGAGTTTCCTTGTTTTTACCTAGATGTTTCCAATAATGATAAATGATAAATAAACATTGTGGCAAAAGGTTAGTACTAAAAATCAGTGATTTCTCCTTTTACCGCAATGCTTTTAACTCTATATAATAGTTGAAATTAAATTATATCGGTTTTCCTTATTTTTGCTCAGCTGTTTTTAAAGTCGTCTGCTGCAGATTTGTTTTAAGGGGGGAAAGGGTTAAGGCATTTGTGATCAGTACAGATCCATATCATCCTGTACATCCACACAGCTGAATCTGAATATGCACTGTTTGCCAATTAAGTCATAGAAGTATTTTCAAAATACTTCTAAAAATATATACCTATTTGAATAATTCAGCTTGGAAGCATAGGCAAATATTTATCTAAGTTGTAATACATACACCTGTGCATCGCAAAAGGTATAAGTTTGCGTAGATGAATATAAGCAATATCAGTATAATCAATATCTACGTTGTTCAGATATAACATATACACGCTTTGTTAGATGCTTCTGTCAAGTTGTGTATATGATTATAAGACCGGTCAGAGGTACAGGCTGATCTGAAACTACATTCTTCATTAATGCAAATTTGAACCTTTTCCAATGTACCTGCTTAACACCGTATACTTAAGAGTTTGCTTTGTGTGTCGAGTCTATCTTGAATCTGAAGCATATCATTATTTGTGTAAAAACGGATATAGTGTTGGCTAAAATGTTTCCGCGCGGCGTCAGTATGGGATATATGTTTTAATTTTGTACCATGGGGTGACGTAATCGAAAAGGGAGCAATCAACAAATAGTATTGTATAGAAAAACTCTGTAATATGTTTGAAAAAACAGCCTTTATGATTGAATAAATTGTATTAACTGATTTAAGAAACAACAAGATACACAATATGTACATCTTTTACCGTTGTTACAAAACTTTAGACACATTTAAATTGTTTTTAATAACTGTTCCCCAACTAACTAGGCTAAGCTATTTTTATGAGTTGATTTACGGAGTTCATTAGGCTACGCTATTTTAATTGTTTGGTTTACTGCTCTAAAGAGCTCAGAAAAAAGATTCGGGTGATGTTTTTTCCTATTTATTTCTGTTGTATTACTTAACTTAAAACGTTCCTCCCCATACAGTTGTTCATTCAGACCAATGTATTCTTGCTATATGTTGACTATACATGAGAACTTATTCTTTAAGTCATGCTTTAAAATCATGCGCGGCGTCTTTGATGCTTAGCATCAAATTTCGTCTTGTATAATACTTACGTGTCATTTAATAACTTATATATGATCTCAAACCCGTTTAATGTCATCCAAAAAGTTCTCCGCGTACCGCTTAAAAATGCTGCGTCGTACGAATCACTTAATTTGTTTTAAAACTGAGCAAATGTAAGATATATACTCCTTCTGTGGTACCGAGAAATATCGCTCGTCCTTCTAGTCAAGCATGTCCCTGGTTCACTCCCAGTTTTCCCATTTCGGAACTCCGTTAGTGGAACTCTTTACCACCAAAGTCGATCATCGGCTGCTACTGTCGCCAATGTACGACCCTGTAGCATGGGCAGTGGACGCATTGACCCTCGATTGGGACCTTCTGTTCGGGTACACTTTTCCCCCGTTCGTGTTGATCCCAATCATGCTTCAGATAATCCCTCGCTCTCAGCAGTTCACATAGTCCTACTGATAGCCCCCTTTTGGCATCGAAGGTCATGGTTTAAGGACCTACTGAGTTGTCTCGCGGATGTTCCTCGTAGCATTCATATTCGAAAATATTCTGTTAGAGCAGCTGGGTCGGCGTTTTCATGTCAACCCAGCTGTGCTACATCTTCACGCTTGAATGTTGTCCAGCGATCAATTATACATTTTTCTGAGAAAGTTGCCTATCGTTTCGATGAATCTAGACGGCTGTTCACTAGAATCGTCTTTGATGCTAAGTGGTCAGTCTTTGCAGATTGGTGTTCTGCAAAATCGATTTTAGAAGTCAGAACAAGTAGAGAACCGGAGGGAGAAAAGAAAGCTGTGATTTGAATAAATATTTTTGTTAATAATAAAATAACAGTACAAATCACAGCCAAGGAATGAGAGTAAAAAGTTTGGTAAGAGTGAGATCAAATTAAAGACAAGGGAGAGAAGCATGTCTGCGGTAATTACAAATAGTGATTAGAGTAAAACGGAAGATATTATATATAGGTTGACATATATTAAACCAATGTATTAATTTGATGTTTTGAAAAGAATTCAGATATCCTGTAAATCATTATCATGCTAAGATTAAAAAAAAAAAAAGGCACACATTCACTGATGAAAATATAACCAATTTACATATCGAGCTAGGCTTAAAAAAGACTTTAGTGAAGGTTACATAACACATCAGCACAAAACATTGTGACAAAAGAAGAAATTGCTCAAAACGAACAATTCCTCCTTTTGTCACAAGTGTTACAACTCTATTTATATAGTGTTTTCCATATTTCTACTCAGTTGTTTATATACCTTTATTTTAAAGTTCTCTGTTACAGCAGTATAGCAAAGAACCTGTGACGTAACATGTACGAATCACAAGCTGGTAGTTGTTGCACGTGTTTACCGTGCAGTGGCGGGTTCTCGTCAGTTATATGCAATACTTCTGGCAGTTGATTTGCGAATATCCGATTTTAATATAGAAAGTATAGGAATACATAATTATTTATAAGACGGTATATGACTTGTATATAGGACACTTGTTATAATTACTAGAATAATAATGTTTAAGTTTAATTCATAACAAAGATTAACTATTGGATCATCGCTGAAAGTGGGCGAAAACGCTAAACTTTTCATCATACGTTATGAGATGCATGTCTATGTACGATTGCGCAGGTTTTCCAGAGTTTTACATTTGAAAATGTTTTTATCTCTGGTTTTTACCCCTGGGTCAATTGAATGATTTCTGTGTTCAGACGTATCAGTGTCACAGTGTCATATTACAGGTTTATTTTCATGTTTATGTTTATGTTAAATGATTAAAATCACTGTCTTGCCCATGCAAAATGTGTTTGTTTGTGTTTTCATGTTTTACGTAGATATTTGAAATAAAGAATGAGCAGTCATCCATCAAACCAACAGTAACATTTTCCTGTCTGCAGCAGACGACTTTTGAAAACATTGTGACGGAAGGAGAAAGTGTTCAAAATTAGCAATATCCCCTTTTGCCACAATTCTTTAATCTTGATTAAGTAATATAAATTCAATTTAAAATGGTTTTCCATATTTTTGGTTACGGCATTTGGGATCCGTACAGATCCAGATCATCCCTTGCATCAACACAACTGGTTCTGAATATGCACTGTTTGGCAATAAGTCCTAGGTTTTCTAAAAACATACATATTTGAATCCTTCAGCTTGGATGCGTAGGCAGATATTTATCTACAGTTGTAAAACATACGCCTGTGCATCGCAAAAGGTACAATTTTGCGTTTGTAGATTTAGATCAGTATAAGCTATCAGTAGTATCACTATCTACGCTGTTCACATATATAATTAACGTATATAAAGTGAACAGGCTGATCTGATCCTACATTGTTTTCACTTCTACTTAATAATTTGAATTCAATTTCTGTAGGTTGTTCATATTTTTGCTCAGTTGTTTTCAAAGAAGTCTGTTGCAGATTTGTTCTAAGTGGGAAAGGGTAAATGCATTTTGACCGGTACAGATTCAGATCATCCTGTGCATGCATAGTTTGGTCTAAATATTGTTGTGTAGGACAATTTCAACTAATTTTAATTATATCTAAAGCTAGTCTTCATACTGTTTGATTGTTTGGTGTTTTACGCCGCTTTTGATATTGATCATTTATATAAGGGCGTTTCCTGTGTAAGTTACCAGTACTTATGGTCAATTCGTCCTGACTTTAGCTATTAGTCGAAATGCTAACAGCGCAACCCTGAGCGCCAAGGAGGGTCTTTCTTTTGTATACATGGACCTAATTCGAACACATAATTATTATTCATTCACCAATAATGCAGAGTCGTGCAGAGGTCGAGTTCGAGTCCCGTGATGATCACGTTCTGACTTTGGGATTCTTCAACACAAACGGCGCGAGGCAACATACATCGAGCGTGATTTATATAAGCTGACCTAATTCGAACACATAATTATTATGTATTCACCAATAAGGAACTTAATTACCATAAGCGATATACCTATTGCATTCTGTTCGTAAGAAAATCAAACCATCCGACTACAGAGGCGCCATTCTTTTTATGAGCCACGTCAGACAAAAACGGTCTTATTGCACCCGATACTGCTTTGGCATAATACAATACGGATTTGGAGCAAAAATAGGCAGTCTACAATCTAGCTTTTCTGCATTGTTATATTGGCAGAGCGTTCACATCAGGTGCCATCCAATCGTGTGGAAGACAGTCGTGCAGAGGACGAGTTCGAGTCCCGTGAAGAGCGCGTTCTGACTTTCGGATTTTTCATCACAAACGGCGCGAGTACTGGTTACGTCATCAGGCAACAGACATCGAGCGTGATTTATATAAGCTGAAAGCTTCTTTCGCAGTTGATTTAAACTAGACTGTCTTTCCGGGGTTTTTTACCATCCATCCGTATGTCTGTCCATCACGGTCTGCATTATTTGGGCTAAACGTTTTTTCTGTTTGGCAGATTCATTTCAAGGTCACACCTATACATTGTGATCAGGAGAACGAAACAATAATCTCCATTTGCCATGCTTTTTCTTTGACCATTGTCTCAATAAAGTTTCAGTGTATCAATTTCAAACTTAAAGGAAACTTATGACCTGTAAATATGCATTGCAAAAAAAAAAACACAACTCTAGCATGCTTTCGATTGTCTGTCATTTACATGTTTAAGCATGATTCCAATATACAGTGTTGATATTTAGCGTCCACTGAACAAGACATATTATACTTAAGGGTCGATGCAATGTTTGTCAATCTTTTGTAATTAATGATTTCATTTGGTCATAACGACTGACTGGCTGGCGTCAGGATACATGTACCTGGAGTACTGGTAACTTATCAAGAAATACCTGTGATATAACTGAAATATTGTTGAAAGCGCCGTAAAACACCAAAAAAAAAAAAATCAATCTTATAACGGTCTAAAGAATAGTTCATAAACATGTCGGATCTACAGGTCCATAATATACACAAGTCCGTCCAAAGAGGCTGTTTGGGGAATGGTGCGCGATGAGATGTATGGTCCCCTCGGTATTTACTGTATTTACACCCAAACTATATTTAAAAATGTCTTCTTGAACCTTTTGTAACCACTATAGGTTTTATACACTATCGTAGTTTGCCTTGTCGTTCATTCAATGTACAATAATTCGTTAACATACTTATGATAAAAATGTCCTTCATTTAAATTTAGCTGAACATTACATTTACGTCATTAAGGGTACTCCAGTTCTATTCAGGGTTGCGGGGTAAGCATAACGACCTACTGACAGGTGTCGGGATAAATGGATCAGTAGTACTGGTAACTTAAGAGGAAAGGCCGTGATATAACCGATATATTGTTAAAAGTGTATAACACCAAACAATCAATCGTTAGAGTCGATTGCTACGGTCCACGAATACCACAGACATTTATCAAGAAATAGATTGGAATAAGTCCCTAATATTATTGTTTTACTGCAATATAACTTGGCAATGAATTACAGCAATATCTTCTCCTATGATACCCCACACCCCCACTTCATCCATCCTTAAACCAAATTCTCGAT
The DNA here is from genome assembly GCA_031761405.1 of Serripes groenlandicus. Classification (NCBI taxonomy): domain Eukaryota; kingdom Metazoa; phylum Mollusca; class Bivalvia; order Cardiida; family Cardiidae; genus Serripes; species Serripes groenlandicus. The sequence continues at coordinate 2,375,249 of JASEVX010000027.1, forward strand.
CAGAAATGCCTTGGCGTTTACTTGAGAAGATTATATATGTATATGGGAAAATGATACAATTTTGATATATCAAGATCAGCCTGTGCATCCACATGGTTTGATCAAGATCTACACTACCACATACTACTTACACAAGATTGTTAGATTATTCCGTAAAATTGTGAAGATTATTATCTTTTCAAACACTGACTATTTGATATATGTACATCTATTTACTGGTTGTCCCTTCTAAGCACTTGTGTACATTTTGATAACTGTTTTCAAAGATGATTAAAGAAATCATTGTTTCTTTTCATCGAGTTCGCATATCGAACATGTACAGTCATATAAAACTATCTATATCCAGATTAGAACTCCCTTATTAGCTATATTTATATTTAACAATGGCATTCTACGTGTACGGTCCGTGTCGTAGGAAAATGACCAAGTACCTTTTCCGTTATATATTTTATATACTGACTAGAAAAAAATGAGGCTACACTTCTGGTACGCCTCTGATGATATTTACATGTAAAGGCAACGACTTACGGAAATCGACGCGTGTAGAGTGTAATACAGTTGCATTTCTGACATTCCATTGTGACGCTTTCGTGTGACATGCAAAACCCCTTTTCCGACAAAAATACACTTAATGACGCATCTGCAACAGACGACTTTTAAAAACATCTGGAAAAAATAAGAAATTGCTCCGGATGCCAGTGTTGTCAGTAATTACACTTTCATTTGTAGAGGATGTTGACACGGGGTGAACAATATACATGTACATGTATGCACGTGTCATAATGCATGACCTATATCTGCATTTGCGAAAGATGTGCACTAAAACCTGTATGTATGCAGTCTAATCATAGTTTTCATCATTTGCTACGCACGCTTGATAATCTAGTGAAATTCAATACAAATTAATGGAGACTATAACACGATAACCGAAAACGTCAAAAAAACATGTTTTGCACGAAACTCACAGCCTGGCGACCTTAATAATGGGTGCACGAAATTTTCCGTTAGCAGACAAACAAAAGGTGCCCGGCCATATCGATAAATTACCGTATTTTACTAACGTAATGATCAGAAACACCTTTTTTTAAATAATGTAACGTTTCTTTTGACGCCTAGTATGCAATAAACCAATACATCTACCTTGGAATCTAAATAGGCCACATCTTTTCCTTCCTCGCCATCCTTCAATACCAGATATCTAAACTTCATCTGTCCTTGAATGTAGGCACCGAAGCATGGTAGAGGGGCTGTCAGTTTGAGAATGGTCGGTAGCTCATCCATGTTGAACACTGGATATATATTGATGGAGAAATCTTCTATTTGTAAACATTTGCCGTCCAATTCGGTGGCGTGAACAATGACAGTAGCGTCCGTCAACGTTTCGGGACACAGTTTGTCAACGCCTCTGAAATTCCTGTAATTCAAATGGTTTAACTTTATTGTGGTTTTAAGCCATGTTTAACAATATATCACGACAAAGGTTCACTTATTCATGATCCCTTTGTAAACAAACCTGTACTTGGCTAGGAAAATGTGCTTTGCCGACGGCTTGTTCACGCCGAGGCTATCAAGGAAATCAGCTAAAACTACATATATGTTAGCCGCTTAAGCATCACGAACTGTTATATCCGCAATCACGTCGGTATCTGTATATTTTACATAAATACATTTTAAAACTATTTGACTCTTTGCTTTATCCAATTTACTGCTATACAGCCGACATTTCGGTCTATGAACATAGCGACATCGTTGACTGAGTTTATTCTGCGGTTAATACACTTTTCTGAGGTTAATACACTTTTCTGAGGCTAATACAATACAATTGTTGAATGCTTTTGAAAAGGTAAAATAAAACTATAATTTAGCAATACTGCTTTGTTTTCAGTCTCATTCAAATAATTCTTCTTACAGCTATACCACCTTCAATCAACCTCAAACACCTTCAGTGTCTGACCCAACTACACACAAGCTCTGTCACGCGCTCTATTCAATCTCAATCACTTACCAGCTCAACAGTGAGCCTGAGTCATATCAACTCATTCACTACCGCCACTACCACAACTTTCACACCGCTTCCACCAATCCCACTAACCCTGAGGTGATCTCAGGTCGTACACCCTCTATGAGACCACACTCCGTCACTCATACTCAATATAACACCACTGCCATTGCCCACAAACTCTTCCCTTCACAGCACACCACTCACAGTCCAACTCACACTATCATCGCTGCCATTACTCACAAACTCTACCCCTCACACCACACCACATACTCGCAATCCAACTCATACGACTGACACTCGAACTCATCCCGCATACCATACCAACTCTCCCTTACTCCGTCTTAATATGCCTTTGTCAAATATCGGAATGAATGTTGACTGGTTTGGGGTTCGAACCCACGACCAATTGATTTACAGTCCGCGGCTCTATCCACTGAGCTACCAGACTTCATACAGGTAAATGCCAATACAAGATATATATTCATTCAAAGATGTGTACCTGGTCAATTATGTGGAGTCATATCAATTTATGTTTTATGATATCTGGGTACTGCGCTCTTGGGGATTGTCTCGCATTTGATGTAAAGTAAATAAGTTTAAACTGACTAGGGGGTTTGAGTCCAATCTTCGATAATGTATACCCGTTATAAATACTTGGGATGTATATATAGTCTCGAAACACGGCAAGCACCTGTTAAAGCACCTACCCATATGTTTCCTGGCTTTTTCGCCCAAGTTCTCCAAACAACAGTCTTTCCAAGCAACTGGCTGCTTTTTCGCAAAGAACATTGATAGAAGACGAATGACGATTGTCGCATTGACTTATAATATGTTGGAAAGGATGTTGGCTGAGCTTGGATTCGAATTCACAACTTCTGGATTGACAGTCCGCGTCGCAACAGATTGAGCAGCTGACGTTCGGCTCAGATGTTTTTGTAGCGAATTGTTTGTCAATGATTAGACAACCTTTCTATTGAAAGGGATCCACCAAGAATTTACAACTATGGGCTCTTTGTCTTGGTTTTTCAGATTTATCAAATGTCCTTAATCCTTTGCAACATATAATACTCTTTCTGAACACTAACACGAATGCAGAATCGAACCTGGTGGGAGCAATTTTTGGTGGGAGCCATAATTTACGGATTTATGGATTTACCATAAATCCAATAATGCCAACATAGATCCCTTGAGCGTCAGGGAAGGCAGCCATCAAAAGGGAATTAATAAACTCGATGAGAGTCAAAATGATATGTAACATAATATAACCTACGTGCCACGAGCGGCATAGCATCAATAACTGAGCAATTTCGTTCCAAGGTATAAAAGGAAGGTGACGTAGGATTCAATTATCTGAAAAAAAACCAAAAAAACACCAAAGAAATGGTCGAATATTTAGGAAATACAAATTAAACATATACAAATGGACAGAAAAAATGCACGCCAAACATACGAATCGAACCCATGCCAAACGAACTTTCAGTTTTGATCTTCTTTCTTCTTACCAACCAGACTACCAGGACGGTGATGATTTATCCACCCATTTTAACGTATTCGTTTGGTCGTATAATTACCAAGGTAACGATTGTTACCAAAGACAGGCGAAGATTAAAACATGTTTACTAATATGTATGCAGTATTAAATGAAATGTAAAAAATCAGAACGCAAAGACTTATACAATTATGATGCAGTACCCAGATATCATAAAACATAGATTGATAAAACTCCACATAATTAACCAGGTACATATCTTTATATAAACTTTTATAAATATATATCTTGTGTTGGCATTTACCTGTATGAAGTTTGGTAGGTCAGTGGATAGAGCCGCGGACTGTCAATCAATTGGTCGTGGGTTCGAACCCCAAACCAGTCAACATTCATTACGATATTTGACAAAGGTATATTAAGACAAAGTAAGGGAGGTTTGGTGTGGTATGCAGGATGAGTTCGAATAGTGCCAGGCGTATGAGGCGGATTGTATGTGGTGTGGTGTGAGGGGAAGAATTTGTGAGTAATGGCAGTGGTGCTAGTTTGAGTCGGACTGTGAGTGGTGTGGTGTGAGGGGCAGAGTTTGTGAGTAATGGCAGTGGTGTTAGTGAGAGGGGCAGAGTTTGTGAGTAATGGCAGTGGTGTTAGTGTGAGGGGCAGAGTTCGTGAGTAATGGCAGTGGTGTTAGTGTGAGGGGCAGAGTTCGTGAGTAATGGCAGTGGTGTTAGTGTGAGGGGCAGAGTTCGTGAGTAATGGCAGTGGTGTTAGTGTGAGGGGCAGTGTTTGTGAGTAATGGCAGTGGTGTTAGTGTGAGGGGCAGAATTCGTGAGTAATGGCAGTGGTGGAAGTGTGAGTCGGACTGTGAGTGGTGTGGTGTAAGGGGCAGAGTTTGTGAGTAATGACAGTGGTGTTAGTGTGAGGGGCAGAGTTTGTGAGTAACGGCAGTGGTGTTAGTGTGAGGGGCAGAGTTAGTGAGTAATGGCAGTGGTGTTAGTGTGAGGGGCAGAATTCGTGAGTAATGGCAGTGGTGATAGTGTGAGTCGGAGTGGTGTGGTGTAAGGGGCAGCGTTTGTGAGTAATGGCAGTGGTGTTAGTGTGAGGGGCAGAGATCGTGAGTAATGGCAGTGGTGATAGTGTGAGTCGTTGTGTGTGTGGTGTGGTGTGAAGGGCAGAGTTTGTATGCAATTGCAGTGTTGTTAGTTTCAGTATGAGTAACGGAGTGCGGTCTCATAGAGGGTGTACGACATGAGATCACCTCAGGGTTAGTGGGATTGATGGAAGCGGTGTGAGTGGTTGAGACAGAAGAGCGTGATGTTAGTCTCAGTAAAATCAGAGCCCTATTGCTTCTTTACATAGTTTTATTTTATTCGCAATGACAATACTTCTGAAAGGATTTTGGCTCATAATAGTGATTTTCAACACTATTCAATAATTGTTTAGTTTATCCAAACACCGGCGCATCAGTCGTCATGTAACGCCAAAAGCCACTAAGAGCGAAGGAGGGATGCCAATTCTACAATAAGTCAAGCATATTGTATGACGCGACCGGGGTTGGAGCCTCGGTATCCCGCTGTTGGGGGTGAACGCTATATTCACTACATCATCGACACCATATTTCAGTTATACTGTGACCAGTTCACCTAACGTGTTTGTCCTAGTTTTCTCGCACCAAACATAGTTTGTAAGTTCATAGGCCATGTTACGTCATTTTCCGCTTCTATGATGCAGACGGCAATATAAGTTTTTGCAACAGACGACTTAACATATCACTCAATCGCTAAAGAGAGAGGCTTCAATGATGAGAGAGGCTTCAATGATGCTTTTACGACTAAGCTGATGAAAAGGGAAAATATTTCAATGAGGGCGGGAAGGCGCCAGCTGATCTGGATCTTTCCTGGTCGGAAAACCTCGAAGGTCAGTTTTCTAGAGATGTGGCCATTGATATAAGGATGTCTGTAGGCTCGTCTGCTTTAAACACATCCGAGAAAAATGCATGGAAACCTATGATTTATAATGTACAGACTTTTCAACTCTAAATAACAAAGGACATACACACATGATTAGTTGGTCTCTCGTACATAAGGTCCCGGGCTCGAATCCCCTGATGATGGGGTTTTGACTTAGGGATGTTGCGACACAAACCGCGTTGGTACCAGTTAAGTGTCCAGGAAGAGGACACCGAGCGTGATTAATTTAAGCTGGAGGCTTGTCTCGCATTCGATGTAAAGTAAATAAGTTTAAACTGACTAGGGGGTTTGAGTCCAATCTTCGATAATGTATACCCGTTATAAATACTTGGGATGTATATATAGTCTCAAAACACGGCAAGCACCTGTGAAAGCACATATCCATATGTTTCCTGGCTTTTTCGCCCCAGTTCTCCAAACAACAGTCTTTCCAAGCAACTGGCCGCCTTTTCGCAAAGACCATTGATAGAAGACGAATGACGATTGTCGCATTGACTTATAATATGTCGGAAAGGATGTTGGCTGAACTTGAGTTCGAATTCACATATTCTGGATTGACAGTCCGCGTCGCAACAGATTGAGCGAATTGTTTGTCAATGATCAGACAACCTTTCTATTAAAAGGGATCCACCAAGAATTTACAACTATGAGCTCCTCCTCTGGGTTTTTCTGATTTATCAAATAATCTTAACCCTTTCCAACATATAATACTATTTCTGAACACTAACACGAATGCAGAATCGAACCTGGTGGGAGCAATTCTGTCGGCGCTACACATTTTAAACGTTTTTTTTTTAAAACTCAAACAGGGTGCAAATTCGGGAAATAAAACCAGTATCAACCAGGAACAGCCGGAGCTCCGCCATCTCAAGCTGTATTGCACATCAGCACCAACAGATCTGGCCCCTCACACAGATTTGGATAACACTAGAATTTGTTACTGTACTATAAGCGGTACGCGGAGAATTTCTTGGATGGAATAAATCGGATTTGAGATTAATATCGGGTATTAAATGACGGCTAAATATTATATAATAAAACTACGTTAAGACTTTGAAAACATTGTGACAAAAGAAGAAATTGCTCAAAACGAACAATTCCTCCTTTTGTCACAATGTTTACAACTCTATTTATATAGTGTTTTCCATATTTCTACTCAGTTGTTTATATACCTTTATCTTAAAGTTCTCTGTTACAGTGAACCGTGCATCGGCGGGTTCTCGTCAGTTCGATGCAAGACTTCTGGCAGTTGACTTTGCGATATCCGAATTCAATATAGAAAGTATAGGAATACATCATCATTTATAAGACGGTATATGACTTGTAAATAGGACACTATTGATAATTACTAGAATAATAATGTTTAAGTTTAATTCGTAACAAAGGTTAACTATTGGATCATCGCTGAAAGTGGGCGAAAACGCTAAACGTGTCATCATACGACATGCGATGCATGTCTTTGTACTAGAGCTTAACGAATACACTAGGTGGCGAATACGATATGTATCACGAATACAGGGTAATGAATACGAATATTTATTCACGAATATTGTCATGCATTTAACAACATGTAAACACAAATTAAATCAGAAAATATCAACTTAATATTTTCAGTACTTTGATTTTAAAATAGGCATAAGCAAGGGAAAGAAATTGTGAATTTAATGTAGCGTTTTAACGAGTTTTACCTGATGTCATAGTGTGAGATGGAATGTCTACCTTGAATCCTTTCGGAAATCCGAAATGTTTACATACATTCGACGTATATTTGGCCGGAGATTCAATGATTTAAATTTCTGTGTGTTTCGCCATTTTTTGTTGACGGGTTTTTGTTGTCATTAAATGAGAATTTCTAGATTCTCTATTTTCAATCGAATTATAATTCAAAATTCATTAAAAACACACATTTTAAACAAACACACACGTATGTCAAAATAAATCTTAGCGAACATCAATTATCTTTTTTTGAGAAAATGAAAAAAAAAAACATGTCGCAAATTCAGTGGTCAGTTGTTGTGGGTGGAGTTTAACGCCGTTTTAATCGATATTACAGTTATACCATGGCGGAGTTTACGGCGTTTTCAACAATATTACAGTTCTACCATGGCGGAGTTTACGGCGTTTTCAACAATATTACAGTTATACCACGGCGGAGTTTAACGGCGTTTTCATCACTATTACAGTTATACCACGGAGGAGTTTACGGCGTTTTCAACAATATTACAGTTATACCACGGCGTAGTTTAACGCCGTTTTCACCAATATTACAGTTTTACCACGGCGGAGTTTACGGCGTTTTCAACAATATTACAGTTTTACCAAGGCGGAGTTTACGGCGTTTTCAACAATATTACAGTTTACCACGGCGGAGTTTACGGCGTTTTCAACAATATTACAGTTTTACCAAGGCGGAGTTTACGACGTTTTCAACAATATTACAGTTATACCACGGCGTAGTTTAACCCCGTTTTCAACAATATTACAGTTTTAACGCCGTTTTCAACAATATTACAGTTATAACACAGCGAAGTTTAACGCCGTTTTCAACAATATTAGTTATAACACGGCGGCATTTAACGCCGTTTTCAACAATATTACAGTTTTACCAAGGCGGAGTTTAAACCGTTTTCAACAATCTTACAGTTATACCACGGCGGAGTTTACGCCGTTTTCAACAATATTACAGTTTTACCACGATGGAATTTATCAGCCGTAAATGTCATCGTTTCGGCAATTCTTGCTTGCCTGAACTGTCTTTACGGACAAGCTTGAATTATGTGCGAACATATTGTCTTGATTTTTTTTTTCTTGGCTTGATTTGTCACCTAGTGCGACTCGAGCCAGATCGGGACATCGGTTGCAGCAGGCTTAACTCGAATAGGTGCAAAGTCGGGACCTTGTTGGGAAAATCTCACTCCGACCGTCGGCGCTAAACATGTCAGAATGTCGGCTAAACTTTTAACTCATACACGTCGGGTGCAAATACTGGAAATAATATCAAGTATCAATCCGCTGGAATAGCCGAAGTTCCGACAACCCCGGCTGTATTAATCTGGTGAGCCTGAACGGTCTATATGGACAAGCTTGAACCATCTGAAGTATCTGGAATTTATCTGGAAATTTTCATCTTGTCTTGATCTTGTACTTAGTGTGAATCAGAGCTAAAGTCGGCCCAACTCCGGCTGGATTTTGCATTTAAAATCTCTAATTCGATCAGGACGGGTGCAAAGTCGTGTCTTAGTCAGTTAGGGTCGCTTTCACGTGGCATGCATCAATGGGCTGCTCAATCCGTATATCTCCAAAAAGAGGCACGCAAAAGCGATAACGGGAGCCACTCTGTCATAAATCCGGCTGGCCAGTTAACAACTCTCTAATTCGAACAGGACGGGTGCAAAGTCGGGTCTTTGTCGGAAAATCTCCGGCTGGGCATGGCAGCCGGCTGACGCAACTTTTCGAAACAATACCTCATGCAACGCGAAGTCAGTTTGAGGCGCTTTCACCTGACATGCATCAATCAACCGCCCAATCCATCTATCTCGAACAAAAGGCACGCAAAACGAGGGTGAGGGCCACTCTGTCGGTCCAACTCCGGCTGGGTTTTGCAGCCAGCTGCCATAAATCCAATCATGAATCCATCAATCCATTAATTTATCCCAATTATGGATAAACCATAATTTACGGATTTATGGATTTACCATAAATCCATAAATCCAGTTATGCCAACATAGATTCCTTGAGCGTCAGGGAAGGCAGCCATCAAACGGGAATTAATAAACATAAACTCGATGAGAGTCAAAATGATATGTAACATAATATAACCTACGTGCCACGAGCGTCATAGCATCAATAACTGAGCAATTTCGTTCCAAGGTATAAAAGGAAGGTGACGTAGGATTCAATTATCTGAAAAAAAACAAAAAAAAAACAAAAGAAATGGTCGAATATTTAGGAAATACAAATTAAACATACACAAATGGACAGAAAAAATGCTCGCCAAACATACGAATCGAACCCATGACAAATGAACTTTCAGTTTTGATCTTCTTTCTTCTTACCAACCAGACTACCAGGACGGTGATGATTTATCCACCCATTTTAACGTATTCGTTTGGTCGTATAATTACCAAGGTAACGATTGTTACCAAAGACAGGCGAAGATTAAAACATGTTTACTAATATGTATGCAGTATTAAATGAAATGTAAAAAATCAGAACGCAAAGACTTATACAATTATGATGCAGTAACCAAATATCATAAAACATAGATTGATAAAACTCCACATAATTAACCAGGTACACATCTTTATATAACATTTTATAAATATATATCTTGTGTTGGCATTTACCTGTATGAAGTCTGGTAGGTCAGTGGATAGAGCCGCGGACTGTCAATCAATTGGTCGTGGGTTCGAACCCCAAACCAGTCAACATTCATTACGATATTTGACAAAGGTATATTAAGACAAAGTAAGGGAGGTTTGGTGTGGTATGCAGGATGAGTTCGAATAGTGTCAGACGTATGAGGCAGATTGTAAGTGGTTTGGTGTGAGGGAAAGAGTTTGTGAGTAATGGCAGTGGTGTTAGTGTGTGTCGGACTGTGAGTGGTGTGGTGTGAGGGGAAGAGTTTGTGAGTAATGGCAGTGGTGCTAGTGTGAGTGGTGTGGTGTGAGGGGCAGAGTTTGCGAGTAATGGCAGTGGTGTTAGTGTGAGGGGCAGAGTTCGTGAGTAATGGCAGTGGTGTTAGTGTGAGTCGGACTGTGATTGGTGTGGTGAAAGGGGCAGAGTTTGTGAGTAATGGCAGTGGTGTTAGTGTGAGGGGCAGAGTTCGTGAGTAATGGCAGTGGTGTTAGTGTGAGGGGCAGAGTTCGTGAGTAATGGCAGTGGTGTTAGTGTGAGTCGGACTGTGAGTGGTGTGGTGTGAGCGGCATAGTTTGTGAGTAATGGCAGTGGTGTTAGTGTGAGGGGCAGTGGGATTGATGGAGGCTGTGTGTGAGTGGTTGAGACAGAAGAGCGTGATGTTAGTCTCAGTAAAATCAGAGCCCTATTGCTTCTTTACGTAGTTTTATTTTACTCGCAATGACAATACTTCTGAAAGGATTTTGGCTCATAATAGTGATTTTCAACAGTATTCAATAATTGTACGATCATATATAGAGATTTTCTATATTTTTTTCATTTTCCTGAATATTTTCCAAGACGTCAGTAACAGTAGTGTTGTAGGTGGGAATGGGTTAAAAAAGGAATTCACCCGATTATCCATGAAACGTAATAAGAATTGATTGTTTGTTAGTTTTGTATTTTCGTCGCTTTCAACAGTATTCATATTATTTAGTAATATCACGTGGATTTCTGGGTAAAATGCCAGTACTCTGTTGTTTAGTTTATCCAAACACCGGCGCATCAGTCGTCATGTAACGCCAAAAGCCACTAAGAGAGAAGGAGGGATGCCAATTCTACAATAAGTCAAGCATATTGTATGACGCGACCGGGGTTGGAGCCTCGGTATCCCGCTCTTGGGGTGAACGCTATATTCACTTCATCATCGACACCATATTTCAGTTATACTGTGACCAGTTCACCTAACGTGTTTGTCCTAGTTTTCTCGCACCAAACATAGTTTGTAAGTTCATAGGCCATGTTACGTCATTTACCGCTTCTATGATGCAGACGGCAATATACGTTTTTGCAACAGACGACTTAAGCATATCACTCAATCGCTAAAGAGAGAGGCTTCAATGATGCTTTTACGACTAAGCAGATGAAAAGGGAAAATATTTCAATGAGGGCGGGAAGGCGCCAGCTGATCTGGATCTTTCCTGGTCGGAAAACCTCGAAGGTCAGTTTTCTAGAGATGTGGCCATTGATATAAGGATGTCTTTAGGCTCGTCTGCTTTAAACACATCCGAGAAAAACACATGGAAACCTATGATTTATAATGTACAGACTTTTCAACTCTAAATAACAAAGGACATACACACATGATTAGTTGGTCTCTCGTACATAAGGTCCCGGGCTCGAATCCCGTGATGATGGGGTTTTGACTTAGGGTTGTTGCGACACAAACCGCGTTGGTACCGGTTAAGTGTCCAGGAAGCGGACACCGAGCGTGATTAATTTAAGCTGGAGGCTTGTCTCGCATTCAATGTAAAGTAAATAAGCTTAAACTGACTAGGGGGTTTGAGTCCAATCTTCGATAATGTATACCCGTTATAAATACTTGGGATGTATATATAGTCTCAAAACACGGCAAGCACCTGTGAAAGCACATATCCATATGTTTCCTGGCTTTTTCGCCCCAGTTCTACAAACAACAGTCTTTTCAAGCAACTGGCCGCCTTTTCGCAAAGACCATTGATAGAAGACGAATGACGATTGTCGCATTGACTTATAATATGTCGGAAAGGATGTTGGCTGAGCTTGGGTTCGAATTCACATCTTCTGGATTAACAGTCCGCGTCGCAACACATTGAGCGAATTGTTTGTCAATGATCAGACAACCTTTCTATTATAAGGGATCCACCAATAATTTACAACTATGAGCTCCTTCTCTGGGGTTTTCTCATTTATCAAATGATCTTAACCCTTTCCAACATATAATACTATTTCTGAACACTAACACGAATGCAGAATCGAACCTGGTGAGCAATTCTGTCGGCGCTACACATTTTAAACGTTTTTTTTTTTTAAAACTCAAACAGGGTGCAAATTTGGGAAATCAAACCAGTATCAACCAGGAAAAGCCGGAGCTCCGCCATCTCAAGCTGTATTGCACATCAGCACCAACAGATCTGGCCCCTCACACAGATTTGGATAACACTAGAATTTGTTACTGTACTATAAGCGGTACGCGGAGAATTTCTTGGATGGAATAAATCGGATTTGAGATTAATATCGGGTATTAAATGACGGCTAAATATATCTGGTTAGTTA